>CM053793.1:795501823-796701823 GCA_028749045.1 Cupressus sempervirens
CACTGCCTTGTTTACAAAGACTAGTTGCCTCATGAATAAGGTCGGCTGAAATATCAACTACACTATCTTGCATCCATAGTTTCCCATCATGTATCCTACTTAATATGAT
Source organism: Cupressus sempervirens (assembly GCA_028749045.1). Classification (NCBI taxonomy): domain Eukaryota; kingdom Viridiplantae; phylum Streptophyta; class Pinopsida; order Cupressales; family Cupressaceae; genus Cupressus; species Cupressus sempervirens. The sequence continues at coordinate 795,501,933 of CM053793.1, forward strand.
CTGTGTCCACTCATCTATGTCTAATTCACGGTAGAAATGATCTATGAATAGATCTAGTTCCTTCAACTATTTAAATCTAGGTTTCACTTTCATATTGTGATTGAAAACCAATTCCATATGCTTGTTCATATATTCACTCCTAATATATTCAAATTTACTAGTAAGATAACTTCATATATCTTCCAAATATACTACATTCTTTAGAGTAATGGATAATGTTGATTTAGCGTTTCCTTCTACTGGTTTCATAGAAACAATCATTAATTTTGGTCTCTCCTCATTCTCAACATTGTGAACTATTGACATATCCATGATTCTATCAAATATGAACTTTTTTTGAATAAATTTTGTGGAAAAATGATAAAATACTCAAAAATAGGGTTTTCTTTGAAATCTCCTTAAGAAGTCTCTTCTGAATTCTCTTTTCTTCTTATGTGATTGCAATAAAGTGAAAATTAAGTCTGTACTCTATTTATTCCATCAACTTCAACTTTCATTAATTTTGTACTTTGCCAAAATGAAAAAGCTATCAATCGCATTTGAAATCAAATAACTTCTCAAGATCATCTATCTAATCTTCAAATGCCACTTGAGGTTTACTATAGCTTCCATCAAAACAATGCTCCTCGAGACTTTTCTTTATGAAATTCTCTATAAAAACATAGTTTTCATCTTTTGCTACAAAATTAACTTTTTCTATAATACCAGTAACTCATAATTCCTTCATAACTAGTTTAGATAAGCTCCAAATTACAAGCAAGCTTAGGTACCATCTTAACATAACTCAATACACCTTTTCCCAACTTCACTCCCTTTAATTCGATCTCTAACTAAAGTTTTCAAATTTTTGTGTTGTAAACAAGCTTAATTCAACTTAGTTGAATCAAACTTGATACCTAACTTCGATCTTCCTATGTCACCATCATCTAACTTATCTTTTGAGATGTCCAATCCTTTTAGAAATGCCTCATTTAGTTCTTTTTGAAATTCTATGACTACATTTCTTTGTTCCTCATTGTCTTTGTTAGTTCCAAAGTTCCTCTCATGGTTCCTTCTATCATTTTCAATGTTTCTCCCATCATTCCTTATGTTTCCAAAGTTTCTTCCATAATTCCTTCTATCTCCAAATTTTTTGTCTATTTTGTAATATTTTGTTGTATGTCTGAAGTTGTTGAATAACTGACATACTGGTGTTCTACTTCTAGGATTTTGTTGATCATTAGATGCATGACAATTTCTAGACATTCTATTATTTCTTCCATCATTATCATACTTAGGTTTCCTACAATCAATTGCTCTATGACCCATACCATGACAATTATGACAGTAAAAGTCCTTAACATAGTTAAATGACTTATTTGTACAATCTCTTTTCATATGACATATCTCATTACATGAAAAATACTTACCTCTAAATTCATACCTAGTTTCCTTAGGAGATTCCATTTTCTTTGATTCATCCAATATTTCAACTTCCTTGTCTTGTCCAACTTCTTTAGATTTATCAAATGATTGACTGTATTCAATCTTATCATCAGATTTATCTTTTTCTTTTGGATATGATCTAATTTCAAGTTTCTTTGCAGACATCTTAATTAGATGATCTAGACCAGTCTTATCATAAGTATGTCTCTGTATTGACATTGAATCCTCAAGATTTTCTCTGCTAGAATAAAGCTTATCAATTTTCTTCTTGCACTGATTTAATTCACATTTCACAATAGTATTGTACTTATGAAGTTCTTCATGATCTTCTTTCAATCTTTCAAATTTAGATGTCTTCTTTGCTAGACTTGCTCTAAGATCTCAGTTTTCAAATCAGATTCAATTTTGCATGGATCATTTCTCAAAGTCAACTTTAGATTTGTAATCTTTAATTCATGCTACAAGATCTTGTACTATATCTTTAGTTTAGAATAATCATCATTACTAGTTTTGGATTCAATAGATTCAGGCTTGGATTTGAGATGTTCAATCTTTTCCTTCAATTGTCCAATGTATACTTTGGAGTCTTCATATTTGTCCTTTAGGTTAACTCTTTCTTTAGTAAGGAGATCAATTTGTTCAAGTGCCTCTTCAAGGTTCTTCATCAATTGTTCCATATCCATAGGGATCTTACTCAAGTTGTTAAGCCTTTTCTAACGGTGCTATGATACCAATTGTTAAGAATAGGGATTACAAAGAGGGGGGTGAATTAGTAATCTACAAACTTTAGTCACCAACTAGATATTATTTCTTACTTTAAACCATACATAAAAAGTAATAAATTAATGTTGAATAGTAACAGTAACCATGCACAAAGATAACTCATAACACCATATTTTGTTAACTAGGGAAACCCTAGCCAAGGGAAAACCCTAGTGGGGACAATAACTGCTAGATAATATATTGATATATAAGTTACTTGTTAGAGGATTGACCCTATTAGGATTCAATGAGAAAATTTAGTATAAGGAGTCCCTATTAGGAGACTTTGAATCCCTGTTAGGAGTTGTAATATAGTAGATGCAAGATGAGCCCACTGCCCAAACATGCAAATCCAATTACAAGAAGAGCTCACTGCCCAAACAAGTAATCAGACTTCTAGAATATAGATTCTTTCTCAATTCAATCTTTGATCACAAAATAGCTTCACAAACTTTGCATACATCACTTTCACAAAAGTTTGCATACAATTGCTCAACACAACTTATCCAAGATAGCACTTCACAACATTTGAATTTGCAAGATGTCATTTACATAAATACCATGCCTTTACACAAATTGTTGCTAGGTTGACTAAGAGCACAATACACTTTTTCAACTTAGAGTAAACATCTAGGATGTCAGCCCTAATTGGACAAGTAATTATTTTATAAACAAAATAATTCCTTTCCTTCAATTTTGGAGTCTTGTTTCACTACTAAAACACAAATATTAATTTTTTGTATAGTCCACACTAACTTCCAAGGTTATACAGACCATCATCAACATGTATACTATCTCCATCTAACTTCACTAGTCATAATATGATGTCAGCAACAAGTTAGAAACAAAACAATACACTGTTGTATACCTAATTCATACGTAGACAATTTTTTGAGTACCAAAATCTAAGTATCTTTATTTCCAAGGTTACATCTAAGCATGTACATCATGTGTTGCCATAAATGAAAACAATTACATATCCTTATTAGCCAATTGTCAACAATATATTCTAACAATCTCTTGTATGTTTAGGATTCCATTAGCAAAAAAAAGTGGATGACCTAATTTGTCTAAGCTGGGGTATCAAATTTTTCTTTGGGCCTTGATTTGATGGGCGCCCCCAAGTGTGTAGGTTGAGGGGAAAAGATCCAACAAAAAAATGCATCTAGTAAGCTATATTCACCATAACCTTGGTGGTTGATCTTAACGATGGAGAGTGTGGAGGTGAGGATGGTGTGAGGATCACGATAGGTGCCAAAAGAACTAGAAATGGAAGTATCAATCTAAATCCCAGTATAGTGATTCTGATGGGGATAGGATGCTTCCAATGCATGGTAGTATGCAAAGGGCTCAGGGTCAACACAAATGGTTATTTCAGTGCCTTGAAGTGGAAATTTGATGCACTGATGATATGTGGGTGGAACGTCCTTCGTTGCATGAATCCAAGGTTGGTCAAGGAGGATGATAAATGGTAGGTTAAGATCAACCATGTGACACATTATTTCTTGAGTGGTAGGGTTAACTTTGATTGAAAATAGGACCATGCCCTCTTACCTTATTTCCAAGTTGTGATGATCTCATCTATGATATATGTCTCAGTATACCCTCCCTATTTGATAAATTTTAAGGTACATAGGTTCATGGATGACTTATTACCTATCATGACCCTTTTCACTACAAAGTCAAAAACCATAACAATGATATGGAGTAGGAAGGTGTGATATGGCTCTAATTTAGGGACGTCAAAAGGTTTAAAATATAGTGCACATGGGGTAGATAGGTGTGCAATAGATTTTGGAATTTGGTCACACTGATGTCTATGGAGAAACGAGATTTGTGGAGAGCATGATTAAAGATCTCCTTTTAGAGTGGGCTAGTATGGAGGAGATCAAAAATGGATGTTTGCACTAGTGTATTTCCAAGGTGTTCTAAAATTTTATAATGTGCCCTTGAGGGTGGAGTGGTAGATGGGCTTTCAATATTAAGACAAGTTCTACAGGTTGTAATAGCACATTGGTTATCGGAACCTTTTATATTTAGAACATTGACAGAGAGCTCAATCTAAGATATTCATCTAATCATACTATTATAGTTAATGTATTTTGAGGTATGTTCATTTGTCTTGTTGCAGCCATCACCTTTCTTGAGTTGGGTATTGTTTCTTTTATTTTTGTTGTTGTTGTTGCTATTGTTGTTTTGGGTAGGTTCCTTGCTCGTAGTTATGTTGTCATGTGGTGGGAATGCATTTTTATAAATTAGCATCCCTATAATGTAGAAGTTTGTGCCCTCACCATGATATCCTTGCCATCTATGAGATCTTGTATAATTTCCCTAAGTTTCACATACTTGATAGTGGGGTGTCCCTTGACACAATGAAAACTACAAAACTAATTTTCTTTGTACCATGGGGCCTTAGGTTGGCTTGCCTCTAATGATTGTATTTGTGGATAGATCATGAGGTTGTTCTTTGCCATTTTATCAAAGATTACAGCTAGTAGTTCTTCTAAGGGGGTATAAACTCTATTGGGTTTGTTCTAAACTCATGGTCTTTTCCCAGCTACAATATTTATGGCATCTCTTTAATTCGGTGGTGCTTGTTGGGATGATGTGTTCACTCTTTGTGGATATTGTTGCTATTATATTTGTTGATACAGTTGTTGATAAAATGTGTTTGACATCTAATATGGTTGTTTCTCCTAGAAAAGTTGTTTATGAGGGAGAATTGATGTATTGGTCGTTGCATCAACCACTTGGACATGTCGTGTTTCTGTGGCACCATTTGTTGCCATGTTTTTGTTCTTATTCCAGTATCGAGATTTATTGTTTGATTGTCCTTGCTCCTAGGTATTTTCTTCGTATAGATTTATGACCCCATCATTTTTCTCTAGGCCCATGCCTTTCTCTTTGATGTCCTTGTATGTTTGTAGTCAATTCATGACCATGTAATGTAGGCATTTAGGGTGTGTGTTGATGATGAACATTTTGATAATGTGTCACTCTGGTAAGTTGCAGGATATCCAAGTTGTAAGGGTTTTCCACCTCTATAGGAAGTCAACAAGGCTTTAACCCCTATTTTGTTTGGTGTGGACTTAATCAACTACTGACAACTCAATTTCAACAAGGTGGTCATATTGCACTACAAAGGCTTCTAAAAAATCTGTGAATATGTTCATAGTGCCATAGGGTATTCGATAGAACCATTCAAGAGTTTGGGGTCCTAGGATTTTGGGGAAGAAGCTCATGAGAAACATGTCACTATAGGCTACCTCTTGACAATGCATGTAAAACTCTTTCAGATGTGTGATTGGATCCCCCTTCCCCGTGAATTTGTTAAATTTGGGGATTTCAAAGTTCTTGGGGAAGGGTGTTGTTATAGCCTTGTCAAATGGATATGGGAGAGCATTTTCAAACTTGAATGTCTTCAACTCAATCTCATCTTGTATTGCTTTGATGGTTTTCTTCATCTCTTTCCACTATGGGTTTACAGGTGTCATAGGAGTTCCCCCCCAGTGCAGGGTATGTATTAGATGGAGCAGGTGAATATGGATGATTTTGATGGATGGATTGTGGTGGTTGGAATGTCGATTGTCCTATTGCTTGGATGGGGGTCAATTTTTGTTGCGATGGTGGTTAAAAATATTGTTGCACTTGAGGGGTGAATTGCTTTTGGTATTGTTGATAGTGCTACAAGGGATAGTTATATGACTATTGTACAAGTGGGTGGACTTGTGTGAGTATTTGTGTATATTGTTGTTGTGATAGTTGTTGCAACAGTGGTGGTTTATATGCTAGTGGGATGGTTTGGGATGCCACATTCTACCCAACATAATATGGATCTGCTAATGGATAAGAAAGTGCTTGGATGTTAAAATGGTGCTAGGCAATTTATATACAGGGCTCCCCTAGTTTGTTTTTTGTTGTGATGGTTTTTGTTGCCTACTCCCCAAGGGATGCATGGACAAATAATTAGTTGTGTATGGGGATAGATTTGGAGGTGGAGGAGGTGGAGGTTGTTATGATTGTGCTTGGAATACTAGTGTGAAAGGATTGTTCGTTGGAAGAGATGTGGTGTGTCCTTTTGGTTGTGGTAATCCCCATAGGCCAAGTGGAAATGAAGTGGCAACACCTTGCGTAGGAGAGATTGGGTTAATGGTAGCACTATATGGAATAAGGGGTTGATTATTAAGTCATGTTGGCGGCATTCCCATAATAAATTGTAGCATAGATTGTGTGTATTGCTGAAATGTATTTAAAGCACCACTAGCAAGGATGTATGATGTGGAAGTGCCTACTTGAAAGGTGTAAGGTCCTTCAATGTTAAGTGGGATGGGTGTGGGTTGGTTGGTAGCAATATCAATGACACAAATGTTGGTAGATGTGGATTGTGTGGTGGTAGGTTGTTGAGATGTGGTGTGAACTAGGGATGTAGGATGATAGGTTGAGTGTTTTGTGGGATGGGGGCACTGATTTGAGTCCTTGCTTTGGATCTACAACCTATTTTATTGTGGTTTGATAGCTTACATTGTGATCAGAAAAGGGGTCGTCGGGATCTACAAGTGGTGGGAACATGCTATATTGGGGATATGAGGGTTCTTCCCTCCCTATTGGTGGCAGTGTTCTACCAAAGTCAATGGCACTGACATTATCTCTTTGTAACTTTGCCATGATGGTGTCTTATTTATATCAAGGATGGCATAAGGATTGCATTTGAGGGTTGATTCATAAATGCCTCTAAGGTCGATGGTGAGATTCTGTCATGTCCCCTTTTCAAATAATTAAAAAATAATAATTTTTGCTAAGGCAGGCAGGCTCAAGAAAGTGAAGTTTCAGAAAAAGGGGGTTAATCTTTGGAAACCGTTGGACTAATAAATGAAAATTATTATTAAAATATGTTTCATTAACCTCTCTTGGACGTGAGTTACAGTTATGCCCTCTTTTAAGGGGTTTTGGAGGCATTTTGGGCTGATTCCAGAACTTGATTTTGCTGATTTCTTTGTTATTCTTCAGAGGCTACCAAACCTGTGAAGAAGGAGACCCAAGAACGGGAGTTTGCAGGTTTCCAAGGAGACCCAAGAACGGGAGTTTGCAGGTTTCCAGGAAGGCTAAGGACGGGAGTTTGAAGCCATTCCATGTGCATGCTCATACAGAGTTTGCCTTTGTGCTGAACAGTGTAGATTTGTGAGTTTTTGTGTGTGTTTTTTGCATGAGTTTGGTGTTTTCAGTTGAGCATTTCATATCAGTTTTGGTTGCTGCTGTATTTCAGACTTTAAGCTATTAAAATAGAGTTGAATATATGTATTGGGACGTGATTAAACTTCTGAGATAGTTTATTAGTGTTTTTGTGGTGTTTTGGGGCATTTTGTGTTAATTTCGGGAGCCCGATGAGCATAGTTTTTGTCCTACATTTGAGAACTGTTGTGTAAAATTTATACGGATCTGGAAATGTCATTTTGTAGGCTGTTATGCTGCTGAAATTTCTGTAAAAATGTCCACTTTCAGATTTATTAATAATTGGTGGAGCTGTGAAGCTTTTGGCACAATTTCTGGCATACCCGATTTGGGGTTTCTTGAAAAATTTGGAGGATCTTTGTGATATTAGTTGTTTGATCTTAAAGATCTGATTAAAGGTTGGAAATATCATGAAAAATCAGAAAAGGGACATTTCAGTGGTATCAGAGCCATGATCTTGCCAGCCTGAGGGTTTGTAGGTCAGTTTTGACAACTACCCAGATCTTGCATTTCAGTTTTGAGAACTACCCAAATCTTGCATGTCATAATTTATGATTGCATGTTGCTTCTAATCAGCTGCATGTCAAAATTTATGGTTGCATGCTACTTCTAATCATTTTCATGTTAGTTCTTGGTGAATTTGGTGGTTGTAGAAGTTTGCATTTTAGTTTTGACAAGTACCCAGATCTTGCATGTCAGTTTTGACAACTACCCAGATCTTGCATGTCATAATTTGGTGGTTGCATGTTGCTTCTAATCAGTTGCATGTCCAAATCTATGGTTTCATACTACTTCTAATCATTTGCATGTTAGTTCTTGGTGAATTTGGTGGTTGTAGAAGTTTGCATGTCAATTTTGACAACTACCCAGATCTTGCATGTCAGTTTTGACAACTACCCAGATCTTGCATGTCATAATTTGGTGGTTGCATGTTGCTTCTAATCAGTTGCATGTCCAAATCTATGGTTGCATGCTACTTCTAATCATTTGCATGTTAGTTCTTGGTGTTTGAAGAAGTTATATCCTATTGGGGTTACACTCTACTTTATCCAAAATGGACAGGTATAGTACAGAGTCTCAGAGGGAACGATCTTGGACAATTGATAGCCAGAGTCAAAATAGTAGAAAGGATGGTTATTTAGACATTCGAGATAAACTTATGAAAATAAGCCATGACATGTCTAAACAGTTGGTTGAGCACCACTATATAATGAATGACATGTTATCTGACCCAGCTAAGGTGGATAAGTTGACTGGATTTCTATTTGGCATATTTTCTCACAGGACAGATGACACAATTCCCAAGAACTTGCATGAGGAGTTTGAGAAACTAGCTGATAGCCAGGTAGAGGTCTCAGATTCTACTCTGCCACAGGAGGTGGTGGGAAAGGATATTACACAGATTGATAGTAACGGTCAACTTGATACTCAAATTGAGACCATTGTTTACAGGTTGTCAAAGGGTGATGCCACAGGTATTCAGGATGGTATAGTTACAACAGGCAGTGACTATAGTGCAGTGGGTTCAGATGATGATTATGAGGATGTTGTTGTGCAGGATGGTGAGATACTTGGTAGAGATGAGCAAACATTGAGCATTCATGACTTTTCTGAGAAAGAGTACCAGGCATAGTTAGATGCTTCATCACATGAGGTTGAGGCAGGTAGTACTTCACACGATTTATCCCGCCAGCAGAAGGTGAGTAAAGATAGTATTTTGACTTCATTATCTCATCATGATAGGTATGTGGAGTTAGTTGGTATTGGTCATATTACTCAAGTGAGGATTTTGCTTGAGTTACCAGCTGATTCTAGTTTACAGATATGGACTCAAGATTGTTATATTGGCATTTGGGATTCAGTTGACAGGAGATCTTTAACACTTTTTGGTAGCAGTGTTTGTTTGGGTGCTATCATGGATTTGATTAGCAGATTGCACGGTGTTGTCTTTTCTTGTGCTAGCAGCTTGTCCAATGTTGGTATTAGTTTTTATACACCGATGTTGGGCTTTGTTCATATATCCAGTTGACCATACTTGCTAGAATGTGTTGATGATATTTCATATTTGGCAGTGTGTATAGATGAGTCCCAGGATCATATTGGCATTGATGACATCCAGGAGGATGCAGTGGGCAGTTTTGAAGACTTAGTTTCCTTGGGTATAGAGGAGTTGGACAACAATGCTAATGTTTTTGATACTCCGTATGTTGATATGAGCTTTAGATTTGATTCACACGATATGGATGGTAATACTCTAGAGACTAGTAACTTTGAGGATACTCTTTTAGACAATGCATCAGAGGAGGTTTGTAGGAGACAGTCAAGCCAATGCCATCATGTGTCTAATCAGTTGAGAGTTAGTGACCGAGACATTGCTATCACTTGCCAGCATTTCGATGATGTTCGTCAGTTGTTAGCAGTTTATGGATGGGGTTCTCCTACTAGTGATGAGCAGGAAGGCAGTTATCTTTCCTTGATAGAGATCCACTCTTTATGGGAGGCTATTCGGATTTTGAGACAGAATTATATGCAGTTGCTAGCCGACAGAGATTATCTTATGGAGTGGGGTAGTACAGCATATGATGCATTGTTGGCCAAGGAAGATGATGTGAGTGAGCTTACTGAGCAGCTTGAGGTGACTTCTGAGATTCTTGAGAGTACACAGTTAGCTTTCAAGGAGTCACAGCTTCATTTGGCTAAGGTGAACATGGAGTTAGAGCAACTACAGTCTTTACCTGATTCTATACAGTCACAAGCTATGGTGTTTGGTGATTCGAGGATGTCCATGGCCGAGATTGTCAGAGACAGTGGAGATGGTGATGCATCCATCCTTGATACTAACATTGGCATATCAGGTTCATTCCCACTAGAGTCAGGTTCAATTGATTTGGGTGTTATAGCAGATTGTTGTATGCCTGACATGGTGGTGGCCTCTGGTACTGATGGCACAGAGACTAGAGATGCATCAAAGATCGTGTGTGATGTTGGTGAGTCGACAGTTGGCATGGTTCTTGCTAGTAATACTACTCCCTTGGTGATATCTTTGGAGGTAGTAGTCAGTTCCAACATGGTTAATGATCAATTGCAGTTAGTTTCATCTAGATTACAGTCTGAGCCACTGACTGAGATTGGCGCATTCTATCGGCATTACACTATGAGGTACGCTCATCAATTTACCTTTGATGACCATGTTGATGAGATTATGATACAGAGATGTACTTTGGTTCCTAGTGCTTATCATCAGTTATGGAATAGTTTGATGTCTCGGGATGAGAGTTTTGATGGGCATGACATGGTGATAGGTCTTGCAGTTGATAGCTTGATAATACATGACTTAGAGCAAGAGTTTTGGAGTGATGCTTCAGCAGGTCATGTACATCAGTTAGCAAATGATCCTTGTGTTGAGGAGTTGATGGCAGGAAAATTTGGTTTGGGTTCCATTTCTTGTTGTTTATCTTGTGATGGCTTTTCACCATTAGGGGTGCATGGGAGTTATGGTTATGAGACAGTGGCCGATGATCTACAGAGTTGTGTTGACTACAGGAGTTGTACAGTGTGTGGATTCTCCATACTTGGTATAGTTTCATTTGAGAGCATTCACCATTGTTGCAGAGTTGGATTGTACATTCCGTATAGGCCAGTGGGATGCGTTGATGGTATTTATGGTGTTGGCAGTTTGATTTGTCCACTTTACTTGGGTTCTAATGTTCTAAGAGTTTGTGTCTCATGGGTTTTTGACTGTGGTAGTGGTGATTTTGGAGTTTGGTTGAGCTACAATTGTCAGTTTGATTATGGATTCATCTTGGTCATATTGCAAAGGATATTGCAGGAGCCTGTGTTAATTGGTAGTAGTATAGTTCATGACTACATTTGGGATCCAAGTGGATTGATTGGTTTATTGTTCAGCCATTGCTTGAGGACAAGCAATGTTTGGGAGGGGAGGACTTGTCATGTCCCCTTTTCAAATAATTAAAAAATAATAATTTTTGCTAAGGCAGGCAGGCCCAAGAAAGTGAAGTTTCGGAAAAAGGGGGTTAATCTTTGGAAACCGTTGGACTAATAAATGAAAATTATTATTAAAATATGTTTCATTAACCTCTCTTGGACGTAAGTTACAGTTATGCCCTCTTTTAAGGGGTTTTGGAGGCATTTTGGGCTGATTCCAGAACTTGATTTTGTTGATTTCTTTGTTATTCTTCAGAGGCTGCCAAACCTGTGGAGAAGGAGACCCAAGAACGGGAGTTTGCAGGTTTCCAGGGAGACCCAAGAACGGGAGTTTGCAGGTTTCTAGGAAGGCTAAGGACGGGATTTTGAAGCCATTCCATGTGCATGCTCATACAGAGTTTGCCTTTGTGCTGAACAGTGTAGATTTGTGGGTTTTTGGGTGTGTTTTTTGCATGAGTTTGGTGTTTTCAGTTGAGCATTTCATATCAGTTTTGGTTGCTGCTGTATTTCAGACTTTAAGCTATTAAAATAGAGCTGAATATATGTATTGGGATGTGATTAAACTTCTAAGATAGTTTATTAGTATTTTTGTGGTGTTTCCGGGCATTTTGTGTTAATTTCGGGAGCCCGATGAGCATAGTTTTTGTCCTACATTTGTGAGCTGTTGTGTAAAGGCTATATAGATCTGGAAACGTCATTTTGTAGGCTGTTATGCTGCTGAAATTTTTGTAAAAATTTCCACTTTCAGATTTATTAATAACAGGTGAAGTTGTGAAGCTTTTTGGCACAATTTTCGGCATACCCGATTTGGGGTTTCTTGAGAAATTTGGTGGATCTTTGTGATAGCAGTTGTTTGATTTTGAAAATCTGATTAGAGGTGTGAAATACCATATCAAATCAGAAAAGGGGACATTTTAGAGTCTCAAATCTTCCAAATTTTTGGGAGGTCGCTCAGATGTGACAATAGAGGCCTATGGAGTAGGCAACGTGCTAGTCGCACCACTACTAGGATTTGGATCCATGACTTTCTTCTTCATTTCATTTTTGTTCTAGCGTGTGGTAGGTGGCATGAAATGATAATGCTCCTAAAGATGGGGTATAGGATGATATGCAAAGTGCAAGATGATTCCTAGGACTTTCTTAAGGATGGGATGACATCTACCCTATGATGCAAAAGATTTCCTACAATCCAAGAATATATCATCAATGAAAAGGGACAATGTGTGGTGATGCAAAGGATGATGATAGGGGATTGAATTCTAAGGATGTGATGTCTAAAGGTCCTAAGGGATCAACAATGTGATGTCAAAGTATGAGAGGTGTTACCCTAAGATGTAAACTCGAGATGTGGTGGATATGTCAACCTAGGATAGACTAGTAACCCTTTGAAAGATGTGTGATGATCAAATGTAGAGCCAAGCCTATAGACCAAGGTAATGAACGACACAAGTGACAAAGATAGACTACCCTAGACAATTTGTGGTCAAAGGGATAGCCATGATAGTGTGGTGGATGTAAGATGTAAGATAGGTAACTCTAACACAAGTGACACCAAGAGTTTTGGGGATGATGGATGATTTGATCTAGGATTGGATTGGAGGATGGTCATTTGGCTAAGGATTTTCTAGAATATGCTATGAGGATGATGGATCTCTAAATACCTAAGAGGGATAATGACCTAAATGATGATTCCTAAGGGAAAGCTCTATGATGAATATGTGTACAATGTGTGTGGAAGAAGATGAATCTAATGTAGTAGTCATAAGTTGTGCTTTTGACAAGGGTATAGTTAGCACCACATTTAGATCTCAAGTTGTCAATTTCGTAGTCCCACTTGGTTTGTAATATGTTTTCAATGCCTTCTTTTTCAATTCTCTCTAGTCTGGCAATTCTTGGATTGGGTGTTGCTTTCTTACAATCTACTTCTATTTCTCTATATAGTGGTGATGATTTGAGTTTCACTAGTTTCAACTTGAGTTTTGGTTAATCTAGCATGGAGACTCAACTTGACTATTGGATAACTCACAACTTTTAGCTTGAGGCATAGACTACACAAAGTATGCCTTAACCTAGGTTGGATGACATGTAACTTTGGCAACAAATGTTTCAAGTGATCAAATAGTCATTTTGAAGGATAAAGTGACAACTTTGGTTTAACAAAAAAGGTTTAACAAAACATAATAGGCCTAAGGTTGTTGCAAATGGACTTGCTAACAACATTTTAGTGTGCAATGGTAAGACTAATAATGAATAGAACAAGTGAGCTAACAATCTCTCAAAGGACAAAGCAACCTTGAGAGAGACAAACAAGTGATCTCTTTGCCAAAAGGGTTTGATAGTAACCAATGTGTATGTTCAACAAATGTTTTTCACATGGTCTATTCACAAGAAAGATAGTTCAAGCACACATTACCTTAAGGTCAATTTAGCTACAATATGTTACTCATTAGGCATGTCAGGAGGAGCGCATCTTGTTTTCAAGATCCAATGTCATATTTCCCTCTCAAACTAAGAGGTTAGTCGATACAAGAGTCGATCAACAAACTTACACATCAATGATCCTTCAAGGTATGACAAATAGAAGTCCCCCTACTATGAGGACAACAACTCTTGGGGATGAAGCCCAAATAGCCTTATGCTTCTACCAAGGAAAACACAAATGTTAGGTAACTTCAAAGAAGCCTTCTATTCTCTTGCACCGTGAGTAGCATACCAAGGATAAAAGGGTTGCTAATAGTTTGGTTCATAATAAGATTTGTGGCTCCCCCCAATTAGTATTTGCATCGCTCACTTAAGAGCCTAGTAGACCATGCCAAAATCATAGGAATGTTTTCCTACCTCGAGCTACCATCTACACACCTCACTTGACCTTGGAGGAATGAGAAAAAGTTTACCTTATGTCTCATTTATATACCAGTTGGAGGGATTTACCAGTTTGAGCTTGTCTCCTAAAGGGACGTGCATTTCCCAAAGGATAGAACTATCTATAAGCACCCCTAGGTTTTTACAGATGATCTTGATAACAACTTCGGTACATGTGTCACATATTTAATGGATCTACTTTGCAAAAATGGAAGATAGCTTAAAGATGTGTTGAAAAACATGTCTTTAAAACACACAAACCAATTGGTTCATTCCAAATTCAAGTTCAAGGTTTTTCTATCTAACATTTGAAGACACTTGTGTTTAGCATGTATATTCTTTCCAACTTTACAACATGCATCTATTTAAGAAATCAAGGGTCAACCTAATAAATTGTGTTAGAATTCTTTAGAATAACTGAGAGTGGGGGGTGAATCAATTATCCAAGGTCCAATGATGTCCAATAAAACTTTTTCTACAAATCCTTAATGGCACATAACTGAAATTATCATGCATGCAATTAAACATTAAACAATCATGAAAAGTAAACATGCATCACACCATAACACTAAGGATTTGATAACCCAGAAACCTTCCAAGAATAAGAAGGTAAAATTGGAGTGGGGATGATACCCACAAAATAATTGCGCAATTGATTTCAACCACTTCTGATGGTCTGCCCTATTAAAGGCTACAACACATTGTTAAATGTGACCTTGTTAAAGGATTTAAGAACATTCAACTTGGAATGTCACCCTATTAAAGGATTTACATAGAGTTGTTAGGCTCACCCAAGTCTATGGGATTTACAGTCACCTTCTCAAAAGAATCTTTCATCCCTCTCTAAGGATCTCCTATCCTCCTCCTAAGGTCTCTTATCCTTCTCCTAAGGATCTCTTTATCCTTCTCCTAGGGATCTTCTATCCTTTTCCTGAGGCTTATCCACCTAGTTGTTAAGCTAACCTAGTAATGTAGGATTTCAATATCTAATACAATGGGAAGAAAGTATTAGAGGGATTTTGACCTGATACAAATTGCAACCCTGACTATGTAGATTTCAGATCACTCTTCAGTCCCTTTCTTTGCTTGGCTTCTCTCCCTTGCAGTGCTGATAGTTTGTTCACCCTTCAAGATCTGTCTCCTTGAGTTCTTCCACTCGTTATGCCAATGTAATCTCTGGTCACTTAATCAACTCAGAGTCTTGATGCTCTGTTCTTACTCCTCTAGGCTTCTTCGCATGATCACACTTATGACCAATTCCCTCTCTTGCATGCGCACTTGATCTCTGACCTATAACTCCTTATAAAGAAGTTATATTCTTCATTTCCTGCTCAAATCTTAATTTTCTCTTTGAGAAAACGGTATTGTTTTCCCTCCAAATTGTTTCTTCTAGAAACTTCATGATAAATCCATTAGCATTCACCTTGGATTGGTTTGCATGGATTACATAGAATTCTATGACATCTACTAATCATCCATATCATCCAACTAATTCACAAAATTTGATGTAACAACCTTATCGCTGCTGATCTGGCGAATCTTTGACTTTAACAAATAATGCAGCAACTCAGCATTATTAGTTTACTGATGCTCGGCTCCTTCTGTGTTACTCGGCTTCTATTATTATTTACTGGCGTTCAACACCTATAGCATTTTTTTCTTTGCTCGGTTCTTGAAGACTTACTCGGCATCCATTATCTTTTTTTGCTACTTGGCACTTGAAGGATTTTGTGTTACTCAGCATCAGAGTAATTACTCGGCTTACACTGAAGTTGAACTTGCTCGGATTCAACTGAGAATCTGTTCGGCTCTAACTAGCTAGCTCGGCTCTCTCTAATGAACTTGGTTAATCCTTACATCTTTGATGTGTCTTAGTGTGTCCATCCTCTGTGTCTTAGAGTATGTCATCAATGCACTATTTCATCAATGGCTTAGTTGATCCTTATACTTCATTATATCATCGTAACTTCAACCTTTCTCTAGGTACTCTAGTTACATCTTATTGATTGCCACCTCCTTGTCAATCAACCAATTGATAGTATTTGGATCATTAAAGGAATTGTCATTCTTGCAGGTAGCAAGTTTGACATCAATGACAAAACAATGATTGAAACATTCTTTACCAGTTCCATTTCTCTTCATTCCTGATCTTTTCAATCATTTCCAACAAATTGAGCATGGAAAGCTTTGAAGAGAGATGGGAATAAGAAATTTTTGACTTTAGGGAATTCAAGAGTTTGTGATTGTTTTAAGCACTTAATCCAAATGTTTGATTTGCAATGTTCTTTTTAGCACCATATTGAAGTGTTTATCGCAAATGATTGTTTTAACCTTAGACACTCAAAGATCATGTTTTCATTATTCTTTAGTACCCAAAAGTGAAGTGTTTGATTAGATTACCAAGCATGCATTCCATTAAAATGAAGTGTTTTGATTAGATTACCAAGCATGCATTCCATTAAAATGATGACTATTATTAGGCACTGAAGATGAAGTTTGATTGATTTTAGTACCCAAAAGAAAGTATTTGAATCAAAGCAATAGTTTCTCCTTAAGGCATTGAAGAATTAATTTGATCAATTTTTAGAGCCCAAAATTGAAGTATTAAAGTTTGCTTTGTCCAATTTTAGCCTTTTGCATTCAAGGTTTGTTTGATAATATTGTTAAGCCCAAATTGCAAGTGAGTAAACTTAAAACCTTAGAAAAGTTGGATTCCTCTCATCCTTCCCTGCACACTAAATTCCACAGTCAGTCAACCAAATGATAGCGTTCCCAAGGGGTCAATAGGCATTCTCGTGGTCTTCATAACATGGTCAAACCTTGTGAGAATGTCGTCAAACTAGTAAAATAAAAAGGAGATAAAGTTTGAAAAATTGGTAAACAGAGTGCAACTTGTGAATTTCTCACAGAGCAATCTCACAAGGCAGTGTTCTCACAGGTATTTGAAGGTGTTCTTGCAAGTTTGAGATGATGTTGGTTTGACAGGTTTAAAAAGTAAATTATTACTACTCGAGGGCTTACAAAGAGTGTTCTCATTGTTCGTACCAACAGCCCACAAATCTGTACGAGCATACCTGCGAAGCTAAGAACGAGAAAGAGAAAAGGGAGGTCAAGAGATAGCAAAAGGCCACATGTTAAGAAGGTAAGATTCAAAGCAGTGTTCCTGTCACTGCAGAATCACATTTTCACTGGCATGCCTAGTTGGGCCCCTTCACTCTCGTAGTTGCGGGATCGCAAACAATGATCTTTTTTGAAGATTGTTGTGTGAAAACCGTTTATATGGTTGGGAATGTGTTGACCTTCAATCTTACAACTTGCAAGAAATGTTAATAAACCTAGTACGAAGATTCATAAGGCACAAAACGTTAGATACATGGTTAGTTCAAAAAAAAAAAAAAGACCAACCAAAAGATGAATGAATGACACGAGTGTGGGGTCCAACTAGGCATGCCAAAATGTATGCAATGAAATGTTGTGTAAAGGAAGACAAATTAATCTAACCAAGTATAGCACATTTTCAAGATAGTCTCCTTAATGTTTAGATCTATCCAATGATGGAGGATGTATGCTCAACATCCTTCAAGCTTCAAGGTGGCTTCAACAATGGAGGATGAAGGATATTCAAACTATGGGAGGGTGGATGAAATTTGGCATTACGAGGGTATGGTTGATGGCTTTGTTACAAAATGGAACATTAGAACATTAACATGGAAAGTGGATGATTTGTTAGAGGGGAAGGGTTCAATTTCATATCAAACAGATTTTCTTCCCATTTGAATGTCACTTTCTTCTCCACGATCCTTCTTAACCATGCAAAGTTTTGTGTTACTTGGCAGCAATGGGCATACTGAAATGGAAAACATAATGGAGAAATGTTAGCATCCAAGAAGAAATTTCTTGTCTAAAAACGTTGGCACCCAACTCATGGCATGAGGGCTCGATGAATGTAGCTTTTGCAAAACGAATGCCAAAAGCCACAATTTTTTTTCTAATGATGTAATCCACTTGACTGTAGCATAGATAGAGGAGGAATCTTCTGAGTGCTACGTAGACTTGACCATATCGACCACTTTTGCAAATGCATGTTTTTCTTTAATGGAAAATTATGTCACCAAAGTAGGCAACCAAGCATTGTACAAATGCATCTTTGCATGGCCAAATAAAATATGTAGTAATTTAGATTGTACAAGGAGCTTTGCTAATAGTGAAGAGCGGGTAAGATATGCAGAATTTAATTTATAGCATGTGATGGCTTCAAGTCCAAGGCATTTATATATAATCCTCGATTTTATGTTGAGTTTTATTTAAATATGAATAAGAGATTTAAAGTTAGATGACCTTATACCATAATTTTTTAGGGCCTCAAGCTACAAGACTAAAACCAAAAACTTCAGCATGATAAACTTTTCAAGCACAAACATAGGAAAGACATATCCCTGAAGTCATTCAACAGCAAAAACAAATGGTAGAAAAGCTCTTGCGTACAAAGATATTTCTCTTTTTCGGGATTAGACAATGTGATGACTAAAATATGATAGGTATAACATTAATAGAACTATATGTGAGATTTGGTAGCAGACAGATGTAATAATAACATATTGACTAAAGGCAACAAATAAAACTAATCTCCAATAGTCCAATGACGAGACTGTGTGAAGATAACAACCTAGAAAATCAGTGGAGATTGAAAACATTCATAGATTTGTTTCTTACTTGTATTAAACTTCATTGTAGGATTGAACTTCTCTGATGCCACTTCCACCTCCTTCAACTACCATAGATTTTCTCCCTCCTGAAAGAGGCCAGGACTTTTTCTAGTTCTGTTATATCTAAATAAGAACAAAAGATATTCCCTTTTACAAAGGCCCCCCAAAACCCAACAAGATGCCTAGTAGCCACTGTCTAAAGTTCCTATTCCTACTACTTTGTCCATTGTGGAAGAGCTTCCTTAAGGCAATCACATCATATGTTGACCCCATTATTTTCACAAACATCATTGGTATAAAGGAGTTCTCTTGAAACTAGAATAAATATTAGCACTTCTTTATATGTTGTAATCTAATCTGGCTCTGATACTATTTTAATGGTTTTGTTCAAAATAAAGATAAAGGGTAATAAAGAAGAGCATAAACAATACACTAAGAAATCATGTAAATAGATTGAAATTAGAATTGTCAAATTACACACGAGTGTCTCTTGAGATTCCAAATACAAGACCCTCATATTTCCAAATGTTCAACACTCTATATTTCCATATGCATGCCTCTTCGCATGATGTATGACACATGCCTCTTTATATAATATTAACTTTAATATTGTTAATTATGTAACTTGCAATCATGTTGATCTGATCTTGCATGATATATATTGATCAAAAGTCATTGCATTATCCTCTTAAGGATATTGGCACCTATCCTTGAGTACTAGTTTAGATCTAACTAAACTCCTTTGTTTTAGTTTAGGATTGAACTTGTTATTGCATGGAAAGTTGTTGACTTCAAGGGATGACTTTAATATTGTTAATTATGTAACTTGCAATCATGTTGATCTGATCTTGCATGATATATATTGATCAAAAGTCATTGCATTATCCTCTTAAGGATATTGGCACCTATCCTTGAGTACTAGTTTAGATCTAACTAAACTCCTTTATTTTAGTTTAGGATTAAACTTGTTATTGCATGGAAAGTTGTTGACTTCAAGGGATGACTCAAAGTAGACTTTGGAAGGGACATGTCCTTTGTAAGGACATGTCCCTTGATCTTTACATTTATTAAGGGTATGATTGAAGTCTAAAAGCACACAAGAAACAATAAAGTATGCTCCTTAGTCAATACTGCCCAAATACAAATTGCAGAAGAAAAAGACATTTCCAGACTTATATTTCTAAATTCATTCAAGATAGAACTTTGAAGTTTATCTACAGAAAGTTTAAGAAGGTGTAATCTAAGTTTGATTCAGTTAAATAATTTACAAAAACTTCACATGGTATCAAAGCTCTGGTAGTTGAACCTGGGCTCTACAAATTAAGTAATGAAACCTTATATATATCTAGCATCATTCTCCTATCTTCAATGGTATACACAATCAGACCCAATGACACGTTTGATGGGAAAGAACACTTTGATGCCTGAAAATTCAGAATCATGATGATTCTTGAAAAAAATAATGTAAAACAATTTGTTGAATTAGCATCCAGACAACCTACAGTTGAACCTCATAAATCCTTCTAGATTAAAGGAAATAGGAAAGCTATTCATATCATATTAGATGGAGTGAAAAATGATATCGTACTTATGCTAACAAAACATTAAATGGCATTTGATATGATGAATGCACTACTAAATGCATATGAAGTCAACAATGCAACTAGAGTTCTCGCATTGAAAAGGCAACTAAATTACAAACAAATAAAGAAAGGAGAATCAATGAATTCTTTCTTCCTAATGGTTTCCAGTCTAAGAGATGAACTTGCAAGTATAGGAACCATCATTAATGACACGGAACTAACACTAATGGCTATAGACAGTTTACCAGATTCATGGAAAACTTTTGCTCAAGGAGTAAGTGTCAGAGATAAACTTGCTGACTTCAATAGACTTAAGGGAGATTGTCTTCAAGAAGAATCGAAAAAACTAAAGAAATGAGGGAAATTGAAAATAGAAGATGAAGAACTTCATGTTCTTAATACAAACTCATATAAAGGCAAGAAGAAGCATTTCAATAAGAAAAGGGGTAATCAAAAGAATGAAAAATCAAAGAAAGATCTATCCAAAATGTGAAAAGTTTGGACACTACAGATCTAATTACCTTGAGAATTCTAAACAACAAGTGAACTGTACAAATGTTACTCGGGAAGAAGATAACTATGATCCTGAGAATCATGTATTGTATTTGTCACTATCAAATGAAGTCTCAAGTAAAGCATGGATGATTAATAGTCGATCATCTAGACATATTATAGGATACAAAGAAGCACTAGACTCTATATCATAAAAGATTAATGGTGAAGTCACCATCAATGATAATTCAACACATTTCGTCAAAGGAATTAGAAATTGCACTTCGAAACTAAAATTAGGAAATTCTCTTCTTCTCAAAGGAGTACTCTATGTACCAAGAATAAAAAAATATATAATCTCAATTACAACACTTGAAGATGATGGAAATAATGTTGCATTCATGGACAGTAAAGTAATAACTTAGGCTAAGAACTCCTCAATTAAGAAAGCAAAGTTGATTGGTCAGAGAAAAGGGTATTTGTATGAATTAAATTCAGAACCTAGTCAACCTATTCAAGCCTTAATTCATAAAGTTGCCGACATAAATGAAATATGGCACAGAAGGTTAGAACATCTAAATTTCAAAACCTTATAAACTATAAAGAAGATGGTTACTGGTTTACCTAAACTAAATAAAGACCACTCAACCATATGCAAAGGGTGTGCTCTAGGTAACAACACCAAAAGTCCATTTCATGATGGCACTAGAAAGACCAACAATGTTTTGGAATTAATCCATTCAGATTTATGTGGACCTATGCTTGTTGCTTCTCTTGGAGGATTCTGGTACTATATTTTGTTCATAGATGACTTCTCTAGGAAAACTTGGATTTACTTCTTAAAGTGCAAAGAATCAAAAGAAATCCTAAAGAAATTTAAAGAAAGTAAAACATTAACTAAAAACTTATTAGGACATAAAATTAAAACTCTTAGAACTAATAATGCAGGGGAATACACCTCATATTTGTTTTTAAGGTTTTGTAAAGAAATAAGGATTAAGAGGAAGTATATCGTTCCTTACTAATCCAAAACAAAACAGGTAGTAGAAAGAAAGAATAGAACAATTATAGAAACTGATCGAGCTATGATATTTGATCAAAATCTTGAATATTGTCTTTGGGCAGAGACCTCTTGTACCGCTATCTATATTCAAAATGGAAGCCCTCACTCCTACCTTAGAGATAAAACTCTTGAAGAAGTCTTTACTAAGGTTAAACCCAATATAAGTCATCTTAGGGTTTTTGGGTGCCCAGTATATATCCATGTTCCAAAAGAAAAAAGAAAGGAAAAAAAAAACTAAGTTAGAACCCTCCGGGAGGAAAGGTATTTTTGTGGGGTATAGTGAAACATCTAAAGCATATAGGATTTTCATACCCAGATAGAAAAATATTGAACTTAGTAGGGATGTAATTTTTGAAGAAGATCTAGCATTCAAAAGAGCCCTAAGTTCCAAAGAACCCTCTCCTTTACCTAGTTCTGAAAGAAATACTCAACTGAGTCTGAGAGGGAGAACATAGAAGAAATTAAAGATGAAATTCAAAACCTTAATCTTGGAGAAACTCAAAATTCAAAGAAAAGACCACTTTGGGCCATTAAAACAGTCAAGGAAGCACAAGACTTTTTGCATCTTCTGGAAAAGTCGAAGAAAGCAAAAGACCCAAAAGATTTTCTAGTTATACAACAAACATGAATAATTTGTCCAAATTAGAACTCGTGACAAGATAAAAGGATAAGATCAAATCCCCCCAACCACCTATGCAATCCTCATGTAGCCAATCAGAAAATTAGAGACTGCATGCAGCCAATGGGTGAATTTCAAGGGTTTGAGCAGGAACGCTTGAATCAAGGATGCATAACGAACCACTAATCCTTATAAGGGAGTCTTGATGCCATTGAACAAAAAAAGAAAAGTGAGGAAAGAAGGAAAAGAAGAGCCTATTATTAAGGTCATTGCAGAACATTTGGTGTCAAAGATTTAGTGGAAAGGACGGCATTTACACATCTAGTTGATCATAATAGAACAAGGAACACAATTAGTAGATCAGTTATAGAAGAGCAGATCAAGAGCCTGAGAATAGCATTAGAGATTGCATTAAATCAGGTGTATTATTCTAATACTCTCTCACAATTGTATTAGGAATTTGGAAATCCTATTGAGTTAGGTGGGTTTAATAGCCTTATGTAAATCCTTTAACAGGGTGACACTTCATGTAAAGTTTTTGTAAATCCTTTCAACAGGTCACATCTGACAATGTGTAAAGCCTTTAACAAGGCAGGCCTTTAACAGGGCAAACCATCAAAAGTGGTTGAAATCAATTGCTGCAGTAATTTTGTGGGTGTCATTCCCACCCAGTTTTACTTTCTTATTCTTGGAGGGTTTAAGGGTCACCAAAATCTCAAGTGTTATGTGGTGATGCATGTGTTCTTCTCATGATTGTTTAATGTTTATATGTATGCATGTTAATTTCAGTTATATGTTATTAAGGATTTAAACAAGTGAAAAGGTCAGTACTTCTGATTCACCGCCACTCCCCCCCCCCCAGAAGAACTCTTCCCATTAAGACATTCCAACAATTAGTATTAGAGCCAAATTCTCTTAAGAAGAAGCTTAACAGCTTGGAGGAAAAGATCTGAAGATGGAAGTCTTCAATCTTGGGAAGATCATTGAGAACTAGGTGATAGATGTGCATCTCGCTCTACACAAGGTAGAGGAAGCTAGAGAAGAATTAAGAAAATCCTTAAAAAGAAGGAAGGAAATAGCTATAGCTGAAAATGATATTCACTACAAGGAGATTGACACCACACACGTATTTTTCAAAGGAGATTCCAAAAAATTTGATGCAACAATAGCAGAACTGATGGAGAAAAATAGAGTTCAAGCAGAAGAGATAAGAACTATTAAGATGGAGCATGAATCACAGGCCATGATGCTATGTGAAATCACTGAGCAAAAGAAAAGAGCAGTTGAGGATAGAGTCATAATGGAAGATGACAAAAGAAATCTTGCAAATAGACTTGAAGAAAAATGTACTGAATTAACAAGGATCTCAAACATGTAGATGGATACACTTGGCCAACTGATGAATCTTCATCATGAACTCAATATGCAAGATATTGAGATCTCTACTTTGAGGATACAGAATGAACAATTGCAGAATGAATTGAAGAGAGAAGAAGAAACATCAGAGAATCTCAACAAGTCAAGTGAAGCTATCAAGTACTTTGAACAGTTGTTGAAATCTCCAAAATCAGCCCATGATACATCAGGACTTGGATACACTAGCACTGAAGTTGGTGAATCATCGAAGAGTACTGAGCAAAGGAGTGACAACAAGTCAAGTGAAGCTATCAAGTACTTTGAACAGTTGCTGAAATCTCCAAAATCAGCCCATGATACATCAGGACTTGGATACACCAGCACTGAAGTTGGTGAATCATCGAAGAGTACTGAGCAAAGGAGTGACAAAGGTAAGGATCCTAAACCCACTTGTCATTACTGTAATAAAAAGGGGCATACTGCTAATGTTTGTAGGAATAGAAGGATCAATCAACAAAGTATACCTAAGAGTAAAGGGTATTGTTACAAGTGTAACAAGCAAGGACATATGACACAAGATTGCGGGTCTAATATCATAAGGACACAAAGATTTGATGGACACTGCCATAATTGCAAGAAGTATGGACATAGAGCCTTTGAGTGTAGATCAAAGCCTATGTGGACACCAAATCAGCATGTAAGGAGGGACAACTATGTACATCATTACAATTGGGACTACAATACAAGACAAAGTTGTCATTATTGTCAAAAGTATGGTCACATACCCTAGAATTGCATCAGAACACATTTCAAGGGGAACTATAAAAGATGGTTGAACCAAATTACTTGCTTCAGTTGCTTGAAAACTGGACATGTTAGCAGGAATTGTCCAACAAAGGCCAAGGCACCCAAGGCTGAAGTAAATATGGGCAAAAAAAAAGTTGAGGAGGTACACATCAGAACAGACGTAAAGAAGACATGGCAAAAAAAAGATGTACAAAGTACATCCAGTGGAAGGGTCACTTCACCCAAGAGGTCAAGTGATCATATCTCATCCAACTAATCACAAGATGAGCCTATGGGGCTGATACATATAAGGAAGTATCATACATTAGCCCTAAACAGTGAAGAAGCACTGCAAAGTATAAATCTACATGAGGAAAGATGCCAAGACAAAATTTGAACAATGATGCCGAGATGTCTTTGGTTGCTGAGTAAAACTGATTTGGAAGCCGAGTTAAGAAGTCAAGTGGAAGCCGAGAAAAGCCTATAAGTGGTTGTCGAGTTACTCACAAAATCAATAGATGTTGAGGGATAGTAGCTGTCGAGTGAAATAGAATAGATGCCAAGTTGAAAATCTTTAGAAGCCGAGTGACAGGTGAAGGTACAATAATGCATTAAATGCAAGGTTTTTGAGCCACTTAAAGGTGAAAATTGATTCATTTTGAGCCATTCAAACGAAGAGCGATTACTAGGGAAATGACTGAGCAATTTTCAAGCATTCAATCAGCGATTCAGCATCTACCCAAGCGATTTAAGCATTTAACCAGGTATTTCCTTCAGATGCCGAGTTGTACAGTTTGTGAAGTTTGCTTTAAACATTAAACCCTAGTTCGGCCAAAATGGTGTATGGTTCAAAGTTGACCCAAGAAAAGGAAAGCCATGAGATTCAACTTGTTAGTAATGAGGTTAAACAACCTGAGTTTAGGCCCATACCAGAGGTAGCATACAAAAACGATGCTGTAGGTCCATTGTCTATGATTCCAGAAAAAGTCATTATGGTCCAAGATGTGCATAAGTGTTACAACTGTAAGATTGGAGCCATAGGAGACCTAGAAATCTAAAATGCCTACAACAAACTCTGTGATGATGGAATATTGAAGGATGAATTTTCAATTGTGGAGAAGGATTCAACCAAAGCCCTAGTTAGTACTTAGCAAAATCCATGATGGATCATTCTGGTTAGAGCAAGGACCAGTTAAAATTACTAAGAAGATGGTTCATAGGGTGACAGGTTTTCCAACCCTAGATCGGCCCAAGACACTCAGAAGTGAAAAGAGAGAAACCATTGAGAAAAACACAGGAGCAAAGTGGAACAATAGAGGCTTGACCATAGACACCATATCTGATCTCCTTCTAGATTTTGCTGTAAGGATCATATCACATAAGTTTTATCAATCCAGCAGGTTGAATAGTGTACCCTGCATAGCAGTGGATGTGGCATATAAGCTTGTAAAGAAAGACCACACCTATGACCTTGCAGAGTTCATGTTGCAGCAGATAAATGAAATCTTGGAGCAATAAGAAAGTCCAAGGGAGTACAATGCAAATTTGGGTCAGTGTTGGTATGCATGTTCTTTTATGTGATGAAGGAATTCCCTTCATTTGGCAAAATCAATTGGGATCAGAATAAAACAATTGTTGATCAAATTGATGATTACATTACACAGATGGGAGACAGTTTTGATGACCAAATGACTATATATTTTGATGATTTTAAAAGCTCAATGAAAAGGAGAATGAGGATACTAGTTTCACTGGTAGAAAAACATGAGAATGACATATGCTTTCTAGTTGATATTGATTATACTTACATCCAAGCAGTCCTTCCAAGAGTAAGTGATGCAGGAGCATCCAGAGGTATAAGGGCAATCCTGTGTCAACCAAAAAAATGTACTTAGACTTAGTTCCTATTTCATGTGTTTTCATTTTTGGATACCCATTTGGGTCAAATAAAGGTTCCAACTCTCACAGTTCCACTATTAGTGTTCTAGGATAGAGTATTTGAACACCTTGGGATATGTGTAAATACCGAAAAAATAGGAGTATATAATTGAGCCATCATTTTGATGAACTAGAAGGTGTAAATTGGTCAGAAAATTGTAATTGTAATTTAGAGCATTCCAGAAAAAGAATCAGGTCGAAAGGCCCCACAATTTGAAAGTTATTGCAATTTTTCGATTTTTGGAGACCTCTTAAGAATGCTTCAAAGTCAAGTTAGGGGCATTAAATGACCTCGAACAGGGCCAAAAAATGGGGGATGATCAAAGTTGGTCCATAGAGCTATAGAGTGCTTCGAGAGCTTTTCGAAAATGTAAACGGTTCGTCAATCGGAGCTACGGTTCAAAAGTTATGCCTCCCGAAATTTCGGTTACCGTTTCTAGATTCTTCTAATTTTGTGTCGACTTTTAATGCGACTTCTAGAGCCTTCTATTTGGTCGGTGGATGCCAACTAGCACTTTCTAGAATGTATTCCTAATCCTTAACCCTTCGAGGTCTATTTAAAAACATTTATGGCATTGTAAAGGGCAGTTCATAGTGGAGTTTGGGAGGAGGTACTAAAAGGAGAAATTATCTCCAGACTTATACTGTTGTAAGCCCTTAGGGCATGTTTTGAAGTCTATTTTCTCTATACTGAATGTAATAGCATATTTACACAGTTAATACAATTTTTCCTTTCCTGTTGTGTCCATTCTGTGCTTGGGTCGTGTCCCCATCAGTAAGATGGCTTAGACCATTGGGATATGAGCTTGATGTAGATAAAGCTTCAACAGCAATTACAGCACTACTTGCAGAAGATATTGATAAAACTGCAAAGGCATTTGGAACCTATGATGTTGTCAAATCAAGGGTGGTAATAGACCTTAAGACAGCCACAGCAGTGAAGAAGATAAAGAAGAAATTTGGTGTTGAAGAAACAAGTGCAGCAGGAGAAGCAAAGGAGATTAGTGATGATGAAGAGGAAGGTAATAATGAGAAAGATGAAGATGAGCTAGAACAAGGGCCACTTGAATTGACTCAAGGCCAAGGTGAAGACAAAGATGAGAGTGTCAAGGAAGTAGAAGCCAAGGAAGCACTCATCAAAGGCAAGGTCATCAAAAGGAAGGCAAAGACGCCTCCTGCTCATCCTAAATCAAAGAAAGTTGTCATGCCAACACCCAAGAAGCCAACAACCAAGGCTACAACAAGGGCCTCCACACAAAAAGCCAAAGAGGAAGTTGTCACAAAGAAGAAAGCAACCATGAAGGCACAAGAAGAGCCAAAGAAAAGAAAAAGATATGTGGCTCAACCTAATACTGATGAGGAAGATCAATCTGAAAAGGTAAGTCATTCTCCTAAGTCTTTAGTTGATACATTATGAGAAAAGATTAGGAATGGAGACTTAAGTGACATGAAAAAGGTTGATTTCAATAAATTCACTAAAGAGGAACAAAATATGATAGAAGAATCAGTCTATGCAATGATAGCATAGTTCAAATATACACCTCTTGAACTAGATCGACAATTGCCAAAAGAATTGTCTAAAATTGTAGAAGACAGATGGCATTTTTGTTTGAAAATGGAGAAGGAGATGAGAGAATCAACCCTAGCAAGCATGCTGCCTAATTTAACAAGGGAACAGATAACTAAAGCAGTCAAAAGGCATAACACTAGGTTTACACCTAAGTATAGGGCATTCTCCATTCTCCAAAACAAAATTGAAGAAGTTGTACAAAGAACCACAAGATCATGGAAGAATTTATATAAAAAAATTGAAGATGTCCTTGAAGAGGAATACAAAGAAGAAGCTATTGTTAAGCCAGAAGAGAGAAGAAAGAGGAGAGAAGAGAAGACAGAAGTAGAGAAAAAGGTTGAAGAGGAGGAAGGAAAAGATGAAGACAGGGGTACTAATGGGTAGCAAGACCAAAGTGTGCAAGACACACAACTACCACCTCCTAGCCCTCCTCACTCTTCCATCACACCTGCAGAAATCATAAAGATTAAGGATGTTACTAACACCACAAGTCAAAACATCAATCCACTAATTGCAGACGATCTCACTAAGATCCTTGACCAAACAACTCTTCAAGCACAATTGTGTGCAAATTCTATCTTGGTCAGTGTAGATGAGCTCCAAAAGTCAGTAGATAAAATCAAGGAAGGTGAGGTGCCACCACAAGAACCACCTCAGAACATTCAAATTACTGGACTTTCATTTCTACCACCTCCATCACCACCAAGAATAGCCATGCAAGCTCATCAGGAACCGAGTAAAACAACAGGGGAAGTCACAGGTACATCAGTACAGATAACAAGTACACCCCCAACAACAGTGGCACAAGAAGAGGATAGGGAAGAAACACAAGATAAGGAGTTTGCAATACAAACTTTGGTTGAATTGCCAAAAACAGGAACTCCTACCAAACCCGTTCAGAAGCCAAGTACTGACATGTTGACCTTACAAGTTAGGACACCAGGCTCAAGTTCTACTAGGTAGCCAAGACCATTCATTATGGTATTCCTGAGCTTGATGAAGAAATTCAAATACCCTATTATGATTCAAGCACTCTAACTGAAGAAAAGATGAATGAAATACAGAGTGCATTGGACAAGAGGAGGCAAGAGGCATTAAGGAAAGAGTTCAAATACAAGCAGGCAATGAATGAGATCAAAGATATATTCATGGATGCCTTTAGCCTACAACCTCCAGATGCAAGCAAGCCAATCCTTGAGCAACTATCTGATATAGTTGACCGAGTTAATAATGAAGACCATGATACAACTGCAAAGCTAATGGAATGGTCAGAAAAGAAGTTTCTAGGCAAGGTCAACCAAAAGATAACCAATAACATAATTTTAGGATAGGTTGACCTAGCCAAGAAATTGGATAAGGTAAAGATTGTACTAGGGAACATCTTTTCCCTTTACAGCAAATTGTGTGATTTTTCTAGGTTCACACAAGAAATAAATCCTAAAATTCTAAACCTTGAGAGCAAACTAAAGCTCTCCAGTATGCAACTACCCTCAAATCTTGCACACAGTGAGAAGCATTTTACTCAAACACTTCACACTCAGAGGGAATTAGCTGCATTATCAGTAGGAGAGGCCACTATTAAAGAAAAACTACTGCAAATTCAAGCCTCAATTACTCCTCATTTGGAAGTCTTACACAAGGAGCAAATGTATGCTAAAACAGTCTTCAAGAAGGATCCAAATATTTCTACACATGAAGGACTTGTTGATCTAGCAGCAGAGCTTGCACTCCAACACAAGTCATTGGATATTGCATTGAATAACTAGGATGCAGCTCTCAAAATACTCCTTGAGGTAAACAAGACATTTTTGGCCACGCATGGCATTACTATTTAGAACCCTTTGACATCAGTGTCAAAAAGGGGGAGATAATGAAGGAGACAATATTCTAAGGGGGAGATATATTAAAGGAGGAGAAATGCATATAGCAAGAAGATAAGGAGATAACAGGTTTAGAAGTTAAGAATAGGTCAAAAACAAGTCAAAGAACAAAGTATATCAGGCACATTGGCACAATTTCCATGACATGACAAGGCATAAACAACCTAGGAGGAGTCATAAGGTATATTGATTGTTTACAATATTTTTTTTTTAATTCTGTATGTAAGTTAAGCAAGTGAAGAATGTACACATAAGGATTAGATCATGAATGATCAATTAAGTGTTTTTGACACTCATGTCAAAGGGGGAGATTGTTGATCAAATAAGTAAGTTTGACAAATGAGTGTCAACACACTTAACCAAATTTTCACCATATGTGTCGAGTCACAGATAGTGCCGAATAACACAGGAAGTTAATAGGTGCCGAGTAACACAGGAATTCTATAGGTGCCGAGTGACACAGTAAACACAGTGGATGCCGAGCAATCCAAAATAGATGGTGTCGAGCATCAGTTTTACTTCGCGTGCCAAGCAATGCAAGATCAGCATGAAAGTTTGTGCAATCGCAAACCATGATGTGAAACAGTTATGCATGACTCATGTCAGGATAAAAGGATAAGATCAAATCCTCCCAACCACCTATGCAATCCTCATGCAGCCAATCAGAAAATTAAAGATTGCATGCAACCAATGGGTGAATTTCAAGAGTTTGAGCGGAAACACTTGAATCAAGGATGCATAACGAACCACTAATCCTTATAAGGGAGTCTTGACGCCATTGAACAAAAAAAAAAAGTGAGAAAAGAAGAAGAAAAAGCAGAGCCTATTATTGAAGTCGTTGCAGAACATTTGGTGTCAAAGATTTATGGAAAGCACGGCATTTACACATCTAGTTGATTAAAACAGAACAAGGAACACAATTAGCAAATCAGATCTAGCAGAGATCAGTTATAGAAGAGCAGATCAAAAACCTGAGATCAGCATTAGAGATCGCATTAAATCAGGTGTATTATTCTAATACTCTCTCACAATTGTATTAGGAATTTGGAAATCCTATTGAATAAGGTGGGTTTAACAACCTTATGTAAATCCTTCAACAGGGTGACACTTCATGTAAAGTGTTTGAAAATCCTTTCAACAGGTCACATATGACAGTGTGTAAAGCCATTAACAGGGCAGACCTTTAACAAGGCAAACCATCAGAAGTGGTTGAAATCAATTGCTGCAATAATTTTGTGGGCATCATTCCCACTCCAGTTTTACCTTCTTATTCCTAGAGAGTTTCTAGGTCACCAAAATCTCAAGTGTTATGTGGTGATGCATGTTTGCTTCTCATGATTGTTTAATGTTTATATGCATGCATGTTAATTTCAATTATATGTTATTAAAGATTTAAAACAAGTGAAAAGGTCAGTACTTCTGATTCGCCCCCCCCCCCCCCCCCGGCACCTCTCAGAAGCACTCTTCCCATTAAGACATTCCAACAAGAACTTCGAAGTTTATCTACAACAAGTTTAAGAAGGTGTAATTTAAGTTTGATTCAGTTAAAGAATTTGCAGAAACTTCACAAATATTATCACAATGTCTCTTTCAACTGAAGACAACCATTATAATCATAACAAACATATTTCTGTTTCATAAAATTAGAAATGAAGATTTCTATTGCATCTACAATCTTCAACAACCAGCACCTCCAGAATACTTGGCTACAATCTTCAACAACCAGCACCTCCAGAATACTTGGCTGGAATAAACGTTTATTGCCTGCTGCAACCTGAACCATTTATATTTGGTTCATGATAGACCATTGTTAATCTCCTCTCTGACTCATTCTAAATGAGCCCCATTTTGTATAGTGCCAGATGTATTTTTCCTGTTTGAACCGGTTTTCGTGTTTGGTACCAGATGTTTATGTGTAACCCAGTTTAGTTTTGTTTTGCAGCAGATATGTTTTTATATCATTTTTGGAATGATAAAGCAAGCAAATGTATTAAAGTGAAATAAAATAGAAAACCAGCAAGGAACAGGATCCAACTAACCCATTGGAGATGAAGATCTCGTGCCCTGCTATTGACCTGGTGAAGTGTTGATATGGGTCCCACGATACTCTTTTCCAGTGTTTGAAGACATTAAACCCTTTAAATGTTTGCTTGGGGAATGTCATAGCTGTCACCAATGTATTTCTACAACCCTAATTCGCCATGGCCACTGCTGTCAAGTGTTTAATTAAGTATGTTCTTATAAAAACACATTTCCTTGAATCACTGTGACACAGAAGGGATTGCCCTAATTTACAGGGGGAATTCCTAACTACAACCTACAGTACCCACCAATAGTTCTTTCTAAAATCAGAAAGAAAAGTATAGATTGAGAAGTTGGCAGCAAGATGCAAAAAAATTTCAAACAATTATTTTTATGAAATTTGAAAATATAGCGATCAAATATTCACATTTATAATATCATGTGTGTTTTGATGTGTCCCTCGGCTAAAAAAGTTCAGTTTTCAATGGATAACACTGAAAAGTATAGTCCATTCATTGACATTTAATGCCAATTTATCATGCCAGCTGAAAAGAACAGTACCCTAAGATATATTCAAAATGCACTGATAATAACAATCAATTACTCACATCTACAATCTGGTACTAATGCCAATCTTTTCCTCAATTTTCAATTTCAATATTTTAGTCACTGTTGTTCAAGGTTCAATGTTTGATGTCAAATATTACAGGCTCTGACTTTTTTAGACTGCTTAATATTGTTTAACTATAAAAATGAAAAGTTTGTTAAAAAAATTTCAAGACTTTTGGCAACTTAAATCATCTATGATTTACCGTCTCAACACCATTTTGAAATGCAGGTGAAAATTTGATGACCCAGAAAATGTAGCAAGTGCCTCTACAACATACTAAATCCTTTTTATCAAAATAATTGTAAATTTGTTAAATACAATAAATAATGATTTCAAATTTTACATAACTATTTTGGTAAAAAGTTCTTCCAGATTGTGGATAGACATTGCCAGAAATGCGTACCCACATCCCAAAGAACCAGAAACATAGCAAGTCAATCTCGGAAATAAAGAAGGCCCTGCAAGGCTGGATCTATATGCAAGAATCTCATTACAATGCATGAGATTTGTGTAAGACATTTTCTTAAAAAATCTACGTGATAGTCAGGCTTCCAGATAGCAATCATGTTAAAGACAATAAAGCAGGCAATATTGTGACTATCCCTACATTTCTCTACCCGAGAATCTGGAAAAAATCTCATTTTGAGCAAAAACTAGCAGCCCATTGATTTCAATGTCAATGTAGCAGGTTGAATCGCTTATTTGACAATACACCAGTAAGAAACCATAACAAATTACAAACCAGTTGAAAAATCCTTTTTTGAAACAATGCAGAAAATCATGAATCTGAGATTGACTGCAATAATACACTTCACAAGGAAAATGATTCTTAATTTTCAAGATTCAAGGAAGGCACAATCCACTCTGATTTACACGCTCAAAAATCAAAGCGATGATTTTGGAAGGTCAATATGTATAAACACCCAAATGTCAACACATAACAACAGATCTAAATAAGTCAACATGAAGAGCAATTAGCATTAGTCATAGGAACCATACTGCAAGATTGAAAGATGGCACATTCTACACTGATTTGAATGCTCAAAAACCAAACTAGTGAGTTTGGAAGGTCAACATGTATACAAACCCACATACCAACACATACTTATAGAACTAACTCTACATTAAGAGAAATCTGCATTTATCATACAAACCGCAATAAAGCATTTTTGAATCTTAAGATATTCGATCCTGCAATTCAATTTTACTTACTTTGAAACAGAGTTAATGGATCTCAAAGAGAGATTCTTATCTATTATATTTGTCAATGCTTGCATGTTGAGTGCACACAAATACCTACACAACTTTCAAGGCACACTGTAGAAAATCCAGTACAAGAACAAGGTTATAAAATTGGATGTGAAGACTAGAACCCATTTCAAACAACATTTTAAGAATATCTAGCGCTGCACTAAGCATAGCCACATAGCCAAGTAGCACCTATATTTGCACTGGCATGACTTACATCAATATTAATAAATGGAGAAGTCAATTACATTTTCTAGTCATTGGGAAAATTCTGGATATTGCTATTCAAACAACTTTGCTCCATTTAAAGCTTACAGATAGTGTCAATGGCATGTATTTTATTGCAAAGTAAGGCTAAGCCTTGTTTTGAGTTTAGTTGCTGTCAGTGCTCATCGCAAGAGAAGCAGCTGCCTAAGTGCCACTCCTCCGATTGTTATACCAATATGTAACAAAATGTAAAATCCATCTTTTGACATTGGCATGTCCACTAAACATTGAATAAGCCATAAGAGAAAACATCATGCAACTCATTGGCCTCTGAGACAGGGAGACTGGCTAGCCTAAAACTTCAATTACTTTTTCCTTTTTCCTTCAAGGACAGCTTCTCTATTTTTAAGGCTCTCCTGTTAAGCCCACACTCTTTTATTGAGAATGTTAGTTTCTATGATCATATTTTTCCGTATGGAACATTTAACGTGATCACAATAGTGTGATAACAGTCAAAATTTCAGAGTTCCGGCACAAATCATCGAACAAGTGCTGGGGATAGAAATGCCTTCCGTGAAAAATAAATCATCCGTCCAGCCACAAGACAGGATACCAAAGAATCATGAATTGCAAACTTTAGAATACATTAGAAACCTTCGAAAATCTCAAAGAATCTATTCAATATCTTTATTTTGAGGGGACCTGAACAGCATATATGGACAGCGACATTACCTTACAAATGGCAACTGTACAGTTTATTTTCTGAAGCATGTGCCACATATCACTTTATACCTTAGGTTTGACATCTTGTTACCTTTGGACCAAACAATCTTCCACTCCTTTACCCAAAAAGTTTGACAAGATCAGCACCACAGGCATTTCAAGATGTCTTTCATGAGAAAGGCAATTTCCATTCAAGTCAAATCCTTTGTAAGAAAATACGATGTACAGATTTGAACATCTTTTTACAGATCCACTTGCAAGTCTAAAGATGGACATTTTGCAGCCCAGAGAGATTCGATTTTTTCCACCTTGTGATGGGAAAGTTGATATGAGCAAAACCACGCTGAATTTCTGATAGTCAATGTGAGCACATTGGTGATGTTCAGTCCCAGGTATGGCCTGCATAAAATCATTAAAAGATAAGAAATTTTCAACTGTAAGCCTTCATTTTAGAGCTGATCATCATTGCATAAAAGGCCATTATATGTTAAGGAAAATCCTGCAAGTACTTATATATTAAGGTTGAAATTATTGGAGTTTGACCTTGAATCGATAAATTTATCCAGCAAAAATTCAAAAATATTTTAGCTATATTTATCCTATCCATTCACAATGCTTCCAAGTCCAGTTAGTTAATAATACTGTTATGATAGGGAATCTACTGCAACAATATATTAAATATCTTGAAATTCTAAATCTGGCATTCAATGGTTCCGAAGCAACCACATAACATGATCACCTAACAGTAGAATGCATCTGGGCAGGAGAAGATAGGGATTGAAATTGAGTTGTGGTACTTGAAAACAGAAAAATATATATATGCATATAGGCTGATACTACCCAGGGGCCAGTACACCCATTCTGGAGATGTACTCATACTAAACCAGACTGACTAAAGGTTCAAGATCAGGTTGCTCCTGGGTACACCGAGAGTATCGAGGACTGTGGGTTTGATCTGCATATATTTGACTTCTGGAAGCATACTGACTGAACCAGTCCAGGTACAGTTCCCGCTCGGGTCTATAATGGGTATTGACAAGGATTCATCCTTGGTACATCTCTTGCATAAAACCTACATTCCCCGGGGTCGTTCCCCGGGGTCGCATACCCGGCCTAAAAACAGGAGTTTCAGAAACAAGGATGTCCTGGGGACGGGGGGACAGGTATGGGACATCCCCCAGCCGTCCCCAAAAAAGGCAATTTATCAGGGAGCATCCCCAAAACTTGGGGACGGCTCGGAAAAAAAGGGGGATGGCGGAACTAGGGTTTCCGGGATGGCAAATTTTTTTGGCGATTTGGGGGACAGGGGGTGGCAAACGGGGACGGCTATATATATATATATAGGGTAATTTTATAGCTAAACCCTGGGAAAATCCTTCAAAGAAACTTATAAAAACAAATACACATGCATACAGACACAAATATATATATATATATATCAGAATGTTGGAGCTGTGCAATACTATGTTACACAGCACACCAATTTCTGGAGATGTACTCAAACTGAACCGGTATGGGGACATGACTCAGGTCAGGTCACTCCTGGGTACACCCAGGGTACCCAAGACATTGGATTTATTCCAATGTTTTTACTTCTGAAAGCTGAGTTACCGAACTCTCACCCCCCCACCCCAGATGCAGATGGTGATGTGCCTGGAAGCGGAAACCACCTGGAGGCACCCATGAAGCGCATCCACAGCCCTATGATGGGCTCCTTGGGCGCCTCTAGAGGCATCCCCAAGCATCCAAGCACATTTGGGGGGCCAGAAAAAAGCAAAACGCCAAATCTGACATTCAACCCTGAAAAAAAAAATAGCATGTACTACTTACCTTTTTTAAATACTTTTTTCCCGCGAAACCCTAAAATGGCCCTAATAGAGGCCATTCATTATTTTTTCATCTCATTGTGTTTGTGCTTTGCTCTCCTCATTTGGTCTTCATTTTGGCATTTTGAAGTGCATGATTATTTTCGATAAGGATTGTCCGGTGCCATATAACCTAAGCAAAAGAGATTTATGTGTCTAAGGTAAATAATTGATCCCATTCTTAAGCCCTTAAATGAATTCTTTTTGAGATTTTGATGAATTTGTTCAAGTATGGGAATAAATTTTTCAAGTTTTCTTCATTTTCTTAGAAATAAAGAAACAAGTTTAGCTATCTATTTTAATATTTTGGTATCTTGTTTTTGCACTTGTATGCTTGACGTTTATAGTTTTTTTTCTCATTTAAATTTATTTAATTTCTCATAATAGAAAGAAATCAGATTATATTGTGGAAGAATGATCGCCCCTAGTAGTGAAAGCTCAATGGGAGGGCAAAGAGCCAATAAATTCAAATTTGAGATAGGATCTCCTTTATGGAAACATACCACAAGAATATCATATAGGTTGCAAGAGGTTGGTAATATATTTGAAAGTGTAATGTATGTGATACTAAACCATTCAATAGCTCATATTCTTGAGTTAAATTTCATTTTATGGGCCCTTCTGGTAAAGTAAGGGGAATGTGCAAAGGCCAAGATAAGACTGGGATATCTAATGCAAAAATAGAAGCATGTGCACAAAAACAAAGTAAATCGGTTAGAAGATCAAAACAAACTTCTTATGGTGGTATATCCGCAAAGAAAAAAAACACAATTAACCACTAAGCCAGTTGTGTCCTCCAAACTCCATTCTTTCAAGTAAATGTACCAAAATTGGAAGAGGAAGAAGTAGAAATTACCACCTGCAAAAGAGGTACATCAAACACGGCATTTAAAATGGACACAAGAGAGCTTGTTGGTGAAGTCATTACACATTACCTCTATGTCAATGGTCTTCCTTTCAATTTGGTGGGATCACCATATTGGAAGAAGATGGTGGCGATCATCAATAAAGCACCAGCTGATTACACTAGTCCTAGGTATGAAAAGGTACATACCACCCTATTGCAAATAGAGAGGACTTCTATAGAGAGCTCTTCAACCAATTAGAAATTGTTGGAAATATTTAGGTGTTTCTATTGTTTCCAATGGATGGAAAGATACAAGAACCTGTTCATTGATTAATGTGATTCTAGTGTCCCCTAAAGGGACAATATTTTTTGGGCAATTAATTGTAAAGGGGAAGTGAAAGATGCACAGTTCATCTCCAGAGTTCTCATTGAGGCCATAGAGATAGCCGGCAGTCAGAACGAGGTACAGGCAATCATGAGCAATGAAAGAAATTGTAGGGGTGCAAGTGCTTTGGTTGAGGGCTGATATCACCATTTTTTTGGACACTGTGTACTGTACACTCCCTAAACTTGGCTATACAACATGTTAGTACTCAAATAGATTGGGTGAAACAAATATACCAAGAGGGGTAGAGATCCGGATGTTTGTGATGAACCACCAAATGTTACAATCAATATTCAGATCTTTCTTCAAATTGGAGGAGTTGATAAAATAAGATAAGATAAGATAATGATATTAATGTCCAATAAGAGACCAACAAAGGGTCCAACGGGCTCGAAGATTACAAGAAGGATGAAAAATAACCTAGCAGGAGCACCAAAGAATGTTCAGGAAAGAGCAAACAAGAAAGCAAAGAAAGAAAACAACAACCGACGAGAGGACTAGATATCCTTTCTTGGTAAAAAAATCCAGCACCGAAGGGTACGGCCCAGGATGACCAAGGGTCTAGGCCTGTCACTGAGTAACACTGGAGATAGGGTGTCACTATCTAGTGAATCCACCACGAGGTCTAACTAATCTAGTGTGCCCAAAGATAGGTGTAGCAAGTGGCCGCTTCATGCCCCTAGAAGGGGACATGGGCAGGAAAAACACAGTGATGAGCTGATCCAAGGCCTAGCTCTGAGAAACATGACTTGTAAGGTGGGATCATGGAGTTGCAAAGTCTCCCAAAGGTAAAGCACTAAACATTGTTGGTCGGAATAACTAAAAAAGGCCGAAAGGGATTTGCAATCTCTAAAGAAACAGTGGAACCTACCTTTGATCTCATAGTATATGGGCCATCTAAAGATGTAGTGGATCTTAGTCATTGTCTTGGATAAAGAGAAAAGGCGGAAAATCCGGTCATCTCTGGCCAAATGGTGATCCATCTAGCACCAAAGCTAGTGGGAACCAACTCTGAAAGACCCCAAAGAGATGTGGAGGGCGTGACTCCAGTGCCAGCTCAAGCAAAAGGGATGCATAATAAAAATGTCACGGGTCTCCAGAAAGTGCTCAGAGTAGAAGGCCATCCATGGGAGCAAGCCCCCAAGAGTGTTACTCCAAGTCGTAGTCATGTATTGTCTATATATGTTAAGTCTAACGTGTCCATTCAGCTCCTACTACAAGGGAAGCAGATGGTGAATTTGATTAGTGAATCTTGAATCTTGATTAATGAGCATTGACTCATGAACTATATTTTGATTTTGTAGTTATAATGATTTCTTGATTTGCATCAAATCGTGAACATAGACGTATATGACATGGCATATTAGTTATTTCAACTTGAATATTCATAAAATATCAATTGGCATTTAATATATATCTTGAACAATGATGAAGTATTATACTATCAAATGATTTCATTTTGTATAATCCTTGCATTTCTTTGCATATATCTTTGTTTGTGTCAACACATCCAAACCCCCACAAAAAATATTCATGCATCCGTACACCCGATTCTCACACTTGCATCTACATCTACACCTAGACCGGCACCCTAGTCTTGAAGCATATTGACTGAACCAATCCAAGTACAGTTACAATTACCCCATCAAGTCCTTTATGGGCATTGCCCAAGATTCGTCATGGGTACATCTTTGTTGTAAAAACCATAGTACCACAGGGACTCGCCCCCTCTCTTTTTGCCCCACATCCGGAGACTTGGACGCAACAGGGACTTGGGGACTCTGTTCCCCCATCCCCAGCAATGCCACCAAATTCTGCCACCTCCACCGAGGATGGGGGGCATCTCAATTTTGACTATTTGCTGATTTGACTATTTATGTTCGATGATCCAATTCAATGCAATGTTCAAGTATTTACTCTTTTACATCTTTATATCTTATATTGCAATACATCTTTTCATAACTAGCATTTTCAATACCATATGTATAGTATGCACAACCCCCTCCCAGTCCCCCGCCATCATTCCCTCGTCGTCCCCCAATCATCCCCAAATTAAGGCCCCTCTGTCCCCCGTCCCCAAAACTTGTCCACCTGTCCCACTGTACCCCCATCCCCTAGGGCAATGTAATTATGGTAAAAACCCAAAAGCCCCAAGGAGAACCCTAGGCATACTCAAGGAAAATCCTTCAAAACAAATGTTATTAAAAACATAAATCCAACCAAAAAGAAAAGTTATTTATAATTGTAGTTAAACTCTGGCAATTATCTTTTCATAGATGATTTTTTTTTGTTCTTAGTTGCAATTAAGCTCTGTAAGTTTTTCTTCTCATAGATGTCCACAAGAGTTTTTTGTCTATGCACAAACTTGTTTTGAACATATGAATTGTGACCAATATCTATGTCACATCATACACTGAATTTGTAGCTTAGGCAAGCTGTTTAAATCAATCTTTCCCAGTTTACACATTTGCCTCCAATAACTACTACTAATTCAATCGCCGTGACACTTTGTATAATCTATTAGAGCACATAGGATTTGACATAATACTCAAATGGCAACCATACTTAGGCCTCTACGCAAAAGCATAATGAAGGGTGCTCCCCTTAATACCACAAACAGACAACAAAAACATAGAAACAACAACAATTTGCGAGAACGAAATATGGACTTCTTATTATCTCCACAAGTGTGGAATTATAGAGTTCATAAATACACTATGCAAACCCAAACAGAAGCCTTCCTTTTAGTAATCTGCAAGACATAGTTGCAAGCTACCACCCTAGAATTGCCCTAAACAACCTACGGGCCTTCCTTATATAGGCATTTTCCACCGCCCGCGAGGGTTCTAGACACTTAGCCCTAACTCTTGAGGCCGACCAACCTCAAATTATATTATTTTATCAAACTTTATTTAATAGAATCGGCTCAAAAAAATTTACAAATTACATTTACGGATGGCTCAACTTCTGGAGACAACTTACAAATAGTTGACCTAATTGATTATAATAACCTTTTTCAGAAATGGCAGCTCCTGTTCTACAACGGTTGATCGCGCACGTGTCCATTAGCCGAGGTTTGACCTCGTTTCAAAGCCATTTAGGTCTTCATCACTGCGCTTGAAGTTTTTGTACCAAAAATTCATATCGAAAATCTGCAATAACTTCACTAATACATATGATATGGAAATGAAACTCATCAGGCAGGCTGATAAATAGATGAAACTCCACATACAAAATTAGAACATTCTAAGCTCACATGACCAACTTACTAAAAATGGCAAGCTTCCACAAACAACTTTGCAATGTAATAGCCTTTATTGAAAACACAAAAATAGAAATAGAAATATTTTTGGCTGATGCAAAATTGCCCTTAGACCTAGGATGCTTCTGCATCAAAATACAAGAGAAAACGGAACAAATATGACTCTCATATGGTTCCTATGTGATTATATATTTTTTCCCTGATACATTTTTATTGGCAGTCAACATATCTATTTGTAACTCTTGCATCCTTTGTAATCTCTAAATAGAGCTGTCTTTGTTCCTCAAAAGTTCATATTTTGACACTGATGGCTTATTGTAAACTCTGATGGCTGTATTTCTCTAACAGTAATTCCCTTCATATATTATTTTATGTTTATATCACTATACTTTGTTTCTTATTTTATAAAATATATACTAAATTTATTGTTAGTTTATTTATATTTATATTATTTTTATGTATTTTATATATTGTACGGCCCAACACAGCCATACTAAACCTAAATCCAAACCAGAAATATATGTGTTACATATAGCCCAGTACAAGCTATTGCCATGTTGTAACCCTCTCCCTCATTTCAATCAATTGATATAACTTCAATGCCAAGACATAATAAGCCCCTCATTTTATCTCCTTTTCTGGTACCATTTTAACAATCAATTTGAATTTTTCCTGCACCAAAAATTTTCATGCACAAAATAGATAATACATACCTATTACTCTTTTTCTCTTCGTCTTCAGCTTTTAGTGCTTGTTAACAAGTTATTAGCATTTGAGGAAAATTTCAATTAAACATGCATGCCATATGCAAGAAAAATCTGTGAGAAGATTCCTGTTTATTTAAGAACACTTCCGAGAGACAGAGACACAGCTAAGTGTCATCATCTGAAGTAGGTATGAAGAGTTAGTATATGTCTCTGCAGATGATGATACATATCCAATTAAAGAGATGTATAAGGGGGTTAATCAATGAGTTTCTGTATTTCATAGGACCGCCCGCCTATAAAACTTTCCATGTAAAACAATCTAATTTTGCAATCTTGCAAATGCGTCACACTTCAGCTACTACATAGCGATACATTAAACTTGCTCAAAAATAGAAGTAGCAAAATGGATAGCTTTCGATT
This sequence comes from Cupressus sempervirens, assembly GCA_028749045.1. Lineage (NCBI taxonomy): Eukaryota > Viridiplantae > Streptophyta > Pinopsida > Cupressales > Cupressaceae > Cupressus > Cupressus sempervirens. The sequence goes on from CM053793.1 coordinate 795,544,445, forward strand.
ATTTAAGGTGATTTACCAATTTGGCTGAGTCTGGATCTGAACCACTCTGCAAGTCCTTCACTGAATAGATCCATCATTTACCAGTTTCACCAATGTCCAGGCTATAACAAAAGACGGATCTAGATGAACATAATTGCTTTGCTTTGTAATAAACTGTTCTTGATGTGATTTCAAACTTGATTTTAAGGTGTGTGGAAAAATTCCTCTTCAGGATCTTGGTAATTGTATTTGTTGACCTCCAGATGTGCGGTTAAAAAAACTACAAGTCTACTGAAGCGCCAGTTAGATTTTTCAGCCGGGATATGTTCCTTTTTAGAAAGCTCGGATGTCTCTTTTCTTGCTCGATATGTTCATTGTTCACAAATCTCAAGCTACCAGCTAGAGTTTAGTGAACACCTTTTTGAGATGGGTACTGATGGGAATAAAACTGCGAGTATAGGTAAGCAAGTGTTTAACTTTTCAATCTGCTGAACACTCACATATTTTAAGAACATAGAGGAAAGATAAGTAACTGGTAACTGCTATTCTCCATCTCCATTTAAAAAAACAAGCATGTTCTTATGGAGTCATGCTGTCACTCCCATGTGTCCAATTTAAATTTGTATCATTGAGAAATATTTTCCACCATTAGGTTTTAGCCTTAGGGAAAAGGTGTAATGGCCTTCTCAGAATATTTTGTAAACAAGTATTGTACTCCTTATGTTTTGGGAAGTGATCAGAACTAAGGGCATAAATGTTGTCAATGGTGGGAACCAAGATTGTTGCTATGATCGACTAACATCAGATTCAGCTTTGATCAAGTTTCGAGTATAAAGCATGTCTATGTATATTACAGGAAACAGCGAAGAGGTACATTGTTTTCATCAATGAGCTTAACAGAGTAAATATTATGGGCCACAATTTTGGATATAGATAATATAAGATCTGAATATGACATAAATGTGTTCGCCTAAGTTAAGATATTGGTGGCACATGTTTTGGATGAAGCATACACTAACTGGTTAATATCACAAAATACAGAGCACCTGGCAATAATCAGGTAAATTGGCCTAAGGAATTAAATTGCCTTGTCAATTCAATTACTTGGCAATGTAGGGACAACATCCTAGATGTTAACCCTCAATTAGAAAATTTTAATATTCAGCTTTGATTAATGTGCCACACATTTTGTGGAAAACAGTTTTGAAGGCCAACTAGGAATATAAGTTGGAAAGGTATATAAAAAGGGATTAGCTTTTGTATGTGAGGTATGGATATGATATGTGAACTTTATGTACACTGCTATAATGATGTTATGATGTTGTATTGATGATCGGATCCAAGTTTTTGAAGTATGATCAAAATCAGATGCAAGCTATTCAAAGGACTAATCAGAGATTCTGATACTAGCACAGCCATTTTAGTATTTTATATATTACCTATCATATTGATTGTAAATCATTACTGAGCAGTGAGTTCCTATTGTAACACAACTTCTAACAGGGTTGAGACCTCTAAAAAGGACAAATTTACTAAATGTATGTAATGACTACTAATAGGGTCAAAACACCTAAGAGAGAATTTTCAAATTAGTACACAGTTATGGGTACCATCCCCCTAGGGTTTTCCCTTGGCCAAGGTTTCCTCGAAAACCAATCATGGTGTTATGAGTATTGTTATCTGTAAATGCATGCGGTTAAGTTTTAAAATATATGGTTTGTTAAAGATATAAATTTTTCGAACATTGCAACCTAACACATTTATGACAGAAGCGATAGTAAAGAATTTAATATACAAATTCAATTTATTCCTCACCATTTGAGCAACTAGAGTATACATAGTTCTTGGAGAAGGAGATAGAGTAGTTAAGAAATGATTTCAAGGTGATTTTGACAAACCCTACATCATTGTCGAAAGGTATTGACGCAAACTACGAGCTCTAATTTGAAGAAATTGCCAATTGATTTTGAGCTTAGGAAACATGGCGAAACCACATACCTATGAAGTGAAAGAAAGACCTGGGGATCAATTTCAGAAACACCCATTTAAGTCCATGGAAGATGATCCTGAGGGTGCATTCTCGCAAACCCCTGACAGAGTATTGTATGTGGAAGACATTAGGACATACATTCATTGTAAGTTTGAATCATAGCAACAGAGAAATTGCAGAAGAAACAGAGAAATCCATAATAAAAGTCTTAAATGAAATTGATTACAAAGAAACAGCTATATCTAGACCAGTTGGACTGACAGTCAGAAAGCAAACAATGAATCCTTCTGATGAATCAGAGGATGTAAACCAATTCTCTAGTACACTTCAACAACCAGATTTCTTTATATCTGGAGTACCTATAACTCTTTCAGTTTCGCAGGAAGGGAAGAAACAAGAAAAGAAAAACTTTATGGATACTTTTGTATCTAACGATGAAATTAGAGACATCATGTTGGAATCTATTAATGAGGCACCAGTAATTGGCATTGAAGAAGAGCAAGAACAGGAAAAGGAGAGGAAAGAGAAGGAAGATGTAATAACTGAAGCAGAGGTAAGGCACATGATAAATGAAGGTAAACCTTCATTCATCTTAATTGATAATGTTGATCAAGATTACATTCCATTTGTCACAACACCATCAAACCAGAATACAGTTTATCCTAGTATCAAGGATATTATCGTGGCTAGTGGAGAAATGGATAACATCATAGATAAGTTTAACTGAGACCTCAACTTCATCAAGTATGCAGACATTGTTGGCAAGTGAATTGAGCGGAGCAATTTCCAGTATAGACAAGGATAATAATCTGAGTCATATGATGAAGATGCCTTAAGATGATTTCATTAACAGCTTTTGCTAAAGTCAAGAAGCAGAGAAAAAGTCAGAAAAACATGCAAGGATTCTAGACAGAGCATTGAACAGACTGCAGACAGCATTACCCATGCAGAAAACATTCCAAGGTAATTATGTACGAAATTTGGACAAAGTACTTAATGATTTTGATACTCACTTTACTTCACTATATGAATTTTCTCAGGCAAAAGCAGATCAGGAATACATAGCAGAGAAATTTCTTAAGGTATGTGCTAATATAGCAAATGATGTGAAGTTAATTGATGAGTGCATCAAAGATGTTAAAGAATGTGTTGAGGAACAAAAGAAATTGCATGTTACTTGTGTAAAGTCAATTAAATTTGTAATAGATGTAGATAAAGCAAGGGAATAAGAAGCCAAGCTGGAGAAGACCGCAGAGAATTTTGAGAAGTCAAATCAGAATGTTACAGAATTGGATAGGACTGTGAGCAAGTAATTTGATGTAATCAGTATACTGCAAAGGGAGCGAGACACAATGATACAACAATTTTCATTACTGTGAAGTTTGCTTGCAACTAAACTCAAGGTTATGCAGAAGGAATTGGAGCTATTGGAAGCGTCCAAGAAATCTTATGAGACATTCAGACCCACTAACCTTCATGCATTAGAAGATTGTGCTATTTGTGGACAGATACAGGTCGCAGAAAATTTAAAGCAGGTAGTGGACACAGATTTTGCAGCCTTTAAGGGTAATTTTGCAGATATATTTAGATTTGTATAAGATTTTGGTCACACAATTTTACTATGTACATAATCTTTCTGTGCATTTCGCCTTTGCCATTGATGTCAAAGTGGGAGTATTATGGTAGGCAGTGAAAAATGGAAGTATGGTATTGAGTAAACAGTAAGAACAGTCATGAACGCATATAGCATGTATAGATCAAGCTTCTGTGATAAGGTTTTTGTTTTAGCATTTGACTTTTGGTAATTTTTCACTAGGTGTTGCCATTAATGAAAAAGGGGGAGATTGTTGGCAAGTGATCACAACTAAGGGCATAAATGTTGTCATTGATGGCAACCAAGATAGGTGGTATAATCGCCTGACATCATATTTACTTTGACAAAGTTTTGAGTATAAAACATGCCAAGTATATTACAAGAAGTAGAGAACAAGTACATTGTTCTTATCAGCGGGCTTAGAAAGGTGAATAATACTGGCCACAATTTTGGATATAAATAATATAAGGTCTGAATATGACGTAAGTGGGAAATTGTTGGCAAGTGATCACAACTAAGGGCATAAATGTTGTCATTGATGGCAACCAAGATAGGTGGTATGATCACCTGACATCATATTTACTTTGACAATGTTTTGAGCATAAAACATGCCAAGAATATTACAAGCAGTAGAGAACAAGTACATTGTTTTTATCAGCAAGCTTAGAAAGGTAAATAATACTGGCTATAATTCTGGATATAAATAATATAAGGTCTGGATATGACGTAAGTGTGTTCGCCTAAGTTTAGATATTGGTTGGCACATGTTTTGGTTGAAGAATACACTGACTGGCTAATATCACAAAATACAAAGCAAGTGGTAGTAATCGGGCAAATTGACCTTAGGAATTGAATTGCCTTGTCAGTTCAATTACTTGGCAATGCAGGGACGACATCTTAGATGTTAACCCTCAATTAGCAAATTCTAATATTCAATTTTGGTTGATGTGCCACAAGTTTTGTGGAGAACAGCTTTGAAGGCAGAGTGGGAATATAAGTTGGAAAGGTAGATTTTGTCTGCGAAGTATAGATATGATATGCAAACTTTATGTAGACTGTGTTGGGAATTAACAGGTGGGAAATATTGCATGCATAAACATATGAAAATAACATGTAAAGTAAATGCATCCACATAAAAACCAGTGTAACAAGGGGACGTGTCCCCCCCCTCCCCCAAAAACTAGGCCGTTTCGGAGACGGGGACGTCCTGGGGACAGGGGGACAGCGTCTCGACGTTTCGGGTGGCGCCACTTAGAGCGCCACCGCTGCTGGAGACGGCGAGACGTCTCTGAGACGGCTAGAGGTCTCCAAGACGGGGGAGACGTCTCTGAGACGGCTAGAGGTCTCCGAGTGTGGGGGTGCAGGGGGACGCCAAGGAGTCTCCTTCATTGAGGGGGGACACTAAGAAGTCTCCATTGTGGGGGGACACCAAGGAGTCTCCATTGATTTGACATTTTGATTTGGACTCTTGGAGACTTGTAGTTTTTTTTTGCATTATATACTTATTTTGATATGATTCATGGCACATGATACTTATTGTAATCATCTTTATGTCATGACTCATATGATCATTGATTACTATTAGATAGTAGAATCTAGATACTCATACTATTGATTTGAAGGCTGATATATAGAGTTTAGACTAATATTTATTATTTGTTGATGTTCAATGTTTAATGTTCATTGTTTGTTTGTCATTTGATCATGAATCATGATATTCCAGTTGATATGGTATATGCTATACCATATGTATAGTATATACACCCCTACTCCTTCCGCCACCCCCCCATCCCCCGCCACGTCCCCCTGCTATCCCCAAATCAAGGCCCCTCTATCCCCTCGTCTCGAAAACTTGTCCCCCCGTCCCCCCGTCCCCCGTCTCCTAGGGCAGTGTAACTATGATAAAAACTTGACACCAGATATGGTTACCCAGAAACCCTCCAATGAGAAGGCAAAACTGCGGTGGGGATGACACCCACAACTCTTTACTACTGCAGCAATAAAGTTCACCTGTTAAGGTTACATATTTTTGACCATTCTCATGATCTGCCCTGTGAAAGGCTTGCCCTATTAAAAGCTTACAAGGATTGTTAGATCCCACCCTATTAAAGGATTTTAACACTCTATCAGAAGTGTACCTAGAAGGATTTACATAACATTCACTTGGAATGTCACCCTATTAAAGGCTTTATACAATGGCTGTTAAACCAACCTATCTCCATAGGATTTCATTCTGCTAATACAATTGTTAGAAAGTATAATAGAATGTTTGACCTGATCACTTGCAATCTGCTAATGCTGATTTCAGATCCTTGTTCTGTCTAGTCTGATCCTCACTGATCTAGTATGAAACTACTATGACCTTGCTCTGTTCTGCTAACTAATTCTACAATGCTGTCCTTCTTCTAAGTCAATTCACCCCTTTCACTTCCTTCAAATTTCGCTAGCATTATCTCCTTGCATGCATTCTCTTTTCACACATTCTATCTCATACATACTGAATTGTGGGGCTTCGACCTCCTTACAAAGGATTTCGTGACTTAGGGTTAGGTATGAATCTACGATTGAGATTCATCCATCTTCCCTGCTCAAATCTTTCCAATTTTCTAACTGGTTGCATGTTGATTACATAGGGAATCAAAATAGATTCGTTCTTATCTTTTAATCCTTCGAGATTTATCCATATGTCGGCTCAAAAACGGTTTACATCTTAGTTTGTGAAGGCACAAACTCTTATGTTGATTCTGTATTACTTGGCACTTACTAATTGTTGATGCTCGGCACATACTAGATTTTGTCTTGCTCAGCACTTGAACTTTGCTCAGCATCTATTAGTCACTCGGCATCTGAAACTTGCTCGGCACTGTCTATTTGCTCGACATTTGAATGACTCAGCACTTGTTGAATTTTTGGCTTGGCACATATTGTAACTCGGCATCTATATTATACTCGGCATCAACTTAGAAAATTTCTTAAGTGTGTTGACACTCAATTGCAAAACCAATCTAAGATCAACAAACTGCTAATATGTAATTGTATTGATAATCAAATGCAAGCTATTCAGAGGACTAATTGCTAGGATTAACCACGGACAAATTTACCAATTACATGCAAACATAACCAATATCATAAAATAATATATCACGCGGAACAGAACACAAGACACAGATTTAACATGGTTCACCCAATCCCAGGGCTACGTCCACCAAATAGTGAGTCCAATATTCTTATTATCCAATGATTGCAACCTAATTGCAATCGGCAATCCCTTAAAGCTCAATACTGCCACAAAAAGCTGCAATCTCATCATACGTTATGAAATCCCTAACCCTAAGCCATTTTATACAAAAAAAATTGTCGCTAACAAATTAGGGCTAGAATAAGTCGTCCAATAGAAAAAATAGACCCCCATAGTGAAATCTAAGGGGAAACCACGCCAAATAAAGTGGGAAAAATTAACCTCCTAGTTTGATTAGGCTCCACATCACAACACTAATTAAATATTGTGATATCAATACAGTCATTTTAGTAATGTATCTATTACATATTGCATTGATTGTAAATCATTATTGAGCAATGAGCTCCCACCATAAAACAACTCCTCATAGGGTTGAGACCTCTAACAAGGACTAATGTACTAGATGTATCTAATGACTCCTACTAGAGTCAAAACTCTAATACAGAGTTTTCAGATTATTACAAAGTTGTGGGTACTATCCCCACCGGGGTTTCTCCTTGGCCAGTGCTTCCTCAAAAACCAATCATGTTATGAGTTTCTCATGGTTATGTGCTTCAATTTTCAATATTGTTATTTGTGGATGCATATGGTTAAGTTTTGAAATATATAGCTGAGGTAAAAGTTTTGTAATAATTATTCACCACCACCCCCCCCCCCCCCCCCTCAATATTGCCTATTTCTAACAGTGTGACAAGTGAAACATAGGAATACGTTGTCTATTGATCTATTGAATCAATGGCAAAGGTTGCCCTGAGATGAATCTCAACCAATCTAGTGGTGCCCTTCTCTGATCCCCTTTGTAATCACAAAAACTTCGTTGATGAGGATCTCAGTTAATGAAGAGATAATGACAACGCCAACTAGAAATACTCGATCATCAACTTGAGATCTCTAACATCAGACATACAATAGTGTGTGTACTTTAGGATCTCTTGTCTTGGTGTTTCAAAACTACCAGGTTGCAAAATAACCAATACCAGGATACAAGAGGCAAAACTCAGCTTGAGGATTAGCTAATTCCCATATTCAACTAAATTCAGCTCAGATCTGGACCAACTTCAACAAAGCACAAGGACTCTCTACACTTAAGAATCTGCAAGGCCAAGGCAGGTGCACCTTAGGGATTGAAATCACTAATTATTTGATATTCTTTCTTTAAAATTCATTCACTCACACTCTTCTTTTTAGATCTATCCCCTATAGTAAAAAAGGTCAACAATCTTCTAGATTTGTAATAAACTCCTTGATTACAATAGCCAACTATAACTCAAAGGAAAACTATTACAAATAAGTACTGGCCTGCAATTTGATTCTTCATTACATTAAGTAAATATTGATTTTGATTTAAATGTGCTTTCTGTAACCAAATTATTGCAACAATTTGCATCACAACTTATGACCAATGCCTTATCCATTGCTATGCAGAGTCACACTAGTAAATAATTGATCTATTTAATTGACTTGGAATTAAATTCATCAGTTGTTAACCCTACACTCCATTCTTATGATATCCCTCTCATATGCCTAGAAACCCTATCAATTTATCCAAGCATTTACTTAATTCCTTGAATTAAAAGTAACAATAAATTGACATACAACCTATCCCAGTTGCATTAAATTGTATGAACTTTGCTCATTCAATCGCAAAATAACAAGCATATGAAAATGGAGCCAGAATTTAGAGACACGGATATTCAAAACTTCCTTTTTGTATTAATATTCTTTGAAAATAATACATCATTGATGTAAACTCAAAAATAACTCAAGATATGATAAAAACTGTCATTCAAGATTCATTTGGATTCAGTATGCAAATTTGAAGCAACATATCATTAACACAAGAATTGGACCGACTGCAAATAGCATAAACACTAAAAATTATACAGACTTCGGACCCTTACTCCACATCTTGGAAATCCTTTTATAGGAAGGATTGCAAAAAGCTTCAAATGGGAGGACAGATGTCAAAATTCTATTGGAAAGAAAATACAAAGATATTTCTATACTGTTACATTACAAACATTCTTTGTACTTTGATCAAAATTAGGATCCAGTTGCAAAATTGGCAGGTGGCACTTTCTGTAGGCATCTTCAACGTATTTATGTTTGTCTTTAGCTATCTATTGCTTTCCTTGCCTTTTATTTGCTTTGTCTCTTCTGCCACCTCGTTTGTAGCACTTCAACTACTTCTTGCTAGGAGAGCCTTGATTTCTCCAACTGCTTCCCAAACGTATATCTCCCTTTTGTGGGTCATTCAGTCCCTTTAACTTCATCTAAGTCCTTTGTTGTCTTATTCCACCTGGCATCTATTATAGCCCTTGATTCTAATGAAACTTTATTCAAGTCTATTTCACCTTGAATAATCAATCAATCAAACTATTAAAAGGGACGTCACTATCATCTTCAAAAACTGATGTTGTGCCAGCTTGAATTAATATTGTACTGAAAGAATCTAACCATTCCTACCAGTCTTTCAGTTTATTGTCAGTATCCAAAATTGTTGGAATGCAGGGCTCAATCCCTTGTGATAAGATTTTCATTTTACCTTGTATAATCTGCAACTTGCCAATAAAGAAACCTATTAGTTATTTCACGATCTTCAGGCCTTCCTTTATCGTGATGATCTTATCAGGCAGGTCTAGCTCCTTTGCCATCAACATGATTAGCCTCTCCAAAAATTGAGTATATGGCCCCCATAAGCTAAAAGTGGGTGATAGCCATGCAAGTGCTTCATTGTAAACATGCTCGGCATCTTATAAAGAAATAAAAAGAGCATGAGCCTGTTGAGAAATGGTTTTCAGAGTTTCTACTCTCTAGCCTATCATGCTTTCCTTTTGGGCTCTACTTCTTGCTCCAGCTCTACAATCTGAGTGGAAATTTCCATTGTGACCATGCCTAGTTGTTCCTGGATGCCATATACCTTGTTTTGCTCTGCATTAGCTAGTTACTCTTTCAAAGATGCAACTCCTACCTCTAACCCTTGAGCTTTGGCTTCCATTTCCTCTATCCTCTCTTTATAGACATGGCTCTTCCTAAGCTCTTCTTCATAGAGTTTCCTGACATCTATATACTCGTGGAATGATCTACCCAGTCTTGTCTCTATTTCTTCCACTTTAGCCTCTTTAATGAATGAGAAGTGTTTCACTACCTTGGAAATTTTTGTACCTGAGGTACCCTGTATAGTCCAAACTATCATATTTCCTTGATGAATACTATGTACATCCATTAATTTAGGCTTATTTGTTGCAGGAGTCATGCTCCATACTACTAGAGACTTGGAATCAATATTAAATCTTGATCCCCTCTGAAGTCCATCAGCTCCAAATGCTTCATAGGATATAGCATTTTCTTGTCTTCTTATCTAGTCAAGCATGAAAGCTTGTTCCAAATCCCAACCAAGCACTAGAAGCATACCACTTCTTTGTACTAGGTCTTTAGCCTCTGCAAGAGTCATCACCTCACTCTCTGGGTCACCTAGCTATCTGTCAACCAATTCTTGCTTCTCTTCATCAAATTCTCCTGGCTTCATTTTCAAGACCATTTCACTCTATTTTATTTTGTAGAGGAAGCTTTTAAACTTAGTGGATTTGATGAATTCATCATCCTCTATAAATTGTTGAGCTTGGATGATCCTGTCATCCAATCTTGCTACTGCCAGTTCCAGGTCAGTCAGAGAGTTTTCTGCTGCATTGACCCTATCCTACATATAGCTCTACCTCAAATCAGAAAAAATATTGGTTTCTTCCAAGCATGATCTGCAATGTCCTTTGTTTTACCTTTTCAGGTATATGGACTACCTTTTGCCTTTTGTTACCCTTGGTAACCCATGATGCTTCAACAGGCTCATCCTCTTCAATTTCCAGAGTTACATCTGGCTCCAAGCTATTTGGATTTACCCTTTCTTCCTCTCTAATTGGCTTTGTAGGCATTTGTGCCATGATCTCAGCATGATCATTCACCATCTTCCTTATTCTTTGTGGATAAGGAATATCCATATAAAAACCCTTGAAATTTGGGTCTGCTTTCTTCATCCCCTTTTCTACCCTTAAAACATCATCAAATTTTGCTAACTTGTCAACAACTTCCCCCTCAGCTACAATGTTGGGAATTAGGTCCTTGTGTGGTAATTCTTTTGTAATTGGCAACACATAATTCCTAATTTCTTTCAAGGTGTTCCTCATGTAGCCATCTGGGTCATACATCCTATAGGGAGCATTTGACAAATTATAGTGGTGGAGGAAAGAATTGATTTGGTCCAAGAATTCTTTTCCAATTAAAAAGTCTCCTACTTTAAAACACCTACAGAGAAATGTGTCTTTATGCACCTTAGGGCCTAAATATTCCTTATTTACCAAAAACAATTGCCACATGAATTTAATGATGGCCAATCTGGGAGGGATATATTTGGGCAATATGTGGGGTGGCTGAGGACAACCATATACTCTCATGAGTGAAAAAGTTGGGAACAAGATGTCTCCCCAATTACGATCTAGCCTTTTACTTTCAGGCAGAAGGGTTGGTCTCAATAAACTTTTCAATATCTCAAGAGCCCTAAAGAAACTAGGGTCTAGCATTCTCATAATTACAAAACTAAAGTTATTGAAAAAGGAAACACAATCGGAGTAATGATAGAATCTATCCCATACCCCTGTTGCACAATTGAACTAGTAGCTCTCCATTGACATCTGATGTTTGATCGATGAAATTTGGGCTGATATATCCCACATTCTTATACAGAATCAGATGCATAAGTAATGAGTAATGGTTGAATCTAAAATTCCTCATCTCTCCTTTCCGTGCCAACTCAACATTACCTTTGATTTTCTCCAAAATAAAATCACCTAATCATATTCTGCACTATGATATGCATCCTATACATCTCTGGCCACATATTGATCCATATACCATATCAAAACCATCTTTGCCTACTACTTTGTGGACACCATACACAGTCTTCACAAAGTAATTTTTGAATTTATCCAAGGGCATCATCTTTTCTACCTTCTTTGGATAATCCCCAACCTTCTTGAGGTCCATTAAGATGTGTTGCATCATAGATTTTCTAGTGTAGGATTTTGTATTTCTCTCAAACTTCTCATGAAGTTCTTCTAAATCCAGCGGTTCACCCATTGCACCATCTAACCCAAAAGCTTCAATGAAAGAAGCGTGATCCAGTGTACACAAGATGGTCCCATCATGCCTATGAAAAGATTTAGTGGCTAGTTTGTAAGCTCAGATTAGGGCTTTTACAAGATCAACATCTTCAAATACCTTCGAAAAAATAAGCTTAGCCAGATTCTTCTTCCATGGATTGCACACAGGAATCTTATCAGATCTGTTGTTGTAGAAGTATCTAAACAATTCATACCATCAACATCAGGGCAAGTAGCATCCCTGCAAAATGCATAAATATCTCTGAAATTATGGTCATTTGCAGAGATAGCATTTGATGAGTCCAAGAACAACTTTATCCATTCATCTACAAATCTATTTGGTTTCCTCTACCTAGTTTTTCCTCCTTTAGAAGTAGAAGTCTCAATATCTTCCATATATGCAGCTTGAATCTCTTCTACTTCCTTATCAGACATCTTGACTATGAATTAAAACTCTAGAAACTCTACAATTAGCACTGAAAACTATGAATCCTTCGCACTTAAAATTCTGCAATTTCTGGAGATCTTTTCTTTCTGTAAATGGTAACCTATTACCGGCCTAGAGAATGTCTTTATGCTATGCATACTTCACGAACCTTCTCTATGCATTGATTTCTTGCATGCACGAGCTTTAAATTCAGTATTTCTGTCACTTCAATGGAACGTCGACATAATTATCCAGCTCAGAATTCCTTGTACTTTACTCCAACTTCATTAGTCAAAAACCTATGTTGCTTTTCCAACTCAGAAAAAGGGCAAAAAGTGCTTTCATGTTGTTATTTTAGGGCTTGCAGTCTTACAATCCATTTTAAAAATTAAATCCTTTGTATCATCTTAGGCAAGGAATTTGGCCTTTATGATCTTACGATCACTTCCTTATCACATGATCAAAGGTTCCTTTCAAATCTTCTACGATATTACGATCAACAGTTTGTCGTAAGATCGGAACATCAACTGCAATGTCTTCTCCTCAGCTACGATCTTACACTCAGCAATTTATAAACCCTTTCATAGCATCGTTTCAATATACATAGACCTTTGCAATCTCACGAGCATAGTTTTGCGTAGCATCGGGCTTCATCTTTTCTTGTCTTACGATCTCTTGATCGTTTTATAGAAACGACTTTGTAACTTCGGAAGCTTTATTTTACAACTGACATTACCTCCCAATCATATGCTAACTGTGGCTTTTCTTCACCGTAGCTTCAGAAACCCTAACATTTACCTTTCTTTGAGCCTTACGACCATACGACCACAACTTCGTGAAGCATCGAGCTTTGTCTTTTCTTGCCTTACGATCTCTCAATTGCAATCAACTAACTCTTGTCGAGGCTTCAGAAGTTTTCCTTTAATTGTTATCTCTGACTCCCAATCATACACTCATCTGTAATTTCTGGCATCGAAAACCTTCATTGTTTGCTCCTACAATCTTACAATCTGCTGCTCTTTGTATCTTCAAAAGATTCAATTGCCACGTGTCTCAAATTCTTTATGTTCACGCGCTTAGCCCCACTTTGCATCACTATATCACTTAACATTTCCTTGCTTATGATCTTACAATCTCGTCACTTTCGTAGCTTCGAAATTTTCTCTAGGAACATTTATGCTTACACGATCTCCCATTAATCATAAGATTGTAACCCTTCATAACCTCAGCATCTTATGTTCTTATGATCTCACGATCCTTCTGCTTTCGTATGGTCAAGAGTTCCCTTTTGAGCCTTTACGCTCATACGCTTTTCAGCTTATTGCAACATCATATCACTTGCCTTTTACCATAATACACTTACGATGACACAATATGGGATGATCGTAAGATCACAAACTTCAGAACAAACACCTACGATGCTACGATTATATGGGATATTGTAAGATTGGGAGATCCAGCACTTTACCTTTACGATCCTCCACTAGCCTTTACTTCGTAACATCGAAAGAGGGAAAATTTAGGCTTGCGACTAGACACTTAAAACCCCGATCATAAGATCATAATGAAAGATGGAAAATATGAAAATGACATGCGATCTCCCGCTTAAACACAAAACCTAGGGTAAAGGTCAGAATTGATCGCGGATTTAAAAAATTTCTCCTTGACAAGGTAAAGACATAATCCTTAGGATATCAAACTATCCTACTAGGGCAAGATTTCAGGCTGGGCTAGGGCAAAAATTATCAGGTTAGGGTTGTTTTCTAGTAAACTGATAACAAATAACAAACCCTAACAATACAACTCATTTCAAGGTATTTTCACAATAAATCTCAAAAAAAATGGCACAATGAAAATAAGGGCTATCAATTACGCCAAGCAGCAACCATTGAAAGAGGCTGGAATAGTGAAAAAAATTATTTAAACCAACATGACTAATGGAATTGAAGAGAAAAAATGAAAACCATTAACCACAAATCAGAAATAGAAACTCTAAAATGGGCATACATTCATTGGGATCACAATGAGTTGTGCCTTCTACAACCAAGAGACTTTGTACCATGGGATGCCAACATGATTTAAAGAAAATCTCTAAACTATCTCAGCTTGTGCCAAGTTGTTTGCGCTGCCTCCATCAATTATCAATTTGCAACACTTCGACCTAGCTTGCACTTGATGTGGAAGATGCTCTTCCTTAAACATGATTTTTTTCTTACTTTATGCATCCTCAAGTTCATGTTGTGCACTTCATTCTTCACTCCTCACTTTCAATTGTGCATCATGCACTCTTCTTTGAAGGACCTTGCTCTCATTTGGCTTCTGACATTCAAATGCCCTATGACCTATTTATCCACATATGAAGCAAGTCCTTTGAAGCCATCACCTCTTTCCCCTCTTCTTCTTTTAGCGGCTTTGTATATCCTAGATAATTCCAAATATAGAGGATGACCCTGCAGACACCTTATGTAAAAAAGGTGAAAGAAATTATTCTTCACTGCTAAAATAAGATGACTACACCTTTGCATATCCTAGTTTATGACCTCTCTCCCAAGTATTATAGCCTAGAGGTACTTTCTATTCTAGGTAAAGTGGCACCTTATAGAGATGTTGGGGATGCTATAGGGTGTAAGAAAGCATTCAGTAGGATCTTCAGCGATCCAAGGGTGGGGGCAAATGTTAGGACGGACGATGTATTATCATCTTGGAAAAAGATGCAGATCCTATTTTTGTGAATGATCATAGCACAGTAGATGATATTACATGGACAAGATTATGTGTACCTCAAACCTCTTGCCATAAAGTTCCTAAACCTCTTGCCATAAAGTTCCTACCACAAGTAAGTTTTTTATTTTAAATTTACAAGTGTTTTTAAATTTTTTTGACAACTGGCAATGTATATTTTAACACTTAACTTTGTTTCTTTTCTCTCTAGGTTGCTACATCTTTCGTTCGCGAGTAGAATTGGAGTATAGAGTCCTTTATTCAATAATGAGGCGTAACAATTTGGGCTCCAAAAAATGTAGAAGACTTAGTGTTTGTTCACAACAACTTGTGCCTCTAATCACATTAAGGATCCAAAATTCAAGAAGGGGGTAGAGAAGGATGTGGCACCTGAGTCTGCTGACTTAGATATGATGATTCACAATCTTGCTAGAGCCATACCACTTGATGTAGATGATGAAGAGGATGACACAACACCCTCTACTGCAAGTGCAACCGGTTTTCATTTGAATGATAATGAGGATCTATTACTTCCAACCACTAAAAACACCAATGATCCACATTTTTAGATAATCGATTTGATAATTGAGAACACTTTCATGATTATTAAATCATGTTTCAAATATTATTGAACTATAAGACTTATGCCTAAGTATTTTTATGAACTCGACGTGATGATTTTCTTTTGTATCATAATGTTTATCTATGACATTTGGCATTGATGAATGGTCAGCCATCATAGGTTCATGGTATGAAATGATTTAGTTTTAGAATTATGCATATTTCTCTTTTTTATATATATAATCTCATGAATCCTTACGAATCATAATGGGAAAAAAAATTCTTGAATCCACAAATCCAATTCTCGAACCCGAATCCATCCCCGAACTCAAATTGGCCACTTAGCATTAGAATGGTTCTTCTAGCAATCGTGGAAGAGTGAGACAAGGAACTTGCACATGTGGTTTAACCTAATTTAAGTTGGCTTGAGTCAGACCAGCTAGACATCATATCTGACTTATATCATTTGACATGGAAAAGAAAGGCTAGCTACGTCGAGTATCATAGAGACATCTTTGTCCTAGAAGAAGGGGGGAGGGCTGACTGTAATGTCCCCATTTCTGCCACCTTCAAAGTTTGAGGGATTAGCCTATTAATGTGATCCTCGTAGGCTAATTATTGTGGAAAGAGGGTCTTCTGAGCAAAGGCTTGTGTAATGTCCCCGTTTTTTGGAGTTAAATTATTTATAAAGTTATCAATAAAAATATATTACAAGATAACTTTATATTTAATTAACTAAATAAAGTGATATTTTATAAAATCATTAAATAAATCAATCTTCTAGAGGTTGCTCGAAGAAGCGATGAATAAATAAAAAGGAGGCCAACCTATCGAGAAAAAAATAAATAAATAGGCATTGAGGGCTCATTGCCTATCATCGAGATTTATTATTGATTTTTGCTTGTGCGTTGTGGAGCCTAGGGTTTATGCAAGTAGTCACAATTGGTCATTGAGAACGAAAACTCTCAATTGGTACACAATTTTGAGGGTGTGAGAGATCACCTAAATTATTGCAGCTGTGGGAAGGATATTTCAGTCCTTTCACTTGTGCTTAATTGCTGATTTGGAGTTTCAAGTGGAGCTGCACTTTCACCATATCATCTTCAGTAGTCAGTCTCCAGTATCTGATCAATCCAAGTTCTTATTTCAGTTTGTAGTTGTAATAAATTCTCAATTGTATACAGCTAGTTAGGGTTATCTGTAATGTGCCAGGTCATAATGTTTCAGTGCTGAAAATTGACATATCATTTGTAAAAATATTTGGTTTTCATTGCATGAATACATTGGCACTATTATTTCCTTATTTCGGCAATATACTTTAGCCGTGTATTAAATTTAGGGTTTTGTTTAGTGGCCTATTGGTACGGGTCATTACAGTGGTATCAGAGCGGTTTCCTGCCAGCCTGATAGGGCTACCCAGCCACCATTTAATTTAGTTTACAAAAGAACCAACATAACTAAGAATATGGCTGAGAGACATTCTCAAAGCCCATCCAAAAGTGTGCAAGATGATGAGACTTTACAGCAACAGGAGAGGCTTCTACAGTCAATAGAGGCAAGTACACAGGCAATGATGGTTATGATGCAACATTTGATTGGGGAAAATAGGAGGAATAATCATAATAATGACCAGGATGACAGGAGCATAGCAGGATCACAACATAGGACACGGTCTGAAACAGTTGACAGACCCACACGTCCTACATTCAGAATAGAAACTCCAGCACGCACACCTGATGCTATGGTAATAGATATTGTAGATGAACTCCGACAAGCGAGGAATGAGTGGGATTCATTACCAGAATATGTACAGGATGGATGGACATTTGACAGGTACCTAAACTATAGAGCTGCCAAGCAAAAGCAAGTAGATAAACATAGTGAGTTGCAACAGGTCACCAACAAGTTGGTATTACCCACATTTGATGGCAGTGGAAAAATGATTGCTCGTGCTTGGATTCATAAGGTGGATACTTTCCTATCTTTGAAGACGATGACAGAATTTGAAGCACTCAAGTATGCCACTTTACACTTAGATGGGGCAGCACATGATTGGTGGACACATGGCATGATCACATTGCAACACAATCAAGTAACCACTTATCAGGAGTTTGTGGATAGATTGATAAAAAGGTTTAATAAAAAAAATCCTGAAGTTTATTTCTGGGAGTTAGCCCAGTTGAGACAGTTAGGAGGCTTAGAACAATTTATCAATGACTTCCAGAAGCTTGCAGTGATGGTGCCTAACATTTCAAAAAGGAGGCTAGTCATTTTATTCACAGAGGGATTAACTGAACCACTCAAGAGGTGGGTAAAGGCCTTTGATCCTCCTACATTACAGGAAGCCATGAAGAAAGCCCGCAGTATGAAATTTGCAGCTCCAGCAAACCGGTTTAGTTCAAAGAGTTCTTCATCATTTAGAGATAACAAAGGGGAATTCAGCAAGGGTAAAAAAAAGGTTAGAGACTCAAAAGACAAGCTAGCTGCACCTTGGGATAAGGAAACACTTAATGACCTGCATAGGAAGAAGCTATGCTTCTTTTGCAAAGGTCCCTATGAGTTTGGTCATGATTGTCCCATGAAGCCTAAGGGGAAGGCTAACCGGGTGATGTGGGCTTATTACGAAGGTTCAGATTCAGACATCTCAGAGCACCATGATGAGGATCCTGATGAGGCAGAGGCTGACCAAGAGGTAGATAGTGTTGAGAAAAAAAAGGCTCCAGAGATGCATTTACAGGAGGCACGTCTGTCTAGTATTCAAAGAGAGGGACCTTTCAAATTTCGGGGAGTCTTGGCAAGACAAAAGATTATTACTCTGTTGGATACAGGTGCCACGCATAATTTCATTGATGCACAATTTGTGGAGAGGCGTGGACTAATTACTGAGGAGTTCGAGGGACTGAGAGTTAAGGTAGCTGATGGATATACTCTTCGTTGTGATAGGATGGTGCAAGATCTACCTTTGCGCCTGAACAACTATGAGTTTAAGGCAGACTATCATGTGGTCAACATGGGTGACATGGACATAGTACTTGGGATGCAATGGTTACATTCTTTGAAGGAGGTTACCCTGAGATTGGAGGATATGGAGATATGATTCGTGGTGGATAGCAGGACTCATGTGCTGAAGGCTATCCGTAATGGTGATGTCAAGACTATCTCATTTAGGCGGTTGGAGAGATTAGCCAAACATAATAATATAGAGTGGGCGGCAATATGCGCTTTGATGCCTACCCAAGAGGGGCAACACAAGACTGAATATCATCCAGATATTCAGAAATTGAGAATCAAGTATGGGAAGGCATTCAATGAGATTCCACCCGGCAGGCCACAAGACAGAGGTATTGAGCACATTATCGAGTTGGAGGAAGGTGCTAAGCCTGTCATGATCACACCATACCGGCACCCAAAACGACTCAAAGATGAGATCGAGAGGACCATCAACGAGTTGCTAGCAATGGGACACATCAGACCAAGTAAGTCACCCTTTGCATCTTCTGTTGTTTTGGTAAAAAAGAAGGATGGTACTCTACGAATGTGTATTGATTACAGAGTGTTGAATAAAAGAACTATAAAGAACAAGTATCCCATCCCACGCATTGATAAGTTGATAGACGAATTGCATGGGGCTTGTTATTTCACAAAAATTGATTTGAGATCAAGCTATCACCATATCAGAGTTCGAGAGCAAGATATTGAAAAAACTGCTATTAGATGTCATTACGGGCATTTCGAGTTTGTAGTCATGCCTTTTGGTTTGACTAATGCACCTGCCACTTTTCAGTCCACTATGAACAAGGTCTTCCACCATCAGTTGAGAAAATTTGTGCTAGTGTTCTTTGATGATATTTTGATCTATAGCAGGACATAGTAGGAACATTTAGAGCACTTGGAGACAGTATTAAGCATTTTACAGAGCGAGTCCTTATATGCCAAGGAGTCCAAATGTGATTTGGGGATGACAGAATTGTTGTATCTTGGACACATCATTAATGTGGAAGGAGTGTGAATGGATCCTGAAAAGATCCGTGCTATTGTTGATTGGCCACCACCAAAGAACCTTACACAGTTAAGAGGGTTCCTTGGTCTATGTGGATTCTATCGCAGGTTTGTTAGTGGCTACTCACGACATGCAGCACCCATGACAGATTTGCTGAAGAAAGGGGCATTTGTGTGGACTCGAAAGGCACAGAAGTGTTTTATGCGGTTCAAAGAAATAATGACTACATGCCCAATATTAGCATTGCCTGATTTCACGAAGCCATTTGAGCTTCAATGTGATGCTTCTGGAGAGAGTTGGTGTTGTACTCATGCAGGACAAGCATCCTATAGCTTATGAGAGTAGGAAACTCAGAGGGGCTAAGAGATCATTCAGCATATATGATAAGGAGATGCTGGCCATCATGCATGCCTTGGCCAAATTCAGACAGTATCTTGTGGGCAGCAAATTTTGTATTAAAACTAATCATAATAGTTTGAGGCACTTTTTGGGACAGCGGGACCTGAATGATCGTCAGCAGAAGTGGGTGAGTAAGTTACAAGCATATGATTTTGATATCACATATGTTAAGGGGACACAAAATATTGTTGCAGATGCTTTATCCCGTAGGCCACACCTCACTTCTATGATTCAGATATCAGAAGATTGGCGACATTTGATTGTGGCAGAATATGCCAAAGACACGTGGGCCTCTAGTATAGTGGAGGGAACAACAATTGACACCAGATACACTCTCATAGATAATTTGATCATTTACAAGAATAGGATTTACTTAGTACCAGGATCGAAAGTGAAGCAGTTAATTTTGAGAGCATTCTATAATTCACCTACAGCAGGCCATCCTGGGTATTTCAAGACTTACAGGTTCGTACGGGAACGGTTCACTTGGAAGGGACTAAAGGCTGATGTTTTGCAGTATGAGCGAGTGTCATGTTTGCCAGCAGAATAAACAAGAGCACACTTATCCAACGGGGCTCCTATAGCCACTTCCTATTCCTGACAAGAAGTGGGAGTGCATCTCTATGGATTTTATTACGGGCTTGCCCAGGGCCCAGGGGCGCGATTGCATCTATGTGGTGGTGGATAAGCTAACAAAATATGCTCACTTCTTCCCTATCGCTACTACATACTCAGCAACTCAGGTGGCAGAGGTTTTCTTCAAGGTGATTTTTAGATTACACGGTTTTCCTCGGAGCATTGTGAGTGACAGGGACAGCCGCTTTATGAGTCACATTTGGCAGGAGATATTTCGGTTGTGTGGCACTAAGCTTACACCTAGTACCAGTTATCACCCACAGACTGATGGTCAAATAGAGATTGTAAACAAATGGGTGGAAGGGTATTTGAGGAATTATGTGGCAGATCAACAGCGAGCTTGGGTCAAATGGATATATCTCTGTGAGTATTGTTACAATAATACATATCATATGACTATACAAATGACACCCTTCATGGCACTTTACGGTTATGAGGCACCTAGTTTCTTAGATTTGTTGTTGGGAGACAATCGAGTACCCCGTGCAGGTGAACTATTACAGGAAAGTAAGGATATAGTTGCTACTCTCAGAGACAACATTGCTAGAGCTCAGAACCAACAAAAGCAATATGCAAACAAGAAGAGGATTGAGCGTAGTTTTGAGGTAAATGATATGGTTTACCTCATGTTGCAACCATATAAGCAATCCACTCTCAAGAAGAGTGGTGTAGAGAAACTCAAGCCACACTATTATGGACCATTTAGGATCATCAAACGAGTTGGTGAGGTGGCTTATGAGTTGGAGCTTCCCTCAAACAGTACAGTGCACAATGTGTTTCATGTATCACGCCTCAAAAAGGCGTTGGGTCAGAATGTGATGCCTTCTGTTGTATTACCTCCCTTGGATGATGAAGGGAAACTGATCTTAGTGACAGAATCCATTCTGGATAGTAGAGAGAAGCAGCTTCGCAGGAGAGTAATCAGAGTATCTAATTAAGTGGAAAGATTTACCTGCTGAAGATGCTACTTGGGAGGGAGAAGTGATTTTGCAGCATCCAGCATTAAGATTGCTTGAGGCCAAGCAATTTTAGAGGGGCGGACCTGTAATGTCCCCGTTTTCTGGAGGAGTTAAATTATTTATAAAGTTATCAATAAAAATATATTACAAGATAACTTTATATTTAATTAACTCAATAAAGTGATATTTTATAAAATCATTAAATAAATCAATCTTCTAGAGGTTGCTAGAAGAAGCGATGAATAAATAAAAAGGAGGCCAACCTATCGAGAAAAAAATAAATAAATAGGCATTGAGGGCTCATTGCCTATCATCGAGATTTATTATTGATTTTTGCTTATGTGTGTTGTGGAGCCTAGGGTTTCTGCAAGTAGTCACAATTGGCCATTGAGAACGAAAACTCTCAATTAGTACGCAATTTTGAGGGTGTGTGAGAGATCACCTGAATTATTGCAGCTGTGGGAAGGATATTTCAGTCCTTTCACTTGTGCTTAATTGTTGATTTGGAATTTCAAGTGGAGCTGCACTTTCACCATATCATCTTCAGCAGTCAATCTCCAATATCTGATCAATCCAGGTTCTCATTTCAGTTTGTAGTTGTAATAAATTCTCAATTGTATACAGCCAATTAGGGTTATCTGTAATGTGCCAGGTCATAATGTTTCAGTGCTGAAAATTGACATATCATTTGTAAAAATATTTGGTTTTCACTGCATGAATACATTGGCACTATTATTTCCTTATTTCAGCAATATACTTTAGCCGTGTATTAAATTTAGGGTTTTGTTTAGTGGCCTATTGGTACAGGTCATTACAGCTTGTGTATGGAAGGGTCTTGTCTTCTTCACAATTAAGTATGTTCTAGTTTGGTCTTCATTTGACTCAAATTGGAATTTGTTTGGGCTTAGTTTCATGCACCTGCTATTTATGGCAAGTGGGGTGATGATTGAGAGGGATCTTTTCTATTTTTGGAAAGCGCATTTGCTCACATGGGGAAATTATAGGGGTGACTGCTGTTTTAGACAGCATATTTAAAGGATAAGAGTTTTGGGAAATTATAATTTTAGTGGCCAAATTATTATTAAATCGTTAAATGGCTTATTATAAAGTTATATTTTAACTTTATAATATCACTTATGTTGAGGATTGAGTAATCATTGGAAAGGGTCATTTATTAATTAAATTATAACTCTCACTCTAGTATGAAATATAAAAGTGCAAGGAGTTGTTATATTTAAAAATTGAAGCCTCTTAAGTGAAAAGTGTCTTCGTCAAGCCATGTGCTAGAAAAGTTATTTAATAAAAGAATTTAATGGAAGCTTCTAATTAATGGTGGGTTGGTGAAGCCAAGTGCATTATAAAAGCTGGCTTCATGAAGCAAATAGATCATCCAATTGTTTATTTTATTTTTATTGACTGTTGTGAGGGTTTCTGAATTAGTGAATTTTGATCCATTGCTGAAGTACAATGGATCTGGACTAAGTATTGTTGCTCTCTCTTTCTATGGCGATAGTGGCTTGAGAAGCAAGTGATTCCTGAAGAATTATGACACCTTCCATTGTTGTGTTCAATGTAGCTTGGAAGGGTTTGATGTTTAGAAGTTTATGGTAATTTGAATCTGCAATTTGGTATTTTATCATATCTGATTTTGGCGTCCAAATAAGAGGGTTTCTTATGTACAATACATTGTTGAAGCTGAAGATTATTTGATGGCATTTATTCTACACTGCTGTACGTCCCTTTCCCATTGATTTGTGACCAATATTAGCGCTGTGGGAGGGCAGATTGAGATGTAGAGTCTCCTAGCAGCTTAATACTGAATTATCTGCACTTCATATGAGGGTCTTCTCCTACTAAGTTGGCATGGGAATTATTGTGATTTGCTTCAAAATATAAATCAGACGTCAAATACACTATAGGTTCTGTTAATTAGTTGCTTATCTATTTATCATTGTAATAATTGATATCATTCGTTTAGCTCGCATGCCAAGTGTTTGTAGAAATGTCTATTGGCTGTAGATGCACATTTTACATGTGTAAATCATATATATGCATTTGAATGGTCAAAAAAGTTTGCATTTGTACTTCAGTATCATGGGAAATGGTATCAATAGTTGATTGAGCACCCATTTATATTTCCTACTAGGCATTATTTTCTACCTGCACTTTGAGAGCAGCATTTTCCATATCTGCAGTTGCATTTGTTTGTTGAACAATTAGTTTGATGCTAGTCTTCATTTCAAAGGTATTCAAGGCATGTCTTACCTGTAAGTTCATGGATTGTAGCTTCTAATTTTTTTGGGGGTATTGTTGATATAGATAATGGGGGATATTTAATCAACTGGGTTATTGGTATTTTGTGAAAATACTCAATATCTAAGTTGATATTAAAATCTAGAATTTTCAACTGTATATTCCCTATGTAATATCCAAATATTTGAGTTGAAATTATTATTACAATACCTTCTATTTTGCTGCTATATCATTGTATCAAAAATTGCAAAAACCTCAAAAACAAAAAAAAATCAATTCTTCAACACAAATTGTTTGAGAACCAGTAGGGCTCTTTATTGGTATCAGAGCGATTTCTTGTCATCCTATGGGGTGGAAAAATATTCATTAATTCAGATTTGTTTTTGTATTTGTTTTTGTAGTTTTGAAAACCGGTGGAGCAATGAGAAAATTAGAAAGAAAATAAAGGTTTTGCAGGAGAGTATGGAGAAGCTTAAGCTTCATCACCAAAGGTTGGTAAAGGGCTCATCGGACCCAAAGATGGTTGATAGGGCAGCGAGGTATATGATTTCCACTTTTAGGAGATGAGCACCGAGGATGCAGGGAAGAAGGCTTGACTTCTCTCTGGTTGGCATTTAGGAGGTAGATGCACTTGTGTTCAATACGACACCCACTAGTCCTATCTGTCATTCTCATGATGGACTTTCCACATAGAGACATGTGGATGTGCTAGTGCCATCAGTGGATAGCAAAACTGAGTTTCAGCAGGTTGAGGATTCCGGAGTTGTTGCTGCGGATAGTGCAGGTGTTATTGGGGCAGCAGTTATTGCAGATTTTTCTGATTCTCTTGAGGAGGGGATTGTTATTGGAGATTTGTACGTCAGTTGTCTTAGTGTTGCTCCTTTGCAGGAGGCAATTTCTCCCTCAGGCCAGACTAATGCATGTGTGGAGTCACCCAGCTGTGATGTTGGTGATTTAGGTGTTTTAGCAGAATCAGCAGATGTTGGTTTATGCTTCAGAGTTATTGATTCACAACCTGGCATAAAGTTAATCATGTGTGCAAATTTAGGTGACAAAAATTGAGGCTCTGTCAGGTGATGGGGATACAAATAGTATGGACACCTCTGATGATCCGTTTGAGGATGCTATGAGCTGCACTCCGTATGATATTCCCTGTCAGATATTGGGTGATGACTCCGAGGAGGTTTTGGACAAGTCCCAGGATCAAGATATATAGGGACTTTATGTTAAGGAGGAAGTAGTCATGTGGAGAATGTGATATTGTGTGGGTTTCCGATCGACGGAGGAGGTGTCAATGGAGGTATCGAGTATTTGTATCTCAGTTACAATTGTGTGAGAGGAGGATAGTGCACATGCAGTGAGCAATCTAGTGGTGAACAGCTCTAATTCAGTTTTCTATCTCAGTGCAGTTAGCGAGACATAGAGCTTGCATAGGAGTCAGGAATTACAAAAGCATCATGTGACCAGTAAGTTGAAGGTGAGTGATAGTGACATTTCTTCAGCTCTTGAGCATTATGATGTTATCCGTCAAATGTTAGCTACATCTACTTGGAGGGCTCCTATGTCAGATGAGCATGGTGATAGTAGTCTTTCCCTAGCAGAGATTCATGTACTTCGAGAGGTTGTTAGGGTCTTGAAGCATAATTACTCACAGTTAGTTGTTGACAAGAATTACCTTATGGAGTGAGGTAGCACCTATTATGAGGCATTGTTAGGGAAGGAGGAGGAGGTGGCTGAGCTCACCCAGGAGCTTGAGGTGACTGTGGACTCTCTTCAGTGTATTCAATTGGCTCTTCAAGAGACACTCATAATTGAATGAGGTGACGATGGAGTTGAAGCATGTGCGATCTACACCAACCCCAGATCCAGTTCAGCTACACATTGTGGTGGTTGGTGGTGAGTTTATACGATTGGGGATGAGGGATGTGATGATGTGGCAGTCTCATCTATCCAAGATATGGGTGCAGTAGGTATAGAGGTGAGAGCATCAGTGGATAAGAGCTCTCATGGTGACTTGCTTCCTCCTGCCGGAAGCAAATCTATTTTTTCATTTCATACAGCTAGTAGCATTCGACAAGTGCCATATTTTTAGAGGGATCAGTTGTGGATCACGAGGGAGCAGGTTGACACATCCACGCATAATTTCTATTGTGTTAGAGCTATTTATGGAGTTTTTACTCGAGAGTTCGGATTTGCGGGAGGATACTTATAGAGTAACTGAGGGTACTCTCATTCGAGGCTCTCATGCTATACGACGATTGGTGGGGAAGATTGTAGAGACCTTGGCTACAATGCTTCCCAACAAGGATTTTGTGATTGGGTCTTCTAAGAGGGTTGCCCAGGATCCTACCCAACCAATAGTTGTGCGGAGTCAGAGATTGGATTCTCCTGATAACCGGTTAAGCATTAATGATCTATTGACAGAGATTGGGGCTTTCTACTAGCATTATACAATTGGGTGTGCTCATGATTTTGCTTTTGACCCACAAGTAGAGGATTTGGTTTCTCGTCGATATGGGTTGGCTCCAATTGCATACCATCCATTATGGGATGGGTTAGCACCACCTTTTGAATAAGAGATCGATAGTTGTAAGTTAGACCACTTGCAGTATCTACACACCTAGAATAGCTTATTAGAAGTTGAAATTGGTGATAGTGATTCAAGTACTTATGGGTGTTATCATCTCCATAGTGTAATTGGGTGTGAGTGTCAATTTGATAGGGACTTAGATGTTGACAGAGTTGATATTTTAGTTGGATTGAGTTGCGATGAGTTGTTACCGTCTTCAGTGCCTACAATTAGTTTCTAGATGACTTTGTCATTGATAACAGCTATTTAGGTGTTGGTGCTACAGGAGTTACTTGTATACACCAGGGATAGTACGCAGTTCTACACTTGGGATCCAAGTGGACTATGATGTTCATTTTGCTTAGGGACAAGCAATCTTAGGAAGGGAGGACTGTAATGTCCCCATTTTGAGTAGGTTTTGCAGTTCGCTTGGTCAGTTCACCATCACAACCCTTGTGAGATGATAGTCGGATTTAAGGGTCTTAGTTCTAGGGTTATAGGCTTTCCAGCAACCTATGGTGTGTTTTGTCTCCATTTGAGAGACTTAGTATTTATAGTAAGTCAGCTGATGGTTCCAACAAGCTCAGCTGAGTTAGAAGAGTTGAGTGATACCCTCTATTTTTATTTTGAGCTTCTAGTTTGGGCTCCAAGAATCTTAGAGGAAGCATCTATTTATAATAAGTCACTCCGTCATGTTCATTCATCCTCTTTCTTCATCAGGATCACTCTAGTGTTGTCAGATTTTGATTCCGATGCTTCTATAGCTATTTCGGTAAGACAAGTGAATAATTATTATTATTCATCATATGTTGAGGTTGCTATTTTTGTTGGTGTTCTATAGTAGTCACCTCAGTATCATAGCTCATTGGAACCAAGTCGAAAAGTTTTAAATCATGGGCATAAGAAACAATGGTCTTTGTGTATCAAAATATTATGTTATGGTGGAAAAGGTCATTTTTGGGAGCCAAAAGCAATTAATAAAACATATTATAATGGCAATTTATTACATTTTAATGATATGGAATTTGCTTGGGAAACTTGTGTCATTTGAAGATTATAAATATGAGCCCATTTGATGGGAAAAGCATCGAATTGAATATTATTTTTCTTTGTTGTCTTTGTGACACTTTTGAAGTTTTGAATTTTTGTGCCCTTGCTAAAGAATAAGGGTTTGGGTTCTACAACTGAAGTATTATAGATTCAATTCTAAAAATTATTTCAAGATTGCTTAGCAAATTGTGGTGGGGTATACAATTTGTCATTTCTCCTACTGTATTAACTATTGTTAAAGAGAAGTTTAATTTTCCTTATTGTTGGAGGTTGTTCTAGAATTTGTGAAGGGATTCACTAGAATTTTTGTGTGTGCTGGTTAATTTGGAGTTGGTTGAGCTCCCATTTATATTTGCTGACAGCCGTTATTTTCTACCTGCACTTTGGGAGCAGCATTTTCCATATCTACAGTTGCATTTGTTTGTTCAAGAATTAATTTGCTGCTGCTAGTATTCATTTCAGAGGGTTTCAAGGCATATCTTACCTGTAAGTTCACGAATTGCAACTTCTAATTTTTTCTGGGTATTATTGATTTAGATAATAAGGAATATTTTATCAACTGAGTTGTTAGCATTTTGTGAAAATACTAAGTATCTAAGTTGATATTAATATCTGGAATTTAAAGGTTGTATATTCCATATGTAATATCCAAATATTTGAGTTGAAATCATTATTGCAATATCTTCTATTCTACTGCCTTGTTTTATCAAAAATTACAAAATCCTCAAAAACAAATAAAAAATCAATTCTTCAACACAGATTTGTTTGAGAGCCAACAGGGCTCTTTACAAAATCTCATTCAAGCAATATTTAGGAATGAGATTTTTCTCACAGCTATTCTTCAAAACACTCCGTTACTTACCGAATGCCTACTAGATAAATGAACAAAAAAACTCCTTTATTGTTGTAAACCTGGCTTTGATACCATTTTGGATTTTGAGCCCAAAAATCAATGATAAACAGCAATAAGGGAACATAACACTAAAACAAACACCAGAAGATACCTTGGGAAAACCTTTCAAGAATGGAAGGAAAAACCCAGCGACACAACAAAAGATCATTTTATTGATATTAAAATTCAAGGGTACAATGTCTTTCACTTTAAGCAATATATATAACATAAGAAAGACTCTTCACATTCCAACCAAAGGTTTCTTCAATAACCTTTATTTTAAATACAACTCTTCGTATTTCCATGCCTCAACGCATGTTGAATTACAAGTCTTTATATTTAATATTACAATTTAAACAAAAGTGTGCTTTTCAGCTGAAGGTAAACATAACGGTAATAACATCTAGATATAAAGATCTCTATTGCAGCTACAAACTCCAACCAAGCAGAGCATGTCAGAAAAGGCACCTCATATAGCAACCTTATGTATATGGGGTATACTGATAGGCAGGCAAACATGTCTCACTTAAGTATAACATGGTAATTTCTGATATTGTCCACGCTTTTGGACTTCTCTTCTGCAGCAACTTACAAAACTTGGTATAGTATTCACGAATCCGACGGAGAAAATGGTAACATTGAAGCAGATGATAGGTTTCATGGTTCACCAAAAGGGGCCTGTTACTCACAGAGATGGTGGAAACAATTAGTGACAATGATGACCAAAACTCTCAAGAAAGTCATTTCAATCAGGCATCGCAAATATTGCAGCAGCCTTAACCCAACCAGCCCAAATTTTTTTAATATCATAGTTTTCTTCAATGTTGTTTGCTTTAGAGGCTAGGGCACTTATTTTGCTGGCCTATGAAGAACAGCTTTTTAAGTCTGGGGACAACTGGGCCACTTCAGTGTCATCAGAATATTGTTCTCCATTATTTTCGACGGCATGACCCACAGTTTATACAAAGCTTTTAATTGCCCTTTGGAAAAAATAACATATGCCAGCATTTTCATCAGCAATCAGAGCTGTCATGGACCTTTCCAGGACACCTCATTGAAGTAGAAAATAATGCATAAAAGTTATCAAATACTTGTCACTCATCTGATATAGCCGAGGCACACGAGGGAGAGAATCTAGATGAACCCTCAATCACAGAACATAATCTTACTCAGGTACTTGTCAATCATCTCAATGTAGCCTGTGTTTGTGTGGGGTGGGTGTACGAACAGCATGCGCACACATGTGAAGAGCGTGCATGTGTGTGTATGGGTGTGTATGCTTGTATGTGTGTGAGGTGTGTGCCTATGTGGGTATGTGTGTGTGCATGTGGGTACCTGTGTGTGCATGTGGGGGTGTGCATGTGTCTGTGTGTCCCCGTGTGTGTGTGAGAGAGAGAGAGATGTAACAAATGTTACAGAGACACGAACATCCATTCCAGCAAAATTTTGTTACAGATATTCTGGGATTTTTGAGACAAACACACAAAAGATTAACCAGAACACATGTCACCAAGTAAACACTACAAAAATATTACAAGAGAACTTTTGGTGTCCAACCTTGATATAGCTGATTAAGGATTGGGAAAATTGTAAAACCATGGCAAAGAATTAGCAAACCCGTCCTCAATATTCAAAACTCGAAGGGACAAACTAATGAAAGGCTATCAGGATTCATATTATAATCTATGATTGTTGGACCCAAAAAACTATTAAAAACAGTTTTTTAAGGTTTTGGGGCTTATAGCTTTACCGTCTTCCCCCAGAGATAGCATCTGTGCAAGAAATTTCAAAACGTGTTTATGAATTCATATCCATAATTATGCTTAAAATACCCCTAGAAATCACCTGAGGCCACCACAATCATGCAACAAAGCTCCAATACAACAATATAATCACTGAATGTTGCCTGTTACCGGTTACATTCAGGTAATACTGAAAATTTTTAAGTGGTTAGTAAGGGTAGGCAACTGCTGTAAGGTAGCTTCTAGTTTGTTAATTTATATTGTAAAAACATCCTGGTACTGGGAATCGGAGTGGACAGACATTGCTGCAAAATCTAGTAGTATTTCCCAAAGAGTTCCAAAGCTTAAGCACATCTGAACAACGCAGAGAAGCCCTCTGAAGAGCAGACAAATAAAATACATTTTCAACTGCCATTTTCACTGATATTTACTTTGTGATATTGGAAAACCTTGTCTTATTTAGTAACCATCCACTATATTAGTTAATTAAGCCACCAGCTTGTTAAATTTCAGATAAAGACAAGAAAATGAAGATAATAATAGCACACTAAAACATGTGTTAATATTGGAAAAAAAATCCTATAATATAGATTTCAAAATACAATTCAGAAATACCTTCTGTCATCCCATCTTTTATGTGCCTCATTCCTGTTGTCAATTTCTAATTAGAGGCTGACGTGGGCAGCCCTCTACTTGCTACTATATCAGATCAAGTTTCAACTATCTTTTTGCTACAAAGTCATCTTCCTATCATTCACTTTCACCAATCTTAAAAATAACGATAGGGATGAGATTCTTCTAGCAAGGATACAAATTACAATAAGAAGTATAATTATTATTCAACTACATTAATGCAGATTTATGTTACCGGTTCAAGTTCAGGTTCGAAGAACCGGTTCACTGGTTTGACAAAATTTTGAAATGGGACTTGGGTTCGTTTGGGTTCATTAATACAAATACATGTCTATGCATACATATACATATGTATGCAGCCAAGAAAAATGAATTAAGATTAGAATGTCACATGGTATCATAAAAACAACAAAAACGCTATAAACTTGTAATCATAACATCATATCTATTATCAACACTAAATATCATAGTATCATTATTTTGACTTTCAACAATTAGAACTTTATACTAAGTTTTAATCATCTAATGGATTATCTAAATCATCATCTTCTTCTTCTCATCATCAAAGGCAGTTGTTGATTCACAAACAGTGTCAATGTCAATGGGATCAATTGCACTAATGAAATTCCTACTTTTTGTCAATGGGCCCTTGGTCTACTGGTGAAGTTGAATGGCTCACAAAGAGCCCACCAGGGATCAAGTCTTGCTGAGTGCAAGTCTCCAACATCATGAGGGATGAGGCCGGGATTGTGCCCCAAGTGATTTTTGACGGCGTGGATGCCCCTCAGTCCTTGGCTCTAAGCCAAAGAGGTTTCAGGCATAAGTGGGCCCGTCTCAGGTACCTAAAAAATCTATGTGGTGGCCTTCGCTGCTTGGTAGCTCGCAGGCTTTGTGCCTCGCTGGGTTGCCTCACAGGCCTCAACCCTCCAGAATAAAAAAAAGAATTCAGGAATTCTAAGTTGTCAAAATGTTTATTACTTTTTCATTGTAGAAAGTGCTTGTTAGTTTCAACTAACATCTTACTTGAAAAATGTTATATAAGTAGTTTGCAACTCTCTTCGCCTATTAAAGATGTTTAATGTTTAAAATATGATTTATCGTGATACAGAGCTTACAATTAATCGGACAGCGGTCATTATCAGCAATTGGATATAAAAATTTCGCTAGAAGATATCTTGAGTGCTAATATTGATGTAACAAATATCTCAACTTCAGCAAGCTTTGTTTGTAATGTTAAATATCTTTATTCAAATTCTGTAATAATCATTTTTTGTACTAAATTATAGAATGTTTCTCAATGGAACTGCACCTGGTTCACACTTGGTTTGCCTTAGTCTTCCCTAGTTTGACCATGGTTCGACCTAGGTTCGGCCTGGAGAAACCAGCCTGCCTGGGTTCAAACCCAAGTGGAACCCAAAAGGGAACCGGAACCAGAACCAAGGACCAGTTCAAAATTCTACTGGTTCGAAGGGCTGGGGGGAGAACTAGGTAACTAAGATGCAGATAAAAGAATAATAACTAATTAGTATGCTAGTTCTGGATTTGATTCTGTAAAAAAAATTGCACCCAAAAGCAGCATACTAATTATCTTAAGGATTGTGGAAATCTACTTGCTCTAAATAATAACCAATTAACCATGATGGGTGTTTCATTTGTGTATTTTATGTTTCTAGTTCCTCCAGTATATATTCACAAACCTGAAGCCCAATGCATTCACAGCAGTATAGACTATGTTTAAATGGAGGTTGAAGCTTATCTAAAACAGACCCAGAAGTACAAACTTATGCAAACCGAAGGTATAAAACGAATTTAGTCACCAAGAAACTCCAACATACTCATGTCCTTTGATGACTATGCTTATATATATTATACTTGTTCCCTCATTTACTTACATACCCGATTAGGCTCCACCATCCCCACACCAAGACTCCCACATCCAATTCTGGAAAAAGAAACTTTTGCAAGGTGATATTGGAAGCATGCAATAAAAACTAAATCACAACATGGCCCTAAAACATCTATTTTAAGTAATAATAAAATTAAATTTAGATAGGATATGAAGTTGATTCCTAAAAAAATGCTTAATTCAGGAATAATAGGCATCAAATTACAACTCTGTACAAATGCATGGGAATTTAGATGATATTGCGAGATAATTTTAGGCTAAAAGAACACGGATTTCTTCTGTCACCTTGTGATAAATGTAGATGTAAGATAAGGAGGGGAATCAGGAATCCTTGCTTGATATCGAATCTCAACAAGTTTTTTAATTAAATATACCATTTCATGTCATTGTCAATATGCCCAGTAGTAAAATGAAGCATTCTAAATAAAGGCATAACATACTAACCTTCACCAATTTTTAGTTGTTGATGTAGCATCATTTGAAAAAAAACAGGGGGCTTCAACTTGTCATGAAAAATAGACAAAGCATTGTTTGCGGAGTCCCCAGTTGTATCAGAATCACCATAGCAAAATAACTCCAGATTATTACTTTTGGCCTGGAGTGAAGCATAATCAGATGACCAAGTGCTAGAATTAAAAGGTCACCTCAAAGCAGTGATTCTGCTCTAACTGCTTGTTGATATTTCCTTTACAATATCCTCATTGTCTGTATCATTTGCAAGAGTTTCATTAGGCAACCCACTTCTTTTCTGGTACTTGATAAGTCTACGCACTCCTTTCACCAATGCCCTGTGAGTATTAAAATCTGGTTGGATACCTTTTTCATTCATTTCCCTGTATAGCATTTTGGCAATTCGCAAATTACCTTTCCTACAATTTGCAATAATAAGCGAAGTGTATGTGTATTTATTTGGAGTTACTCCCTTCTGCTGCATCTCATTAAAAAGACTATATGCCTGTTTAATCTCTCCCTCCTCGCAGAGACCATGTATTAAAGCATTATAAGTAACAACATTTGGTGTCAATCCTTTTTCAATCATTTCAAAGAAAAGCTCAAACGCCACTTTAATTTTACCTGCTTTACCCTGGCCATGAATAAGAGTGCTGTAAGTGACACAAGATGGTTCCAAACCTCTCTCTTTCATTTCAGTAAAGAGCTCCCTGGCTCTTCCAAGACTGCCCATTTTACGGTGTGCATCAATGAGTTCAGTAAAAGTCACTTTATCAGGAACCAGGCCCCTGCTCTCCATCTCACTAAAGAGCATATACGCCCCCTTAATATCCCCTCTTTTGCAAAGTCCATTAATTAGAACATTATAAGTAACCACATTTGGCGCAAGGCCTCTCACTACCATTTCATCACGGAGCTTAAAAGCTTCCTTGATATTGCCTGTCTTACACTTTCCATCAATAAAAGCAGTGTAAGTGAAACAATCTGGAATCAAACCTCTGTCAACCATTTCTTTAAAAATCTGTTCTGCAACTATAACACTGTGTCTCCTACAATATCCACTTATCAAACTGGTATATGTAAACTGATCAGGACACAGGCCAATGTCAATCATTTCAACCTTTAGCTTCTCAGCTTCTTCCATATCTCCCATACCACAAAACCCATCAATCAGCGTGTTGTATGTTATAGCTGTTGGCGCCAGCCTCCAACTACCCATATCATCACGCAACTTCAACGCCTCTGTCATATTCCCTTCCTTGCAATATCCATAAATTATCACATTGTATGAAACAGCATCCGGAACCAGATATCTCTTCAATTTTTCAAACAATATTCTAGCTTCCACAGTATTGCCCATCCTACACAACCCATAAATTAATATATTGTAAGTTGTCACAGTGGGGTAAACGCCCCTCCCTTGCATGTCATTCAGTACAGACAGAGCTTCACTTAAATACCCACCTTTACAAAAAGCATCCAGCATAGTATTACAGGTCCTAACACTTGGCTCAATACCAGACTTGAGCATCTTGTCGTAAATTTCCCATGCCCGCTCTACCTGCTTGGAATCACGCAGTGCATTAAGAACTATATGGCAGTTCCTCTCACTAGGCATAATCCCAGCACCAATCATTCTATTAATAACCCTAACACTCTCTTCAATCAAACCTTGCTTCGTAAAGATACAAATCACCAAACCAAGCAGTTTAGAACTAGAATCCTCATTAATCAGGGAGTCCAAAACATCATGGCAGCTCTGGGTCCTATCTGTAATAATCCCTTCTGTATCACAACGCATAGAACGATCAAGCTCTATTTTATACAAGATTTTTAACAGGTTTAAATAAACTGAGGTCTCCAATTCGGACCCGGACTTTTGCAGTTTCCACCACAATAAGCGCGATGCAAGCGTGCAATCTTCTGAGATTCTAACCAATACTCTTAACGCTAAGGAGGGGTTCAACGAAACAAGATGGATCAAAATGGTTTCTTGGGCAGCACCAGGAGGTTTTTCTTTTAGGGTTTTCCATATGTCGTCTACAACCTGTTGTTCTTCATTGCTCTCTTCGTCCCCAGTATGTGAGGTTTTTTCGTCAACCACGGCGTTCTTTCTGATTTGAAACTGCGAAGAGAGGGTCTTAAATGTACATACCATGCAGTATTTGTGGTTGAATGTTTTGCTGAATTTGATGGCGGCTGCTGAAAAAAGCAAACGATTCAGCATTACAGATTTGCAAAAAGCTAATCTCCGCTTACGTTTCTTCACCATTGTCGAATAGCTGAGTTCATCCCTCTTGGAGTTCAATCCTAGTAACTCTGTTTTTGTAGATTACAGATCTTCGTTTCGAAGATGATAGAAGACCCAATTAAAAGCATTCACTTCATTGCATTACAGATCGTCTTGCCTAAATTTTTAATATGATTAAGTCACTGGGATCCCGCATTCAACTATAAGATGAATCGCCTCCAAACAAGTGGACCGAGAATGGCCAATTGTCCAAGCAAATAAACACAACCACCACATAAATGCGTAGGGCTAATTAGACTAGCTTATATATATTTATTCAAATAATATCTATATTAAATACGCCAATCGATATCTTTTTGAGGCACCTATAGTAGTCTAAGGATTAAAATGGAGAATTGGAGTTGTCAACCACAAGTATTTAATTTCGAACTATAGTTGTCCGCCTAAGTAATATATGTCTAACTATAGTTGTCAGCAAGTATTTATTTCCGAAGAAAGATCATTCGAAACTATCAAACAGTAGTTGGTATTTATCGGAGAACAAGATCAATGGAAAAGTAAAACTGTAGTTGGTATTTATCGCCGAAGAAAGATCATTAGAAACTTTAAAACTGTAGTTGGTATTTATCACAAGATCAATGCAAAAGTCAAACTGTAGTTGTCATCAGTAAATATTTATCATCGAATAACCATTGTATTTATCGCAAAAAAATAAATTGAAAAGTCAAACTGCAATTGTCACCAGCAAGTATTTATGACTAAATAAACATGGATGCGGATTTTTTATGATCCTTCTTCCACTGTAGGGGACTCCTATCAGTGTAACTACCATTTTGATGGAGGAGGAATAAGGACTGCGTGGATAGCTAAATATCTATAAGTTGTTATGTTAGATGTATATTTTTTATTATGTGCATAAATGTGACTATTGTGAGGATTGTTTTTAATTAAAGGATAATGGTAACTCTATAAGAATGTTATTTATTAGTCCCTGCCGAAGGCAAAAGACTTAAGTTTTCGATGTGCATTTACCTATTAGTTCAAGTGTCGGGAGATGTGCAAAAACAATTTAATCTAAGCTTCTTTTATAATTTCCTATTAAAATGAATTTAAGATTTTTTGTTACTTTTTTTTCATTGGTTGAAGTCTTTTTTGGTCATAGTCTTTTCTTTTATTATTGTAAAATTAAGAAAAAATCACAGCACATGACATATGGCTAGTAAGGGTGGAACAGGTTGCATGTCCACATGTCTAACTATTGTACATGATTTAGTAAGGTTAGAACATGTAGCACTTGCATGTCTACGTGCCTAACTATTGTGCACCATTTGTCTTTATTGAGCTCTATTATAGTTTGGTAGCATGTATTTATGAGTTCATTCCGTGAAAACTACAAAAGTTAAAAGAGGAGAGAATAAGCAATGAAAGCTACTGAAAGAGTTTTGCAAAATTGTCTATTAACCATAGTAGATATAACGGTCTAGCTTCACTCAATAGTTTTTGTTTAACATTTATAATTGTTTAGCTTCGCTCAAGAATTTTGTTACCATTTATGACTCATATGTTTGCAGGAATGACCAAGCAGAACAAGTTATTTCTTCAAATGAAACTATTACAATTTTTAATTCATATTATGTTCCTGATTTTTTTAAAACTAATTTATGCTATATTATCTTCCAATGATGAAAGAAGATATTCTTCCAAGTAGAAGACCTCATAGACATTTGATGAGCAAGTAGCCAGATAAGAGGTGCATGCTTCTACTATTTTCTGCACTTCGTTATCCTCCTTTTCTCTTCTAATTAGTGAGGTTAAAATTACTTCATAGTAGGCAAAGAAAATTAAGAATTAAAAAAAGCACAATTTTCATCTGGGAAGGAAGTAGATTGACTAAGTTTAATATTCATCTCATCTCACATGATCGGATACAATTGGTTTATATTTTTTTCCTTACTTTTTTCTCTGTTAGAAGCTTTCAAATCTCAAAATTTATAATTTCTCTATAAGCATGTTAAATATTTGGCTTAGAGAATTCTATAGATTTTCAACCTCAAAAATAAAATTGAAATTGGCAACATAGGTTTAAATCTAATTTGAAATATAAAATAAATAGTAATGACTTAAATTTTGTTTGTCTTGATGAAAATGGAAATTCATTCAACTAATGTAAAAAAATTGAATGTTGTCTATTGAAATTACATAATCTTATTATAGTTGGAATAGAATAAGTAACAATTTTCAAAAACAAATATCTAGCATTCTATGATTAAAATGTGATTTATTTTAAAATATATTTATGTTCATTGATTTCTTAATTTTTTGTTGGTTGCTATCATTTTTTTTGGGTTTAGAATTATTTTGCAGATTCAAAAATAGAAAATATTATTCTCAAAGTTTCTATTGAATCTTAGTAGTTCCATGGCCTCCAATTCATTAACTGCTAACATAACATTAATCTTAATTACTGTCATGGAAAACCCCAACTTCATCAACAACATATCCATATTCTGTGGTGAAGGAACTATAAATGGAGGTTGAGATTGTTGGGAGAAAGGCAAGGTCCAATAAATAGGTGGCACAGGGCAAAGTCCAACTTAGATCTATAATCATTGGGATTGCATACAAGGGGAAATTTGGTCCATTATTATCCCACCACCATCCCTTCTTGCTCCTTCTTACCAATAGCTCCCACCTTGCTTTATGAGCTAATAAAAAATGGCCAATAGCAAAATGACCAGTTAGGTAAATGCCTCAAGAAAAAGCATTTTGTCCTTTGTCCTTGCTCTAATTTCTTCAGCTACCTATCAGCAGAAGATTGGGATTAGATTTCAATAAAAGTGCTATAGAAATTAATTTAATAGACCACTTAAGAAATTAGGCATTAAATTGCTTTGTCATAAACTGCATAAAATTTATTCATCTGGGTTTAATTCATGCAAGAGTGTCATAGACATTTATGTGATCACTAGCGGCATCCATCAACCCCACCATCTGTAGAATTGAGTAAAGATTGTAGGAAATTTCCATCTCCATCACTTTATAGAGGATGATTAGTTCCACAAAGAGTGATTGCTATTCAAAAAGTAATAGCACCGATACTTTTACAATTTGGGTTTTGGACTAAGAAATTCTTCGTCGACAAGTAGAGTTACAATGAGATCAATGGCAAAGGTAAAAATAAAAATATGATTTTCTATGAATTGATGGCAGTACACATGTTACCGAATTAAATGCTCTTAAACAATGCCAATGAAATTTTGAATCTTATAATGATTAATGTGCAAGAGTGTTACTTGTGCTTAGTAAAATAATCGTCAATTTTTAAAGAAACCATTGTTATTTTAACTATTGCATATATATTCAATTTGGTCCAGCGAGGAATTCAATGGTCTTGCAGTCGCCTGATGTAACCAGATCATTATTTATGTATGTTTTCCACTAATATATGATAATTTTTTCTAAATTAGAAATTGTGGACATGTTTTGACAGTGACAATGGTCATTGCAACTGCACTCTTCCTAGTCAAATATGGTTGTTTGATCAAAATATTAATGCATAGCCATCTCTATATATGTGGTGTTTTTAAGTTCTTTTAATATATGTTAACTTCCTATCAAGTGGAAACCATACTTAATCTTCTTAACTATGACCTCCATGTGGCATCGGTTCCTCTCACCAGATTCTAACTTTTTATCTTTAAGATTTTCCTTTATAACTTGGATTAATTTTAATTTAATAGAGATATTTTTTTATTATTTTAACATTCAATAATTCTTTTTAATCAAAATCTATTATAATTCATTTATTTTTACTTTTTGACAATATTATAAATAAATAAATTTTTACAATATTATAATATTTTTTATTCTAAGAATGTATATGACATTCATATTGAGAATGATAATTTTGAAGATTAGTTCAAGATAAATTGCTTTTAATTTTCTTCATGGAGAAGTATAAATTATTGAAGGCATCTAATCTTACAAGTCAAGTCATTATAAAATTATTGATGTATTGATGTATGTTGTATAAAAATATTTTGGTTTTTTTAATACTTTTGATTGTTTATCAAACACTTAAAAAGTCATCTAAAAATAGTCCATTTGCCTTGGCTCCACTTGTCTCTCAAATTCTCTAAAAGAAAAACAATCATCGTAAATTAGCCATTCTGTGTCACACTTACTAATTCGAATACAAGCCTAAACTATAATGTCAAAAAAATAAAATTTAACACAGTTTGAAAAAAATAAGAATAAGTTACAAAATTAGCACTCTACTTTCACAAATTACTTTTGAAATATAATACTTCTTAAAAAAAAACAATCGTCATGAATTAGTCATTATCTATTCCACATCTTAATTAGAATACAAAACTAAACTATAATCTAAAAAATATTAGTCATTTTTTGTCCCACTTATTAATTAGAATACAAAACTAAACTATAATGTAAAAAAAGCTTAACACAGTTTGAAAAAAATAAGTTACAATGATAATACTTTCACAAATTACTTCAAAAAAATAATACAATGATTATCAAACCAAATGAATTAAATAAATCAAGTAATATTCTAATATAATTTAAAAAACTTTCCTTCAAAAATAACATTTTTATAAGAAACAAATATCTAAATTCAAGTTTTATATAATATTTTTTCCTAATATCTAATAATTGTATTACTAAATTTACTAGTTATAAACAAAATTAATCTTCGTCAATTAATAGAATTATACCTAACAATAATTAGATTATCTTAATCATTATTTTGAATTATGAATTCAACTATTAAATAATGATGAACGCTTTCGTGTGTGTGTGTGTGTGTGTGTGTGTGTGTGTGTGTGTTCGTGTGTGTGTGTGTGTGTGTGTGTGTTAATCTTCGTCAATTAATAGAATTATACCTAACAATAATTAGATTATCTTAATCATTATTTTGAATTATGAATTCAACTATTAAATAATGATGAATGATTTCGTGTGTGTGTGTGTGTATATATATATATTGAAATTTAAGAATGTTATATTTACAGTTTAAATTGCTTTTATCACTTTAAAAAAATACTGAAGTTCTTTCGCCCTAATGCTTGCATGCATTTAAAATTACTACAATAATTTAGGTTGTCCTTCAACATTACTAACATTATTAAGGACTAAAATATAAAATCAATATTTGATGTTTAGTTATTGTCCCTTATTAGCTATTTAAAAATTATGATTTAACCATTGAACCAAATCTATCTTTCAGGCAGGGACTCGAGCTCTATCAGAGCTCTTGTTGATTTATTTTTGATATAGTCATGAAAGTTAACTTTTGTCTTTTTATTTTACCTATGTCGATTGTTGTTTTGTGGATGATGATCAATCATACAATGGATAGTAGTCTTTGTCTATGATTTTTTAGGGATATGGGTATTATATGTATACTTTTTGGGTCATCTGGATTTTAAAGTGGATTGTTATAATCATTAATGTTTGGCTTTGTGTGTTTTAATTGTCATATAAAGTGCAATTGAAGATTTGGTATTTTTAGCATTGCACTTTCAATTTCTAGATTTGATTGTGTAGGGTTTTTTTATTATCAACGTTTAGATCATACTACATAGAGAAAAAAAGAATATAAGATGATAGATCATGTAGTATAATTCAAAATGTTGATGATTAAAAAACTCTACACAATCAAATCCAGAAATTGAAAGTGCATTAGCACGGATTACGAAAATCTAGTAGATCTTGTTTTCAACATTTTTTTTGTTGTGTAGCCTCACTAAGTCATTTCTATAGGTGCATTGACCAATCAAATTTATTTTGATCATCAATACATAATGATTGGCTTGTGTGATTCATTAGTAATTTCCAATCTTGTTTAATTACCTCTACATTATGAATGTTATGTAATATTCAACGAAAGTCAATTTGATGTCACTTATATTAATTTCAAAGGTTTCCCTCTAGAGAAAATATTCAGATTTGATCATGAAACAACAATACATCCATAAAGGCAGTGAAATAAAACTTTCTTCATCCTTCAAACCTGCTCTATATAGTTGAACATCTAGCAAGGAAGAACATCTACCTAGCCCTTTCTGCTAAGAGGAAGACCACTCTCTCACCAATTTTATCCCGTATCACTTGGACAATACCTGCTATATCAGTGTGGTTGAACCCGCAAGAAACCTACAAAGTCAGTTTAACTTTTCGTTGTGCTGTCTTATGTTATATGCTTTAAGCATCTTTAACCAAATCATCTTTAGAGTGCTTCCCTTGCGCCCAATAATCTTTGTGCATGGAATTTAACCCTCTTCGGCTTCTTACCAGCGTTAAACTCTTATCCTTCGATGTGTGATTACAGATTTTATTCAACAAATCGATGTACAAATACTGGCTTGCCATAAGTCGACATTGCATCGAGGCAACCAATATAACAGCTCACATGCCTTGCGTATGATTCCACATTTTGTATGCATGCGTGAATTTCCAAGGCACATCCAGGTAGAACATCTGTGAATTCAACAAAAAAATCCAACTGTGGAGAGAGAACATCTATGAATATCTATGAATATTTACAAAAGAATTAAAATAAAGTAAGCTACAAGTTAGAAAATATTGCAAAAATTGTAGACAAACAAATTGGCAATAATCATAGCGAGCTTCCAGCCATTACACAATTTGGGTGGTCGTTGATGAATGAGAAGTAAGGAAATTGGGATGGGATGTTACTAAAGTCGACATTTTGAATAAGGCGGGGTTTGCTATTGTAGCATGGGCATCCTTTATTTGGCATCAGACTAAATTGAGAAGAGTTACTGAAAATAAATCACCCTCAATTCAGAAAAGGAAAATGGTGCAATAACCTGAAAGTGTGAATTTTGATTCAAAATCATTTGGATACTTTACTAAAACAAAATATGCTAAATCACTCAACTTCTCAAACAAATTTGAAGTTCTCCAAATATTTGATGGCATTGACCAGAACATTAAAACAAGTAGACTTTTTCAGCCCTCCATCTGTAAAACTGCCCTAGCCCAAAAGGAAGCGGAAGACAATGCAATAAAGAAGCAAATCGATTTCTTCACCAAAATTAAATATTCAAAGCAATCCCAGGGCAAGAATCCTGTTGGCTTGGTTTTTCACCACCTTTGTTTTGTTGTATTCAGCGGTGAAAAACTCTAAATGTGCACTCCAAGTAATTTGAAATTTGGTCAAAAAAACCCTAGGCAAAAAATTCACCAAATAACCTTGTGCCTTGCCTTGTTTGGCCCTAGCCTTTGAGAACTTTAGAAAGTATTGTTTCAAATAAATTTTGGCAGGACATTTTTATCCTAAAGATTTATCCGTGCAAAGATGCCTTTATTAATCTTTTGATAAACTTTATAAAGTTTGCCTAAATTGCATTATTTTATTTGAAAAAAGGTCCAAGTTGCAATATCTTTCAAGCATCGTAAATCCTTTTAAGATCGAGGGTTGAGGCTTTCCCGCAATATGGAGTTGCAAGGTCTTTAAATATTGCGGGCAAGCACCTTTTCGACACGTAGCCCCTGCTGACATTTCAGCCTCAGTGCACCGAAAAAGGTTCGTGGTTGTCAGAGCTAGTCGAAACTTTTGTAGGTTCATTAGTACTTTTCGTGCACGTTCTAGATTTCCTGCGATATCATTGGTTGAGTTACTAACAGAGATATGCCCTTATCACCAAGAAGCATCAACCATTGATTTCATTTGAATGAAGGGCTAGCGCTTTCCCACAAGAAGGAGATGCTCATGAATTAAATAATGCGGGGAAGTGAAAATGGGACAAGTGGCACAGTCTGACAAGATGGGCTCGATGTTCTCAAAGATGATGATGAGATGTCTTCCGTGGCACATGTCAGATGAGTCAGAATGGATGGAGATATTTTATTCATCACTGCAGCCAACATGGTATTTAAAATGCCTGATTCTATAACCGTTGATCTGTCAAAGATCAAAGGCCAATGCATGCCCACATTTTGAAGTTGCAAGAAAGATAAATAATGCAGACAAGTGGTTCTTGGACATGTGGCAAGGTGGGGTCGAGAAATTTTAACTGTGTGTTGCAGTGTGACACACTGTAAGGTGATCACTAACATGTACTACTAGATGTGCCACTAAAGAAGTTTGTTTGTCAGATGGAAGTGAAGCCTCATCTGTCGTAGATCTTTCAAAGATCGAGGTTTAGTGCAATCTTGCATTATGAAGCTGCTAGTCAAATAAGGAATGTGGGTTTGCACCTTTGTGACGCATGTCACAGTGGGGCCAAATTATGAAAGAACGTTGAGTTATGCCATGTGGTCTGCCACTTGTGCTTAGTTGGAAGTACTTATGCTATGGGCACGAAAACCTCAGAAGTTAATGTAGTAGTCAGGTGGGTCAGAGCACGGGGGTTGAGCAAGGTCATTTCATTGGTCCAAGTGGATGATTGACCATAAAGTGCAGAAATTTTTCACACCATTGATCCTGTCTTGGTCAACGAAGGACGCTTTCCTGCATTAAGAACTTGAGGGAAGTTTAAACAAAGCGAGAATGCGCCATGCAGACACGTGTCCATGGTAACGTCACTTTTCTCATCTTGTAAGGTTTACAGATTTCCAGCATTACCACTGTTGATCTTTCAAAGATCGACAACTGGTGCAAGCCCACAATTTGAGGATGCTCATCAGATAAGAAAAGCGAGAATGCGCCTGCTTGACACGTGGAAAGAGTGACGTCAAGCACTTGCTTACTCAGAAGAAGATATGGAACCCGCTAGCATGGAAGTTGTCAGAAGGCACTAACTCATATAAAGGCTTCCTATTGGTTAGAATAGCTGACTGGATTTTGTTCAAATGTGAATTGATCTGATCATTGATCTTGTCTTGATCAACGAGCGACACTTCTCCGCAATTCTAAGGTGCAAGAAATTTAAGAAATGTGTGCAAGCGATATTGTGACACATAGCCTTGTGTTTAAAGCCATGAAGTTTGTTGCCTTTTGAATCAAAGCTGTCCGATCTGGTGAAAATCTACGGATAGGATTCAAATTTGGTTTCAATTTGGAGGTAATGGTTACTGAGAGTAAATATGATTCAAATTTCATTCGCGCGATTTCAATGTATGAAAAGAACTCATGATCTCACCATTAATGAATCACCAAAGTACAAAAAGAGCATCAGGACATACAAAATTTTCAGAGCCAGGGCACAGAAATTTTTGGCTAGTGATCCAATAAAATTGAAGAAGAAATCACACAGTGTAGAAGTGCGAATTCTAGCGGGTAAGTACTCTGTGACTCTTTAAGAAATTCAAGTATCTGATGTTATAAAATTTCTAGGGTTTTATTCAAAATGCCTCCCTGAAAAGAATTCACTGGACAAACGGATTATTTGAAGTGTTTTGTGCACGATGATTTTCTTGAACAATTCCCCTTATCGGTAC
This sequence comes from Cupressus sempervirens, assembly GCA_028749045.1. Lineage (NCBI taxonomy): Eukaryota > Viridiplantae > Streptophyta > Pinopsida > Cupressales > Cupressaceae > Cupressus > Cupressus sempervirens. The sequence continues at coordinate 795,589,274 of CM053793.1, forward strand.
ATGAAATAACTAAGGGGAGGGAACTCATTCAAAAACACCTGAGAGTAGTCGTAGTAGAAGGTTTTTATGACAGAGCAAATTGGGTAAGAGATGCCCAGGTTTCCATGGGGGGTCTAGAGTTGTTTAAGAAATGGTTTTCAGAGCAAAAACTGGACACTTCTATGAGCAATGTATGGGAGTTTGACATTGGTAAATTAACAGTCCCCACAGTTTTCTTTGATAGTGATTTATTGATGGATTTGGCAAATAAATATGATCCGATTACAGGGTGGGTAAAGAACCATGCTGGAGTGAATCTCTTTAGGGTTTGCCCTGAATTAATTAGTGAGGTTTTCAACCTCAATCCTAACCACGTTGTGCATAAAACTATTGATATGGATGACCTTCAAGCAAGGTATGATGCACAAAGGGTTTACCTAAGAACAGGGCCATTGCAAGAGCATGTTGTTAAAATTGGCACCTTGCATGTGATTACAGCCAGTACCCCAGAGCCATTGCTGAGAAGGCATTTCAACCTTAGAGCTCAAGCATTATATTTTTCTCTTTGCAAGATTTTTGGGATCGATGAAGTTGATCAAAGCCCAGGCTCTATTGTCCTTATCATGGCTCAAACTCTTCAATTTGGGATGAGTACTATCCTAGATTTTGCTACTTTCATTACGAAAGAGATTCATTATGGCCTGGTGGGGATAGCACGGGGAAAAGTGGACAAACCATTATGTTGGTATTCATTGCTCATGCACGTATGTTTGTACAAGGGATTTACCTTCTTCTCCAAGGGTATGGAGCTGGAAACGACTAGGGATGGAGAGAGGAATCTAGTGCAACTGTGGAGTGTAGATATGACTGCAAAAGCTACAGATGCCAGTTATGTGAGATTTGATAGATACTTTGCATCAAAGCTTAGGCTGCTTTTGAAAGGGGACAGCTTCATAATTCCACAAGTATTGTTAGAATTGGTCAGACCCAAGGACCATGCACAAGGACTATTGGTTAGTCATAACTGGGGGGATATAATCCCTTACAATGTCTCAATAGTAATAAGTGTATATGGCTTTTTGGGAAAGCCTCATGTTCTACCTTTCCATGTGCCCTTGAAAATAGGGATAGCTGAGCTCCTATGGCAGATAGGCACTATAGATGAGAGGGAATTGTCTAAGAAGGGTACCTTCTTTCCAATTGTTACTGTAGTGCATGATTTTATTTTTGTCAGGAAAGGGTGGAAGCACCTTAATTTGTTTTTAGATAGATATAACATGATAGAATCTCATGCCAGATTTATTGATCCTGAAGGATTCTATGACCTCTTAAGAGAGAGGGTGAAAGCTTCTCGCATGGTACAACAAGTTTATTATCCAGAGGATATAATCAGAAATGTTTTCACTTTGCAAGAACAGGAATTGAGGAAAGAAAAATGGATAGTATTTAGTAAGACTTTAGAATTCATTAATGCTTTTGAGCCCCAGTATGACCCATTGAAAGATAAGAAATATTGGGGAGCTAAAATGCAAGCATTAATGAATAATTTTGCTATAATAATCCAAACCATGAATGAGAAAAAAGCCATATATGTTGAGACATATCCAAACAAGGCTGCAAAGGTACAAAGAAGGATAAGCGGCAGAAATGTGGTAGCTCTTGGCCAGTATACTTTGCAGAGAAGGGCAATTGCTCTCCAAAAAGGCAAAAATTAGAACATGGACCTTCTTCTTCTTAGGTAGAACAATACTCCCCAAGCCAGTCCCCAATCCAGATCGATGATGAAGCATCTTTAAGGGAGCAACTTAGACAAATGGGTGGAGAAGGGGATGTAATTGTTACTTCTACAGACTTGGAGATTGGAGAGCCACAAGAACCTCCTACACCTTCCTTGGACTTAACCATTGCTGATTACCAAGGTAAGGAAATTGATTTGATAGTTGCCCAAGCTCTGAAAGGTTTATTAATGATGAGAATTTTGTAAAGTCTAGGGCTTTTGCTCAATTTTTGTGGAGATTAAACATGGGAAATTTTGAGAAAACATGTGAGAGGATAAAAGTAGAATAGCCAGACAAACTTGATTTAGATATTAAGGAAGAGGTGAAATCTAAATTTTTGAATGATTTTGCTCAATTTACTCCTGAAGCCGGGAGGCAAATAGTTAGACAGTCAAGAGTCCTCCTTCTGCCAGAGTGGGATATAGCAAATGCCATTGTTTTTTATTCAATAAGGAAATAGAGGGATGTTCAACTGAGGACTACTGAAGAAATACTACAGGCTCATAGAGGAGTCAAATTTAGTGATGACCACCAAGCTCTTGTTATATGGTCTATGGAAAAAAGGGACAATACCAGAATGCATGAGATTCCCACTGCAGAGCATACTGGTACATTGACAATGTTCAGGGCTGGTGAGATAGGTAGTAAACAAATAATTGGGATGGCATTAGAGATGCTAACATTTGGTAGCGTGGTGTCTGGCCAAGAGGAAGATAAATTTTCCCAACTCAATGCTAGGTTTGAAGAAGTTTTGAAAGCATATGAGGAGAGGGGTATGCAAATACAACCATTAGAAAATAAAGTAACTCAAATGGAGAAGATTCTTGGGAAAAGAAAAATAAGAGAGACTAGTAAACCCAAGATTGCATACCCCCCACAACCACCTATTCAGCCTTTTAAATCAACACCAATTATTGAGATACCTGATACTCCAGAAAGGCTTCAGTTCTATATTGTAGAGGATTTTGAAGAGGAGAAAAATAAGTTATATGCAATGCATGTAGAACTTAATAATCAATATGAAGAAAAATTGAGGCAAGGTATCATGTATTTAATAGACAGGATAGAATGGCCAACATTTTTTGATCAATTAGCGAGGATTTCAACTATTTGGGATGAATTGAAGCAAAATGAAGCTATATTCAGACCCATTGTACAGAGAGAAATTTAGATATCACTGCTATGTGTATATCTGTTATTCAGCTAACATATCATCAGATAGAAGGAATTTTTGATTTACTAAATAAGTTGCAAGGTTTTGATGATAAGCAAGATTCTTTCTACAAAAGATTAACTATTTGTTTTTCCAAGTATTTTGCAAAAAAAATTGATTTATTCCCTTGTGCTCTAAAAACAATTGATAAAATAAAGGAAAAGGAAGAATGGAAGAGGGAGCTAGATGAAGTCTTCTATGAAAGAATGAATAAGGTTATAAATGAAATGGGCCATTTGTTATGGGCAATGACAAATGAGGAGTTGGTAAAAGTACAGATATTCTATAACTCCATCAGAAAAGATTTTGTTGATATAGAGGCAAATGCAAATTCTTTACTAGATGTACAAAGAGAAGTTCTAAATTTTGACTGGCCGGAGGACACTACCTATAATAAGTGGAAAGAAGAGTTTATTTCTACATAACGGACAGAAGGAGATGATGAGGTGGAGAATGATGATAAAGAAGAGAGCACAAAAGTAGAAGCCACCTCTACCACTGATGATAAAGACAAAGAGGATCCTCAAGTGGCAGGAGGTGACTCATCACTATCACATTTGATGGCCACCTATCCCAAGGAACCAGAACATTAAAGGAATCTGATCATAGTGTTTTTGTCTCCCCAAAGGGAATAATAGAAATGGAGCCACAAAAGGATTTTCAGTGTACCAGTCTTTCTATTATTCACATTTTGTCATTTTGTGATAGGTGTATGTAAATATTTCTTGTAAAGGACACCTATCAATTTCTCTTAGCCTAAAGCTTGTTGCACCTCACACTATATAAGTGAGATTCTAGGGCTAGAGAAGGGTCCAATTTCTATTGTTTCTAAGTGATGTACTTAGTCTATTTTTCAGTCCAATGTTTGGAGCAAGTTTATGATGTATTTTCTCTGTTAGTTCCTGAGAATACATGAATATAGAATGGTCTCTGTGTTTCTTCCTAAGGCCATCCTGAGTTTATTGTAAATGTATACAATTTTCAAAGAAAATGAATATAAATTATGAGCTGTCCCCATATCAGTTCTTTCTAAATTTTGTCTCCTTTTGATTACTTGGTTATCTTGATGTTGTATGAGTAAAGGCTTGTGCAATTGAATGCAATCTAGTTAGGTTGTATATATGTTCATCACTGCTATTAGTTTAATAGATTAAGTAAAAGCTTTGATGAATTTGATAAGGTTGCTATAGTATTAAGAAAAATTTTTGAATGATGAATTCTAATAAGAATTGCTGATAATATTTGTTGTAAGACAACAAATTAGATCTAAGGATTTGTAGTAGATTCTGAGCCCTAATGGATTAGGCATTGGTCAAATTGATTCAACTGGAAGAGAAATATGTCATAAATGGTTTTCAAATGTAGAATTATAATCAATTTTACTTTTATTTCCTATAGATCTTCAAAGTTGGCTAGTACTTGTTTGCATGGAATGGTTTAGCTTTTGTTAGCCACTATTACTGAGAACACGTGTAGATCTATAGAAGAATTTTGGCCAGATTTGTTATATGGGACGTGTTTATCAAATTGTCAAGAATTATGCATGTATTTGAGGATTTGAGATGAGAATCAGAATGAAACTAAAATAATTCTCATATAGTGTTTCCCAGTCTTGAATCATCCCTGGGTATACCCACCCTAGTTTTGCAAAGCCTAAAGAGTAGAAAACCACCTTTGGTTTTGTTGAAGTTGGGTCCAAATGGTTTGCACACATAATTGTTAATAAGAATTGGCTAATCCTTAGATTGTGTGAGTGATATCATTTTGGTATTGAGCATTTTGTTGCTTAGTAGTTATAAAACTCCAACAAAATGGTGACTCTACTAGGGAGTTGTCCAACACATCTGTAAAATGTACTGTAGGGTCTTTGGTCCTGCTGTGTATGTGTGTGTCAGGTCCTCTAAGTTTTTCTCGTGGTTATAAAAGGATATTTTAGTGACAAACCTTGAGAATTTAAAGAAAGAATATCTCAAATACCACAATGACATACTGACGTATCCAGTTTCTCCATGGGTCTTATCTAACAGGAAAAGAGTTGCAGTCTTATGATCTCAGTGATTGGTCTATCTGTGTTAGATATTTCTTTTTCTATTTGTTTGTTATTTCCTTGGAGTCAGGAATAATTGTCATTGTGTATTTTCCCAAGAATAGGGTGGTGACTCACTCAAGGTTTTGAAGCTAGTGCTTATTTTAACAAAAGGTGAATATGGCTGACAAGAGAAAGAACACAAGAGCTTACATGAGAGCCAATCTTGATGTACCAATGTATACTGATTTACCCCAAGGTGGTATGAAGAACCAAAATAAGAAAAGGACAGATCCAAATCCCACCTGGAAACCTAGAGGTAGTGTGTCCATCAATTCCCAGTATCAACCAGTATTAGGGAGAGAGTCTTCTTCACTCAGTTCTGAATCCAAAACTACAAGACTCTTAGGAGGCATTTTCAGTACCCCATTACCAAATGAGAGATTTTTTCAGGACAAAGATGTGTCCACAGTAGGAATTGCTTCACCAAGGCCAGATCTCATAGCAGATATGAACCGTAGGCTAGGATTTAGCAGTTCATTTGATGATCCTTTTAATCCCAAAGCAGCCCCATACATGGAACCCAATCTTATAGATTTAGATGATCCTGTTGATTCGGAGGCTACTTCTACAGACCCTAAAGAAGTGCAATCTAAGATAGGAGTTCTGAAGAAATGGGTTGTTGCGGAAGAAGCTAAACGCATTCGTCTTGAAAAATAGAAGGAGCAAGCCACCTTAGACGCCATAATAGAAAGGGATGCTCTACTGAGAAGGATGGCTCCCTTGAAGGAGCAGAATAAAAATTTAGAAGAAAAAACTATGACTCTCAATACTGATTTTTTGGAGATGTAGATACTTTGAGATCTAAGGTTCAAGAACAAGAAAAGCTCTTAAGCCAAAGACAAGAGCCTGTTATTACCCAAGTCCAAACCTATAAACCTATTCAAGTAGACCCTGTAGAACCCACTACAAAAGCTACGGATAAAGGGAAAGGCAAAGCCATAGGAATCCAAATAAATGAACCTCAAGCTCTACCAAGCAAATCTATAAACCCTCCCATGTCAAAATTATATCTAGACCTGGAAAAAGCTAGAAAGGAGAAGGAAGATCTTGCAAAAGAACTTGAGAAGGTTGAGAATGAAGCTCAAGCCGCGGAAACTAGGAGAAAAATCCAATTCATAAAATCTAATTCTACATTGGCTTCATGGCCAAATTTGTCTATCCCATCTATAACTTTGGCATTGGCTAGTGATCCAATAATCTCAACTTAGGGAATATCCCAATCTGCCCCTGCCTCATCATCCACCATTAGCACCCAAGTCCCCTTTGTCCAACATCAACAAACTCAAAATGTAGTTCCTCTAAACCAAGCTAACATAGCAAGTACCTCAAATGTTCCTGGTTTCCAGAAGAAACCTGTATACTTGGAAAAGTATAGACAAATATCATTTGCTGGTATCCCTGGTGCTCCACATCCCATATTGTTTGATTTAAGAGACAAATTGGTTAAGTTTTATGGGAATAATGTTGTTACTGGTGAAGAACATTTGAGAATTTTCATTGATATGTTAAATGATTATGAAGTTGAACATGAAGATATGGTAATGAAATTGTTTGTACATTCACTAATTAAGGATGTGAGGGATTGGTTCAGAAGGCTACTTGATGATAGTATCACCTCATGGAGTGACTTGGAGAAATTATTTAAAGAGCAGTATGGAGATAATACCAATGCTGGGTTCATGTTGAATGAATTCAATAACATCAAGAAAAACCCAAATGAGTCCACATTTGACTTCAATGTAAGATTCCAGAAAGGTATGTATAGACTGTTTCAAGTTATGAGGTTGAATGAGGATGTTTGTCTCACAACATATTTCAATTCTTTTGATAGCAAAATGACTTATCAATTGAGGGATAAGGATCCCAAAACTTTAAGGGACGCCTATAAAGTTGCAGTAAATATAGAGAATAATAGGAAGGCATCTGGCAAACTAGGTAGGAGGGATGATCCAAAGATTTTTAATCCCAAGAACAATAACAAAAGGGAGGGTTATAAAATTCCTATAGGAAAGAAGCCAAAAGAACCTACTATAGGCCAGGTTTTGGAATTACTAAAGAGGATGAATCACACTAGTTTCAATAAGCCAAATGTTGTTGAGAAAACCCCTGTGAATAACAACAGTTTCAATAGGCAACCTAGAATGCAAAATTACCCTTACACCACCCAGTGGAAAGATGGTAAGCCAATCCCCAACCAGACACAAAATGTGAAGGATAAGGGTACCCTAGATCCCCTACAAAGGAACACTGTAAATATGAATGATGATGTACCATGGTGCATTGTATGTCAATCACCTCATTCTTCTGATTATTGTGTTGTTGCTCAATCATTTGCCTCTGATCAAGGTGTGCAACTTGAAGAAGAAAATGAAGAGAAAAGCCATGATGATATAAGTTGCAATATGGTAAGCATGTGTGATGATTTTATAGATTTTGACTCTAAAGAACCTGAAAATGATATTACCAGTCAGAGAATTGCTTATCATTACATTATCAGCAAGTGCTTTCAGATTATGAAGGTTATGATGAAAATAAGGTATGTGTTACATCTTCTGATGTAGGTCACACAAGCTTAAGAATGCTCTCCAAAGAGGAGATTGATAGAATTACAACAGAAATGATTTCCCAAGTCCATAGTAACTACAATTTGAGAAATAGAATAGTAAATAATGATGCAGGAAAGCCATCCAGTGTATTCATCAAAGATATCACCCATAAGATGAATGATGAAAATAAGAAAGTCAATATAGATGTGCCTAAGATCAAAGACAACAAGGTTAAGAAGTGAGAACCAAAAAATAAGGTTTAGTTTCAAACAAATGAAACAACAAAAGTAGTTGTGCAACCAAAGAAATCAGGACCTAATACTATCAAGCAAACAATGGTGCCTGCTATTCTAAAGACTTCAACTCTAGGTATTCTTGTAAAACCCACTATTGTTGAACTTGTTGATATGATATCCATGTTGTCCCAAATAATTGTAAAAGTACCTTTGTCTGAACTTCTTAGAATTGAAGAGCATAAAAGCAAGGCTTTATCATGGTTGGGAGGGATAGGAACCAATAATACCATTGTAGAACAAACTGTTATCCAACAAACCCCATTAGTAGTAGAGGATAGTGGTATCATATCCTAGATTCCCCAAATGTTTTTAGATGATTCCTTAGTGGTATTTATAGAAGATATTGACCCATTTTTCCTTAGCCTGATCATAAAAGGGAAGACCCTAAAAAATTGCATGATAGACTCAGGAGCTTCTAACACCATAATGTCTTTCAAAGCAATGGAAGTCCTAGGGTTGAAAGTGGACACCAAGCAGGGCAGATGCAGAGGAATGCATGCTAGGGAAGTCCCAGTCATAGGTACCATAAATGTTTTAGCATTCAAATTAGTTGCATATCCTAAAGTAGAGTTAACCATGTCAATCCTTGTAGTGGATATACCTCCACACTATGGAATGTTGCTTTCTCGAAATGGAGTACTACTATGGGGGGCAGTCTGCAATGTGACTTAACCTATGCTACTTTTCACATCGGGGATAAAGTTGTCAAGGTAAACAGAGAGCCAAGAGTCAGTCACATTTTAGGGGAAGAAATTGACAAAGATGCCACTTGTTTCTTAGATACCGGTGTAAATGCATTCAGAGCCGAACTGATTATTCAAGAAGTTGAAAATTTGCCTACTGTAAGTGAACATGAAGTTGAATGTTGTACAAACTCACCAATATTATGGACAATGTTCTTTGATGGGGCTAGTTCTAAAGAGGGTACAGGGGTAGGAGTAGTTTTTGTTTCTCTTGAGAAAATTACTTTCAGATACTCATTCACTTTAAAGTTTTCTTGCACAAATAACATAGCAGAGTATGAGACCTTGTTGCTAGGATTGAAAGTTGCTACACATCATGGAATTAAGAAATTGCATGTCATAGGGGATTCTAAATTAGTTATCTCCCAGATAAAAGAAACCTATGCATCCAAGAACAGGAGATTAAAGCAGCACATAAATGCTATTTGGGACCAGATAGAATCTTTTGATGCATTTGGTATCTCATGGAGAGAGAGGAACCAGAATAAGATGGCAGATTTATTAGCAAATGCAGCAATCAAGCCTAAGGAGATATCATTTGCAGGAATTTCTCAAATTGAGGTACAAAGTAGACTTTCAATGCCTGATAATGTTGAAAATTGGCAAGTCTTTGAAGATGATAAAGACATTATATTTTTTTTGTTAAATGAAGACAAATACCAGGGTCAAGAAATGAATTACAGTGATTTAATTGAAACAATAGATGGTAAGGAAACCATTTTTGGCCAGGAGATTATGCAGTTGAAAACCAACAAGGTGCCAAAGGGGTTAGTGGTCTTGGAAAGTATTTTTGATAACCATAATAGAGTCAAACCAGGAGTTGAGGACCCTAAGCCTTGGGAATTAGAAGAGATAAACCTTGGTACTGATGAAGCTCCAAAAAAGGCTTATATTGGCCAAAATCTGCCTGCTGAAATCAGAAAACCATTAATTGACTTGCTTAGGAAGTATAGACATGTTTTTGCATGGTCATATGATGACCTTAAGACTTATAGGGAAGATTTTTTCCAACATGTCATACCACTAAAGGATAATGTAAAACCTTTTAGACAGAAACAAAGACCAGTAAACCCTACCCTAGCTCCCAAAATGCAAGAAGAATTGATGAAATTAAGGGATGGGGGGATGATCAAACCAATTAGACATTCCACCTGGGTTTCAAATTTGGTACCTGTCAAAAAGAAAAATGGAAACATAAGATTATGTGTGGATTTTAGGAATTTGAACATTGCATCCTTGAAGGATAATTATGGATTATCAAAAATGGAAGCCATGTTGTAGCAAGTAACTAGTTTTGAATTAATGTCCATGATGGATGGTTTCTTAGGGTACAATCAAGTTTTGGTAGAGGAAAATGAACAATTTAAGACAACCTTCACAACCCCATGGCGAACCTATGTATATGTAAGATGCCATTTGGCTTGATTAATGCATGAGCTACTTTCCAAAGAGCTATGGATGTGGCATTTCATGATTATATCAACAAATTTATGGTTGTATACTAGGATGATCTTACAGCCTATTCCAAGAAGGTTGAGGATCACTGCAGGCATTTGGAGAATTTCTTTATCAAAGCTCTGGAATATGGAGTATTCTTGAACCTAAATAAATGTACATTTGGGGTGACAGAAGGTAGATTACTAGGACATATAGTGTCTAAAGATGGGGTGAAAATAGATCCTGAGAGAGTAGTAGCTATTGATAAAGTCCCCAAGCCAAAGAATGTAAAAGGAATTCAATCCTTCTTTGGCCAAGTTAATTTTCTTAGAAAGTTTGTTACCAATTTTGTTGAAATCAGTAGATCTATCTCAAAGATGCTCAAGAAGGGAGCTACTATAGATTGGAATGGTGAGCCTTCACAAGCATTCTAGGATATTAAAACTGCAATAAAAAATGCCCCAGTCCTCAAAAACCCAGATTATACAAAGCCTATGCATATTTTTTCTTTTGCATCCTTTCACACTGTAGCTGCAGTCTTGTTGCAAAAAAATGAAGAAGGATATGAACAACCCATTGCTTTTTTTAGTAAGTCACTGTAGCCTGCTAAATTGAAATATGAGATAAATGAAAAATAGGCATATGCTTTAGTAAAGGTTGTAAAGGCTTTCAGATGCTACTTAGTAGCTGCTACTGTCATTGCATTTGTGCCTAGTGCTATTGTTAAAGACATATTTTCTCAACAAGAAGTGTCAGGAAGAAGGTGTAGATGGATCAACAGGATCCAAGAATTCAATATTGAAATATAGATAACTAAGTTGGTAAGAGGTCAAGGTTTGGCTAAACTCATGGCTGAATCTAATTTGGATGCCAATCAGATAAATGTGGTAGTTGATGACCTCAGGTCTGACTTATGTGACATGGATCATTATGATTGGTACACTAATGTTATATATTACCTGCAACACATGGAAGCTCCTTCCCATTTGCCTAAAACTGAAAAGAGGTGTACTAAATTACAAGCCATCAGATACATAATTGTCCAAGGCAGTTTATGGTGGAGAAATTTTGAGGGAGTGTTGGTGAAGTGTATTCATCAAGAAAAGGCAAAAGAAGTCTTAAATGAAATGCATGCTGGAGTGTGTGGAGGACACTATATGGCCAAGACCACTACACATAAAGTGATGAGGGCTGGATTTTGGTGGCCCTCCCTTTTCGAGGATGCTCAAATTATGATTAGGAAATGTGACCCTTGTCAGAGGTTTGTTGGAAAACTGAAGTTCTTAGGTAATACTCCATTGAAGCTAGTGGAGGTCCAAGCATCCTTTCAAAAATGGGGTATGGATTTCATAGGAGAGATTTCCCCCAAGTCTAGCACTGGCTATTCTTGGATTCTAGTGGCTACTAACTACTTTACAAAGTGGGTAAAGGCTATCCCCACAAGAAATGCAACAAGTAAAGTTGTCAATAATTTCCTACTGAATAATATTATTTTCAGATTTGGTTGTCCTCAAAAAATTGTAACAAACAATGCAATGTGCTTCAGGTCTGAGGAATTCACTAGATTTTGTGATAAATATGGAATAACAAGATCATCATCTTCTCCTTATCATCCACAAGGAAATGGACAAGCTGAATCCACAAATAAGAGCCTGTTAAAGGTTATTAAGAGAACCTTGGATGATAACAAGAAAGCATGGGATTCCAAGTTACAGAGATCATTTGGACAGTGGCTTCATTTTTCTTGCCCTTGAAGTTGTTTGGGTAGTGGGTCTAATGGTCTTCCACAACTCCTAAAAGGGTTGGAATCTCCTAATAGGTATTCAAAGTCTCCTAACAGGGACTGATATGCACTGAATGTTGTTATTGACTCCTAACAGGGTTCACCCTCTAACAAGGAATATTTATATTAGTACATCATCTTGTGGGTATCATCCCCATCGGGGTTTTCCTTCTAATCAAGGGTTTTCCTAGTTAACATATTTAGTGTTATTGTGCATGAGTGTCTTGTTGTGGTATCTGATTGTATTGCTCATATGGTTAAAGTTTAATAAGGTTGATAATTGTAATATTTGTTGTATCACTAATTCACCTCCCCCTACCCTCTTTAGTTATATTAGTGGACTACATATTCTAAAAAATCCTCCCAAAAAAGCTAGGATAAGATAACATATATCCAAGGAAGTATGCAATTTTAGCTTTTTGATGATCCTACAATATTGAATCAGAATAACACATGCAAGACATGATCAAGGTTGGCAGTGAAATATATTTCCCAGAAGAAATGCTCAAAGAAGGAGAAATGGTAGAAGAAACATAGGAGGAGAACTATGATAACTCACTCAAGCCTAACAATCCAAAGACCAAATCCCAAGAGGGAGATCAAGCAGATCTCAAAAATTCCACAACAACAATAAACAAAAATCCTAGTGAGAAGGGGTTTGAGAAAGATGGAATCACTGGCTTGGAAGACAATATCAACAAACTTCAACAATGTGACCAATGCAAAAGTCAACAATTGTTTACTAAAGAAATTAAAGGAAATCTAAACCTTTATAAAAGCTTGACTAAGCAATTGTTTATTGAAGAAATTAAAGGAAATCTAAACTTTTATAAAAGCTTGACTAAGGATTTAATTCTCATTCAAAATGATTTGATAGATCAAATAACTATATGAGAGGAAGCACACAAGGATCATCTATTAGATCAAACCCATACAACATCCATGGAGAACAAGCCTATTCAAAGGAGATTGTCTAACAATGATCATTTTCTTTCTAGGGATCGAGTTATAGATCAAAGTAAAGAAATAACTAATAAAATAACTTCTCTCAAGCTTCACGATAATAGGGAAAAAGATTCCAAAACAAGAGGTTATATCAAGATATAGTAGAAAACAATATTGTGATACTCCAAGCTAAACACAACTCCAACATGGTTTCAAAATCTATTTTAGATGAAGTTGACTTGGAAAAGGAAGACTTCTTTGAGGTCATTGATTCTAAATTAGAAGATGAAAAAAGTGAAGAAGCAATACAGGAGAAAAGTTGGTTTATTAAAAGAATCATGGAAATGGATAAGGAGGAATTTGAAGATGAGGATTTAGAGGATAATAAAGAAAAACTTGATTCAAGAGAGACCAAGGAATATAGTGTATTAATACTAGATAAAAACACAATCTTGGACATTCAAGTAGGAGTAGGGGAAGATAAACATTTGGATATAATAACATTAAAAAATATATAATTAAGTATGTACTAGGAAAAAGAAGAAAAAAGAGGAGCTTGTAGATATATTCCCATTGAGGTAGAAATGTTTTTAAGAGAATATGAATTGATAAATCAAGAAGAGTTTCCAGATAATTTGAATTTGCATAATCTAGACAGTAATAAAGTAGGAAAAATCCCAAAATGGGAGGAGTTTGGGATCTAGGAAACATAAGTATTTCAGCAAGATAAGGTCAAAATAAATGGAGTAATTAATCAAATTAAGAAAATAGTAGGTAGAGATACAGACAAGGATGATAGAAGAATTGGTAACAAAATTATGGAGAATTAGAAAAAAGGATATTCAAATAAAGAGGAAGATGAATCTATTGCTACAATTGTGCGAAATGCTAGTAGAAATCTAATCAACCTTGGTGTCTTAGAAAATTTGTAAGGCTTATAATGTCCAAAATGCAAAAAACTAAGTTAAAAAAATGAGGAAGAAAATCCTTAGCTGAACTTAGAGCAGCTATAGGTTTGGCTAGTAACTAGAAAAATAAATGTAGGGAAGGGAAGTTCCTTCCCACAAAGCCATGAAGCCAACAACATGGAATGTTAGAGGCCTAAATGCCCCTAACAAGAAGCACTTACTTAAGTGTAATTTAACATTTTTTGAATCAAATATAGTATTATTACAAGAATTGAAACTTAAAAAAGAAGGAAATTTTTTAAGAAGAAAATTAGGTTGTTGGAAAATGAAACTAGTCAATTCAATAGGGACCTCAGGTGGGATTGGTATTATATGGGATCCAATGAGGGTAAATTGAACTCTAGTTGTATCAAAGAATAATTGGAGGGGGGGAAGAGTAAAATGCTTCATAAGTAAATTCAATTCCTACTTATTAATGTGTATAGGCCGACTCCAACAACGAATAAGAAATAAATATGGAATGAGATTAGCAATTATTCTGTATTAAATCCATGATACAATACTTTCATTGGGGGAGATTTTAATGCAATTCTAGATTCAAGAGAAAAAGTAGGTGGATCCATGACCATTAACCAGGTTATGCTAGATTTCAATGCATGGCTCACAAAAGATAACCTTATTGACATTCTGACATCTAACAAGGTCTTCACATGGAATAATAGACTAGCTAGCTTTTGTAATATAGAAAAAAGATTGGACAAATTTATATTAAAAATAAATTTAATATCTTTTAATCACCCTTTCAATACAATTGTTCTCCCAAATGCATGATTTGATCACTATCTAATTAGACTATAAATGGGTGAATCACAAAAATCATCAAGATACCCATTTAAGTGTGAAAAAATGTGGTTTCTAGATAAAGAATTTCTTAATAACATATATAAATGGTGGTACAAAGAGAGATTTGAAGAATCAAGGATGTTTTATTTTGTAGCCAAATTGAAATCATTAAAAGAAAATTAGAAAAATGGAATGAAGATCATTTTAATAATGCATTTAAAGAAAAATTAGAGAATGAAGAAGATTTGAAAAACTCGAACATAAATCATTAGGGTATGAATGGATAGTGAAAAACATTTCAAAGGAAAATAACTTCTAGCTAAACAAAAAAAATTATCCTAGCAAAGGAAGAAAAGTTTTGTCAACAAAAATCAAGAGAAATATGGTTGTTAGAAGGTTGTAGAAATAAAAAAAAAATTATTTTAATAGTACTATTGGTGGGAGAAATATCAATAAAATAACAAAGTAAAGGATAATTCGAGAAGGGTAATTGAAAACACAAATGAGATAGCAAAAATCTTTGTGCATTATTATACAAATATCCTAAATAATCTTGAATCATAAAATTTAATAGCTCATAATAAGATGTTAGAATCTATTCTGAAAATAATAACTGCAGAAGATAATAAAAACTTAAATAAGAAATTTACCAAAGAAGAAATTAAAGATTCTCTTTTTCAACTTAATCTTGATAAATCTTTGGGTCATGATGGCTTTCAAGCCATTTTCTTTAAAAAATATTGGGATATTCTAGGAGATGGCATTTCCCTGTGCACAAATTTTCTATAGAGGGGGATGAAGGGGGGGGGGGGGGGGGGGGGGGTGGTGTGGGGTGGGGTGGGGGCAGCAATAGAACTAGCCTTAGAATAAATAGTAGGGCTTTTTTCTTCTTCTTCTGGAAAGATAGTTTATTCTCTATGTAACAACCTATGATTCCCTCCCTCCACACCCTGCATAGCCCCTCTACATCTTTATTAGCTTAGGGCGATGAAGCTTGGGGGGTTCTATGGCACACCCATAAGTCTATTGAGGCAACTAGTAATTATGGATCCCTTGTAACTAAAATTATTAATACATTCCTAGCTCTAATTCTAAAGAAAACTAAACATGTGGATCCTGGAGATTTTAGGCCCATAGCCTTATGTACTACAATCTACAAAATACTCTCAAAAGCACTAACCAACAAACTTGAAAAAAGTACTACCAAAGCTCATTTTAGAGGAACAAATAGGTTTTGTTCCTAATAAGTCATTTCTTGATGGTATTATCACAGTTCAAGAATTAATTCATTATGTACAAATTAACAAGGAATCTTGTATGCTAATGAAGTTAGCTATCCAAAAAACCTAAGATAAAGTGTATTAGAGATTCTTATGTAAAACACTCAAAGCTTTTGGATCCTCTCACTAATGGATCAACTTAATAGATAATTGCATTTCAACACCTAAAATATGCCTCTTCATAAATGGTACCCCTGAAGGTTTTTTTAGCAAATCTAGAGGAATAAGACAAGGAGGTCCTATATCACCTTTTCTCTTCATTGTTATGACATAAGCTTTTGTCAGAGCTATAATAAAGGCTCAAACTGAAAGGAAAATTAGAGGAATCACAGTTACTAAGGAGGTCCCAAAAAATAACACATCAACAATTTGTTGATGATACAATTCAACCAGAAGAAAACACTTTGGAAGAAGCTCAAAATTTAAGCAAATAATAAATAAATACATGGACGCATCAGTTCAAAAAGTAAATGCTAACAAATAAGATATTTTCTTTATTAATACCAAAAAGGAAGTGGAGAGAAAAAATTGTAGAATAATGGAATTCAAAAAAAGAACCTTTCCATGTAAATACATTGGTATTGAATTCGAAAAAGGCATTAGAGAAAGTAAAGCTTGGGATACGATTTTACAAAAATAGGATGAAAAAATGGGAAGCTGGAAAGGGAAATGATTAACTAAAGCTGGTAGAATGACTATGGTCAAAGAAATATTGTCAGCCATCTGCACATATCATATGTCATGTCTTCACCTACCCAAAGGTGTAAAAATGAAATTAGACTCCAAACTTAAAAGCTTTTTTTGGAAAGCAACCGGAGATAAGAAAAAACAAGCTTTGATAAAATGGGAAAAAATATGTAGACCTAAAGAATTTGGAGGCCTAGGCATAGAAAAATTGAAAGTTGAAAAAATGAGGTACTAGGGGCAAAACTTATTTGGAGAATGTTTAAAGAACATAATAGTAAATGGGCCAAAAATTTATATCATAAATATTTTAACAATAATAATCCTCTATCTTTGTTCAAAACTAAAAATACTCCAAAAGGTTCAAGAATTTGGAACTTTATTTTGAATTGTTACCCATTAATAACTAATAACTTAACTTGGGATATCGGTTTAGGGTAGGATGTTTTATTTTGGGAAGATTCATGGGATGGACTCCCATCTCAAGATTGTTTAGATCTACCTATAAACATAAAAAAATACTCTTTCATCTTTATGGGACAAGAATGTGAGTGATTATAAAACTAAAATTTACGATACTCAGTATGGAGGATGGCAATGGAAAACCCTAGATAAAAATCCACTTCTATCATAGGAAAAGTACATTTTAAATCAATTTTTAAAATGTAGGTAGGAAAATCATAAAGATAGGAAAGATATATTAATTTGGGGACCCTCGAAAGACATAAATTATGAAGTCAAACTAGAGTATGAAAAGATAATAAATTCTTAACAATGAGATAAGATTGACATCCCTCTAGATCTATGTTGGGATTTGATATGTCTTTTGAAAGCATCTTCCTTCAGGTTGCTCTTCAAAAGAATAATAGATAGGTTCACCAAGATGGGTTTTGAAGGACCATCTAGATGCCCACTTTGCAAAAAAAAATATAAAACATCTACTTTATGACTATCCCTTTGCTGAGAATTGTTGGTTTTTGGTTATGTAAGAAATTAAATTGGCAAATCACATTCCCTAATTACCTATTAAATTTTTTAAAAAGTTGGCTAAAACATAGACATTCTAAGGTTTATAGTAATTTATGGAAAATATCCCCTTCCATACTCCTATGGAAATTATGGAAAGAAAGGAATAGAATAATTTTTTGTAATGAAAAGGTGGATCTAGCATCATTTTTAAATAAATTGGAGGCTTGTATTAATGAGGTAGCTAACAATAATCTCAAAAACTCATATAAGGATGAAGGTTCATTTTCAGAGTGGGATGCAGATATCCATAAAAATTGATTCAAACTAATTAACCCACTGATGATATCCACAAAATCCAACAGTATGGCTAGGAAAGAATGTAAATGGGAACCTCCTCATGCAAGATGGTCAAAGTTAAATTTTGATGGGGCCTCTAGAGGTTATCCAGCACTAGCATGCTTCGGATGTATTATTTGTTCTAATAATAGATCATGCCTAATTAAATGTAGTAAACCTTTAGAAATAATGTCTAACAACTTAGCCGAATTAGAGACCCTAATAGAAGGCCTAACTCTAAGTAGAGAGATAGGTATCAACAAATTAGTTATCGAAGGAGACTCACAAATTATTCTAAATGCATTAAGAAAAAGAAAGACCCCAAAGACCCTTAATTCTAAAGTTGAATGTGCCCTAGCCATCGTTAATCAATTCAAAGAAACAATCATAAAACATATTTATAGGGAAGGTAATAGAGAAGCAAATAATCTCACAAACAAAGGAGCAGATGGAGAAGAGATTCTAATAAGACAAGCTAATATGATAAGTATAAGTTAGACATTTGTTCTTGAAGCAAAATTGGTTTAGAACTTTTACTATAAAAATAAAAATATTAAATTTTGCTGATATCATGGAAGTTTAATGTTAATAGGCAACATATTTTTGGTTATTCAAAACTTTTCCTCATATACCAGTTTATTTTAAAATTAAATTAATAGGAGACAAGTTTCAATTTTGATTATGAAACATATTTCTTTTCATTCTAACAACTCGATTGCAACTAAGTTAAATTTTCAAGTTATATTCACAAGGAATATCAAGA
This sequence comes from Cupressus sempervirens, assembly GCA_028749045.1. Taxonomy (NCBI): domain Eukaryota; kingdom Viridiplantae; phylum Streptophyta; class Pinopsida; order Cupressales; family Cupressaceae; genus Cupressus; species Cupressus sempervirens. The sequence continues at coordinate 795,607,866 of CM053793.1, forward strand.
GAAAAGTTATAAATTTGAAAATAAAAAAACAAGTGCTAAAATTGGATAAATCATTGTTAGATATTTATGTTAGGACTACATCAAGGATACCTATCCATCTCTAATATTTGATGTCCAATTGGTATGTTTTTTAAATCTAAACATAATTTTGGGCTTCATTGCCTATTACCTATAAAAAAAAATACAATACACTAGTGAAATCAAATTTTAATATCTAAGTTACATTACCTTGTTCCATAGTATTTAACTATAAAAAAAATTACTGATAAAAAAAAACTATTTTTTTTTAATCTTCTATTTCAAACCAAACCAAATGGGATTGGTAATTTCTTCCATAGGACCGAGATTTTATGAGAATTTGTCTATAGTTAAGCCACTTTAGCTTTGCTTTGGAATCCATCTATCCACATTTTTCACTATTTATTTATCTTTCACCATATTGTGCATTTCGTTCTACTATCTTTGGAGTCATGTTTAGACATTTTAGTTATTGACATTATGTTGTATTTTTTGGTTATTTAAAAAAAAATAGGTTATTGTTTGAAGCCTAGATTATTTATTATTAATATTGTTAAGATTACAAGTAGATTCAAACCCAAGACCTCCCAAATGAGAGGCTCACAATTTACCGATGCATTGTAGTCTCTTGCCTATTGAAATTATGTTGTTGATGGTCTCATTCTTTGTATTTTGTGATTAGTGAGATTTTATTGACATCATAGTGCTAGTTGCATCATTTCTACCTTTACTTTCGTAATCATAATCATAACATTTTACATTGTATTCATGTTGCATTTTTCATAGTTAGCTCATTTTAGGCATTTACAATCACTCGTTCTTTGAGTTGTCATCCATATTTTGATTAGTTGTGCTAATTAGGAGTCATTCTAAAAGATCAAATTGGAATCCTTAGAGATAGAGAATGTGAGACATTCTCATGAAGCTAGTTTAGATTTGATTGTGTCTTCTATTGAACTAGTTGATTAATTAAGGTTTCATGAGTATGCTTTGGATTGTTTTCTATGTGTAAACTAACTCTATTTTGTAGCATACTTTAATTACAAAGCTAATTAGCGTATAAATTTCTTTTTATCCCTTTTATGGGTTATATTAGTGTTAATAACAATTATTCAATTGTATATTGTCATTGATGTTACGCAAATGTTATACTCTAATTGAGCACTGCTAGTTGGAATCTAGCTCAGAAGACTCTTGTACTAGCCAAGCAAGCTATGCTAGGTTGGTCACCAAAGGAGTTTAGCTATGACCAAGTTAGAAGTTCAGTGTAAACTAAGTTAGGTCGGTTACCAATGAACTCAGTAGTAATCGAGTGACTCAATTTTTAGTTCAAGTCGACCTACATTAGAATAATTTTCTTTATTTATTTTGTTTATGCAAGCCAACTCAGTGGATGTTATTTTGTTTAATTATAAGGATATTCAAGCCAACTTCACATTGTATTTCATATATATGAAAGGTCAAGATGTGGATTGAATAGTATGCAAGAATTGAAAAAGATAAGATGCAAATAGAGAAGGATATCTAATTAAGGGTAGAATATCAAAGGATCTGCAAAGAATATTCTTATCAAGAAGAATCTAAAGGATAAGCCAAAATAGTGATCTGAATCTACAATCCACCTGCTTCAAGAATCAAGTCAATCGTTGTTACTCTCTAACAATTGTAGCAATGAAGAAATCTCTTAATAGAGTTGACTTAACAGTCATTCTGTAAATCCTTTAACCAGGTGGCATTTCTAGATTGAAGTGTCTTAAGACCTCTAACAAGGCTATTCCTAAGAGGGTGATTTAAATCCTTTAATAGGGTTGCACCTAACAGCATGTTTCATAACTTTTAATAGGATTGGCTCCTAACAAGTCTCGCTTCAAAAGAGTGAAAAGATGTAACTAGTTGCATTGTTGGTTTTCCCAAATTGGATTTCCAAGTTAAATCTTGGTGTCTCATGTGTTCATGTTATTTTCTTATTGCTTTATCTTTCTGCAACTAAGTTACTAAGGGCCCATTTGGTTGCAATCATATGAATGGAGAATCGAAATGCATATTGGGAATAGGAATGGCTTACCAATAACAATTTTTTTTGGGAATGGGTTTAAGCTCATTTTAGAGGCAAAATAGGAATATGTATTCCTATTCTATATTCCAATTGATGAACCAAATGAAAAATAGGAAATGTATCCCAAATTTTCCATTCCTATTCTAGCAACCAAACGGGTCCTAAAGGTTAATGCACATTAATATTTCAAGATTGCTTTGTTAACTAAGTTACAGTGGATTTTTAGTTCTAACTGAGTTGTGTGTTTCAAGGAAGTTATTGTTGACATCTAAGGGATTTGGAATTGTTTTAGTGCTAATTGATTCAACCCTCCCTATTAGTTACTCCTCTTATATTTCCAACAATTGGTATCAAAGATGTTGGTGCTTGCAAAAAAGGTTTCAAGGACCTAAGCTAAAAGATCAAGATGTCTTACAGAAGAGAGATTCCCAATTTGAAGAAAGATAACTTCAAAGCATGGCAAGATCTCATGAAGCTGCATTTGGGAACTATTGGAGACATAGGCCTAAAATTCCTAAACACCAAGTAAGTGTCACCTCCTGATCCTTTGACTATGGATCAAATGGTAGAAAATAAGAATCACAACACAATGATGATTGACATTGCTTCTGCTCTCAATTATGTTGAATTTGATGAAGTCAAAGATTTTTCTACTACTCATGAAGTGTAGAAAAAATTGCAAAAGATCTATGGAGGAGATGACAATGTGAGGAGAGCCAAAGCATAAAGTTTAAGAGGTCAATTTGATAAGATCAAGATGAAAATATTGCCAAATATAGTGACAGAATCAAAGCAAGTGTGAGTATAATTAGAACCTTAGGAGGAAAAATAGAAGATGAAATTGTAGTCAGCAAGGTATTAAAAACTCTTCTTCTTATTTATGTAATCAGAGTTTCATCTATTCAAGAGATGAGATGTGATCCCAAAAATTATATAACTTTGGATGCACTAGTGGGAAGTTTGACAACATTTGAGTTGGATAACTTTGATAACTATCATCCTAGATCTCAAAACATGAAATCAACTTTCAAAGCCAAACTAAACCTTGGTAGAAAGGGAGGAAGTTCTAAAGCCAAACAATATGACAATGAAGAAGAATAAGAAGAATATGATGGTGATCTTGAAGCCATTGAAGCCATACTTACAAGGAGGTTACCAAAAGGAAAAGGTAAGTATAAAGTCAAAATTCCATTGATTTGTTTTTCTTGTGAAGAAGTTGGTCACATTGCTACAAGGTGTCCAAACAAGGAAAGTAAAGATGATAGAAAATTCAAGAAGTTCAAAGGCAAGAAAGATTTTTTTTTGATGAATAGTCTTTTTCTATAAATAAATAATATACTTAGATACAATTCACAAAAAAGGGGCTGGGGGGATACAAGATCACGTTGTGAAAGTTCACATAGTCATAGAAAACTATTCATTAAAAAAAAACTTATAAGAAACAACCCTTAGGTTGTCAATGTAATGCCAGCTAAGGGGGGCGGTTCATCTCGATCATGAAATCCCTAGTCATCCTTGGGATTGGTAGGTAGGCTAGGAATAATCTAGCCATAAACAGTATCGTCGGGGGCCTGGTCTTCATCTTTGGTATCAGTCCACGAAGGTGAAATAGCCAACTCCAAGCAAAAGGGCCATTTACCTTAAATAATATGCTGAGCACTAGGAGGGGGGAGCCACCAGGCCTGAGGACTAGCCTATGCCACTACGAGGTGGGGAAGCCGAGCAACAATGCCAACTGCCATCGCCACCATTGGGAGAGAAATAACAAGAAGCCTATGAGCATGGCGTATGAGTGGCGACTAGAAGAGTTACGCCCCTGATGGTGGCCCCTGGGTGGAGTAGTATCAGTCGAAGCATCAGGAAGCACTCTAACAACCATATAGGGAGCATTACCACAATGATTGAGTAGCTTCTAAAAGTGGGCCACCTTATTGGCTTGTACTTGAATTTGCATCATTACATTGTTACAAATGCATGCTTTAGTGTACATAACAACATTTATGTCAAGAAAATTATGAGTGAAAAGAACAACATTCCTATCTTTCCACAAAGTAAACATAATCTCCATCTTAAATGTATGCCAGATCTGGGTAAATTATTTAGGGAACCTGAGGGAGTCACTAAAATAACCATATGCTAGGAAAAAGGTTTAGGCCAAAATGGCTTAAAGAAATCATGAATCCAATGCCAATAGTTTTGAGCATATCTACAGAATAAAAAATTATGCAAAAAGGTCTCTAGCTACCTGCAAAAAGGACACCGAGGATTTGAAACCCCAATATGCTGAGCTAAGGCCCAAGGGGAAGACCTTGCAAAACCAAGCACCAAGAAAAGTGAGCAATATTGGGCTCCATAATGGCACTCCAAATAGTGTCAAAACACTTTCTCCATGGAGAAAGGGAAGGCTACAAATGCCAGCGCTGGTTGAGGGTATCCACCATAAGAAAATAGGGAGAAAGCCATCGATACTCCAAAATTGGCTTGTAGCTAGTGAAGAGAGTGGCAAGATACCACTTCCAGACTATCCACCAAAGTCAAATAGACTAAATACCAACCTTGTGAATTAAGTGATCTAGAATTGTAGAAAGCAATAGATCAAAAGTATATTTTATCTAAATGGGCAAGATAGAATTGGACTTTCATATCTTCCCAAGATCATAGGCTGATAAAGAGCCTGGAAAAGAGGTCCTTAGGTGCCTTGATCCTACATTTGAAAAAACATAGAGCACTAGCACCTTGAGTCTTGGCCAGAGGAATACCCTAGATGGCAAACAATGGAGACCACCAAATATTTTGCTGGCTCAAAGAAAGCCCATCACGAAACCCATCACTAGACTAGCGAAGCCAAGGTTTGATAGCTTCCTAAGCTTTCTAGATGCTCTTGATAACAAAAGAGCCATGTATGTGCATAGGTTCCTGCATGATAAGAAGGGCTTGAAAGCCAATCCCCTTCCATGCAAGCCTATTAACAGGAAACCTAGAAGAACCGCAATGCCAAACCAAAAATTTCTAAGCTTCATCTCCAGTAATGGCACATATAATCCATTTGGCACAAAGAGCAAGGCCTTGCTTCTATGTGTAATGTTCCCTTGTTTTAGCCTTCACATTCTCCAAAGTCTAAGTGGAGGATAAGAAAAATTAAATTCATTCAATTAAAAATTAAAAGGTGACTTTGTATTAATAGCTTCTAGGGTATGTATTAATTATTGGAAGGATGAAAGCCTCGCGTGATTTAATTAATTATTGCCAGGGAGGAATTTATAGGGTATGGATTAATTATTGGAAGGAGGAAGCTTCTAGCTCTTGCAATTAATTAATGTTTTAGTTCCTTCCAGAAGGATGAAGAAAAGGATAAATAGGGTTGAAAGTCATGTTGCTGATCATGGGATGATTATGAATTGCATTTGATAAGAGCTTGGATTTGTGAATCACACTCCCTTCTTTTGGAAATAGAAGACGTTCATTCTCTATTGTAACATTCTAGACATCATTACCTTAGGGTTTGGCCTTTGGAGTACATCTCTTTGTAATTGATTGTAGCATTTTCAACATTAATATAACTTCAACCTTGGTTCAGCTTTTGGGCATTCCTGGGTGTCCATTACAGTGGTATCAGAGTGACCATTACAGTGGTATTAGAGCAACCATTACAGTGGTATTAGAGTGACCATTACAGTGGTATCAAAGCCATAAGTCCTACCATCCTATGGAGATCTTCAACATTTATGTTTGAGCATGCGACAAGGGATTTATAATTTTCGCAATACTAGAGCAAGACAAAGTAGGAGTTTGGACTCACTTAACAAACGGGATAGTTTGTTTGGGTAGAGGGACATACAATCTAGTCATACAGACACAAAGGAGACATTCTTTGAACAAGACAGCAACACGGGTGACCGAGATGATAGAAATACCAGTTTCGACCAAGAAAATGTAATATTCAGGTTACTGGGTACATTAGAGGAGGGGCAACAAATGCAATAGGAGTAGAATATGATGCAACATGAGCAAAATAGGTGAATGGATATGATGCAACAGGAGTAGAATAGGCGAAAGGATATGATGTTGTAGCTAATGGCTAGACAGATCGGCATCAATATTAATCCACGTGATGCCAACAATGGAAACAACAATAATAGGGGTAATGATAATGGAGGCCGAGACAACATTAATGGTAATAATGGACATGAAAACAATGAAAATGAGGCTGATAACTTTAGACATGTTGCACGACAAACTCAAACAACTAGCTCGAGACCTCTTCTACCCACCTTTCCACCCAGAGAACTAGTTCAACCGATTAATGAACCACAGATTGTAGAGTTACAGGATCCATTTAGGAGGGATTGGGAGGCTAGTGGGCTGGAGTTTCAGGTGGATCTCTCTCTTAGAGTTTACTTGGAATTGAGGATGAGACACATGCCTAGATCAGGAGGACGAAGTCAAAACTTTGAGTTTAGAAAGAAAGTGGGGAAAATTTCTTTACCTTATTATGATGCTTCAGGGAAGATGACCGTACAAGCTTGGGTGCAGAAGATGGATACATACTTGCAGCTGAATCCTATGCCTGAAGAGGAGGCTATAAAGTATGCAACTATTCACTTGGATGGACCAGCACATGAGTGGTGGCACTGGTAACCTTGGGACATAATCAGATCACATCTTATGAGGAGTTCACTGAGAAGCTCATAGAGAGATTTGATACTAGGGATCCTGAATTACAGTTTAAGGAGCTAGCACAACTCAAGCAGTGGGGATTAGTTGAAACATATATCAGTGAGTTTCATAGGATAGTTGTGTTGGTCACAAATATTTCAGAGAGGAGGTTAGTAGTGTTGTTTATGGATGGACTCTCAAAACCCTTGTGAGGTTGGGTCAAGGGACATGACCCAGGTACGTTGCAGGAGGCCACTAAAAAGGCTTGTGACTTAGCACCTTCTTCATTTAGGAGCAGATTTCAGCACAAGGATTCTTATATGAAAAAGGACAAGGAGAAGGACAAAAAACCTTTTCACAAGGATGCTCAACCCAAAAGAGATAAGTTGGATAATGACACCTTGAATGATTTAAGAAAGAAAAAATTATGTTTTCATTGTAGAGAGCCTTGGGATTTATCTCATAAGTGTCCTCTCAAGGCTAAGGCAAATCAAATGGAGTATTTTTCAGTAGAAGAGTCACAGTCAAAGAGAGAGGATCAACACTCAAATTTAGATGAGGATAGCACTACAGAGGAGAGCAACATTCCTGAAGATGAGAAGTCATTAACACGATTAACGGGGGCTCAGAAGGCAATCACATTCAAGGTCAGAGGTACTATCCAAGGGCAGAAAGTGATCTCACTCATTGACACTAGGGCTACACATAATTTTATAGATGCACAATTTGTAGCCAAGAGAGGTCTACAGACTGAGGAGCACACCAGATTTAGAGTTATGGTAGCTAATGGTGACAAACTATTATGCACTCAGAAGATATCTAATCTTCACATCAAGTTTGGAGATGGCTATGAGTTGGAAGATGAGTTCTATGTGGTAGACATGGGAGACTATGATATCATCCTTGGCATGGTATAGATGGCCTTTCTAGTAGAGTTCACACTTAACCTAGCAAAATTGGAGATGAAGTTTCAGCATGAGGGAAGAACTGTGGTACTTAGAGGACTTTCAGATGGGAGTTGTAGAGTAGTTTCCCTGAGGAGAATGCAAAATTTTTTTTGATATAGTAACATAGAGTGGGCAGAAGAATGCTTCACTATGCCAACTTCACAAGAGCCATAGTGAAGAGTCATCCACCAAAGATTCAGGAGATACTTGATAAGCACACTAAGGTATTTGGCAAGATTCCACATGGGGTTCCTCCTAACAGAGGGATAGAACATGTTATTGAGCTTGAAGAGGGAGCCAAACTAGTCATGATTACTCCCTATCATCATCCTAAGAAACATAAGGATGAGATAGAGAAGGAAATTAAGGAGTTGTTGGAAATAGGGCATATCAAGCCTAGTAAGAGTCCCTTTGCTTCAGGAGTAGTGTTGGTAAAGAAGAAGGATGGGACAATGTGCATGTGCATTGATTATAGGGCATTAAACATGAAGACCATTAAGAACAGATATCCCATCCCATGAATAGATGAGCTAATTGATGAGTTACATGGTGCATGCTTTTTTACAAAGATTGATCTATGGTCAGAGTATCATCAGACCAGGATGAAGGAGGAGGACATTGAAAAGATAGCTTTTCGGTGTCACTATGGCCACTTTGAGTTTTTGGTTATGCCATTTGGGCTAACCAATGCCCCTGCTACATTCCAGAGCTGCATGACTCAAGTATTTAGGGAGCAGCTTAGGAGATTTGTTTTGATTTTCTTTGATGACATTTTAGTTTTTTGTAAGACTTGGGAGGAGCATTTACAACATCTTGAGATGGTGTTGTCTACTTTAGAAAAAGAATCATTGTACGCCAAGGAATCTAAGTGCGAGTTTGGGATGACTGAGCTACTATATCTTGGACATATTATTAGTGCAGAGGGAGTTCAAGTAGATCTTGAAAAGATTAGGGCTATTGTTGATTGGCCTACTCCAAAAAATATTACACAGCTTAAGGGATTCCTTGGTCTCTATGGATTTTACAGGAGATTTGTTAAAAGATTTTCACAGCTCGCTACACCCTTGACAGATCTTATCAGGAAAGGGGCCTTCACATGGACAGAGGCAGCTCAGAGAAGCTTTGATCATTTCAAGAAGGTGATGTCATCATGTCTAGTACTAGCTCTACCAGATTTCACAAAGCCATTTGAGCTTCATTGTGATGCATCAGGAGATGGGATCAGAGCGGTCTTGATGTAGGAGAAGCATCCCATTATTTTTGAGAGTAGGAAGCTCTGTGGAGTGGAGAGAAGCTATTCCATATATGATCAAGAGATGTTGGCTATAATGCATGCATTGGCTAAGTTTAGGCCCTACCTAGTTGGGGGAAAGTTTGTTATCAAAATCGATCACAACAAAATCAAATACTTCATGAACCAACATGATTTGAATGATAGAAAATAGAAGTGGATCACGAAGTTGTAGGCTTATGACTTTGACATTGAGTTTGTCAAAGGTAAGAAGAATGTGGTTGCAGATGCCTTATCCAAGAGGCCTCATATTTGTGCTTAGCTGAGATTACAAGAGTTTGGAGAAATAAGATCGCAAAAGAATATGCGAGGGACACTTGGGCTTCTGGAGTAATTGCAGGCACCATACATGATGATCATTATGTGGTGATGGATGGGTTGATAAAGTTTTAGGGTAGGATATATTTGATTCCTTCATCACAGTTTAAGGAAGTAATACTGAAGGCATTTCATGATGCACCTACAACTGGACATCCAAGGGTCTTTAAGACCTATAGGCAGATCCGTGAATGGTTCACATGGAAAGGGCTCAAGGATGATGTTCATAAGTATGTCAGGGAGTGTACAATTTGCTAGTAGAATAAGGGAGAGCACACATATCCTGTAGGGTTGTTACAACCTTTGTCCATTCCAAATAGGAAATGGGAAAGTATTTCCATGGACTTCATCACCTGGTTACCACGAGTACAAGGGAAATATTGAATCTATGTGATAGTTGACCGATTGATGAAGTTTGCTCACTTCTTTGCTATTCCATCCACTTATACAGCAACACAGGTGGCTGATCTTTTCCTTAGAGAGATATTCAGATTACATGGGCTACCTACTTTCATTGTTAGTGATAAGGATAGTAAATTCATGAGCACTTTTTGGCAAGAGCTATTTAGGTTGTGTGGTACTGAACTTACACCTAGCACTAGTTATCATCCACAGACAGAAGGGCAGACATAGATTATGAATAAATGGGTGGAAGCATATCTGAGGAACTATGTGACTACACAGTAGAGGGCTTGGGTCAAATGATTACATATAGGAGAGTATTGTTATAACACCACTTATCATATGTCCATTAAGATGACTCCATTCATGGCACTGTATGGTTATGAAGCACCTAGTTTCATGGATATGGTTTTGGGAGATAGTAGAGTGCCCAAAGCAAAAAACTTCTTGCAAGATAGTCAGGATATTTTGAGGGTGCTCAAGGAGAGTATACAACAAGCCCAAAATTAGCAAAAATTGTATGCTAACTAGCACCGAATAGAGCATAGTTTTGAAGTTGGGGATATGGTTTACCTGAGGCTACAACCATATAGACAGTCATCACTCAAGAAAAGTGGAGCAGAGAAGTTGAAGCCCAGGTTTTATGGCCCCTACAAAGTGATCCGCAAGGTGGGTGAGGTTGCTTATGAGATAGAGCTTCCAGAGAATAGTCAGGTGCATAATGTGTTTCATGTGTCACGGCTTAGGAAAGCCATCGGACAAAGAGTTGTGCCTTCAGAAGAATTACCACCATTAGATGAGGAGGGAAAGCTTGTATTAATTCTTGAGGCTATTCTAGATACTAGGGAAAGGACTCTACGAAGCAGGTTGATTAAAGAATATTTAGTCAAATGGAAATATCTGCCAGAGGAAGATGCTACTTGGGAGAGTGAGCAAGTCCTACAACAAACAGGACTAAGATTGCTTGAGGGCAAGTAATTTCAAGGAGGGTAGACCTGTAATGTTCCCATGTTTTAGCCTTCACGTTCTCCAAAGTCTAAGTGGAGGATAAGAAAAATTAAAGTCATTCAATTAAAAATTAAAAGGTGACTTTGTATTAATAGCTTCTAGGGTATGTATTAATTATTGGAAGGACGGAAGCCTCTCTTGATTTAATTAATTATTGCCAGGGAGGAATTTCTAGGGTATGCATTAATTATTGGAAGGAGGAAGCTTCTAGCTCTTGCAATTAATTAATGTTTTAGTTCCTTCCAGAAGGATGAAGAAAAGGATAAATAGGGCTGAAAGTCATATTGCTAATCATGGGATGATTATGACTTGCATTTGATAAGAGCTTGGATGTGTGAATCACACTCCCTTCTTTTGGCAATAGAGGACATTCATTCTTTGTTGTAACATTCTAGATGTCATTCCCTTAGGGTTTGGCCTTTGGAATACATCTCTTTGTAATTGATTGGAACATTTTCAACATTAATATAATTTCAGCCTTGGTTCAACTTTTGGGCATTCCTGGGTGTCCATTACACTATGTGGAAAGAAGGCCAAGGTCTCCAAACTCTTTGGAGAGACAAAAAAAATCCCAAGCCACTTTGTGATAGCCATGATGGTCAGAACCAAAAGCCCAAAGAAAGTCATGGAGAAATTGCTCTAATTTCATATAAGAGGCTTTGGGAGGAGCCCAACAAGAAGAATAATAAACATGCGTAGCCACCAGGACCTTTGAGCAAATCTAAAATTTCCTCACAAGAGAAAGGGGTTTAGTAAGCCAATTGTCAAGCTTCTTTTCAAGTCTTGATGAGCACAATGTTCCACAAATCAACTGGAGAAGCTTAAAAGGAAAATAGGATGCCTAGAAAGTGAATGATCTCCCTGTGCATGACCCATTTCCATTCAAACTAGTCAAGCCATGGTGGAGATGGAAGAAAATATTGTCGATAACAAAGCATTTTGTGCCATTGAATAGTAGAGATAGAGACTTGACAAAAGGTGTCCAGACATTGCAAGGCATTAGTGATGTTTTCCTCATCCTCTAAAAGAGTGAGAAAGGAATCATTAGAAAAGTGCCCATTGACCAAGTGAGAGGAGGAATCTAGAAAGGAAATGCCATAAACCAAAATAGAAGAAAAAGAGTGGGCTAGCAAGTAACCAAATCCTTCAGCAATGAGAACATATAAAGCTGAAGCCAGAGGGCAACTCTACCAGATGGAGTGAAAGAGCCCAAAGGCTTTAGATTGAGAGCTATTGATAGTAATACAAGCATTGGCATCTCCAAAAAGTATCTCCACAGACTGAAGAAAATTGGGACCAAAACCAAGAGCTTGAAGCATAACCAAGATGAAAGGTCATTCAATCCAGTCATAAGCTTTAGCAAAATCAATTTTTAAAAACATAGACGATTGATTGGATTTACAAGCCCTCTCCATGCCTTCCCAAACAACAATGGTGTTGTCAAGAATATATTTGGACTTAATAAAGCTAGTTTTCTCTAGCTGCATAATTAAAAATAGGAGATGGAAGATTTTAAGAGAAATTGCCTTAGTAATAACCTTATAGGACACATTATGAAAAGTAATGGGCCACCAATTATAGATAACCTCAAGATCTCTAGCTTTAGTATAAATTTAATGTTTCCTTTGTTGATAATAGCTCCTAGACTCTTAGAATGATAGGCTTCAAGATAAACTTTGTGCAGGTCACCCAACCAATAAACTCTCAAAGGTATTTGTAAAATTCACAAGGAAACCCATCACACTTTGGGGATTTATCATCAACTATGGAAAAGACCACCTCCTTGAGGTCTTAGATGGTGAGAAGCCGCTCACAGTAAAACACATTGCTCGAGCACTAGGCAGTTTGGAGTAATAGTAATACACTTTCTAATTGCTTACTCCTAAGCAACCAGAGAGAACATAATTTCCTTGTTTGATCTTTTTAATCCCAAAATTGGTATGACAAGCTCTAAGAGCCTAGAAGAATTCTTTAGAAGCCTTATCGCCAACCTCCAACTAATGAAGGCCAGGTTTGATTTGGGCCCCTCGAGCAACATAATTATTTGCAATTTGTTTGTCATGACAAAGCTTGGCAAGCTAAATTTGCAAGTCAACACCAAAAGGGTTAAGAGTGATAGCTTCAAAAGTTTTTTTGAGAGTTGTGGTAGTGGATTCATAAGACTATCATTTGAAAACTGCCAACTGCCGCCCATAGATGTGCAAAAATCTAGTTGTTTTGGTAACAATATCATTCCACCATTGAATCCAACCTGTCTAAGAATATAGATGTGGCTCCAAATTCCAAACACGTAGGATATGAGCAATAGTGGAAACATACATCAAAACTAATGTATTGAGGAAAAACTAAGTCTTGAAAACACGCTAGACAACTATATGCCAAGAAATGGAAAAATAGATGGGATAGTGGTCTGATAATGTCACATCTAGAAAAAGAATGATAGGTAAATCTTGATCCTCATAAAAGGATAAAAAAGATTGTGCAGTAATCATAGCATGATCGAGACATTTTAAAATGTGGTCAGAGCCAGCTTGAAAGTTAGACCAAGTGTGCCAGACCCCGCTATGCTGGTGGTGGTTAGTATTGGGATCATATAGGCCCAATTTATTATGCATGTAGTACCAGGCTTCCCTTTCTTTAGCTATCCAGTGAAAAGGAAAAAGGTCATCTTTGTTAGAGGCCACCTCAACCATATTGAAGTCACCACACATAACCCAAGTAGCTAGAGGCAAGTTGTCGGCCATCCAACGCCACAATTGAGATCTTTCCACAACATCATTGGAAGAATAAAAATTAACTACTCCAAAGGAATGATTGTTGACAGAAAGAAAAAGCCAAATTATTTTGTGCATGGGGTCAGAACCATGCGAAATAATAGCAAAATGAAGATAAGGTGACAAAAGAGTAACTGCACCACCTCTACCAATTTTTTGCTAAGAGGAAAACATAATGTTTGATGACATGAAGAAATAGAAGTCTTTTTGGCCCTTTTTGTGAACATTTGTCTATAGCATACTAAACTTTATCATCTTTTAGTATAAGTGTTTTGAACTTTTGATGTATAAAGTATGGACATAGGGCATAAAAATGATAATCAAAATTATATCTAAAAAGGGGTTCATTTTGTGGTAAAAATCTTTCTTCATGAATGTTTGATATGGGTAGATCTTCCTGCAGTCGAAGAGATTGCAAAAACTGTTAGTTGAATAATTAATGCCTTTTCTTTATAAATTAATAAATGCAAATAAATGTTTGCAGGAAGTTTTGTGTGCATTAAATGTTGATCGCAGGAATACAATCTGAGTTGGAGTTAATAAAAAACAACTGCAAACGAATAGCGCTAAGGCATTGATGGTATTAATGAGAGGCATTATGATACCATTGCAGCTGGAGACTTGGCGACAAAGTCAGAAGGGACCCATTTTAATGAATAACAAAGAGGGACTTGATAAAGTGATTGAGCAAGGAAGCAAGCATCAAAGTGATCGGTTAAACATGCAAAGCACAATACCTGGATTCCTGGAAGTTGTTTAAAGTCAGATAAAAGAGTAGATCTAGCATTTGCTATGATCTATATTTGTGGGGAATTTAAGGGATAACTAATATCTTTACAATTGCATGCTTGCAGTCTTAAGTTGTAACTGACTTTCCTTCTTGAGGAAGTCGTAATTATAGGAGTTTTTTGTTTTCTTTCCTTTTAAATAAGACCTCGTCTGTATCTATGAGGTTAAGGAGTGAGCAGATAGATAGAGTTGATAGACATCTTGTTGTTTTCCCAAGTTATTGTAATACTGCATATTTGAATGAATACATGACTTTGCTAAGTTTCTATACTTTTGTTTGAGTTGATCTTTTCCTTCATTCTTCTATGGGGGCCCACGTGGAAGGTGGAGTTTACTTTAGTAAGTAGGAGTTAGACTCAATTTTCTAAGTTAAGATTAGAACTACCGTTCCTGCAACCACTGGAAATGGAACCAGTCACTATTCCTGCAATAGTAGGTGGATATATGTATGGTTAAATAATTAGAATTCCCTTCCAAGTATTTGATAGTTGTCTTTCCTTTAGATAAACTAGATTTCCTAATGGTTATTGCATTCAAGGTAGTAGTGACTTTTAGTGAAAACTAGAGCATATACTTTGCAGACATCATCTCAAGTTCACACACCCAGATTGACATTTAATAAAGATCAGCATAGTACTTTGGTAGTAAGGGATGTCCAATCCTATAACTAAAAAGGTGTTATATTGATTAGACATTTTTGGCACCGTTGTCAGGGATGGTGTTAGTCTAGTATTCACTATTGAGTCATTTAGTTTCATTTTTAGCATTTTTGCATGCATAGGAGAAGAGACCACCGTGGAAGATTTCTTCCCAACTTAAATCAGGAAGATCCTTTTTATCCTGACCCTAAAGAAAGAGAAGAGAGAGAAGAAATAGAAGAAGAAGAAGAACCGCTTGAGAACGTATTTGCAGAAGTACCAGAACAAGTACAATCACCAAACACATATGAAGAATCCTTCCATTTGAATAATCTTTTTGCTGAGCTAGAATATCAAGATAATCCATTAGCTCTAGTCATTTATCAACCACCACTAGGACATCCAAAAATGGCATTAGCTTAGCCTACCTTTCCAATTCCTCCTCAGTAGGGTAACCAAAAATTGAAAAATATACCCTCAACTGCCCTGCCTAAATTCTATGGCCTTATTATTGAAGATCCAGAAACTTTTCTCTTTGAGTTTGACATCCTTTGTCAAAGTTATGACTACACAACTGATGTCCATAAGTTAAAATTTTTTCCATCAACTCTCAAAGAAGTCACTTTAAGATGGTTCATGAGTCTAGGTGCCAATGTTCTGACAGATTGGCCAACTATGAGTAACCTGTTCCTTAATAAATATAAGGAATATTGCAGAGGCCATGATTTGAAAGGAGATGACATTTTTAAAATGTCACAAAAGGAGGATGAGACTTTGGAGGACTGTGTTGCCTGGTTCATGTTTAACTTACAGTGTAACACACAACATCAACTGAATGAGGAGTCCCAAAAGCATCTCTTTCTGAAAGGAGTGCGTGACAAGAGTATGGAAGCTTTAGACTTAATGGCTGGAGGTGACATTACATAGAAGATGTGGGCTAAAATCCAGAATATTTGTTTGAACTATTCTAGAGCAAGAATAAAAAAAGGACGAGGTTTGAGGGACTTACTCCAAAAAACTCCTGGGGCAGGAGTATCTAAGAGAGAACTGTCAAACTTGTTAGATTTGAAGCAAGACATCATTAATGATGTTGCTACATAATTGGACATCATGCAAGCATGAAGGAAGAAGGAGGATGTTGATATATGTTGGTGGAATATTGCCCCCATTGTAGAGAAAAGAAACACAACTGCCGATGCAAGCCTATCGCTAGCTTGGAATCACAACATGTGCCTACTGAGTTCAAGGCAATTGATGAAGATGGGGAAGTCCTCTATGTTTCTCAACAAACATCATGGGCTCCAAGATCAGGTATTCCTTAAGACCCACTCCATAATTATGGTGGTAATAGCCAATGGCAACAACAACATGGTAATTATAATAATTGGCAGCAACCTAACCAAGGGTGGCAACAGCCTAACCAAGGTTTGTAGCAACCTAATCGAGGGTGGCACCAACCTCAGAAGGTTTGGCAACAACCTCAGCAAGGTTGACAACAAACCCATAACTGGCAGCAGCACCAACATCAACTAGCCTTGACTCAACCTCCTCAATAGAAAGCCTTAATGCCTCCTACAGCCAATACAACCCCTCCAAAATAGCCACAGTTACTTGCACAACCTGTGCCTAATCCTAATAGTGCAAAACCTTTAGCCTAGCAACAAAGTTATTCCATCACCCTGAATGATATCCATCTACGATTTGAAACAATGCTTGCCTCACCTCAACAGCCCATTATAACACAAATAGATGATACAAATGTTGAGTCAATTCAAGAACCTACCACTATTGTCTCTCCTACAACCAAGAAACCACCATTTCCTAGTAGGTTAATAGAGCAAGTTCTGCCAAATGAAAATCAAGCTGCACTAGATTTGCTTGAGAAACTCAAGAAAATGATGGTAAAAATTTCCTTGCTTGATGCAATAAAGGAAGTACCTATATATTCAAAAGACATCAAAGAAGCTTGTGTTAAAAATCTAGGAAGGAAAAAGAAAGACCCAAAGACTATCCATGTCCTTGGGCAACTTTTTGATCTTATGCTTGATAACTGCAAAATGCCTAAGTATGTAGACCCTGGAAGCCTAGTAGTGACCCTCACCATTCAAGGAGTGCAAGTGTAAAATGTCTTAATAGACCTAGGAGCATCCATTAATGTAATGACCAAGGAAGTAGTGTCCAAATTAAGCATCATTGGTCTTAGGAAACACCAACAATCTTGCAACTAGCAGATAGTTCTACCATCATTCCTAATGGTATGCTAGAAGATATCACTGTCACATTACATTCATAGGATTATCTAGTTGATTTTGTAGTAATCTCTCCAAAAACAAGTGCTGGGGGATATCCTATCATTCTAGGATGACCATGGTTAGCAATAGCAGATGCTTATATTGCATGCCGATAAGGAAAAATGACTATTTCAGATGGAGCGAACACTAAAAATTTAACCTTGTATTCTCCTGCTCAGCCTTTGCTACATGATGATCAAGTTGTCTAGCCAAATATGGGTGAATCTGATATGGACATAGATTCTATTCAACAATTGATGATGATCTCACGAGACTCATTTGTAAACATTAAAGAAGAAGATGATTTCATTTCTTCTATCATACTAAATGAGTATGGAACACAACCTAAGACATCTTCTAAAAAGAGTGTGTCTTAGAAAGCATTCTGCCTTTATCCGATGAACTTCATTATTCTGAGTCTGCACAACTTATGCATTCACTCCTGCCACATGAGATAGATTCACAACCAATTGTGAAAATTTCAATGGCTGAAAAAGTAGTCAAAATAGCAATCGTTCCAGGGAGAGAATTAAATATAAGCAAGTCCTTATCTCAGGCACAACATCATAATACCCTGCAACTGTTAAAAAAGCACCAGGATGCTTTTGCTTGGGAGTATATAGATATGAAAGGTTTGGATCCTGCACTCTATACCCATAGGATTTATATCAGTTCGGATTGCAAACCTATGAGACAACCTCAGCGTAGGATAAACCTAGCATTAAGGGATATTGTCAAAAATGAATTGCAAAAGCTACTCAATGCTGGCTTCATATATCCTATTTCAGATAGCCAATGGGTGTCACCATTGGTTATTGTTCCCAAAAATGGTGGAAAATGGCAAGTCTGCATAGATTATAGAGAACTTAACTCGGCTACCAAGAAGGATCATTTTCCATTGCCTTTTGTCGATCAAGTTCTTGACAATCTTGCAAGAAAAAAATACTTTTCATTCTTGGATGGGTTCAGTGGCTACAATCAAATCCAGATAGCACCAGAGGATCAGGACAAGACCACATTCATGTGTCCATGGGGAACATTTTCTTATGTTGTCCTACCATTTGGTTTGTGCAATGCACCTGCAACTTTCCAAAGAGCTGTTATTAGCATTTTTTCTGACATATTTGTAGATTGTTTGGAAGTGTAAATGGATGACTTCACCACATATGGACAAACATTTGAAGAAGCCAAGGAGAGCTTGGACAAGGTTTTACAAAGATGCAAAGACTACAATTTGTCCTAAATAGTGAAAAATGTTTTATGGTGATGCAAGAAGGAGTGGTGTTAGGACACTTTATTTCCCCTAAAGGAATTGAAGTAGATCCAGCAAAAATAAAGTCATATGCACATTAGCTATACCAGCTAAATTGAAAGAAGTCAGGAGTTTTCTAGGACATGCGAGGTATTATCGACATTTTATCAAAGATTTTAGTCAAATTACAACACCTTTATATAAATTGCTTTGAAAAGATGCAGAGTTTGTATGAGATTCAGATTGTATGAAAGCTTTCCTGCAGCTTAAGGAAGTCCTCTCAATAGCACCAGTGCTTTGAAGACCAAATTGGGAGTTACCTTTTCACATACACATTGATGCTTCAGATCATGCCATTGGAGTAGTACTTGGGCCAAAAGATAGATTCAGTAGAACATGCAATTTACTATATCAACAAAAATCTTCAAGGAGCCGAGTCTAACTACACTGTAATAGAGAAAGAATTGCTTGCTGTAATTTATGCTCTAAATAAATTTAGACATTACATTACAGGATACCAAATATTTGTACATACAAATCACTCTGCTATCAAATATCTAATGAACAAGCCAACAATCTGTGGACGATTGGCTCGATGGTTGTTACTAATACAAGAATTTAACATCACCATTGTTGACAAGCTAGGTAAAGAAAATGTTGTAGTTAATTTCTTGTCTCGTCTTGAAACACCTGATGATCTTGCAGCCATAGAAGATAGCTTTTCTGATGAACATCTCTTTCTTTTGTCAGCACAAAACCCTTGGTATGCTGACATTGCCAACTACCTAACTACTGGCAAAACTCCTCCACATTTCTGTGCAAAAGAAAAATGATTGCCGACAGAAAAGAGTTTTAACTTTTCATGGATCTCTGGGTTCATGTTTTATACTGGACCAGATCAGGTAACACGAAGATGTCTCAAAGAGGATGAAACTTATGACATCCTTTGTGCTTGTCATAATGAACCCTGTGGTGGCCACTTTGCTAACAAAAGGACTGCATTAAAATTTTTAAATACAGGTTATTATTGGCCCACACTTCACAAGGACGCAACCCAATATACAAAAAATGTGATAAATGTCAAAGAATGGGTCGACTGACAAAAATAGATGAAATGCCTCTGCAACCACAAATAGTAGTAGAACCATTTGATAAATGAGGAATTTATTTTGTTGGCCCTATTGAACCACCATCAGAAGGGAAAAGTTACATACTAGTTTGCACTGATTATGTTACTAAGTGGGCATAAGCAAAACCCATGAAGCATCCTCGTGACAATAATGTTGTAAAGTTTCTATACGAATGTATCTTTACCAGATTTGGTGTTCCAAGAGAATTACAATCAGATCAAGGACCACAGTTTACATCTAATCTGATAGCTACACTCATGGAGGAGTATAAAATTCAACATGGCAAATCTTCTCCGTATTATCCACAGACCAATAGATAGGTAGAAGTGACAAATAGAGAGCTGGAACATATAATCACTACAATAGTGTCTTTGCATTAGAAAGATTGGGCAACTAGACTTCCTGAAGCCTTATGGGTGTACAGAACAACATGGAAATCCACTATTGGGTTTACACCTTTTCAGCTCCTATATGGGAAGACAGTTGTTATGCCCATTGAATTTGAACATAAAACTTTGCGGATAGCTTTGAAACTTGATATTACCCTTCTTGCAGCACAAGAAGATCACATTTTGCATCTCAATGAGTTGGATGAATGGCGAAAGTCAGCCCTTCATAACACATAATTAATTCAGAGTCAAAGGAAGCAATGGCATGACAAATTCATTAAAGACAAAGAATTCTCTGTTGGTGATTGGACGCTCCTATATGATTCACAATATCAGTATCACCAAGGAAAATTTCAGACTCGATGGCTTGGTCCCTATGAAATCATTGCAATTTTTAACAATGGAGTAGTTTAACTATCAACAATTGATCCGGTCAAATTCAAACTCCTGGTTAATGGGTATTGCCTGAAGTTATATCATAAACCAACAACCTAGGAAGAATTTCTTCAATAGTTCAATACAATAGAAACATCTCTTCCTGCAGCCACTCCGTCTAAGTCTCCCACTTAGATGCTTGCAGCCCCTTGAATTTATTTTCAAGGCCTTCATAATAAAATTTTTGCATTCATGCAAAATTCATTTCTTTTCCACCTCATTCCATCCCACCTTCTTGTCTTTCCATCATCATGCCATCTCACTTTCTTTCTCTCATATGGTACTACTTGGACCATCCTTCCTATCACACCTCAGGTTAGTCACACTTGACCCCTTTACATTTATTTAATTTATTATTTATTTAGAAAAGCATGTTATTTCAATTTTTAAAATTTGCAATCTTTACGGTCTAGTGGGATCAAGTCTTTGCTAGGTTGGGGGGAGGGAAAATCGAAACCATGAATGCAAATCAAGGAAAATTTAAAGTTGGCATGTAGGGGGAAGGGTCATTTTAGTAATGAGATGGCAGTCCTTTATACTTCCAAAATGTGTGAAATAATATAAAGAAGGCTAACCATTAAATCATGATTTCACATAACCCCTCATTAATATGGCGTATGTTTTGAGCACGATCTTTATCCTCATTATGGTTTGGTGATTAAAATGCCGTCATGAAGTACTGAAGGATGTGATGTTTGGAAAGTATTGAAATATTTTTAATTTTTTTTTGCCTTTGTTGAAACCCCTGTAGCCATCTTTGTCCATACTCCCAAATCACTTACAGTGAATTTGCCAGTAATAGCATTTTTTTTTTGAAAAATATGGGTGGAGAACCTCAGCGGCATGAACTAGCAGACCATAAAGTCTTACCGACAGACCCAACAACATGTAGTTTGTTTCAACAATGAGGTTGGGTGGCTTACTGTCTCAGTTTGAAGCAGTTTGATAAGGAAATTGCGCTCCAATTTCATAATACATTAAGGGACCATGGATATGCAACTATTAAGGGCATTTGGATAGGATTTACAGAGGAGGTGATGGCAGAAGTTTCTGGTTTGCCCACAAATGGAGAACGATGGACAGAGGACATGGATGCACAACAAGCAAAAGAGCAATTCTCAGTACCTAGAGATCCTCGACTGGAGGAAAAAAAAAAGCAAGGTACATTACGATTATCTCTCCCTCTACAATTCATCCACCCTACTGAATTTATCATAAGGTATTTTACCTGTGAAGGAAGGTATTCCTATTTGCATGCTATTCATTTCAAAATTTTGAGTGGTTTGCAGCATGGTGATTGTCCTGTAAATCTCCCAAGTTTCCTTTATAATATTATCAAAAGGTAAGCTACCTATGTACAGCAAGACAAAACCCAGTCAGTATCCCACCATTGCTTGATTAGGGCTATAATTGAAAGGGAGTTGACTAGGCAACACTTGGGAACATGGGAGGATTTTGTAAAACTCAAGATAGAGGGACCTAAAAGGGGTGGAAATAAAGGACAAGGAATGGGGACAAAAGAGAAAACTACTATAGGAGTCAGGAAAGTAGTATATAGAATGGCTCAAGAAGCTTTGGCTTCTGCATCTGTACCTAAAACTGTGAAAAGGAAAATTCCACCCACAGAAGCCTCAACTCCTAGAAAGAGAAAATCACACATAGTTGCTGTAGAGGAAGGTTCAGAAGAAGTATCCCCAGTATCACAAGAACCTGTACTCAACCTTAATAAAGGGAAATTTGTTGATAAGAGTAAGCAACTAATCTCTACTCCACGATGAGTAACCAGATTGTCTGGGGTGGACTCGAAAAAGGAACCTTCCATTCCACTTGTTGATTTAGAAGCTCCACCTCTGCAAACCTCAAAAACTACAACCCGTACTCTTGAACATGAAAATGATCTTGAGGAAATTCTTGCAAAGCCAAATAGCCCTATTGATATTGATAGTGACATAGAGTCCTCAGAGAAAATAGTGTCTGGGTTTGAACAACCAGTAGAGGAAATTGATAATCTACCACCAGAGGAATATCCATCTGTTGCACAAGAAATGGTTCAAGAAATTGTTGAAACATTTCGAGTTAAAATGACTATTGCACCCTATCTTACAGCCATTGTACCTTCAAAAAAAGTTGATAACACTATTGCCTATCAAAATAATAGCTTTTTTGAATGTCAACATTCTCAGGATGACAACACTACTGACCACCATCATCCTGAGCACCACCTTGAAGATTATAGACCTGTTGTCCATCGTCATACACCACCAGACATTTCTACTCTATTAACAACCAACTTTAGTTTATACCAACAATTTCAATGGGAAAAATAAAATTGGGACCTAGAAAGGAAGCAATTGCTTAGAACTATCAGGGAACAAGCACAACAAATTGAAGAGAAGGATAGTGAAATTATGGTCCTGCAACAAAGTGTCACGAAGATTACAGAGCTCATTCTAGAGCTTGTAAATTGTAGGTCACCATCTCCAATTTACACACTATTCCTAAAGGAGAAAATGATTAATTTTTAATTGTCTCAAATTACTCGGGGGTTGAACCCTTCCTTGCACACTCCCCAGGAATTCTATGCAACATTCAAATCAGTTCTGATGGCTCTGTAGAATCTCCTCTGTGAGTTATATGTTCATAATCTTACTATTCCAGATGATAAAGATTAGAATTCATTGTTATATGTGGGAGATGTATGGTTTAGGGCAGTTATGTCATGGATGCAGAATGATATTAGTCAAGAGAACTAGGCTACTCCTTATAGGGAAAAAGAAATGGTTGAACCATTGTACATTTGGCTAGAGGTGCAACACACTCACAGAGTATTTTTTGATTGGCTTTCTATTAACAATAATCAAAGTGCTACTGCCAAAATTCACCTTGTTCGCAAATAGGCATTTCTAGATTGGGAGCAACATTGTTCTGCAAATGCCCCTGATGCTATACAAGCCTCCCTTCAAAGATAGATCCGATTACCAGAAAATCTGAAAACAAGGGAGTTGCACTCTCCTCAAAATTTGGAGTTGGCCATCAGCAGGATGCCCAGGTATATGATGTTAGGTAGAAGTCAGAAAAATTATTGGGTACCTCTTCGTTTCCAATTGCCAATACTCTTGCATCCTATGCTTGGAAAGTATGATTCATTTGCTGAATATAAAATGATTGTTGAAGAACAAAAATGGGAAAGGTTGAAACAAAATCATGGATATTTTAATTACAAAGCTCATGAATCAGAGGAGAAAATCACCAATGATCTCAGGTTGCGGATGAGGGTCAAAAACCTATAGATGCTGAAGGGACTACCCTTAGGACAGTTGGGGGGAAAAATGATGACATGAAGAAATACAAGTCTTTTTGGCCCTTTTTGTGAACATTTGTCTATAACATACTGAACTTTATCATCTTTTAGTATAAGTGTTTTGAACTTTTGATGTATAAAGTATGGACATAGGGCATAAAAATGACAATTAGAATTATATCTAAAAAGGGGTTCATTTTGTGGTAAAAATCTTTCTTCATGAATGTTTGATATGGGTAGATCTTCCTGCAGCCAAAGAGATTGCAAAAATTGTTAGTTGAATAATTAATGCCTTTTCTTTGTAAACTAATAAATGCAAATAAATGTTTGCGGGAAGTTTTGTGTGCATTAAATGTTGATCACAGGAATACAAGCTGAGTTGGAGTTAATAAAAAACAAACTTCAAAGGAATAGCGCTAAGGCATTGATGGTATTAATGAGAAGCATTATGACACCGTTGCAGCTAGAGACTTGGCGGCAAAGTCAGAAGGGACCTTTAATGAATAAGAAAGAGGGACCTGATAAAGTGACTGAGCAAGGAAGTAAGCATCAAAGTGATCGGTTAAACATGCAAAGCACGATACCTGGATTCTTGGAAGCTGTTTAAAGTGAGATAAAAGAGGAGATCTAGCATTTTCTATGATCTATATTTGTGGGGAATTTAAGGGATAACTAATGTCTTTACAATTGCATTAAGTTGTAACTTACTTTCCTTCATGAGGAAGTCATAATTATAGGAGTTTGTTGTTTCCTTCCTTTTAAATAAGACCTCATCTGTATCTATGAGGTTAAGTAGTGAGCAGATAGATAGAGTTGATAGACATCTTGTTGTTTTCCCAAGTTATTGTAATACTACATATTTGAATGAATACATGACTTTGCTGAGTTTCTATACTTTTGTCTGAGTCGATCTTTTCCTTCATTCTTTCGTGGGGGCCCACGTGGAAGGTGGAATTTACTTTAGTAAGTAAGAGTTAGACTCAATTTTCTAAGTTAAGATTAGAACTGCCGTTCTTGCAGCCACTGAAAACAGAACCAGTCACTGTTCCTGCAGCAGTAGGTGCATAGATGTATGGTTAAATAATTAGAATTCCCTTCCAAGTATTTGATAGTTGTCTTTCCTTTGGATAAACTAGATTTCCTTAATGGTTATTGCATTCAAGGTAGTAGTGGCTTTTAGCGAAAACTAGAGCATATACTTTGCAGACATCATCTTAAGTTCACGCTCCCAGATTGACATTTAATGAAGATCAATATAGTACTTTGGTAGTAAGGGATGTCCAATCCTATAACTAAAAAGGTGTTATATTGATTAGACAATGCCATCTGGCCAAATGACACGACATGCAGAGGAAAGCATGAAACCAAAAATTTTAACCTCTTACATGCAAAGAAAATCTAAATTACCAAGTCTATGATGAGTATCCCTGACATAGTACTTTTTGGAGAGGTTTGTAAGACCTCACACATTCCATGATAAAAAATTCAGGAAAAATCTTCCATATCTTCCTCATCCTTGAGAAAGGAATAGCTATTTTGCAAGAAAGTTGAAACTTGGTTAAAGCCAGAAGGAAACTCCTTTGGACTAATAGCCCATCATTTCTCCTCTAGTTGATAGCACATCTAGGAGGACTGCAAGAATGCCACACATTCTGAGTTGAAATGGAGGAGGCAACAAAAGGAGTGTGAATCACAATAGAAGTGGTAGCCCTTGTGGCCACCTTGATCCCCTGTGAACTACCAGGGTTTGATTCCAAAAAAAATGTCATCAACCCTACAATAGTTGGGGTTTGCGCTCCTATTGAAATAGGAGGAACCAAAATGACAACTACATATGACTATTAAGGAATTGACAGAGTCTTTCCCTTGCACCCAACAATAGTCCATTAGTCTTTTTATTTCACTTTTGTAGGTTTGACAAGGGCTTCCTTAGGTGGGGGTTTAACCCTGGGCACAATCAAAAGGCAATCTCTAATCTTGTGTTTCGCTGACTAGCACCTGTAATAGGTGTTGAGAAGGTTCAAATAGAGCACCATCTGAGAGAAGGTTTGAGAATCAATTTGTATCTCCACAGAATCCTTGAGATCCTTGGAGAGATCAAACTCAATGCACACACATTTCTTAGGATGAGCATTGAAAAAATTTCATGTTCCTTTGTAATAACTTTTCTAAGAGTATTGGAAATGGACTTGATAAAAGGCCAACACAGTAAGGGTAAACCCAAGAACTCAACCCACATAGGAACCCTAAGCTTTTTTTCATTAGAGACAGTGAAGTCTCTTGACTATCTTTGAAAAAAAATTAGGGAGGAACACACTTGTTAAAAATCGCGTCTACTTGAGACAGGTTGGTGAAATGAAATAAAAAAACCTTTGGTAAGGTTTTGCATAGTGTCAAGGTAGACTCCATGAGGAGTCCAACTATTGTTAACCCATTCTTAGAGCATAGCTTCAGGAGGAGTCCTACCCACAAAATACCCTATCAAGGTATGTCATTCTAACCAATCACAAGCAACATAAAATTCTTGCAAAGGAAGGATAATATCAAGATTACCTCATGAAAGACCTTTAGGACAAATTTTTAAGGATGCTTGTTCAATGAAGGTGCCATAGCTTTCTGAAGCAAAAACGTGAACACCAGTATCAATAAATTGGTCACCACTAGCTGGGGCCATTGTAAACTAGCCTAAAAACTCTCTCACTAAATGTAGTTTGATAGGTGGAAAACATAGAAGGACAACTTAGATAGAGAGTCATACACAAGGAAACTCAAAGAACACATAAAACCCTAGTAGAGCCAAAAAAAAATCCAAATCAAGGAAAGAAAGATTTCAAAAGCTACAAAGACTACAAAGACAAAGGTAAGAAATCTTCTTATATTGCTAAAGATTCTAATAGTGATAATGAAGATGAAATGATGTATATTTCTATTAAGGATGAATCAGATGATGATGATAACGAAAAGATGACACTTATTTCTCATACTCGGATAATAACTAGCAGTTGTTCTCATCACATGATTGGTGATGAACAAATTTTGAACACTTGGAGCACTATGATGGTGGAAGTGTCAAATTTGGAAACATTGAACCATGTTATGTGAAGGGAAAAGGCTATATTGCATTGATTGATGAAATTAGATGTGATAATGCCTATTGGGTTAAAGGACCGAGACATAATCTTCTAAGTGTGGCACAGTTGAACAATACTAGATTCAAGGTAGAATTCATGAATGGGAAGGCCATTCTTCTAAATGGTAAAGGAAACCTAGTTAGAACTGGCAATTAGACAAAAAGTAATCTATTCTATCTTGATCTCTCTAATAGTTCATGCTTCTTGGAACATTTAGAGGAAAGTTGGTTATGGCATAAAAGGATGTGTCATGTAAACTTTGATAATTTGGTTACTATAAGCAAAAATAGAAGAGTAAGAGGTATTCCAAATCTGGAAAAACCAAAAATGACCATATGCAAACAATGTCAGATTGGAAAGATGGGTAAAACTAGCTTCAAAAGTAAGAATTACAATACTAAAGAAGTCTTGGAATTAGTTCATATTAGATATAGAGAGCTATATTGGAGACAAATTTTTCATTTTTTTTGTTGATGATTCTAAGATGATGATAGTAATGTACTTAGAGGATAAACATGAAGCTTTTCTAAAATTCAAGTGGTATCTGGCTAGAGTTGAGGAAGAAAATTGAAAGAAGCTAAAATGCTTAAGATCAAATAGAGGAGGAGAATTCATCTCCAATGAATTCAATGAATTATGTAATGAAAGAGGAATCAAAAGATACATATCTACACCTAGTAGACCTAAAAAAAATGGCATAGTAGAGAGAAGAAATAGATCCATCATGGATTGTGCAAGGACACTGATGATATAGAAAAGTGTTGCAACCAAATACTAGGAGGAAGAAATCAACACAATTGTTCATACCTTGAACCAAGTTCAACTGATGAAAGGTACAAATCAAACAACTTATGAATTATGGTATGTCTATAAACCTAATGTTTGTTATTTCAAAGTATTTGGAAGCAAATGTTATATCCTGAAAGAGTCAAGGAAAGGAAAGTTTGATGTAAAAAGTGATGAAGGCATTTTCCTAGGATACTCAAATAAGATCAAAGCATACAAATGTTTGAATCTTGCTACTCAAAATGTTATAGAAAGTACACATGTAAAAATTGATGAGTTTGTAGAAAAGAGTGAAGAAAAAAGTAGTAAAAAACTTGAAGATTATAAAAAGTTTGTCTACTTTGAACCTGATACATTACCCAATATTCAACAGATTACTCCAACCGAGTCACCCAAGTTTGGAGTGTCAACTGAGTTGCATCCAATGTCAACCAGTGTAACCCAAATTGGAGATAGTTTGAATTGAGTCTCAGATAGAGGAACCCAAGTTACAGTCTATGGGAACTGAATCTTAGACAAGATAATTGAATTTGGAAATTCATAGAAGCTTTGAACATGGTGAACCAAGTGAATCTAGTCCATAATCTAGAAGTAAGATACCTGTACTTGCTAGACATGTCAGAAGGCATCATGCACCTAAGAAAATAATTGGAGATAAGACAAAAGACACCATGACAAGGAAAAAACTAAAATGTAAATGTTTTCTTACTAAATTTGAACCTAGAACTGTTAATGATGCATTGAAAAATGAAAGTTGGATAGAGGCAATGAATGAAGAGATTGAGAAAATTGAAAGAAATAATACTTGAACTCTTGTTCCTAGACCCAAGGATAAAAATGCAATTGGTACAGAGTGGGTATTCATAAGTAAATTGAATGAAAATGAAGAAGTCTCAAGGAATAAGGCAAGGCTAGTGTGCAAGGTATATGCTCAAGAAGAAGGCATAGACTATGGTGAAATATTTTCTCATGTTGAGCTAGACTTGAAGGTGTAAGGACACTACTTGCATATGTTGCATTTAAAGGATTCAAAGTGTATCAAATGGATGTGAAATCAACTTTCTTGAATGGAATTCTAGAAGAAGAAGTACACATTAATTAGCCTGAAGGTTTCATTGATCCAAACAAAAGAGACATGGCCTGTAAGCTACACAAAACTTTATATGGTCTAAAGCAAGCTCCTAGAGCATGGTATTAGAGACTTCATGGATATCTAATAAAGATAGGTTTTCAAAGAACTAACGTTAACAATATTTTGTATATTAAAGAGGGACCATAGAATACAATTGTGCTTAGCAGAAATATTTGTGGTTGATATCCTATTTATAGGTCATGATGACTTATGCAAGTCATCTCTAAAGAAATGAGTATAGAGTTTGAAATGTCAATGTTTTGAGAAATAAAATTCTTTATTGGTTTACAAGTTCATCAAATGAAGGATGGCATTTATATTACTCAGTCAAAATATATCAAGAAGATATTGAAGACCTCTAGAATGGAAGATTCCAAACTAGTTGGAACACCTATGTCTATTGGACACAAGTTATGCAAGGATGATGATTCAAATTAGGTAAATCAAACTACCTATAGACCTATGATTGGCAAATTTCAGTATGTTGTTCACGCAAGACCTAATATTGCATTAGCAGTTGGTATAGTTGCAAGGTTCTCTATAAATCCTAGAGATAATCATATGATGGCAATCAAAAAAATCATGAGATATCTAAAAGGTACTCAAGACTTTGGTCTATTGTACAAGAAAGGAGGGAACTTCAACTTGAAATCCTTAATTGATGTTGATTAGGCTAGAAGCATTGATGATAGAAAGAGCACCAGTGGAGGAGAATTATTTCCTGGAAAGAGGGTAGTCTCTTGGACAAGTAAGAAGTAAAATTGCATCTCTCAGTCTATAGCAGAGGTTGAATATGTTGTAGTAGTAGTTAATTGTGTTAACATAATGTGGTTCAAGCAATTGTTCTCATGAATGAAGAAATAAATCAAGGATCCAATGGTTATCTATTGTGATAACACAATAACACAAGTACAATCAATATATCCAAAAATCCAGTGATTCACACCAAGACAAAACGCATTGCAATCAAGTATCATTTTCTAAGAGAATTGGTTCAAGATAAAGAAGTTAGATTGGAATATGTTAACACAAAGCAGCAGGTTGTTGACATATTTACCATAACTTTACCTAAGGATGAATTTTTGTATCTAAGAGGAAATCTAGGGGTTATTCCCCTATCTAATACTCACTAGAGTACATATTAGTGATGCATTAACCGAGCTTCATTGAAGAACTATGAAAGTGATGCAAAGAAGTCAAAGCTCATTGCATATGAATCAATACATCAGGTACATTTTAAAAGCACTATATCAAGTCTTTGTCATGTGATGTCAAAGAGGGGGAGATTGAATCATGTCATATATTCATTGAGGGAGAGTTTGATCAAAGGAAGTGATATGCATATTAGAAAGAGGGAGAACTTGATCTGATGAAATCTAAAGATAAGACGGCAGAGGGATAATCTTAGAGGAATTTCTCATAAACAGAGAGAGAATCAAAATGAAACTAAGGATATTATAAAATCTTATAAATCATTTGATTTCTCTAAGTTTTTATTTGCATAATGACATGTTGTGTTGCCATCAATGCCAAAGAGAGAGATTGTTGATAACAATTAATCAATTGTATATTGTCATTAATGTTATACAAATACTATACTCTAACTAAGAATTGCTACTTGGAACCAAGCTCAGAAGACTCCTATATTAGCCAAGAAATTCAAGCTAGGTCAGTCACCAAAGGAGTTCATCTATGATTGAGTTAGAAGTTTAGTGCAATATGAGTCAAGTTAGTTACCAAGGAACTCAGTGGTAACTAAGTGACTCAGTTTTTAGTTCAAGCCAACCTGCATCAGAATATTTTTCTTTATTTATTTTGTTTATGCAAGTCAACTCAGTGATGTTATTTTGTTTAATTATAAGGATATTCAAGCTAAATTGACATTGTATTTCATATATATGAAAGGTCAAGATGTGGATTGAATAATGTGAAAGAATTGAAAAGGATAAAATGTGAATATAGAAGGATATTTGATTAAGGGAAGAATATCCAAGGAGCTACAAAGAATATTTTGATACGGAAGGATCCAAAGGATAAGCCAAAATAGTGATATGAATTTGCAATCCATTTGCTTCATAAATTAGGTCAATCATTGTTACTCTTTAACAATTGTAGTAGTGAAGAAATCTCTTAACAGAGTTGACTTAACAATCATTTTGTAAATCCTTTAACTAGGTAGCATTCCTAGATTGAAGTGTCTTAATACCTCTAACAAGGTCACTCCTAAGAGGGTGATTTAAATCCTTTAATAGGGTCACACCTAACAAAATGTTTTGCAACCTTTAATTGGGTTGGATCCTAGCAGGGCTCACTTCAAAAGAGTGAAAAGTTGTAACTAGTTGCACTAGTATTTTTCCAAAATTGGGTTTCCACATTAAATCTTGGTGTCTCATGTGTTCATGTTGTTTTCCTATTTCTTTATCTTTCTACAACTAAGTTACTAAAGGTTAATGCACATTAATATATCAATATTGCTTTGTCAACTGAGTTACAGTGGATTTCTAGTTCTAACCGAGCTGTGTGTTTCAAGGAAGTTATTATTAAAATCTAAGGGATTTGGAATTGTTAAATAGTGGTAATTGATTCAACCCTCCCCTCTTAGTTACTTCTCTTATATTTCCAACAGTTAGTGCATATTTAGGGTCTTTTAATGCCTTTGACTACTATATCAATGCCTCAACTTGTGGAATCTTCTAACATTTCTAATTGCTTCTTTAGCACCTTTGTACTTTGATTTCATTGAATTTACTATTTTAGAGATTCCACTAGGTATTTTTGTGCTTGCTTTTGTTATATTAGGGCTTTTGGCTTCTATGTTAGCTTCATTATGGAGTTTGTTAGCATTTTTTTGTACTGTTTGGTCTTTTAGCACCTCTGCCTAGTCTTTTAATGTCTTTATTTTCTTATATAACACAATAGAATAGTGCCTCATAATAATTTTTTAGAAACTTGATTATTATGATTCTAACTAGTTTTAATGATGACATGATAGGTACTTCAAAGTTCAAGAAGTTAGCGCATTGAATTCCTAGATTTAGATCACAAAAGGCATTGAAAGTGAGTATTGCTTTGAATGCACGTCAAGAAAAGGCCATTGAAATGATTAAGGTTATAGAGGAGATGGAGAGTACTAATAGACATATTTTAATATTGCAATCTTATCAATTGAAATGTAACATTCACATTAATATTCCTCTTCTCATGTTGGTTCATTATTTTTGCATTTACCCTTATTATAATTGGTGCCTTTGATATTTTTGAATTTTTTTAGGGGTGAGGGTTGATTTCCAACATACCAATGTTTAATTATCACAAAATTTATAAA
This sequence comes from Cupressus sempervirens, assembly GCA_028749045.1. Taxonomy (NCBI): domain Eukaryota; kingdom Viridiplantae; phylum Streptophyta; class Pinopsida; order Cupressales; family Cupressaceae; genus Cupressus; species Cupressus sempervirens. The sequence goes on from CM053793.1 coordinate 795,639,935, forward strand.
AATTGTGAGAAGGCTTCTAACTTTCCAATCTAGAAAGGAAAATAAGAGAACACTTGCAAAATTAACACATCGTGGGTAGCATCCTTGGACCAAGTTGTGGAGTAGAGGAAAGATATCAATCATTCTGAAATATAATCAACCTGTACTAAGAAATTTCTAATATGTTGGTTAATATGAGTATACACGATGATGCCTAACTTCATTTTCTTAAGTGAATTTATTTTTCCAACAATGAGATACTAACATTATTGTCCAGCTTGTTGCTAAGAAAATAATTGCTAAAAAATATCGCAAAGTTTAGCATCTCTCACTTCTTGTGTGTTATAATTTGAATTGAAATAAACATGGATTTATTGAAAACCTAGTTTAATTAACACCTTACTTGTTTTTGGATTGTGGTGTATATGGATATTCTCTTCCCTTAAATCAGTGATTAAAATACCAAACTCACCAAAAATTTTTTAGTTAGAAAAAGGTCAAGGAATTAATCTTGTACTTATCATGTTTTTGAAAATTTAATATTACATGGATATTCTCTCCCCTTTATTGGGTGATAAAAATGTCAAACCCACTTAAATTTCTCATTTTATTTCAATTATGCATAAAGCTTTGGAGGATCTACCTCTTGTGTTAGCCTTTAAAAACAAACAATGAAAGGATGACCCAAGTGGGAAACAATAAAAAACATGAAATTCCAACCCACTATTAAATAAAGTACATTCATTCTTAATGGATTAAGTGACAAAAATATATTGAGAATTATACTTCCTCTAATACTCCTTCAGGTTTGCATAAAACTCTAACATATCACTAGTGGAAGGCCTTTATAATGGGGGATAAACTCAAGACTTTAAAACAAAATCATAACTAACACCATGTAAACTAGTAATCCTACCTTTTTATTTGTGGTGTATCAATCATAATGCAAGGTAATTACATTGTCCTCTAAAGTTACTCACCATAAGTCATCCTTTGGATGTGTGGAAAAAGACTTTTAGAGGTGATTATTAACATAATTTCCTTCATATATTAAAGGCCTTATTAAGTGCATTTTCTAACATTCATCTCTGCAATGACTTACCTCTTAGATTAAGAGGGACATAATGCATGAGGGTCCAGAGTATCAATTTGATTTAATTTCAAGTTTGTGGGTTTATGGTTGAAATATTGAAGCCAAATTTTCCTTAGGCAGATTGCTTGATCCATCTTTATTGTGTTATACTAGTGACAAAAATTCAAGAACATGCACTACTTGTTGCATATGTTGGGAGGTTAGTGCCTCCATCCCCTCTATGTGAAGGTACCATTCAACATAGACTGATGGATTTGTGACATGTGCTTAACCACCTCCCATGGATCCTTGTCTCTGGTTGTTGTGATATTCATTGACAACTTGAGTTTTTGGTGTAACAACAATGATGATCCCAACAATTGGTATCAGAGCATTGGATTACAGGTTCAAATCCCTTGGGTCATGCTGAGGGGGGATTGTTGGGAGGTTGGTGCCTCTATCTCCTCTAAGTGAAGGTACTGTCCAACATAGACCAATAGATTTGTGACATGTTCTTAACCACTTCCTGTGGATCCTTGTCTCTAGCTATTGTGATTTTCATTAATAACTCAAGCTTTTGGTGTAATGACAAGAATAATTCCAATAGTATCATTCTAGGAAAAAATAAGTGTTTGAATTGTGTGTTGAGTTTGCACATTTCAAAACAAGAGATCATCTATTTTCAACAACCTAAAATGTTTTTTTGTGATATCTTACTTATTCTAAATGAGTTGTAGAGTGAGGGATTTTTACACCTTCATAAGAACAAAATGGCTCTTCCACTACTGTAAAAACAAGACATGAACAAGGGTCTAATTAAAATTAGAATGTTCTATTATAACAAAATAAAGTAATCTAAACTAATACAACCTAAAACATGTATTTGTGATAGCTTACTTATTCTAAATGAGTTGTAGAGTGAGGGATTTTTCCACCTTTGTAAGAACAAAATGGCTCTCATACTATCATAAAAACAAGACATGAACATGGCTCTAATTAAAATAAGAATGTTATATTATAATGATGCGATTTACACAGTATATGCTTACAAAATGAGATCTAAATTATATATGGATATTCTTACTTTAGATATGGTAAATAAATATAGAAAGGGAGAAAACCTAAGAGGTTGGAAGGCTCAACCTTAGCTGATTGTACATCATGTGGACATATGTGCTTTGTGTTGGTGTCTTATATGGAAGAGAATAGAAAATATAGAACCAACGATCCCAAGAAACACCTATACTAGCTTCAACTTGTAGGACTTATTTGTCACCTACACATAGAGAAGAGAAATGTGTTACAAGTTAATTTTAAGAGGTAAGCCTTAATAAAACCTTTACTTTAGTGTTTTTACTTCTACAAAAAATCAAATAGATAAAGAGATCATAAAATGATAAATGGAAATAAGTAATAGAAATAACTCCCCACTTACTAGAGGAGAATCCCTATCATACTAATACATACAGTAAGAAAAAGCTTTGCTTAAAAAATCTTGTAGAGGGGTGAGGGATGTGAAATCTCTCTACTAGGGTTTTGCATGTTGTACGACTTTAATTATGATTTTATCTTTGTCTTGCACCTATCATACCACATTTATTATGGGACCTTGAGGGGTTTTCTTATGGCTCCTATCATCTTTAGCTCAACAATTAATGTTGGTGAAGGATTTGTTGCAACAGATGCTCATGGTTCTTCCTCTAAACAAATGCCCTCACAAGCTTGTTCTAAAAGTATTTCATGAGGTAAGCCTTCCCCTGATATTGTCCTTAATATTCAAGATTTTTATAATGTCTGTAATTGACTGAAGAAGCATACTTTTATAAGATATTTTATGGGTAGAACTCCACCTAAAAGCATGCTAAAAGAGTGGGTTACCAAATCCTAGACTCCTCACGGAGTTAGGCTCGATGACGTTCAAAGGTTCGCCAAGGGTTTCTTTGTTTCATTTTGGAAACCCTTCCTAGGCTCCCTAGATAGTTAGATCTTTATTGCTTATTTTCCAGAGGTGGTCTTGAGACTTTATCATCTCAAATGAAAAAAATATCAAGGTTCATATCTAGGTTGAGCTCTTGAGTCTTCCTTTAGTTCATTTTGGTCATTTATTCAAGTCATCACACAAACCCTTAGTAAGGTAGTATGCATGGAACATGATAAGTTTTTCAACACTCATCCTCAAAAGAGGGTTAATGTTGAAGTTGACCTTTTCCATGACTTTAGAGAAACCAATGATATCCAAGTTCAAGCCCATGCCTTCACCCATAAGGTGCTTTATTTGAACCTTCCTAAAACCTATTATATGTGTAAATCGATCAAACATAAGATCAAGGATTGACTGCTTATTATGCCTCGCAACAACTCTCCTCTTAAGGAGGCTCCCACTAAGACTATTGAGCCTATGAAAAATGATGAATGGGATACTATGGTGTGCAAGGGAAAAAACTCCTTGGTCTCAATCATCTTTGGAGCTCCCTCAGTGGTGCTGAATTTGGCATTGATTACTTTGGTGCTACCTTTTCCACATCCACCCATTTCAACCCTTGTTATTCAAGGAACATAGGTGTGTACAAGTGTTTCTCATTTCATCTAGGCTAACACTCTACATGTGGCTTGCATGATTATATCTTAGTATTTACAAAGATCTTGTAGGTGAGATGGCCATAGACAAGACCTAGATGACAACTCTAAGAAGTGGAGATTCTTCTTCTAGCTTCAAAACTAGTTTAGCTTTCTTGCATAATAACTTCTCCTCTCTTGGGCACAAGGTTGACATGTAAGAGTTTTTATCATGAATTTTCTCTCATAGAATGTTCGAGGTCTTATAGATCTCCCCAGAAAGTTTTTTTTTGTGATACAGAATGTAGGCTTTGTTCCCTGGATATTCTATCTCCAAGAAGTTAAAATTTTAGGATTTTTGTTCAATGCAACTTGTCACCTTATTTGGCCTAATAGTGTTGTTTTTTATTCACAACATGAAGCTGGTCAAGATGGTGTTGTTACTCTTCCTTCCTCTCCTTTTTTTTGTATGGTTCTAACCCCATGTAGAGAATTGTATGGGATTTTGTTATCTTTTAACAATAATTCTTTTGGTATAGTTAATTTTATGCTCCCAATGATGTTGTTGAAAGATCACATTTATGGCTTTGGATGGTTGATCATCTTCCACCAACCACTTGGCTCATGTGTAGGGATTTCAATATGGCTGAGATAGCTTCTGACAAAGATGATATTTTTCCTTTTATATAAATTGTTGGAGAAAGAGAGGCTTGGTAGTATATGCACAATAAATTGGGCTTTTTTTTTAATCCCAATGCTAACTGTAACCAGTTTGGTGGGGTTTGGCATACTTACTCTAATTTTAAAGCTAGATCTAATAGGATTTTCAAGTGGCTTTTTCATGCTATGATTATTGCTCAATATATATTTTCTTTTTCTAAAGAAAGTGAACACCTATCATTCATTTACCTAATGTGACTTTTTTAGATCACTATCCCATCTTGTTTACTATAATCTAGCAAATAACTAAGCAACATCCTTGCAAAATGCAATTCTTTCTCAACACATCACTTCTTCATCATAAAACCACTACAACTCATATCTTGTCTATTTGGAATTTGGAGCCTCTACCCAATAACCACTATGGTTGGATTTAGTGGTGGAATGAATTATTGATTCGTACGATGAGATTTATCTACATTTATGGTAGACAATTTTCCATGTACCATTGGTGTTCCTATGATGCAACTACCAAAGATCTTTGTGTGATTTTTGAGGCCTTGGCCATAAATCTGTTTGATTTTAGAACTACAACTTAGACTTTCTAATCTCTTCCATTAGAAGAAAATTGTAAAGAATTATTCTGCTAGGGGAGCACAAATCATAAGGCTAGCCTTTACTAGCTTAAAGTTGGTGACCAAGTTTCCAAGAAATTATTTTAGGCTCTTAGAGCTAACCATACCTTTGTGGGGATCAAAAGAATCAAGGAAGATTAGCAAATTTTATCTAAAATTCTTGACATTCTTCAAACTCTTATTTTATACTATGAGGAGGTATTCACAGTGTAGGGAAATTCACTACCAAGGACTAAGCTTTAAAGGATTGTATTGTTGTTCCTCAAAACCATCTTTGTTACTCTCATAAACAATTATGTTGCTAATTAGTGTCAAAAAGATAGAAGAGAAGAAGTACAAATGATAGTCAGTGAATAATTATTATATTGTCTAACTAATGAAGGAAGAGAATAATAAGTTTATAGTTATTACCAAGCTTATTACTCACCAATCTATTCTATACTTGCCAAGCATTATACCTCATCGAGCCAGATATAGATCACTGAGAAGAGACACTACTAAGTGATAGCATACATAATAGAGTATTTACCGAGTGTAATAGAGGTTATATATAAGTTTGATTTGGCACAAAATATGATATGAGATGAATGTACCAAGCAGGAAACTTTATTCACATAGTTCAAGGAAAAAATTAGAAGATTCCTTGAAGAATGAGTTTTGGTTATTTTTATGATTTCAAGTCAAAGAATGGTAATTAAAATGGAGAAAGGAAAAGTATGAGATGGGGAATATTCTAAATAATTGATTTCAATTAATGATGTATTCTAGAGGATTCCTAAACCCTAATTAGGCCAAAGATTGAAGAGACAAAATGAAAGTATAAAAGGCCCCAACTAGAACATATTTATGTTGTCGCTGAGAGGAGTTTTGAAGAGAGTAAGAAGTGCTTATGATAGAGGAAAGTGTTGAGCATATCATAGGTTAGAGATTTAAGATGTGTAAAGAGGAATTGAAGATCAGTCATAGGACATGATAAATAATTGAGCATAATTGAGATATGATCAAGCAAAGTAAATTTCTATCATACAAATCGTTTGATGCCACTTTCTAATCATTGTAGTAGTCAAAATCCTTGTACAAGGTAGACCTAAGAATATTTATATAAATATCCTAATTGAGTACACACTTAGCATAGTATCGTAAAATCCTCAAAGAAGGTAGATTTTAGTATATCTAATTGTATACTCTTAACAAAGTCAGCAGAAGTGACTAAAATATTATAGCCCTAATAAGGCATCCTCTTACTACAATAGTGATGGATTTGTGGGTAGCATCCCCACTGTATTCTTACCTTTGATTGAGGATTTATATGTGACCAAATACTTGTGTTATGAGTTTATGTTTATGGTTACATGGTTGATGCATGCTAGAATAGATAAGTTATTCCATTTACAAGTATTGTGGCAAATGTTATAAGCTTACCGAGTTGTAGAAGAGTCAACAAAAATATTATATTTGTTTAAGGTTAAAAAATTTAGAGGATACCAATTTCACCCCCCACCCCCTCAACATCCTACCTTTCCTAATATTCCAACAATTGGTATTACAACTCAATTTTCTTGTTGAAGGTTTTTCCACATGAGAGTAAATATCTGAGTGATGGAGAGGTATAGAATTGATATGAACATTAAGAATCAAAAGTTGGAATTAGGGATGACCATGAACCAAATAAATGAGATGAAAGATAAACTAAACTAGTCATTAATAGTAGGAAGGAAATTGCTTTGCAAACCAATGAAACAACATATCTGGAAGAAGTGATTGAAGAATCATTTGATGAAAATATGTCTAATGAATTTGATGATACCATAGCTGATCTACTAGAGAAAAACCATAGCCTCACCAAACACATTAAATCACTGAAAAGGGAACAAGAAGATGATTTTATAAGATACAGTGAATTGTTGGAACAAAAGAGAAAAGTTTTGGATGACAAGAAAATGATGGAAGAAGACAAGAGACAAATCATTGCAAGACTGGATGCTAAGGATGAAGATATCACAAGGATGAAATAGAATCATTATGATATGGTGAATCAACCACTCACTAAAAATCATGAAATTGGTGGGAAGGTGGAAGAGATTTTTGAATTAAAATCTAAGAATGATAAGCTAAAGAGTGTATTGAAATATGAGAAAGAAACAAATGAGAGATTGAAGAGATCAGAGGAAAGTATCAAGATACTAGATGAACAACTTACAGGATAAAGGCAACTAAGAGACACATCTAGACTAGGATACATCGAGCATTCCACCACTAAGAAAGGAGAATCATCTAAGAAAGTTGAACAGAGGAGTGTGTAAACCAATCCCAAGTCAAAGAAACCTACAAGCTATCACTATGGAAAACCTAGATACACAACACATGTTTATAGGAGCAAAAATGGTAAGCCCAATTTTACTCCCAAGTTTGATGGATATTTCTATAATAGAAAAAAGTATGGTCACCAAGCATATGAATGTAGATACAAGTTCAATCAGTCACTTAAGAAGTATGATTTCAATGGATATTGTTATACTTGCAATAAATTTGGATACAAGTCACAAGATTGCAAATCATAGATATAGTTTAATTGTACATCGAGAAAGAAAGGTAATACAATCAATTGGGATTACAATACATGGTATTCTTCCACTGGATGTTGAAAGTATGGTCATATTGCTACTAATTACATAATATTTCACTTTAGAAGTAGACCCAAAAATTAGAGGAGTCTAGGAATGACTTGTTATCATTGTCATAAGTTAGGTCACTTAAGCAAGAACTGTAGGTACTGAGTGTTAACACCTAAGGAGGAAGACCCAAAAGGAAAAGGAAAGTCAATTTTGATGAAGTACATGAACATATGAATAAAACATAGAGGAAAAAGATATAATAAAATGATACATCAAGTGCTTAAGTTGGTGACACCTCATCCAATGGATTAGGTGAAACCTCCACCTCCAACTAAACCTTACAATAAGGTATGGAATTGCATTATCATTGACCTATCTTACATTAGTTCCTAGAATATAATGGGATGAAGTCCATATGCATATTGTATGATGGACAAGGTCAAATCATGTATATTGGAAGTAAGAAAAGTTGGTAAGACACACTGAGATGGTTGGGAACAAAAGATACAGGGTTGACTAAGTAAGTAATGTTGTAAGAAGAGATGGTGTGTTAACTAATCTTGAGACAACTCTATAATGCTAACCGAGCGTGTGATCGAAATGATGTTTTGATGGAGTCATCAGTGGAAACCAAGTATGAGGTACAAAGTATTTAATATGCCCTAATGTGCATTAAAAATAACTTTTTGCATAAAAAGGGAAAAACATTTCATTTGGTTACACTGCAATTTCGAGAGTGAAGAGTGAATTTGAGTGATTTGTGTGAGCAGTTGATTGTAGAAGATTGTGCATGCAAATTTGTTGAAGAATCAAAGTGTGAAGGTGAATTTGGTATAAACAAAGTGAAGAGTTAGTGTTTGATTACCAAACCCCTAACCTACATCAATGGCTTCAAGTTCTACAACCATGAAGAGAAAGATAAAGGTAAATTCAATGAAATTGATCTATAATGAAGCATGTAAAGAGCCAAAGTACAAATTATATCCCAAAGCCATAACATAAAATACCAAGGTGGGTGCATTATCTTCTATTCCACTTAGTGTTTTGTTGGTGAATGATATTCATTCATTTTATCACTGTAAAATTAGATTTATTTATTTATTATGAGCTACAGGAAGTGTATAAAAAATTATGGGTTGATGTGAAATTTAAAGATGAATTCAAACATATGGAGACTAAGGGTCTCACTCATGCACTTCATTTCCATAAGGAATTTAGAGTAGACTGGATTCGTATTGTATTGAATTGAGTCTATAATATGCAAATGTGGCTGGATGAACCTATTAAGATTACACAAGATATAATTCACATGGTCATAGGTTATCCCATAACAAAGAAGGTTTAAAAGATATGTACGACCTCCAAGAATAAAATTGAAAACAACATGAAAGTAGAGTAGGATGGATGTGGATTAAAGGTTATACCAATTAAAGACCTAGAAATACAATTTGGAGTTTATATTGTGGCATACAAAATCTTTCAATTAAGCAGACCCAACAATGTGCCATGTGTAGTAGTTGACCTAGGCTACAAATTTATAAAGAAGGATCACAAATATGACTTAGTTGAGTTACAACTAAGGCAACTTGTAGAAAACATGAAGATAATTAGTGTTTCAAGGTCTAATACTTGAAAATTTGGCTCATAATTAGTATGCATTTACTTTTACATGCAAAATTATTTCCCTCAATTGGATAAATTAATTGGAAGACATATACCCCTATTATATAACATATCAATAAGTTTATTTAGATACTAGGTAACAACTTTGATAGTGTTATGACTGAATACTTAAAATTTTTCAAGGAAAGGATGAATCAAAGACACATAATTCCACCACAGCTAGGTTAGAAATATCATTATGATATTTTCTTTCTTGTTGATATTGACAACACACTTGTGAAAGTGATGAATCCTAGGATTGCATGGCTGGAACCCATGGATTATGAGATAAACATAGATTAGGCTACCAAGGCTATAGAAGCTCTACTAAATGAGTCAGTTGATAAGACAACCCAACCATTTGTGACGTATGAATAGGCTGAAGAGAAGATCAAAACGGACATTATTTCCCTTAAGATTAAGAGGAAAACCAAGAAGATGACTAGAACTTTGGAAAGTGCATTCAATGCAAGTAAAGATAATTAATCAACCCTTGATGATTACAAAAGGCATAGGAGAAGATGTTGTTGGAGAATAAGCAAGGGAAAATAAGTTATTGTTACAAAACCATAGATAAAGAAAGGTAAGAAAAGACCATTGGCTACCCCCACTAGTCCAAAGAATAGAAGATACAGGACTCGAGAAGCTCAATCAATTACACCACCATTGAAGAAGGGTACAGTTAGAATTACAAAGCCAACTCAACCATAGGCTAAGACATATCAAAAGAGAAAGGAAGTGCTCGAGTCATCAAGTAAGCCAACAAACAAAACTACACAAAAAAGAAAATAGTTAACTCTCAAAGATGACAATGAAGAGGTTGAGGGTAGTAAAAGAACAAAATTGGATGAAGCAAATCACATTAGAGTTGTTGTACACAAAAGGCATCAAACTATTGATGAAATGGTTGAATCTCTTAAAGAACATGAGGGTCTATCTACTTTCAAATTTATGAAGTATGGTAAGATGAATGATGTTGACAAATTTAAGATTGAGGAAACATTAATTACAATGTTAAAAAAATCAAATTGGCACCCCTAGAAATAGGAAATATGATACCTAATGATCTATATGAGAAGATTGATAATAGGTGGAAGTATGCTTTGAACATCTAGAAGAAAATGAGAGAAAGGTCACTAGCTACCTTAATGCCTAAGTTTGATGTATAAGTAAAATCAATGAAGCAATGAAAAAGTATAATCAAAGATGTATTCAAAAGACAAGAGCCCTATATGTTTTGTTTGGAAGATTACAACTTGCTGATATAGATGGACAAATGATTGAGAAGAAAATTTATAACATCAAAGATGCAGAGGAGGAAATTAAAGAAGAAAATCTTGAGCACATAGAATTGGATAATCAAGAAGAAGATTATGTTCTCAACATTACACTTGAAGTATACAACATGTTGACTAGTGTAATTGGCAAAGAAGATACAATAAATATAGAAGCTACAATAGATAAAGACCCATATGAAAGATTGAAGAAAGATAAAGATGTTATGAATGCAGCTGAGCATAAATATGAAGGTCATGTATCTACTGAGTCAGTATTTTCTCATATACTAAGATACACACCTATAATTGAATAAATAAAATAATATCCTATGTTCATGTTACAAAAGGAACCACAAAATGATAGTGACATGCCTATTGGTTCATTACATACACTAGCTAAGACTATTCCTATGATTACAAAGGAAGAGAAAAAAAGATACTAACACTAAGCAATAGGCTCAAACAACACAAGGGAGAGACAACACCAAGGAAAAACAAGACAATGTAGATACCAAGAGGAAGGATGAAATTGAAGTTGATTATAATGCACATATACAAGGAGATTTAAATGAGCCCAATGTAGATAAGTATGCTTTAGGTGAGGGAGCACTAGCCCATAGACTTCTAAGTGAAGGAATTATTGGGCAAAGCCAAAAAATAACTACAAAGGAGAAAAATATTAAGGATTTATCACTTTTTGCATGTACACCTAAATTCATATACAATCCTATGTTGCTATATTTGACTACCCCAGGCCTACCAGAACAAAAGAAAGAAGGGGAACTAACTGAAGAGCCCAAGAAAGATGATGTGGTTATTACTTAACCAGGCATGTGTTGTAAATATAAAATAGGCTAGGTTACTAAGAGGAGAGGGTTGAATCAAGAACCAATAAAACTTATTCTTATTTCACCAATTAATCCTTCATATATGTTTTAATCAAATTGCATGCATGAAAAATTGAAAGCATTAAAACATTCATAACACTTTGACACCCAATATGGTGACCCAGAAACCTTCCAAATAGAAAGTAAAATTAGGGTGGGGATGATACCCACAAGCTTTAGCACTTTAGTATAAAGTTGGCCTATTATGGCTTACAATGATCACTTCTAATGATTTGCCTTGTTAGGAGCAATAAGGACTGCTAGGTCCACCTTGTCAAAGGATTTACAAAACATACAATGAAGTATGTACTTAGTAAAGAGATTTACAAAAAGATTGTTAAGTCTACCTTGTGAAAGGATTTAACTATTCCATCTATTAGGATGAACCAATGGCTAATCTCTAATCTGCAACTTTGATTTGTTGAATGAGATTCCTTTCTAGTGTAATGATCACCTTGTTGTGATAGATAAATCTTTTTTGCTTCTTATACTGCTTGTAGCCTTCTTACTTCACATTTCTTCTCTTACTTATTTTTATTTATTCATAGTACTCTTCTTTGGATGTGTACAATATATTACATATATACTAATCCAAATTACAATTCATCAAATTCGGTTACCATACAAGTTTCATCAAAATACACAAAGTCAACCCAACTATTAGTAATCAAGTTCTAAAGACAAACTCAGTGAGGTTTTGATACTTGAAAACCATTGTTAATGCTCGACATCATCATGCACTTGGTAGACATAGAAGCTCGGTTCATACTAATCACTTCCACGTAGTCTAAACTCAGTTTGCATTGGTGACTTGGTGAATACTATGAAAATTGACATACAAATTGAATCACTTGGTTGACACTTCATAGCATAGTCAACACTATTATTGTGAGCTTGATATAAATTGAGTCACTTGGTTGACACATCCTAGCTCGATCAACATTAGATTCACATCACCAAAGCTGCAAACTCGATAAACACTAGAGAACTCAATTTCCACTAAGAAACTTAGTAAACACTATAAAGCTCAATTTACACTGATAATCATCAACTTAATAGATATTTCTCGATGTGAACTGAATATTATTTCCAGAACTTGGTAGCAACTATAGAACTCAGTATAGCATGAATTTCTTGCTTAACACTATAAACTGCAAGATAAGCTTGGTAGCTACTAACCATTTGATTACGTTTGTGTGTGACTAATAAACAAACTTGACTATAATGTCAAAAATCTCCCCCTTTGGAATTAGTGACAAAAACACTTATCAATAAAAAAATGAAGTCTCAAAATTTTAAGTTCAAAACAATCTTTAGTCTCTATCCTATGTGTTCAACTTGGTAACATACTCTATTTTTGAGATTTTTCAAAATTGCTTTTGTAAGAGATGTTTACTAATTATCTATACATGCATATGTATAATATTATGATGCTTCCCCATATATATATATATATATATAAACATCATACTTTACTTGTTATATACATATATCTCATGTCTCTTATATTACATCTTCTCTTCTCACCTTCTCCCACTTTATTGCATCTTCAAACATTCTCCCCCTTTTTGACATAAATGCCAAAGGTGTATGATGCCAAAATGTGACAAGAAGTCAGAATGTCCTTTTAAAATTAGTGACATTGTCTTGTCCCAATTTTCTTGTAACATCTTGCTTGCATGCAATGCAATCTGCACTTCTACTGATAGCTCCATCATGTGATCAACTATGGAGAAGTTTTTGTCATGGATGAGAGTTTTGGCATGTGCAATGTGTTTCTACAATACATCCATGTTTAGGAAAATCATGCCTTGAATGTCTACAAGTGTGGCCCTGATCCTGGCTTCTTCCCTTAATAATTATGCTTGCATATTAGTTAGAAATTTGATCTTTGAATAATGAGCATAATTGTAGCTTGAGTCAAGTGACAACTAGTTTGCACTTGCCTTCAAGTCTTCATCTATCTTGGAGAGTTTATCTTTGATTTACTGAGTAAAGATAAATGTATCACATAACTTACTAAATAATGAAGTAACATTATTGACAGAGGTTTCCAATGAGCTGAGGATAGTAGATAAGTCTACTTGATATATTACAATTTTTTGTGCAACTAGCTCCAATACTTTGTTTTCAAATTTCTTCTCTATTCTTTGCAACAACTTTTTTTGCCCAGTTAGATCTTCATTAAAATTTTGGACAAATTCTACTACTAACTGAAATAAAATAGGTTGAGTAGTATCAACCTCAGTACTGAGTGCATCTGCAAGTATGTTCTTTGCATCCTCTAGCACTTGGTTTTCTTTGTTTTTCTCCTCTCCAAGCCTATGTTGCTTAGATTTATTTTTCAATAGCTCACCTTGTAGACACCTAAAAACCTTTAAAAAACAAATTATTTTTATTTTCTGAAAAAGTCCTAATGACATCATCATTTATTAATTAATTAATTATTTAATTAATTAATTTATTTTTATGCCATTAAATCCCTTTATCTTAATTAAAAATATTTAATTAAATAATCCCTCCCAAAAATGTTTAAATCTTATTTAAACATTATTTCCTTATTTATTAATTATTTAATTAATAAATTGACCAAAAAACCCAAAATAAATAAAAAATTTATTTTTTGCCCAAAACTTGGCCAATTTCCTTAAGACCACTAACCTCTTCCAAAATCTCCTAATCCTTCTTTAATTTTGATTAAAGGCTAATCCCATCATTTCCTACCCCTAATCCCAACTCAAAATATTTAATTAAGATTAAATATTAATCCTCATGTTTATTAAAAAAGTTTTAATAAATATCTCCTCAACCCAAACCCTTGAAATAAATAAAACTTTGTTTATTTCCTAAAAATCTAATTTATCCTCATCCTAAGAAGTTCTAGACTCTTCTAAAAAGTCTTCATCCTCATCCTAGGAAATTCTAGACTATTCTAGAAAGTCTTTATCCTCATCCAAAGTCTAGACTCTTCCAGAAGATGTCTTTAAACCTAATCCTAATCCCCTCCTAACCTTGTCACATTCCCTAAACATGGGTTAAGAATTACTAACCCAAGCCAAAGTTAACAAATATCTCCTCCTTCACCCACCCTCATTAAATGCCATCCACTTGCCTATCCCTAAGCTAATCCTAAACCATCCTAATCCATCCTCTAATCATTTGCACAAGCCTAAGCAAGCTTAAAACCTTCCTAATCAAGTCCAAGTCAAAATTGCTCTCATCACCCTCAAAATATCTCAACCATAAAACTTTATGAAGCCCACTAGGCCATAAATGACTCTTCCAAGCCCTTTTATTGCTCTTACAAGTCATTATGAGGGTCTTTATGAAAATTTTATCCCTTGAGCCTCCTTTGTTGACTCATCCTTCCCCTTTCCTCCATCCTCTCACCATGTGACATGTGTCACTCCTTGATTGGCTGTAAGGAAGCACAATCCATGTGCTCTCCTCTCATGCAATCTGAGCCCTCCATGCGCTTTTTCCCATCCTTGCATCTTAACCCTCAATCCCTCAAGCCTCTTGCCTATAAATTGGATCCTTCCCCTTTGCAAAAGAACACAATCCATGAAGTAAAGTCATAATGCCATTTTAAGAAGCCATTTTACATCAAAACCATACACTCACACCCAAATTCCAACTCCATTTGAAGCCCTTTTTGAAGCATAAGCTTGAGCATACATCCTATCTATTTAGACAAAGCTACTCAACAAGAGAGCTTCTCATTGAGAGAGTCCATTAATGGCTCATATTCTCAATTGAGAGTTCATCTTAGTCTATCTTGAAGTTTATGAATTTTGTTTAGTTTGTAGAAGCTTTATTTAAATTTGGTTTCTATTAGCATACTAACATTGCTCATATACATTTTGGCACGCTCGGTGGGACCCCGCATGGGTCATCTTCATTAGCTTTTTTAGTCAAGTTTTGTATGTCATTTGCTGATTTTGGCTAATTTTGCTTGTTTTTGTGATTGGTAGGATTGTATAAATTGGTTTTGTAGGTCCACATGAGCATGAAGAAGACAAAGGAACTCATAGTCTATCTCATAGTATTGGCAGATTTTTCAAGCTTATAGGTGGACAAAGCACTTGGAATTCTTCTTCCTCTTCTTGTCTATATTCTTCTTATTCCATCTACTTCTTCTTCTTCTTCTTGTGGGAGATCTTGGCCATTTTTTTTTTAAGGAAGAAAAATCATACACACTTCTTTTTAGTGCTTAAAATGAACCCCCAAATCATACTTAAATACATTAAAAAATTAAAAATTTGCAAAAAAGAAAAAAGCTTTTAACAAGTGAAACTAAACCAATCCAATCATTTGCATCCTTGCAACATCAAGGTTTTAGATGCATTCATGCAAAGTTAGGAACACTTCATTTTTGGGAATTTAAAAAGAACTTCAAGTTTCCATTTCAAAAGGTTCAAAATCAACACTAAGTGCACACTAAAATCTAAATCAAACTCAAAGCATCAATCAAGGATAAAATGAACCTCATTTGAAAATATTTTAAAGTTCTTTTAAAAATCTCATGAAAACTAGGAGTCCTAAAACTTTTGTTATTTGTTCCAAACAAATGTCTTGTTGCAAAATCTTGAATGTTTCTTAGGTTTTTCATGCATCAAAACAATCTAGGAATATCATTTTTGGGCTTAAAACATGCAAACTAGAACACAAAATCTTGAATGAAAAGCAAAGTCCAAAGAGTCATTTTCACTTTTGAGTCCAAAACAATCTTGAATGATCTAAGGTTAAAACAAAGCACTTCAAAGTTCTTAAAACAACACACAAAATCTCAATCTTGAATGCTCAAAGGAAAAAACTTGAATGTTTAATCACTTGTCTTTGAATGCATGTTGCTAAACACACTCTTGAATGCCATGGATTAAAATAAAATTTTCCTTGAATGCATGATTAAAACAACAAATCCAATCTTGAATGCCAAGGATCAATTAACCATTGCAATATCAAAAACTTCATTTGGAGCTTCTAAAATTGAACAAAACAAATCTCTTTTCCACATGCAATTGTAAAGTTTGATTTTTGGATATTTAAGAGACTTTGTTAAGTTAAATACAAATTTCCAAAAATCAAATTGAGTAGTTCCTTGGACTCACCTCTTTTCTAATCACCCATCAATTCAACCATTGGTTGCAATCTCAGAACCATTTATGGGGATGGGTCTACTTGAAAAAGGTGTTAAATGTTCCACAATCTAACTCACTCACTTGGTCTTTGAACGTTTGCTTTAACTTTATGAAAAATTTTAAATGACCAAAACTCTAGATTAAATCGATCACACTTCAAGTTTGGGCACTAAAATTGAACAACTATTGACGTGGAGGGCCTCCGGGCGCACGCTTGGCAATCGAGTTTCACACATCTTTGTTTTGGGCTTAAAATAAACTCACACTCAATCTTGAATGCCTAAAAATCAATGAACATCACATGGTTTTGACGCATTTTCAATGGCGCTCGCATTTCTTATGTTGATGATCTCTCAACTTTCATTATGCTAATGATGCTTTCAAATTGGAATGAACATTGTATGCCATAATCACAAGTGTCTTCAATCATAGCTTACAAAATTTAAATCATCAATTAGAATGAATGCGTGTCTTTTAAAGCCCAAGATCATGTATGTGGTCTTGTTTTACACTTTTTAGGAGGCCTGCTTGAGGATTTCATCACCCCTTGGGACAACCTCAACTCCAGCGTTCTGGTGGAGTATAAAGATCGGGAGGTGAATCCAAAGACACCTCTCTTGGGATCAAAATTTTGTCACTCGGGCTCAGCCTCAAGGAACTTTATACCCTTGAGAAGTGAAAGAGGAGAAGTGGGTTACCGCTCCTCTCGGCTGTGTGACATCTTTTTGGTTTCATCTACGGATTTGGGCCTCACGTACCTTGCGTATATCAAGGACTCCCTAGCTATAACAAATTTCATCCTTGTAGAAAGCTTCCTAGGATGATGGTGTGTTTGACGTGCTTGCTCAAAACTTTTGTCTGCTTATTTGTTCATAGCTTTTGAATGAATGTTTGCCAACTTTGGTCAAAATCCAAAAAAAGAAAAAATCTCTCAGCTCAAGGCATACTTAGCATAGTCACTGCCTCATCAGAAAATCATCCAAGCTCCCCCGCTGCAACCAAATCTATCTAGTTCCTTGCTTTAGAACAATCCCAAATCCAAAGTCTCTCCAAATCATTCCCCTCTAGCTAGCTAGAAACCCAATCCAAAATCACACCCAAGCCTTTAGAGAGTTGTTGTCATTATGCTAGAATTTGTTATCCAATCAATCCGACCAATCCACTAGCCTCACCAAGGTTATCCTTTTGACAGAGCTTTGTTTAGGGTAGTCTAGCTTTGTCACCTGTTATCCCTCATCACCTTGAGCTAAAGGTTGGGATCCACAAGTGATCAATCTCGTGTCATGCCCATAGGATCATTAGTCTATTCTTAGATTGACACAATCTCCACCAATCCAGCGCATAGGAAAGAAAAAATCTCACTTTTTGATAGCATGCACTTGAAGTCTTCCATCCATAGGAAAGCCAAAAATCTCCAGCCAATCCTCCTTAGTTCTGTCATGCAACTTTGACTCTCCCTAGGAAATCTTTCATCAGCCAATGCAAAATCTGTGCTTAACCCAAATCCAACCATGAGCTTCCGTGTTCATCCATATGCAAGACCCCATCCCCATCAAACTCATCATCAAAGCATGAAGTACCAATCCTATCATGATGTGTTTGGTCGCATTGTCCTTGCTCGTGCCACCTCCTATTCCAATGATGATGAAAATCTTGTTGACTATGACGGGTATATTGAAAGCCTTAGAAACATTCTCCCAAGCATCCCCCAAAATCCAAGAGTTATTCCAAACTATCTAGTCATGCCATCTGATATTCTAGCTTCCCCTCCATCACCCCATCAACCAAGCTTCCAATCTTCCACCCCCATCACACTAGCTATTCCTGTCAATCCACCTCCACCTTCGACACATGAGTCTCCAAGGAATCTCCTAGAGGAAATACAAGAAAAGTTGCCTCCAACAGTCGATAAGCCATGTCATCTAATCCAACCATGTGAAGTAGTTAGTGATGAAGCTTCCCCATCTATAATATCACCTCCATCTCCCATAGCTACCATCCCCATACCATCCATCAAATTGCTTAAAATCCTTCCACTTTCCGCGAGCATCAAAATCCCACCACCTGTCAAATCCCTCCAAATCCTATCCACATCGCCTCCAAGCATTTCCCAAATCTCTCGTAATGACCCTTATGCATCCATCTTCTACTCACCTATCTCCACTACTCAATCTCCCATCTATCCATCCACTACCTTTGAAGAATCCATCCCTTCACCTCCTATCGCACCATCCACTCCAAACCAATCCTATCAAGATCCTGCCCAAAAGCATGTTGCCATCCCCCAAAGCATAAATGAAGATATCATCATACCATGTCTTCCATCCATAGTGCAGTCACCATCTCCTCCATCTCCAAAACCTCGAGCCATATCTCCTCCACTACAAGATATCTTGTTATCCCACCAGCTACATCAAGATCCTATCCTTCCATCTCCCCCGCTCCATGCTTCCATCTTACCACCTATCCAAGCTATTCCACCATCTATAATCTACCCTCTTGGTTCACTTACATTCATCCACGGTGGCCCTCTCTCAGCAGAAGAATTAAGAACAGTATCTCCCCATTGCAATACACCTAATAAATCACTTCTACCATTTTCTGCAAGCAAAAAGTTTCCTCAGCTTGTTCAAATGCTCAATCGATGGCATTATCAAGGTCAAGGTTTAGGACCACAAGAGCAAGGAATCAGAGAGCCTATTATTGCACAAAAAAATCTAGGATTTCATGGTCTTGGATATGTATCCAAAGGCTCACCATCTAAAGGCGTTGGTACACCACACCCCCAAACCAAGCCTATCTCCAAGCCCACCATGCTAGCCTCCCATCACTCCTTCAAGAAATCTTATGTCATCCCCCCTCCACCATCTTTGCAACCCAAAACAACCTACCATATACCCCCTTCATCCGCTAAATCCATTTTGGGTCCCTATGTCCTAAAATCTACCATCCTCCATCCTCTTATTAGCCATCATAAAAATCCTATTCCATCCATTTCTATGCAAGATCAACAAAGGCACATATCAGGGCACATCATCCATCATCATCCCCCTACATGCTCTTTCATATCCTCTCCATCTCACAAAGCTTCTCCTAACCATCTTCCCAAAGCTTACCACAATAATGTGAATGCCAACTTCAAAATGCATAAAGCTAAAAATCCACATCCTAGGCAATCATATGTCTATTCTAAAAGACATACTCCAAAAAGGAAAAATCCAATCAAAGAATGCAAAACAATGCAAAAGCCTATGAAAAGAAAATCCAAAACCATGTGGATCCCCAAGAAAAAAGTTGAAACCCAATGCATAATGGCATCCACCATTGCTAATCCCCCATCTAGTGACTCATGTCCCCCATCTCCTAACTCCATCTTGGGTGCCTATATCCCCAAGCACGCTTCCACAAATCCTCCATCACGCCCGCATCTACCATCTATCCCCCATATGCTCTTTTCACACCCGTCCCAACATGTGCCAGTGTTGCTCTTGCAAGCATCCCCATCTCATGCTCCTTTCCAGCATTTTCATCCCTCCATCTCCTACCATCAATCCCATCTAATCCGATCTATTGCATAAATCACACATCCGGTGTACCAACAGCTAGCAACAAAATTGAACATTCCAACAGCCAGTGAAAAATCCCAAAAAAGCCAAAATAGCTGAAGAAAGCCAAAATCATTCCAGCTAAGTCCAAAGTCAAAAAGTCAAAAAATAAAAGAAAAATAAAGCGTCCACTGGTGAAAACTTGGCAATTCAAGCACCTTGGACAAGTACCATGATGCAAACTTGGCAAAAAAGCGTCATGCGTAATCCCACCATCCCCAGCTTAGCCTATCACCCTCATGCTTTTGGTCATCTCTTAACATCCAACTCCATCTTCCAATCTATCCACCTATCCTCCACCCTCCATCTTCCATCTCACACCATCCACTTATCTCCTGTAGTTTCAGCCAACCATCCCAGCTATCATTCATCTCCCTAGCCCCTTCATCTTTTTCCATCCTAGCTTCAATCCTATCAAATCCATCATAAGACCTCCTTCCGCATGTTATCTTTTGATTGGGGGCAATATATTCCTTGGAGATCTTGTCTTGTCCATCCTCCCTTGTCATTGGTATCTAGCTCTAGGCTATCCTCATGCAAACCCAATGTCATCTCTTTATATCCATCATAATCCTAGCTATCTACCATCCTATCCAGCCATCTCATCCTGCTCGTCTAGCTATCCTTGGTCACAAAATCTCTCATCATCATTGGATGCATCCTGCCAAATCCATATCTTCCGTTATCACCTCATCCTTAGCTTCTGCCTCTTGCACCAAATTGAGCCATCCCGCTATCCTATCATCCTGAGCTTTTGCCTGCTTGTAACTATCTTGGTCAGCTTTAGCTTGTAAATATCTTGGTCCATCAGCTTGTACGTCCTCTTTAGCTTAGTACCATTGTATCCATCCAGCTTTTGTGTCAGTTCCTCCTTGATCAGCATCTTGCACACATCACACATCTTGGTTAGCTATTCCAATGCATCCTTTAGCTAGATCTCCTATCACCAAAGTGTTATCCTTCTTAGTTCAGCTTGCCAGACGCATCGCTCATCTAGATCCACCAGCTTAGGTGCTCTCCGATAGGTCTTTGCAGGATATAGCTTTCCTCATGTCTGATCTTGGTCTGTTAGTACCTCGTCCTACCCATCTCGTTGGCAAACGGTTCTCTTTTGGATTTTCGCTTTCTTTTGATTTGGACTCTTCCCTGTTGGGTCTTGAAATATCTTTTCCAAGAAATCTCCTTGTTCCCTCCTCAAGGTTGCCACGATCTTCCATATCATGGTATACTGCGAATGGGGCAATCAGAGCGTAAGGTCTTGATCATGTTTTTTGCTTGTTTTCTTTTCTGCTTGTGGGTTACCCAGTGTTGTTTCCACACTGCTTCCTTTGGGATTCATGTGTGATACTAGGGCAATCCTTCCATGTTTGTTTTGAGTCAGTCTGTCAGTCGTTTGGACAGTTGGTGAAAAGGCCTTGATGTTCTTGGTAACCTTGGCAATTAACCAATAGTCCTATAGCAAATCTAGTGCTCAACTACATGGTGGTACTTCTCTTTGAAGTATCTCCCCGCTCAAAAAGCTTCAATGGTTTTCCTTCATCTCCATTATGCCCCATCCATATCCAGCATCTGTCTCTCCTACCCTAGCTTATGCATCAGTATCTCTTTGAATCACTCATCACTCTTAACTTTAGGGATCCACAATCCTAGTCTTAGGGATCCACCAATCCAAATCAATCCACCAAACCTCATCTTTCGAGATCCACAATCCTAGTCCTAGGGATCTCCGAAACCCATCTTCCACCAATCTGACTCTTTGAAATCCTGTTGCATCAACTTTTTAATCCCCTCATCAATCTCCCTATCCTGGATTCCTTTTTATAGCGCTCCGCTCCTTCATCCTCCACCTTCCCTAAAGTCTTAAGCTTGCTTCCTCTTGTGCATCTGATTCTCCTTTATCATTCTCCCATAGTGAGAGTTTGAGCTAATTCAGCCCCTTCTCTTTGCCAATCTGAGTTTCCTTGCTCATCCGAGATTCTTTTACTTTTCAAGAAGTCGTCGAGCCTCGCTTTCTCTCCCCGCTACCTTCTTGAGGGGGCATCTCATAGCCCATTCTCTCCTCTTCTGCTCTAGCCTTGGGCATCTTATTTTCTTATCTTTGATGCCATGCCACTTGTGGCATCACATCAAAGAGGGGCAAAATGTAGACACCTAAAAACCTTTAGAAAACAAAGTATTTTTATTTTCTGAAAAAGTCCCGATGACATCATCATTAATTAATTAATTAATTAATTAATTATTTTATTTATTTTTATGCCATTAAATCCCTTTATCTTAATTAAAAATATTTAATTAAGGAATCCCTCCCAAAAATGTTTAAATCTTATTTAAACATTATTTCCTTATTTATTAATTATTTAATTAATAAATTGACCAAAAAACTCAAAATAAATAAAAAATTTATTTTTTGCCCAAAACTTGGCCAATTTCCTTAAGACCACTAACCTCTTCCGAAATCTCCTAATCCTTCTTTAATTTTGATTAAAGGCTAATCCCATCATTTCCCACCCCTAATCCCAACTCAAAATATTTAATTAAGATTAAATATTAATCCTCATGTTTATTAAAAAAGTTTTAATAAATATCTCCTCAACTCAAACCCTTGAAATAAATAAAACTTTGTTTATTTCCTAAAAATCTAATTTATCCTCATCCTAAGAAGTTCTAGACTCTTCTAGAAAGTCTTCATCCTCATCCTAGGAAATTCTAGACTATTCTAGAAAGTCTTTATCCTCATCCAAAGTCTAGACTCTTCTAGAAGATGTCTTTAAACCTAATCCTAATCCCCTCCTAACCTTGTCACATTCCCTAAACATGGGTTAAGAATTACTAACCCAAGCCAAAGTTAACAAATATCTCCTCCTTCACCCACCCTCATTAAATGCCATCCACTTGCCTATCCCTAAGCTAATCCTAAACCATCCTAATCCATCCTCTAATCATTTGCACAAGCCTAAGCAAGCTTAAAACCTTCCTAATCAAGTCCAAGTCAAAATTGCTCTCATCACCCTCAAAATATCTCAACCATAAAACTTTATGAAGCCCACTAGGCCATAAATGACTCTTCCAAGCCTTTTTATTGCTCTTACAAGTCATTATGAGGGTCTTTATGAAAATTTTATCCCTTGAGCCTCCTTTGTTGACTCATCCTTCCCCTTTCCTCCATCCTCTCACCATGTGACATGTGTCACTCCTTGATTGGTTGTAAGGAAGCACAATCCATGTGCTCTCCTCTCATGCAATCTGAGCCCTCCATGAGCTTTTTCCCATCCTTGCATCTTAGCCCTCAATCCCTCAAGCCTCTTGCCTATAAATTGGATCCTTCCCATTTTCAAAAGAACACAATCCCTGAAGTAAAGTCATAATGCCATTTTAAGAAGCCATTTTACATCAAAACCATACACTCACACCCAAATTCCAACTCCATTTGAAGCCCTTTTTGAAGCATAAGCTTGAGCATACATCCTATCTATTTAGACAAAGCTACTCAACAAGAGAGCTTCTCATTGAGAGAGTCCATTAATGGCTCATATTCTCAATTGAGAGTTCATCTTAGTCTATCTTGAAGTTTATGAATTTTTTTTAGTTTGTAGAAGCTTTATTTAAATTTGGTTTCTATTAGCATACTAACATTGCTCATATACACACCTACTACATGCATTTGATTAGGATTTATAGTAGAGATATCCCAATTTGAGATAACTATATCCTCATCAAGATCAATGTCTTCTTCTTTATCTTTTCCCTTGCTAGAAACCTTGGTACTCGATTGAGGCTTGCTCTCAATTATCTTTGTACTAACTATTTGTACACTGGGGATTTAAACAATAGTAGAAATAAAAGGGCTAGAAACAAAAGTAGATATTGTATTTACAGTAGAAATACCTAGTTTTTGTGTAGGCAAATCTAATGAAGGAGGAAGCACTAACTACTTGGTAGATGAAGTGCTAATTACTTCAGTCAATGTAGTACTTAGCTAAATAGGTGCAAAGATGGGTTGGGTGCTTGGAATTGCAATGGTTTCCACAACTAACTTTGTAGAAGATTTCTCTGAGCTTGATGCCTTTAAAGCTTTTCTTAGAGAGTGAGGAAATGAGGCCATAACTATTGCTACAATTTTCTTAGGGTTGGTTTCTCTAATACTCTAAATCTTAGGGAGATTCTCCTTGGTAGCTTCCTATTCTTGCTCCCCATCATCCTAATTGGCATCATCTATTTCTTCTTCGTCATCATTGACCATTTCTTCCTTGTCATCTTCATCATCATCTTTGTCACTGGCATGAACAAAAAAATCACTCTTCTAATGAAGATTGTAAATATTATTCCAAGTAGTAGTAGCAGTCTTCAACACATGTTCAATGTCATTCACCAATATCAAGCAAGTGTTGAATCTCAAAGTAAGTTTTTTATTCCTCTTCATGGATTCTTTCACTTCTTTATCATTAAGAATCGACATGAGCTGCCTCAGAGTTTGTTTAAATATATCCTTTACAGTCTTCTTGGCATGTTCCCATCTTGGTTTGATTCTTTCCATTAGTTCATTGGGAATTGCTACACAAGTTGATCAGGTGAATATTTCCATTTACCTAACTTGGACATAACCATGTCTTCAACTTGCTTCTTCTCTTTTGCATTCCTAGACTTATACCTCAGTGATTTAAAGTTTTCCATGTCGACTCTTGAATTAATTTATTTTAGTTTCTCTTGAAATATAGGCGGAGGCCATTTGAATATAGCATCCTCTACTTCTTCTTTACCTAATTTCAATTTATTTCTTGATCTAGATGCTTTTCTAGTAAATACTGTAGTAGATGACTTGGTAGGTCTAGTTATGATAACCTTACCTTTCTTCTTGATTGGCTCTTCTTCTTCTAATTTAGTTTCTTCTGCCTCATCTTTTGCATCATCTTATTCCACATCATCTCCTTTATCTTCTATCAGTAGGAGAGTAGAACTTGCTTGCCTCAGTTTTGCTATCTTCTTCTTTCCTTTATTGCCTGCTTGAGGAATCTTTATTTCAAGTTCTATTATAACTTTGGCTTCACCATATGTACCAAAATATGTAGCCTTGGGATCCATAGGTTCATTCAATAGTTCCTCAATGATGTCCTTAGTGTCATTAATGTTAACCTCATAGCCTAGAGGCTTAACCCACACCACTCTAGGTTTGATTGCTTGAATGTATACCTCGTCACTGTCTACCATAAAAAAAAATCATCTGTGTAATCTTCTACAAGTTTCTTAGAAATTCTAAATTTGTTATTCATCTTTTCCTTGAATGAATCAAAATAATTATCCATGATATTGACATAGTTTTCACCCATAATTATCCATGATACTGACATAATTATCCATGTTTTTGTTGAATTGGTTTAGCATAAGCTCAGAAAGATCGAAGGACATGTTGTTCTTCACCAACTTGAGAGCTTGATCAACTACTTCATAGATACACTGTTGAGATGACTAGAGCTATAGATTTTATGTGCTATTACATGGATTCCAAATTTTAGCTCCATGTCAGTTACACAGATGATCTTCATACCTCTTCCATCCCATTCGACAAGAGTTTTTCTTTCCAGTTCTACCTGACTTAGGGTTTTGGTAGTCTTAGCCTTGTTTGACATTGGGAACCCCATAATTTGATGAATCATTTTCTTTTATTATTAAAATAGGCTTCTCTAACCATAGTTACCCATTGTGTACACAACTAAGGATGAACCTTATCCATTTTACCTGGAGATCTTAGGGCATATGTGGAATGTGGGTTAAACCCTTGGTCTCCAAGTGTTGATGCTCAAGTTTCAATGCACCATTCACACATAAATTTTCCAAAATTTCATCCATCTTTAGGGTTCCAATGTCTTGAATCGAACAAAAAAAATGCAACCAAATATCATTAAATAGTAGTACCTTTTGTGGAATTTGTGATTGAACTCCATTTGGATCAAGCATTTCTACAATTGTTAGACTTAACTTGAAGTTTGGTGCCTTCTAATTGACTCCTCAAACCAACATCTAAAATCCTTTCTTGTTCTTGCTGCTAGAGGATGCCATGCTCGGTAGGGTTTCTGAAAACACAAAAATCTTCAATAACAAATCACATAGATCACTTGGAAGCACACAAATTTCTCTTCGCATATGGCTCTTCAAAAATTCACGATGACAAATGAATTTGATTTCTTCCTTTTAAACAAATTTCACTTTCCAATTGCCATAAATACTTGGTACGATCACTTGCTTGATGATGTTGTGGTTCACAAATGCACACCCCATTTTGCCTAAAAATGGGGACCCCCTAGTTTATTTTTTAGCTTTCCAGATCCCTAGTCTGGGGTCTAAGTCTCTTTTAGGGTTTTATCTAGTGTTTTTGGTCAAATCTAGGTCCTAGTATGGAAACCTAGATTCTAAAAGTCATCATTAGAGTGAATAAGTCATGTTTTTGCAAGAAAATAACACACCAACGCACCTCAATAGGTGCACTAGTGTGCCAAAGATCAAGGCATCACCCCTTGATGATGCACAACAATGTAGCTAGATAACACCAAGGGGTGTGCTGGGTCCCTAGGTCTATAAAACCTAGGACCCTCTTACTTACTTCATTTCTTCTATTGAGCTTTGGTCTACCACACCTGCCCATCTATTTAGGTGTAGTGTTGTGCCACCTCCCTACCTGCTGACCTTAACCTACACAAGCACAAACATTAAAACACAAAATAAGGTGCATAGCTATGCACCTATTTAGGTGTGCAACAACGCACCTTTTTTTGCTAAAACATTAAAAAAGTTAAAAAATAGGGACACTCACCTAAGAAAAGGTGCACAGCTACACACCTATTTTTTGCACTAATTGTATATTAGGGTGCGCATCAAGCACACCCCATTAGGTGCACTGCTATGCACCCTATATATTAAAAGTTTAACAAAGATAAATGCACACTAGGCACACCTTTGAGGTGTGCCAGGTGCACCCTTTTTTGCATATAAGTGATAAAATTAGGTTTTTAAAAAATGTTTTCAAGCAAATAGGTATTTTTCTAGGTTTTTCTCATGTCATTATTAGGGCTTGACTTAATTGATTTTTCTTTGACTCTAGACTAATAGACGTTTTTTTTTTTGTAGATTCAATGGCTTCTTTATCATCCTCCCTTGCTGTAAAGATGGTCACAAAACTCGTGGTGTTCAAATTTTAAGGTGTTTTGACCAAGTCACACTTTCAAGATGACTATTCAAAGATCTAGAACACCAAACTTGGTCACACAGATTTGAGAACATTCCTAGAATTGTGCAACAAGCCCACCAAAAGATCTCTAATGATATCTAATTTGATCTGATTAGGACTTGTTAGCATAGCATCACACCTAACATCTATATAGTCTTCAGGGCTAATTATGACACTCTTCGAGAACTATGTTTTTGAAGAAAGGGTCGTGAAGAGTATAATTGGAGAGATTGTCCTATATCTCCAACCCAAGAACATAGAGAAGGTGTTTCATCTTCCAAGGGCAGATCAATTCATTAGATTAACCTATCAACAAGTGAAAAGATGGTACAAGGAACATGTTAAGGAAGCATCTGAAATCATTCAATCCTTATACCTCATTGAGAAGACTCATCTAGGGCATAAAGCAGACAAAGTTGACATGATGAGAGGCTACATAAAAGAAGATATTAGATATTCTATAATACTTTTGAGTAGAGTCATGGGGTTGCTAGCATCGAGGCACCTAAATATTTGGATGGTGCACTTTATTGAGACTATCAAGATAATGAAGATGCCAATAGATTGGGCATTGATTCTTAGTGAGAACTTGGGTGAGCAACTTGTGGTAGTTAAGAATAACCATAAGTTTTACATGACATCATATTTGGTAGACTTGTTAGATACAAGGGCTATAGATTATTAAGGGCTCTACAAAAAGGGTAGCATGGAAGATGCAAATGCATGGACCTATATAGTATATCCTTAGTTGGTGAAAAAGAAGCTTCCAAGGTAGAGCAAGGAATATAGGATAGTGAATGATGCATTTATATTTGCAATAATCTAGTTCATTTAGGGGGATTATGTGAAGAGGATGTCAGATGAGGTAGCTGCTAAAATTTTAGAGGTTGGAGAGTATCAGACATTCACTTATTGAAGGGTAGCAGGTACCACTCTCAACCCCAAGAAGCTCCCTAGGTACCCAAGTGATAGACTTATACTATTGGAGATTGCTTGACAACTCTTGTCTGCATATGACAGAGCACAAAAGTAACACAAAATAACATGAGTGTGGCCTATTACTATAAGACCTTTCAATGTGGATCAAAGACAAGATATTCCATCTTTTGAGTCTAAGTGGGATCAATATCATTTGGATGAATATAATTCTCCTTGGCCCTATTTTGATAACATCAAAAGAGTAAAATACTTAGCTGGCAAAACATTTCAGCATGAAGATGTAATTGAGGACCATTGGATAAATGCAGTAGATGACTACAATATCTATGTAAGGGATTATTGTAGGATGAATCTCTATCTAGCAAGGAGTGTTTTGAAGATAAAAGTTCCTTTAAAGATAATACAACAGGATACTAAGGATGTTCTTGATCCATTGTTCAATAGAAAAAATATTGGTAATCTACCTATCATGAATGTTGAGGTTGATAAGGAAGAAAACTCAGACATTAATCATAGGGCTAGGCACATTATCACACTAACAAAGGATTGGATCAAAAAACCTTTCAAATTGGATCCAATTCCTCAAGTGGTAGTCTTCCATGCTCAAGCCCACCCAACAAGAGGTTAAGGAGCTAAGGTCACAGTACCCACATTTATGGCTTAGTCCCCTGTGAGGCCAAAAATTGTACACCAATTTGACTGATAAGTTGGATATTATAGAGCTTAGAAAGGTAAAGGTAAGAGGAAGATAACTTCTCCTCAACAAGCTGAGCTAGAAAAGGAAGCAATTGAAGCACCTCTACAACTAGAAGAAGAAAATGTATAAGGGTCAGAGAATGTGGAAGCCACACAAGCCCAGGATAATCCTCAAGTACTGTCAACTAAACAAGGGCAAGGAGAAGTTGAAATAGAAGTGCAAGAAGTGTCTCCACCTCAACAAGAGGTACAAGCTTCCCCATCGACTCCTAAGAGATGAAAGATTAAGACTTTGGTCAAGAGGAGAGAAAAGGTCATTAGGAGAGTTATTCTCTTTCCATCGGTCCCAAAAGTTATCCTAGAACAAGGAGAGGAAGAAGAGGATGATGAGGATGAAGAGTCAAGCTACAGACTTGGAACAGAGAAGAAGATCCATAATTACATTGCCATTCATTCCTAAGTAGTCTATTCAGTCCACTACTTTAGAAGATGAACTGTAGCAATGGATCAATGAGCAGGATGTTGAGGGGACTAATGTCTTCAAGATGTCAGATTTTGATTTTATGCCAGTTGGCATTGAATTGGTGAGACAAAATAAGAGACACTCCAACTAATCAACCTCAACATGAGGATTGGAGTTAGTTGCCACCTAAGCCACAAGGGCCTAAAGTAGCTCCACCATCACCAATTCAAGTTATAGTTTGTGTAGATAAAGAACCAGCTACTCCTCTGCCTCCAAATAATGAAGAATGACAAGTCCAAGTAGAATAGGAGGAAGAGCCACAACAAGTATCCACTGATGAAGTTTTAGAGGAAGGACAAATAAGTGAGCAACCTTAGCAAGCTTCCCAAGACATAGAGGTGAGGATTGTGGACTCCACAGATGCAAATCTCTTACGAAAGGAGAGGACTCCACAAAGGGGAGATAAGGGGAAGAGTATAGCCAAGAAAACTCCTTCATCTTCAAAAGGAAATCCCCAATAGAGCATGTTCCAAGATGGCTAAGAAAAGAAGTGATAAGAAACACGAGGAAAAAATTCACTACCAGGGAAGAGGATGTGATGGAATTGATTGAAGTTGTACGGAAGCCTGAGTCACCACCAAAGGATGCATGAGCATTAGCCTTCATTATGAGTGATCAAAACCATGAACTATTTGCTCATGTGGCTATCCCTCGTCTGCATATAGATTTTGAAGAATTGACTCCAAGAGATTATCAGATCAAGGAAATCATGCTTGGGAAACCTGTGTTGGACACAACTAAGTTGATGGCAACAACAAGAATTAAAGAAGTGTTTAGGTACTTAGAACAGGATGGGGTAGAATTGATAACACTTCAGAGATAGAATGAGATCCTAAAAGGGTACTTGAATGAAGTTGTTGGTACTTTAGATCCTACAAATCTTGAGGAAACTTTGAATGCAAAATTAGAGAGAAGGGATAAGGGGACAATACAACTTGATCCATTTTTGAAAGCTTGTCAGTAATGGCGAGAAAGTTTTGAAGAGAAAGGTGTACAGATTAGACAGGGAAATCTTAAGCTATTACACTATATGCAAAATAATATAGATAGGCTTGTGGCCATTTTGAATCAAGATTTTGGTTTGATGGCCAAAGTACATATTTGGGACAAGGACTTGCAAGCACTACAATTGATTAAGAGTCAAAGTTATTGGATGTTAATGGAGGTATATACAATAAAGGAATTAGAAAAAAATGATGATTGGATAGAGAAGATTGTGGATGGCAATAAAGTAATGGAAACATTACATGTAGAGATTCATAAGCTCAAGGATCAAACCTAAGAGTAAATTTTGGAGGTAGAGAAACATTATAGTGATGAGTGTTTAGACATTTTTGAAGGTGATTCAAGGGAAAAATTGATAGCTGTAGAGGTAGTAGTTGAGAAATTTTGAAATGCTTTTGAAGAATCTTCTAATGATGATAACATCATAAAAGAATTTAGAATGAAAGAAGCATTATTAGATTTTGATGTAAAACTCAAAGATTTTGCAGAGACTCACATCGAGGTGGGCAAATATAGGTAGAAAGTGAAGGACAAGTATGAGGCTTTAGATTTACCAGATGCAGCTCAAGTCACTGAAATCATCAAGAAATTCAAGGGTAAATACCCAAACATAGCCTTGGTATAAAGGGGAACAAAACCCAGAAGCCAGAATTTTTAGTTTTGACACTTGGTAAAATTTTATATTTTTTGAACCTAATTCCAAGGTGTGTAGGTGCGCCAGGTGCACTAGGTGCATAAGTGTGATTTTTTAGAGGCATGCTGGAAGTTTTGAATAATTTAGAGATGCACTGACAACTAATTGCTAGTTCTAAAGTTAGAGCTTTCCATGCATCAAAAAAGCATTTTGATGACAATTTAACTCCTATAGACACCTACTAAAGATTGAGCTTCTATTTTTGGAACTTCAAGACACTCCCATATCTTCTATTGGCTTTCTTCCTCTTATTTTTTAATGTTTTCTTTGTTGTAAGACATGTAAAGGCTCATGCATCCAATTAATGATATAAATATGGATGGAGTCCTACTAAGCACCAGTTAGAGATTTCGTTTGTACATAAATAGACTTGTTTTATTAGTTTAGAAGCATATGTTTACATAAAGATATCTCTCACTCTCAACACAAATTGAGGAGAAGATTTCTTATAAATTGAGGAATGTAATATGTATTCTAGGCCACCATTATTTTGATGCAGTAATATATGCTATTGGTGCTCGCATTTGGAGTGTAATGATTCTTTCCTAAGTGTGTTATATTTTGTGAATGTATGTTCATGGTATGTAATTGAGCCAATAGTTTTATTGCATTTTTTTGGTTGTGCAATTTTTTAATTATAGTGTTTGCTATGGTTTTACAAATTCCACTAACATACTTAGTTCAAGAAGAGATTATCATATTGTTCCTGCATAATTTTTTGTCTTGCATGAGCGTACTTTTTGTGGCCCTGCAATTTGATGAAAAATGAAACATCTTATGCTTACTTAATTCCCATCAATGATTGCATTAGTGGAATTAAGGAAGTGTTGCTCCTATTTTCATTCATTACCTACCTATCTTTTCGAAGGCTTAACTCGTAGATGGGTTGTTTTTGTGGCTTATGTCTGTTAAGATTTTATCTTTCATGTTATTTGCTTAAATTCCTTGTTACACTATATTTATTATTTTATTTACTAACCCATTAGTAAAATTAGGAATTCATAGTGTTGCATTGTTAGATTACATTCATTACAAAATAGAAGATACAAATTTTTTTTTTTTTTTGTGTGTCTTATTCTTTTGAGATAGCAAGCAAATTCTACATCTTATCCAAATTATTTAAGAACTAGCAAAGGCCTCCTTGTGAACATTCACATTTATCTTCAATTGAGTAGATTCCAGTAGGTTGCAAGATCACCTAGAATTTTAGAGTTGATCCCAGATCAACTTTTCAAGGGAGGAGTTCAAAAGGATTCCAACTATTAAGCATCGTGCAAAATGATAGCTCAACATGTGATAGACTGTATTCCACTCAGTTTGGTCTTAGTGCTCGATAGAGTCAACCATAACTTAGTGACCACACAGTGACTTAGTGTATCTTGACCTTTCTCAGTAGGGTCTTGCAACTTGACCTAGCTTGGTAAGGTCTTTATTTTCTTTAGACACTTGGTGACCCTCTTGCATCTTTAATGTTGATATGGATCTTTCTTTCTAGCTGACTAGAACTAATATAAGATGTCTACTTTAGAGTCTTAGTTCCAACTATCCCTATGGGAGATCAAATAGAAATACTTGGGTCATCCAATTCTTAAGTGACATGTGCCTCATGGCTTGGACTTGCATTCTTAGAAGATTTTGGAATCCATTGCTGTCTCATCTTCTTTCTAATGTTTTCATCCTTGGATTTCTTTTCATCTTCAATTCTTCTAGTGTTCATAAAGTTCTTGACAAGGTGTCCAAGTTCTATACAAATAAAGCATCTTCTAGTGGTGTCTTTTGTCCTCATGTGATGTTTCACACATTTTTCTCTAATGTGTCCAAATTCTCCATATTAGTGACATTTGCACCATATGTTGTAGTCCCAACCAAATATAACTTTCACAATCTGTTTTGTTGGGTTCAACATCTTGGTTATGCATTTAGAAGATTTGTGCCCATGTTTCTTGCATTTGTGACATTTGCCTTCAGATTTAGGTTTCTCTTTGCATTCATTAGCTCTACGACCATGCTTATTGCAATTGTATCATTTTCCATTGAATTAGCTTTACCATTACTCCAACATTTGTTTGATGTATGACCTAACTTACCATAGTGATTGCAAGTAGGTCTTTGATTCTTTTGAGCTTCTTGCTTGGATGATTCACCTTCCTCTGTATAGCCAATTCCTACTTTTCCTTTCTGTCTATATTGATTTTTCTCATTCAACTAATTTATGTCTGTTTGAGATTTCATCACCCTCTCATTGGTTTGCCTTTCAATGTTTACATCATTTTGCAATCTTTCATTCTCTGATCTTAGATTCATGATTTCTTCATATGCATTAGTAAGTTGATTAATGAAGTTTGAATGTTGAAGGGATATATGCTAAATTTCATTGTTCTTTCCTTCTATCTCTTCTTTTCCCTTGTCTTTTTCTTCCATGACTTCACATAATCTTACTTATTGAATTTCTTGTTCTCTTTTCATCTTTCTAACTTCTTCTTGAAGATTACCATTCTTTTCTAATAGTTTCTTGATTGCCTCATTAGCTTCATCTGAATTACTTTCTAAAGAGATATCTTCAATTTTTTCTTGAGTGTAGAGTTTGTCATTCATCTATATTGTAAGATCTTTTCTTCTTTTCAAGGATTGAGAGAGTTGCTCCTTTGCTTTCTTAAGTTGCCCAATAGCCAATTCCAAATCCACCTTTTTTATTGTCAATAACCTTATCAAGTCTGAATACCTCCATTGCCTCTGATCTTTACTCAAGCTATTAAACTTCTTCTTTGAGAATCACAAAGCTCTGATACCAATTGTTAGAAATATAAGATAGGCTAGGTTACTGAGAGGGGAAGGGTGAATTAGGAACCAATAAAACTTATTCTTATTTCACCAATCAATCCTTCATATGTATTCTGATCTAATTGCATATATGCAAAACTGAAAGCAGTAAAAAATTCATAACACTTTGACACACAATATGGTGATCCATAAACCTTCCAAATAGAATGTAAAACTAGGGTGGGGATGATACCCACAAGCATTAGCACTATAGTATAAAGTTGTCCTATTAAGGATTACAATGATCACTTCTAATGATCTGCCCTATTAGGAGCATAAGGATTGCTAGGTCCATCTTGTCAAAGGATCTACAAAACATACAATGAAGTATGCACTCAGTACAGAGATTTACAAAAGATTGTTAAGTCTACCTTGTAAAAGGATTTAACTATTCCATCTATTAGGATGAACCAATGGCTAATCTCTAATTAAAACTCTAATTTTTTGAATGAGATTCATTTGTAGTGTAATGTTCACCTTGCTATGATAGATAAATCTTTGTTGCTCCTTATACTACTTGTAGCCTTCTTATTTCACACTTCTTATCTTACTTCTTTTTATTTATTCTTACTACTCTTCTTCAGATGTGATATAATATATTACATATAAACCAATCCAAATTACAATTCATCAAAGTTAGCTGCCATACAAGTTTCATCAAAATACACAAAGTTAGCCCAACTGCTGGTGCTCAGGTTCTAAAGACAAACTTGGTGAGGTTCTGATACTTGACAACCATTGTCAATGCTCAACATCATCATGCACTTGGTATACATAGAAGCTCAATTCATACTAATAACTTCTAAGTAGTTTGAATTTGGTTTGTATTGGTGACTCAATAAATATTGCAAAACTCAACATATAAACTAAATCATTTGGTTAACATTGTATAGCTTGGTCAACACTATTACTGCGAGCTTGATATAAACTGAATCACTTGGTTTACATATCCTAGCTTAGTCAACACTAGGTTCACATCATTGAAGCTGCGAACTTGATAAACACAAGAGAACTCAATTTGCATTGAGAAACTTAATAAACACTATGAAGTTCTGTTATACTGATAATCATCAACTTGGTAGATACTACTTGGTACAAATTGAATGCTATTTCTAGAACTCGGTAGAGCTTGAATTACTTGGTTAACACTATAAACTGTAAGATAAGCTTAGTAGCTACTAACCATTTGATTAATTGTACATGTCCCTAATAAAAAAACTTGATTGTAATGTCAACAACATGGATCTTGTACCATTTATACAACCTATAATAATTTCTATTGTTGATCTACAAAACAAGGAAGATAAAACTAAGAAAAAAGCCACACCTTAACAAAATAATCTGGAAATTTAAGTTCTTGTGCTACAAATAGTATCCCAAACATAAGAAATGTTGAAACGAAAGAAAATAAGGTGAGGAAAAAAAAGGAGTCACAGGTAATCAAGTCTGATCCTATAACTTATATGAAGTCATAGTTATACTTGGTTGGGATTCATAACTTGGATGAAGATAAAATGAGCACCAAGTTATGTGCAAGGAAAGCAAAGCAAGCAAGGTTAAGGAAGGAACATAAGTAGAAACAAGTATTGCATGATGTGAAAGATATCCTATTGGAAGTGGTGATAGACATAACTTTGAATGAAAAAGCACCTATATTAGATCAACTTGTATAGATTGTTGATAAGCTTAATGAACCAGATATCGAAAGTTGATCAAAGTTGATGCAAAGAGCTAAGAAGAAATTTGGACATAAGTTGTTAGAGAAAATTTCTAGTGAGATTGTAATTCAATAAGTGGCATTATCCACTTATGTTATCAAGTTGGAGATAATTGGACAAAATGTTATTAGTTTATTTCAAAAATTATGTAATATACCATTTCTCATGAGTGATGGAAATGATAAACTTTAGAAGGTGAATGAAGATATGAAGGCCAATGCTGATGTACTTGTTGAGACTCAAAATTAAAGCCTTGATTTTGAGTACCATTCAAAAAATCAAGCCTTATAAATACTTTTTAATACATGTGTACCTAACTATCCATTTGAGGCCTAATAGGTGTTTAATGTTTCTAACACCTTTCATTCAACATATCCACTTATCCCATGAAGATAAATTTTTGTTCTTAGTCATTCTGTGAAGTTCCATTTTGAGTAATGTCCAAATTTGCATTTTTGCCTAAGTGTCAAATAGTGACAAGAGGCCTAGTTTGCAATTGAATATCTTGCACCTGGTAATGTTTCATGGGTCACCCTTTGGAAATTTTTAGTATGCATACTAGAGAACCTATGTTTTAGATTTTGAGTCATTGACATGTTTTGACTAGGTTTTGAATCCCTCAAAGTTGGTTGTTTATTGTTGTCATGTTGATGCAAATTGTTCAGAATTATAGGAGGCCTTGTTTGACTTGTTATAACTTTGACTCAGTTAACCAAAATGAGATAATTCATTTTGTATTGCATTCTACAGGTCAGAGGCTTTCTATATTTCAAATTTGAGCTTATGATGAATCTATTTGATAAGTTTTTGAATGCGATTCCAAATGCAATTTGTAAAGTTTTACTGGTGTCGTAAAATATAGATTGGTTAGTATCCCAGTTTGGGATGTCATAAATTTGAATACATTATAGTTGAGATTGAATAGATCACACTGTTGCATTCTACTCTAAAAATTCTTTAAGTGTACCAGTTTGCAAGTCTTGATGAATCTGTCTACACACTTTCCTCGGTTCATTCCATTTGCAAAAATCACTTTTTTGCTAGTGTTCCCAGTTCTGCAAATCCAAGTAGCGCACTTTGACTGCTTGCCAAATGTGTCCAATTATTCATCATGAGACCCAATCATAGATTTATACTCTCCTAATCATAGTGAACTAATGCCCCAGTTTTCATTGCCCCAAGTGTTAGTTTGACCTATTTTCAAAGATAAATTGGAATGTATTTTATGGTTTTCTGACTTGTTTGCTTGCAAGCAATTCTAAGAAGGCAATTTTGATAGTCAATATCTTTTGACTGAGAATTTTTCATGAGATGAGATTTGGTAGGGTAAGAGTATGCAGAACAAAGGATTAGTAGGTTTGACTTTAGAGCCTAGTTAGGTGTTTTTGTTAGTTTTTAAAGCCAGTTTGTAGACCACTTGGCACAAAATGGACAAGTTGCGGAAGGAGGTGAAATAATTTTTCAATGACAAATTAGTGCTTGAATTTGAATCTAGTCAATGTAGCATGTTCAGTAGGCCCATTTGAGATGTCAAGTGTTTTAATTCAATTTTTCTTAGCCAGACCCACTTTGGGGCCCAACTAAATTCATTAGATGAACAAGTTAGCAGGAATAAAAAATGTTCAAAATAGGTGATTAGGCTAATTTGAACAATTATAATTCTCCTGAATGGACATCTCATCATTGAAGATCAAAAGATGTGAAATAAATAAGGAATTCCCATCTAATCTTCAAGAGATTTCTAAATTGCATTTGAAGTGTCTTTTAATGGTTGCAACTAAGTGAGATGGGTCTAGACTTTACTACTAAGATGCTTGTGAAATTTCTTTCATCTGAGTGAATAGTCCACATTCATCAATTGTTTCACTAGGATAAATTTAATGATCCTAGTGGTGATTTTCCTAGCCTTGCAGGAGAATACAATCTTTGTCTAGGGATCATAAAAAAATTACATCCGGACATGGTTGCAATATACAAGGGAAGGGTATTAATGTATTTCAATTTGCAAAATAGATTCCACTTTTGTTTGAGGAGGAGATGTAGTCACAAGGACTACAACAAAGTAGATAAATGGGAATAATTATAAGATAAACTAGACACAAGATAAGATTGAAGTTTTTGTGAGCATTGTCGGCACAAAGATTCCTCTTAAGGGAACATGCAAATAATACATTAGAGATGATATAAAAGAAATAGCATCTGCCATTAAGTCTCATATTCAACAACATTATGGAAATGATTTGAAAATAGCTCAAAGAGATGTCATGTCATGATGTGGATAGAATATACAAAGTGTTGATAGGTGAATCAAGTGTGGAAACATGAAAAGAAAAACACATTGATTGTTTACAATGAGGAATCTATCACCTTGGGCCATGCCATTTCTTTTTGGATGCAAACTATCCTTGTTTATGCTATTGGATTCTTCACTCTATGACTTTTTTGGGAGATCCTACTAATAAGGAACTTAGGCAACACATGGTTAGCCTCCTTTGTTGTTGCCATGATCCTAATTTTGGCTATGGTGGAGGTCCTGATCAGATGGCTCATCTTGCAATAGCTTATACCATTGTCAACACCCATATCACTATTGATGTAGAGACATTTTTGGTTAAATAAGGAAAATTGCTTAAGTTTTGCAACTGTGTGTTTCATTGAGGATGGAGGAAAATCAGTATAGGTGGTGGATTTTGTGAGAAGCAATTAGCACTGAGGAAAAGAATAGAGCTATACGCCAAAATTGCATATCCTTGGAATTTATCACTGTATGGAGGAAATGATGATTGGTTTGAACACTACTTGGTAGGAATCTTTTAAAGTGTACAAAATTATATATGTCTATTTGTGAGGGGAGACACCATTGGAAGAAGCATGAGAGAGGAGATCTCAGGTTTGGGGGTGACTGAACATTCGTTGGGAGAAGAAGAGTTTCTTTTTAAACCTGTACTCCCACATTGCCCGTTTTAGAGGCTTCTTCATTGTTTTTATATCAAAGCACTTATCCATTAAGTATCTTTAAGATGGATATTTTTGAAAACCTTAACACTGCATGTGGGGTGCCACATTGTCAACTAGAGGAGCTAGAAAGTTAAATTTTGAACAATGAGTCCCATGAGGTTGAGATGATGTTGGCATGATGTGGACATTTAGACCAACCACATGATGACAAGTGGCAGTGATGTGGTAACCAAAAAATGAGTTGTGGAATGACACATGTTAGAGGACCTTCCAACCTGACACAGATTCTGAGGTGCCAACATGGTGTAGTGTGCCACATGTCATAAGGGTGCATTCTTGCATGTGACATGGTGAGTGCTAACTATGCATGTGGGGATGTGCCTAACCAACATGTGGCAACGGGCCCCAGTAAGTGGTGACATGGCTGTATAGTAATTTGACAAATGAGGAGGTGCCACATGGTAGTGACATGGTAGGTGCTAGACGGATGGTGACATGGCAATGATAGGGCAGTCAAAAGGGCCAATGAGATGTTGACACATGGTACCCAGTGTCAGGTGACATTGTAGAGGTCTAACCAATCAGAGGTTGACACATGTTAGGCCTAGTCAAAGAATGTTGACCCTGATTGGTAATTGAGGGAAATTTTTTGAAATTTTAGAAAATCATTATTTCAATATTTTTCCAAAAAATCATGTGTAATCAGGTCTTCTAAACATTTTTGAATTATAATGATAGTTCAAAATTTAGAAAATTTTAAATTTTTGAGAAAAGATTTGCAAACATATGAGGCCATGCCAAGGGCATGATTTTCAAAATGGGATTCTAGGTATTTCTGATAGGCAAATATAACAGTATTATATATCACTGAAATTGGGAGAGAACAAACTTTTCATTTTTTGGGTTTGTTTTTGGACAAGAAGCCATAGGTTCAAGTTATGAAAAGATCTGTCTCAGGTACCCAGTTTTCAGTTTCATTCAATTGGGGCATGTCAGATTTGATTTCTAGTGAAATGGTGAACTAAGTGAATGCTAGGGGTAGTATGAATGTAGTTAGGGGCAGATTTTGTTTTCTCCAAATCAGTTTGATGAAGTTATTATCGATATTTTAGATGCATTTTAGATATTTTGGCAATACAAGGGTTTTCATCATTCATAAGAGATATTTCCAAGTTTGTTACAAAATAATGATGAAAATCATAATAGATTTCATGGGTAGAAAGATGAGAGATATTTTACATGGTAGGGAGTGAGAATTTAAGTGGGCACATGTCACTTCTAGATCAGATCCAAGATTTCATTCATTTCCTATATCTTTGTCTTTCCCATTCATTGTAGGGGTTGGTTCTAGTTTGTCTGTGAGACCACATTGTTGGATCTAGTGCTGTGATACCACATTCTTCAACATATTTCTCTTGTATGAACAACATTAGTTAAGCTAATATAGATAGTTTTGATCTATTTAGTGGTTTCATGAGTTGTTTACATCCATCTTGATGTATAGTTTCAAAAAAATGAATACAAATGAGCAAGAATCTCTTAGTTTCATTCTGATCCTTGTCTATGATCTCTATAATCTGTAATATTTTATGGTTTAGGGACAAAGAACTGAGTTCCATTTGCATCCCCTTAAGGTTGTATATGTAATATATTTTTCTATTGGAATAAAGGGCCAAGTAAATGCTTGATGTATTTGACAGCGTTGCTGGTTATTTGAGAAGGATATTTCAAGAGAATGAAGTTTTTATGAATATCGATGTCTGATTCACAAAGTGATAAGATAGATATGATATCTTGATGTATGAAATATGTCACTGGTATCATAGA
This sequence comes from Cupressus sempervirens, assembly GCA_028749045.1. Classification (NCBI taxonomy): domain Eukaryota; kingdom Viridiplantae; phylum Streptophyta; class Pinopsida; order Cupressales; family Cupressaceae; genus Cupressus; species Cupressus sempervirens. The sequence goes on from CM053793.1 coordinate 795,680,423, forward strand.
TGTATGTGTGTGACTTATGGAACTACCCAATAGATAAGGCACTGATAAGCTACAAGATCAACTTGTTCTTACTATGGCATCTTTGGGGATTTGCTAAAATCAAAATTATAATCATCTATTTCTCTTTCTATTTAAGAGCTGAAAGGATGCCCTCACTTAGCTTATCAATTTCTTAGGTCATGTTATTAGCTATTTCATGTTTGGGATCTTTGCACAAGTATTAGAAGATTAAGGGTTTTATTTGCTTTGTTAGGTTCAAGTGTATGTTTTAGCACTAGTACCATATAAGTGAATCTGAGGTCCACTCGCCTAGGTTTTGTAGAGCCCTAAGTAGAAGAAGGGTCTTGCCTCATACCCATAGTTGGCTCAGTATCTAAAAGGATATATTCTAGATGGGAAGTATCTTGTACTAGATGTATCTTGTTCTCATTGGGGTAATTTGAAATTGTGTTGTTTCAAAACACCAACAATAGTAACTACTGATCCTAGTGCTACATCATTGCTTTATTCCTGATTGAGGCTTTTCATAGGATTTCAACATGAATTGATGGAGGAAGATAGAAAAATAAGAACACAAATAAATGATATTCAAGCTTTATTGTTACCTCATATTGAGGTTATGAAAATTCATATAAAAATTGCCAAAGAGATTGTAACTACCCTGAGCTTATCCATTGTAGACCACATGATAGATCTAGTAGCCAAGGTGATGATTGAGAAGTGGACAATAGAGTTAAAAGGATAAATTGGGACAACACAATGACTATTATACTAAATTATCAAGAGTTTCTTGATCACATCGGATTACATCCAAAGTAAGTGTTTTTTTTGTTGTTGTTGTTAAAGATGTTTTGACATCAATGTTAAAAAAGGGGGAATTATATGATATGTGTTTATATATTTGTATGTATTACAATTATTTAAGGAGTAATAAGGAGTTAATGCTACAAAAAAAATTGGTTTTGAAAAATCTTTTGAAAAATACTGACTATACCGAGGAAGCATATGTAATTGGGTGGAAGGAATGAAGCATAATCTACTTAGTGTGGCTCAATTGAGTAACATTGGATTCAAGGTAGAATTCATGAATGGAAAGGCCAATTTGATGGATAGAAAAGGAAATTTGGTTGGGATTGACAAGCAAACAAAAGGTAGCCTATTCTACCTAGATCTAAATGAAAGTTGATGTTCCCTAGCTCAAGTAGAAGAAAGTTGGTCATGGCATAAAAGGTTGTGTCATATGAACTTTAATAATCTGGTCAACATAAGAAAAAAGAGAAGAGTGAGAGGCATTCCAAGCCTCAATAAACCTAACATGGGCATGTGCAAGAATTGTCAAATTGGTAAGATGAGAAAGCCAAGTTTTAAAAGCAAAAAACATCATTCTGAAGAAGTGTTGGAGCTAGCTCATATAGACCTTTGTGGACCTATTGGCATAGAAAGATACACAGGAGATAAGTACTTTATTTTATTTGTTGATGATTATTCTAGGATGATGACGGTTATGTATTTAAAGGATAAATTAGAAGATTTTCAAAAATTCAAATGATATCTGGCTAGAGTGGAGAAAGAAACAAGAAAGATCAACAGAAGAGGATAATTCATTTCTAATGAATTCAATGAATTCTACAATGAAAGAGGAATTAAAAGACAACTATCTACACCTAGTACACCTCAGCAGAATGACATTGCTGAAAGAAGGAATAGATCAATCATGGATTATGCAAGGACTTGACGATAGAGAAGAATGTTGCTATCAAATACTAGAAGGAAGTAATCAACATTGTAGTTCATACCTTCAACCGAGTTTAATTGATGAAGGATTCAAATCAAACACCTTTTGAACTATGGTATGGCTATAAACCTAACATGTGTTATTTCAAAGTATTTGGAAGTGAATGTTTTGAAGGAGTCAAGAAAAGGAAAATTTGACGTGAAAAGTGATGAAGGCATATTTTTGGAATATTCCAATAAGAGAAAATCATATAAATTTCTAAATCTATCTACTCCCAAAGTTTTAGACATTGTACATGTAAAGATTAATGAGTTTGTAGAAAAGAGTGAAGAACAAAGTAGTAAGGAACTTGGAAATATGGAAACTTTGTTTACTATGAGCTTGAAACTTTATCTAGTGCAATTGGGAGTTAATAGTCTTCACCCAGTTCAACCCGAGTTGCAACCAGTGCAACCTGAGTCATCAAAAGGACCCAAGTTTTAGCTAGTGGAAATCAAGTCACGATCTGATGGATCCAAGTCATAGTCAGTGGGATCAAAGCATGATTCAGAAGATCATGGTGAACCTAGTGAATTCAGAAAGAAGGAGCCCATACTTTTTGGATATTTCAAAAGGCATCATGCATCCAAGAAAATTATTGGAGATTAGTTAGTTGGTACAATGACAAGGAAAACATTAAAAGGTACATGTTTGCTTACTAAATTTGAACCTAGATATGTAAAATATGCATTAGAGAATGAAAGCTAGATTGAAGCAATGAATGAAGAAATTGATCAGATAGAAAGGAATAAGACTCGGAACCTTGATCCTAGACCCAAGGAAAAGAATGTAATTGGCACAAAATGGGTATTCAAAAATAAGTTGAATGAGAATGGAGAAGTTTCAAGAAACAAGACAAGGCTACTGTTGCGGTTTCACAACATACACCCCATTTCTCCTAGAAATGGGACCCCCTAGTAGTTTTTTTTTCTTTCCCACCCTTTTTTGGGGTATGAGTCATTTTTGGAGCTCTACCTAGAGTTTGGGTCTAGCCTAGTCCTCTGTTTGAAAAACCCATCTGCCAGAATTGAGAAATTTGGAGATAAAGGTGATTTATGTGTAAAGGATTGCACTAGCACACCTAGCACACATGCAAAGCTCTCCAAGGTGCCCTAGTGCACTAAAATGCACTAGTGTTCTTGCACTTTCCTTTGAAGGTGTGTACCTATACACATGCGTAGGTGTGCATGACCCTGGGTCTATAAATACCCTAGGCCATCACCCTCCCCCTTCACTCATTATCTGCTTTGAGCCTCTGCGAGTGCACCTCTGCACCCTTAGAGGTGTGAAAACCCTACTTTCTTACACACACCTAACAAAAACTAAGTTAACAAAAGAAAGGTGTGCACATGCACACCTATCCAAGGTGTGTACCTTTATTCACCTTTAAAAAGCTTAAAACACTACACTTAACTCAACCAAGGGAAAGGTGTGCATATGCACACCTTGTCAAGGTGTGCATGTGTGCACCATTTCTGACCCTTACCTTTGCAAACCAATCAAAATCCCTTAGCACATGATATGTAGCATGTGCACACTCCACAAATGTGCACACCTACACAAGTGTGTTGCTACACACTTAATAACCTTTTGAAGGTTATTTAGTATACCTAGCACACCTATCAAGGTGTGCAAGGTGTGCTAAACTGCATATTAATACTTTTAGGGAAATTTAACTAGTTTTGCTAGGATTTAGGGTTATGGGTCTGATTTTTTGGTAATTAGGGTTTGGTAGGGGTTGAATTTCAACTTTCCAGACTAATGTGTTTTGTTTTATGTTGATAAAATAGCTTCATGTGTTGGAAATAATCAAGACTAGCTAGGTTACTGAGAGGGGAGGGGTGAATCAATAACCTCAAAAACTTTAAATCAATTCAATAATTGATCCATACATCATTCATTCATCTAATCTATTGTATGCACGAGAAAGATAAACATTTACAACACATGAACACAATATTTTGGTGACCTAGAAACCTTCCAAATCGAAAGTAAAACTGGGTTGGGGATGATACCCACAAAACTTCGTTACTACAGTATGAAGTTAGCCTGTTAGGGCTTACATTGATCACATTTAGAAACATACAATGAAGTATGCACTCTGTTAGGAGATTTATACAAAGAATGTTAAGTCTACCTTGTTAAAGGGTTTACAAAACTGATTCACCTATTAGGATGAAACAATGGATCTACTTACAACTTAATTGCTGATTAGATCCTAGAAGTATAGATCACCTCTTGTGACTGATGAATCTTTACTGCTCCTTGTAGACCTTGTTGAATACTCTGCTTTGCTACTGATTTGCTTTTATTACATGTCCATTCCTTAAAAAATATTCATATATTGAAAATGATATAATACATTACATATATACCATTCCAATAATTACAATTGCAAGGTTGGCCAAAACACAAGTGAACAAAATATTATTGAGTCGGCCAAATAGTAGAAAACTCAAGTACTTCAAGCTGACTTGGTAACCTTCTAATACTCGGCATCCACTGCATTACTTGACATCATCTTGCACTCGATAGAAGTAGAAGCTTGGTCCATACTAATCACACAACATAGCTTGGAACTCGGTAACCATTGGAGACTTAGTAGATATAGTATCACTCGGTAAAAATTGAATCCTTTGTTTACCTTGCTTTCACTCGATAAACACTAGACTTCCATCACTCAATAAACACTAGCTTCCATCACACAAACTGATGACTCGGTAGACACTATGAAGCTCGGTGAACATTGTATGCTCGGTAGATACTGCTTAGTTGCACACTCACTTAGTAGCTTTAGGAATGCTTGGTATGAACAACTTAAGTAATAAATCTACAAGGTAACCACTAAATGCTTGGTATACACTGTAGACTGAGTGATGAACTTGGTAATCATTCAGAATCAAATAAGAGTTGTCACTAATGACAAATACAATATAATGCCAACATCATGGTCATCTTCACTTGCAAAGAGGATGGCTCCAAAACTAGTTGTTTTCAAGTTTCAAGGGGCACCTAAGAAATCACACTTTTAGGATGCACATTCAGAGATTAGAGATACTAAGTTGGGATACATAAACTAGAACATGTTCCTGGTACTTTGCAATGAGCCTAAGGAGAGGTCCTTGATGGTCTCATCACTTATCAAATTAGGCTTGGTTAATGAAACCTAACATCCCACATCATTGTAATATTCAGAGCTTGTCATGACCTTGGTAGAGAATTATGTGTCAGAAGAAAGATTTGTGATGAGTATAAAAGGGGAGATAGTCTGAGACTTAAGACCAAGGAATATTGAGAAAGTCTTCCATCTCCCAAGATCGAATCAATATGTTAAGATTACTTATCATCAAGCAGAAATATGGTATATGGATAATGAAAAGGAGGCTACAAAGATCATACAATCATCATTTTTGATTGATATGACACCCTTGGGATGAAGAGTAGGAAAGGTAGATATGACTAGAGGATACATGAAGGATGACATACTCCATTGTGCTTCTAAGCAAGGTCATGGGTCTATCGGTAGCTAGGCACTTGAACATTTGGATGGTACATTTTATAGAGACTATCTGAATAACTAAAATGCCAATTGACTAGGCCACAATACTAAATGAAAACTTAGATGAGTAGTTGGTAGGTGTCAAAGTTGACCCTAAGTTTTGCCTGAAATAATACTTGGAATATTTACTAGCGACAAGGACAACTGACTATCGAGGATTGTACAAGAAGGGAAGCATGCAAGATACCAATTCTTGGCCCTATGTGATATACCACCAACTGGTAAATAAGAAGCTCTTAGATCAGAGCAAAGAATTCCAAATAGTGAATGATGCCTTCATATTTGCAATCATCTTTTTCATAGAGGGTGATTATGGTGAGAGGATGTCAGTAGAGGCAACAACAAGGATTGTAGAAATTGGTGCCTACTAAATCTAGTTCAAGACATTCATTTACCTAAGGGTATCTGGTACAACTATGAATCTAAAGAAACTCCAGAGATATCTATTAGATAGGCTCATTTTATTGGAGATTGTGAGACAATTCACATCTACATATGGCAGAGTGAGGAAACAACATAATAAGACCTGGGTATGACCCATTACTATAGGTCCATTTGAAGTAAAGTAGAAGTAGGATATCATGACCTTTGATGTAGAATGAGATCAATATCCCTTGGAAGATTACAACTCCCCTAGTCCATTTTTTGACAATAGTGGCAGAGTTCAACTTTTGGAAGGAAAGCATTTTGTTCATGAAAATGCAGTAGAATATCATTGGATGAACACGATAGATGACTATGATACTCAAATTAGGGATTATTGTAGAATGACTCTATATCTAGCAGGAAGCACCTCGAAGATAAAAATCCCACTAAAGGCTATCCAACAAGATACTCAAGATATCTTGGATCCCTTTTACAATCATGACAAGATATTTGATAGGCTAATCATGAATGAAAAAATTGACAGGGAAGAGAATAAAAATATCAATAACAGGGATAGACATAGAATCTAATTAACAAGGGATTAGATCAAGAATCCCTTTAAGCTAGACCCAGTTCCTTAAACTATCACGTTCCAATCCATAACACACCTAGTTAAAGGTAAAGGTGCTAAAGTTACAATACCAACATTTCTCGCCCAATCTCTAATCAGGCTAAAAATGGTATATAAGCATGACAAGGAAGTTGGTTACTTTAGAGATGACAAAGGGAAGAATAAGAGGAAAAGAGCTTCCCCAAAGCAAGTTGAGCCTAAAGCTGAACAACCTCAAGCCCAAGAGGTGACTCAAGCCAAGAATATAGCTCAAGAACCTAATAATCAAGAGCCTCAAAATGAAGAAGATGCTCAAACTCAAAATATTACACAAGTGCATTTGCCAGAACAAGAATAGGAACAAGTGCCAAGACAGGAAGCACAAGAGGTATCCCTGCTTGCACAAGAGGAAGAAGCCTCTCGTATAATGCCCCACTAGAGAACCCAAAAGAAATTAACTTAATGTTTCACTAAGTTTGTCAAACATTTTTTTTTGAAAGATAATAACAACAATAGATATAATATAAGGGAAGTAATAACAACAAGAGATAAAAATAGCAAAAGCATTAATTCACATACATACAACCATCAAAACAAATTACATCTCTTAGGGTTTTGTGATGTTGAATCACATTTAAGTTTAATTAATATTGAATCCAATATATAAAAAATCCACATCAAAGAATAACTACAAATGCAAATCCATTTAAATAATATACAATTATCTTGAATGCCACTTGGCAATAAATCATAATGCACAATCATCTATTGTATAGGTCATAGGGTATGAAAGGCTGAAATAATATAAATCATAAAAAATAGATTACATTATCTTGTAAGATCTATGAAATCAAATATAATACACTTAGATTATAACCATCCATCATAGAAATACAAGATCAGATAGAAAGGAACATTTGCACAAACACATCCAACAAGGGCATCCATTAGTCAGATCTTAATGGTATAAGAAAATGCACTACCACTTGACCTTGTGGAACCTAAATGGTCCACTCCAACCATGCTGAGGAGATAAACTCAAATCCCATATAGAAATCAAACCACAAGTCATAACCAACATCTAGGTTCAAGAAATCACCTGAAAGAAAACTATCTCAATGGGTACCAAGACACAAGTATCAATTAATCCCAAGGGCAACATAGACACATAGGAAATCTACTATGCAAGTGTCATCACATGAGCGGCCTCTAAGGTTACCCTAACAACCACTATGGACTCTAGACCCCCTAGTGTCTCTATGCGGCATTAGTATCCTTTTGTATAGACAAGGCATACTAACAAGTCATCTCTAAGGTTACCCTAGTAGTCTTTTAGGACTCCAGACCCCCTAGTGACTTTATGTGGAACCGTATCTTATTAATTTATTTTAACTCATTTAATGAAATGTTATCACTTATTAAAAAAACCTATAATGGGTTACACAGGTAACCTCTTTAGGGCTTTGGCCTCCATTGTAAGCCACTTCCCAACATGACATACATATAACCTACCCTAAGCTTAGTAAAAGTAGTAGGTCATATATGACCATAAATCACTCATCCGTTCTTAAACAAGCAACTAGAAAAATATTGAAAAACATTACTAATCCTAACTATAGATTTCACCAATATGATCATCCTAACAGGATTGATTCAAAGTAAAGTATACATAAACTAAATCCATGTCATAATATGACATCACCAAGAAAAAATAAAATAATCACCCCAGTCCCATACAAGCAACTGGGAAGCAATCCAAAGATGATTGATCAAAGACTCAAAGGTTATATAAGGCAAGTCACACCATTCACCTCAGTTTCACACAAGAACATTGGAAAGCAATAACCACCAAGAGATCAAACTCATCATAGAACACACATGACACATTACTATGGTTGGGTATAAAAGATTATAACCAAAATAAGCCATACCACCATCACAAAAAAAACTCCCAAGCCTTTGGTAAACATCTTGATTTGGTCAAAGCTAAGTCAACCCACACCCAACAACAATAAATCACACATCACATATAATACATATGAAAGTAATTTTCTCAATTCATTAAGTTTTGAAAACCTCAAAATTTGATATTTACTAAATGTTTTTAGATCCTCATTTTCATTTTCAAGCACAATATTCAACCATACAAGTAGGGTTTCAGTTTCTATCTTTTCAAAGTATGATAATTACTAAGGTTTTTAAATAATAATATTTCACTATTAATAAAATCATTTTCATATAACATTACATCATCGATAAAATACAAGTTTACTAAAATAGTCATTTTCCAAACTGCTATTATCAATTTTACTTTCCAAAATTTTTTAACAATAAAATCCTTAATTTAAAATTTATTCAAAAGAAACAACAATCACCAAATTACTAAAGATAATAATTATTTATGTATTAATAAATTAACGTATATTAAATTATTAATATAATAATTATAAATCTAATAATAAAATAATAATTATTAATAACTTTTAAAATGTAATAACTACTAACATTTATAATATTTAAATTATAATAATAATAAAATTATTTATAAAATTTAAATAAAGTAATTAAAAAAAAAAAATTACCCTTTTTCATTTACATTTAAAGCTCACCAACTGGGAAGTACCATCATGGCAACCCTGCTACTATTGCAATAGGTTCGTGTCAACAACAGACTTACCATGTGCGGCCTTACTACCTTCGACACATAAAGGGAGAAGGGAGGAGGGAAGGTGGGTTAGGGGTGGTGGCCCTCGCCCACGATTTAAAAAAAAAAACAAAAAAAAACTATAACAACAAGCAACCACCTCCATTAAAAACATTCAATGCCCCTAATTCATTTATGTATATAATTTTTTAATATTTAATAATGTAATTACACATTAATTACAAATTACTATATATATATATATTTTGGTCAGTAAAGGATCAAAGCCTTTGATTATATTTTTAAGCAAATAAAGATACATCATAAGTATCTCTGTTCAAACGAGCACTGGTAGGAAATAATGGAGAAGAAAACCTCCAGTCTTGCCTGGGACCATAGTCCTTTATTACTACAATATAGAAGGGGTGTACCCTAGTTTCAAAATTGATTTTTATTAGAAAGGAGCAGACAAGAGTCCAAATCAGCATTTTGATGGTTCTGACTAGACCAATCCAAATATAATCCTATTCCAATAGAACCACTTTAACCATAGTTTTAGACTCTTAGTGGGCATCCCTTCTTTGCTATTTTATCTAAAACTCATATGACTTACTATTCTACTAAACAATAGACTACTAAGAAGAAATCGTTAGTATTATTAATTAAGAGTAATTTGAAAAAGGCTTTCTTGATTAGATATTAACACACTTTGCTAACCAATAACAGTAAAAAATGCTGATAATTTTTGAATTTGATTAAAAAATTCTCTTAGTCTTAACATTCTTTAATAAATTCAGATACCATCGTCATAAATTAGAATCCTATTAAAAACCAGGTTTTAATATAACATTCTAAATTCCACAAAGTTATTAGGCATAAATTCTAACATAATCGCATGGGGGATACAAACCAGTAATGCCATTAAAAGAAAACTATTTTTTCTTGATTTGTGTTTGGTTATATAATATAGTAACTTAATTACCTATTTGAAACTATTTAGTTTATTTTTCTTTATTAGTATGGTCCTAATCTAAAATATCTACTATCCCTACTATTATCACAGTCCTAATTTTTTGACTCAAGTAAGGACCTTCCCAAGCGTGTTTAATCTAGCAAAACTACACCATTCAGAATAGAAAATCTTCTTAAAATTATGTTTCTACTTTAATTCTTAATCAACATTTCTCTACAATATGTTATACAGAGAGTTCAAGAAAACATTAACTACAGTGAGTTAGGAACTACATATTTGCTTCATTTGTTTTTATTTTCAGTTATTGAAAAACTGAGATCATTACCTTTGTAATTGCTAAAAGTGAACAAATCGAGCAAGATAGAAGGGAAAATTAAGAACTTCACAAGCACCAATGTTTGAAAGTGACAGATAATTAGTTTAAACAAAGCCCACAAATAAAGAAGAAACATTCATTTATATTAAGTGGGTAAATTACATATTGTTAAAATTTATGATTGATAGACAACCCTATAAAAAAATCACCATCATGAAAAAAGGGACCAGGATGCAAACTGAATATCCTAAATCTACAATCCTTCCATTTTCTATATAATTAGCTTGATACAAAATAAGAATAGATAGGATGAGAATTTGGAAAAAGATCCACTAAAACATATAAGGAAAAGCATACTAACTACCAAACCAGAATGAAAAAAAAAGGCTTACATACTGCCACAAGGAAAATAGGGGAGCAAAAATAGGGGACACCCCCAACCAACCCTATAGGGAGCTAAATGGAGAACTAGTCACCAAAACAATGCAAGAGAGCCCACCTAGCCTAGATGACTACTTCTAGTAAACCATAATGATCTTTGAAATATCATTAGGCTTCTCAAGCTAGAAATTAGGTGGGAATTCAAATGCATTTTTCTCCCTACTAGATTTCTCCATGTTAGTGGTGCAAAATTTAAAAGCCTCTAGGTTGTCCAGTACCACCCCTAGATGAATATAAGCCTTAAAATGTTTAAGTAGTTTTTAAGCCAATCTTTACTATCATCTTTAAGAATCCCTCTCCACTGGAGGAGGAATTGAATGCTGGCCTCCATTTTTGGCCATTCCTTGTAGAAAGCCATGTTCTCACAAATGGCTAGGGAAGGATGCTGAATCACTAAAACCAAGTCAGAAATGGTAGGTGGGTGTGCCGTGTACCTTTTTGGAAGGGAAATCCTAAGCTTCTTGTCACTGCTTTTGATGGCTTCTTCCAACCCCATTTGCCAAACTAGGTCAAAAATATTGCAACAGAGCCTAATCATAGCCCAATACTCCACCCTAGCTCTGGCCAAACAATTAATAAACATTCCAATAATATCACTATTGGTCTGCCAGACATAATCGTAGTTCAAAGTTCCTTTTCTAATGGCCTGACATATGCAATCCTAGTCATATCATCAATAGGCGTCAAAATTCTACTCCATCTCTTTGGCTTCATGTTTCCTTGGAATACCATTGTCCACACCTCTATGGTGTGAAAAAGACTAATATTTGAATCCATCTTAAAGGTTAAATTTTCTCAGATTGACAGAGATGGAAAAAGACAGCGAAGGTATAAATAGGAAAAGGCTATCAAAGAAGGTCCTAGAAAAACCTAGAGGCAGTGACATCATCCATAAATGATGCCAGCTAGTGCTGAGGCACAAAGGAAGCCTATTGTCATCCAATGATGGAAAGCCTGAGAGGATTTCCAATTATACTACCTTGAAATGATAGGACATAAAACACGACTAGGACCAGTTTAAGGGGACGGATAAACAACTATGCTAGAAGATTAAGAAAGGCTAGAATAAGGGGATCCTACTAAATGGAGATTAAAAAAGGTGCAAAAAGTACTATATAATTACATTATATATACATATATATATTTTTAATAAAATTTCCAATCGAAATTTGATAGAACAAATACAAGCAATCAATTGAATCTATAAACAACATTCTTGATTTCTTTATTGTTCAAACCCTACCCAATATTAATCAATCAAATAATGAATACAAGATTCAAAACAAGGGTTTTAGATTCAATTCATATATAGAGGTTTCTCAAATGAAGAACGATAAAATCACATACAAGGGTTTCAAACTCAATTCAATTTTGAAAACCAATTCGCAAGCATGGAGAAGATAGAGAAATCAAGAATGGGCAACTACTGCACAAACTCGGAAGATCCTACCTAGATCTGATGCTAAAAAAATGAATGCACAAAACATGCAATAATTTCCTTTTCCCTCAAAAACCGTCTTCTTGGAAATCTACTCCTCCAAACCTTGGTTATTACAAAATGAGTTCTAGATCTCTAATATAGAGTTCTCCCCTAAATTTGGGGCTTTGATTGTGCAATCACGCGAGAAGACTCATTAATCTTTAACTTTTATTATTTTATTTAATTTTAAATTTCATGCACACTCTTTATGCAATTTAATGAAAATAAACTTTATTAAATTAATGCTTTCTCTTTCTTATTAAATCATGAGATGATTTAAGATAATATTTATTAATTTAACTAATTATATTATTTAGAGTTTATTATTAAAATAAAACTCAATAATCATTATTAAATTAAACAAATATAAATATGCCTAAATTAAAACTTTAATTAATCTTTTAAATTTAATTCTTTTATTTAATTAATTTCTCAATTAATTAAATATAATTAAAATATAAAAAATTTCCTTATAAATTTTCCATTAAATTAAATCATTAAATCATCTTTTAATTTGATTTAATTATAACAAAAAATCATCATAGACCCACAAGACGAAATACAAAAACCCATCATAAAGTACAGAATACCAAAACAAACTCTAGTGTCAAAATCATGAATTCACGTCACTTGACACATTCAAATGGGTAAACAACTTAGATACTTGTCCTACTTCTTAGGACAATTGTCTTAGGTTAGGATTTGGACTCAAGAATTATCTCCCTACTTATACCATTGAGATACTATGATAGGGTACTCTCATCTTGGAAATTCAGGGAAGTCGATACTCGGTACTTTGTAATCTGCATAAAATCCATGCATGTACAAACATATATATTCTAAACTAAATAGATAATGGTAGGAAGTAGTGCATTGTGTAGATCCCCACTAGCTAGTGACTATGTCTCCCTCCCTCAACCACATTAGAAATGTCATACATAAAGTAAAACAGACACACACACACCATACACATGCAAGTACATGGCAAGTAACCATAGAAACTACATATAATTAATCCATCTATGTAACATCATGAAATAATTGAAATCACTATATCAACATACATATATCATCATAGAAATAATCCTGAACACATGAAATAACTAACTCAACACATATATCAACTGAGTATAAAATAACTGTTGTCACAAAGGTTTGCACCCTTGTCCAAATTTTTTACCTAAGGACAACCTTGTGAAACATGGAAACAACCTCCAAGCCATGGGACTTGAACTACGAGGTTGAGTCTCCGGAGAAGGCTAACTTCCTTTACTATCAGGGTGCACCTAACTACTCCTGGAGAGGAAAAGGGAGAAGGAATGCATGAAAGCAAATCTACCTACTCTAACCTAAGGGGGTGATGCACCAAGATAGAGTGTTCAAACCAATCTCTGCCCATATATGCACTATTGAACCATCATGACACCAAAAGATATACACATCCTGACTTGCTTTAATCTAACAACAATCACATGCAGATCAGAAAACCCAAATGAATGACACAAGGAAAGAGAGGATTCACTTATATACCATTCATTGGCCAAAAGGGATAGAACCATGTGAGATTGTAGATTTCTACAATACACCAATGAGAGGCAAATAGTTCTTGCACTTTACATCAATGGCTGAAGGAGATAAGAAATAATTTCATATAATTCAAAGGCAAAGAGAATTTACACATAAAATTGCAAAGCAATATCAGAGAAGTCAGAGAAGAGTCGACCCGAAAAAAATCTACAAAAATTACCTTTATAGCTTAGACATAATTGAGATATTTTCTAACTAAAGTTACTCCACAACCACCATCATTAAGTCTTGATAAAGATTTAGAGAAAATTTGATATTTGTTGAAATAGAGCTCTGATAGAAATGGTGCCATTAAACCATGCTAACCAAAAAGATGGATGAACTGAGGTGGTGGAGTGTTCTCTTGCTATTTATTGGGCTCAACATTCACTCTAGAGTGGTTGGCATTGATCACGAGGATCAAATCGTGCAACAAAACTCGATCTCCTTCGTTTCTAGCTTGTGAATTAGCAAAGTCAGCAAGTCAACTGAACTCTACCACCAGGATGAGCCATGTGGGCCAATAGCCTTTTATTTCTTTGCCACCTCGCAAGGTCTCCACATGATTGACCACATCTAATTGACTAACTGAGCCACCTCCTCAAAACCCTGACCGTGGTGGTCACTTAACTGCCAGTCTTCACTGCTAATGCTAACTGTAGGATTATCTCCCTGGGCCCACAAGGACACATGTCCTTTAGGTGCTTCCTTGCAATGTTTAACTTCCTCGCATCTTAATATTGCGGGAAAGCACCGATCGTTGATCTCCATAAGATCAATGATCATGAAAGATCCTCCATTATACTGTGCCTACCCGCTAAAATTTTTGGGCCCACGAACCACTCAGCACAACCTAGCATCCAACTTAGCCACCTAGCACCACCTTGGTATCACCTTGTGACATATGGAATAAACCCAACCCCACAAGGACACGTGATAGTGAGGCACTTGCCCACATTCCTTAACATCCTTACACTTTCATGATGCGGGGAAGTGCCAACCCTCGATCTGTTTGCATCGAACGATTGATCTTGCTGCTTAATAGAATATCACCTTTTCAAACCCACGTGTTTTGACAAGTGCCATGACATAATTTATTTATTTCTCCTGAGAAGAGCGGGCCCATGATGTCACACCATGCCACATGTCGCAAGGGAGCATACCCATGTTGTTTAATTTCCTCGCAACTCCTTATTGCAGGCATGCGCTAGCTATTGATCCTTGAAGATTTGATGATGGAAGGTACAACTGGGAACATGTGACATTGTGGGACAAGTGTCACCAGGGTGCTTGCCTGCTTTGTCAGAAAGTTTGACAAAAGAGAATGTGAGAAAGCGGGCGCCAATAAAAATGCCAGCTCAGTCAACAACTTCCCAACCTGTGGCCCACAAGAAGAACATGACCCACCTGCCATGCATTGTAAAGGGGCTTCCCCAGATTATGTAAAGATCACTTGTTTTGATAATGTGGGAAAGTGCCCACTGTAGATCTATGCAAGATCTGATGGCGTGGAAAGTTGAAGGCCAGTGGAAAAAAACTTAGGGAATATAGGAAATACTATAAAGTTTTAATCATTTTAATTTTTTTTTTGTATTTCCATGAAATTTAAATAATACTAAGATGGGAAGCAACCATTGGGTGGGCTAAGTATTCAAATTCAAATTTTTGGTGGGGGACAAAAATAGGTAACATTTCTGGCAACTCAGAGGGGATGCAAGCCAACTATGTGTGTGACCAGTGACCTTATGCATCCATTGGGCTATAGAATCACAAAAGATTTTGATCTCATGCATTATGAAACCCTAACCCTACCTCTATAGTAGCAAAATATTGAAAGCTCTATCTCTGCAACCTCAGCAAAAAATATGGTCGTGCACTTCTTGGAAAGCAGGAAACCAACATAAGAAAACTAAGCTATCTATGTACATGAAACCTCAACCCTTGTCAGAAACATGGTTTGAGATAGATCCCATTAACTAGGATAGGAAAAGTTTCACCATCAGGCTTGCTTAATTGAAAAGCATTGGCCTGCTTGCAACTGACAATCACATAGGGGCCACTCCATAGTGCATCAAATTTTGAGTGTCTTCCTGGTTTTGCCCTATCTACATCCCATTTCAAAACTAAATCACCCTCTCTAAAGGTTTTGACCCTAGACTTCTTGTCAAAGCTCCTTTTCACTGTTGTTGATGTGTTTCTAGGGTCTACATGGCCTGACTTCTTTTCTATTCTTGCTCCATTAGCTCTACCATTCTTACTGTCATGGCATCATCTTCAATTAGCTCCAACTGATGAGCTAGTTCTAGGGATGAGAATTCTAATGAAATTAAAACCCTTGCTTCTCTGCCATATACCAACATAAATGGTGAATTTACTATTGACCTCTTAGGTGTTATTTGTCAGCCCATAGTGCAGTCCTCAACTTTTGATGCCAACGCCTCTGGTTATCCTCTATAGTTCTTTTCATAATCCTAATCAAGTTTTTGTTGGATAACTCAGCCAAATTATTACCCTAAGGATAGTAGTTTGAGGATGTGCTCAAATAGATATTATGCTCAACTGCCCATGCACAAATCTGAGCTCCTACAAAAGATTTTGCATTATCTAAAATAATGGTTGAAGGGTCACCAAACCTAGTCACAATTTCATCAAGGAACTCAAAAATTGATGATTCTATGGTGTCCTTCAATGCAATTGCCTCTGTCCATCTGGTGAAGTAATCTATAGCAGCTAAAATTCATTTGTGACTAGAACTAGAAGGAGGATTGATAGGGCCTATGAAATCCAATCCCAATTGAGAAAAAGGTTGGTCCACCTGAATTGGATGAAGAGGAAGAGCTGCAAGCTTTTTCTTACCAAAGAGAAAGGCACATTTTTCACACTTCCTCACATGCATATGACAATCATGGAATAGGGACGACGAGTAGTAACTAGCCCTCATGACCTTCATTGTAGTTTTCCTTGCTAAGAAGTGACCACCATTAGGACCATCATGAAGCTCTTTGATCATTCTTTCAGCTTAGTCCATGTCAATGCATCTTAAGAGGGCTCCATTAAAATCTTTCCTGAAAAGGATACCATCAACTATAACATAAGGAATTGACTATAATCTATAATATCTCCTTTTAGTTTTATCTAATCGTTCAAGGTATCCATTGTCTAATAAGAAATTTCTCATATCATCCATCCAGTTCCTTGGGTCATCATTTCTTGTCTCTTGTTGTTCTGTTAGTATCATAGTGACTTCCTCATCCAGTTCTTGATATGATATCATCTGTTTACACAACACCTTCCCTCTTACTAGCTTGGTGATCTAGATGTCAACATCATATTCTATTACTTTAGTAATCCAACCAGCTCTCTTCTGACTAATATTTTTTCTCAAAAGGAAATCCTTCACACTGGCATGGGGTACTAACAAATGAATTTTATTATGAGATAGGAGGTGTCTAAATTTCTTTAAAGCTCTGATGACTACATGGGCTTGCTTCTCTACATAGCTGTATTTGTCTTCATACTCTTTAAGCCCTTCACTAAAGAAGGCTATGGGCTGCTGTTCATCTTTATCATTTGTTTGAGTCAAGACAACATAAATTCTTGACTCACCACCAAGGGTATAAAGGATGAAATCCTTTTCAAAATTTGGATTAATGAAATTAGGGGCTGAGGCTATGGCTACCTTAATCTCTTCAAAACTTTCCTTCCCTTCCTTGGTCCATGCAAAGACCATACTTTTCTGGAGCATAGCTGTAAGGGGTTTTACCATGGTAGCAAGATTAGGATAAATATTCTCACAAAATTTATCCTACCAAGGAAACTTTGCAACCCTTTCTTATGTTGAGGAAGAGGGAGAGCAAGTATCACTTTTGTTCTTTCTGGATCAATGGCTAAACCATCCTTAGATACAATGTGTCCTAATAATTTTCCTTGATTGGTAGCAAAGATACACTTGCTTGAGTTAAGAGATACCCCAAACTCTCTACACCTTGAGAACACCTATCTCAAATGATCAAAATGATCTTCTACACTCTTTGAATACACTATGATATCATCAAGGTAAACTAATACAAACTTTTCAATCATTTTTTTGAAGGCCATCTCCATTGCCTTCTGAAATGTAGCACCTATATTGGTTAGCCCAAATGGCATCTTACAATAAGCATAAGTACCCCATTTGGTGGTAAACGTAGTCTTGAACTTATCAGACTCTTTGACCAGCACTTGATTGTAGCTAGAAAATGCATCAAGAAATGAGAACCTCTTTGAACCATTGACCTTGGACAAAACTTTCTTTATGGAAGGGAGAGGATGGTGATCTTTAAGGGAAGCTTGGTTAAGGTCCCTAAAGTCCACATAAAATCTAATTTCTCCATTCTTCTTCCTAATAGGGACAAGGATTGCTACCCATGATGAGTGCTTGATGGGGAAAATTATATTGGCCTCGATCAATTTGGATAGCTCTTTTCTCATCAAGGGTTCAATTTTGGGATTCACTGGCCTCTATTTTTGTCTTACTGGTTTGACATTATCAATTAAATCTATGGTATGCTGAAACAAACTTGGGTAAAAACCCTTTAAATCATCATACATCATAAAAAAAATAAAAATAAAATTCTTGGCATAGATGAATAAAACTTTCTTGCTCAATCTCTAAACATACCTTCCCCATGTTTAAGGATTTTCCATCAACAATCATGACTGGGGTGTGATCATCTTCATCAGTAGCCAAGTTCATGACTCTACCTCTTGCTTGGTCATCAGGATTAAAAACACTCTCTAAGGTAATGAGACCCTTAGGTAATTTTTTTGAACTGAGATTAATGATTTGATCACCATACTGATCCTGCAGTCTCGACTAGTTTCTATCTGAAAACTCTGCTTCATTCTGCAAGAAGCTTACAATTTGTTCATTAGATTCAAACACTTTCTAATGAATGTTGTTGTCAGGGATAGTAGGCCTTACTTCAATTTTGATTTATTGCTTCTTCTTCTCCTCAAGATTCCCTGGCACATCATAAGATTCACCTATTGCTACAAGTTTATCAACATATCTATTTTCTTTTCTAGGGATGCTTTGAATATTAAATGCATTGAAACCCTCAAGAAAATCCCATACCCTATGTTTATAAGACTTGAGAAAAATATTCTTGGTGATATTATGATTTACCACCAACTCACTATCTCCATATACACTTAAGGCTTGAATTCTTCTTTTCTGAGAAAGTAGGAGACCCTAAATCAAGGATTCATCCTCGACCACATTATTAGTGCAACTGAACTGGACCCTAAAATAGAAGTAGTACCTTACTTGTATAGGAGAAATCAACATCACACTAGCCCCTGATCCATTCTTATTCCTTGATCCATCAAAGTACATACTCCATATCCCACCCATATCTTCTTTAGTCTACACAAGATTGGGAACTAGATCATCCTTCTCTAATATACAATATGTAGTGAGGCCTATCTCAAGGGTTTCTGGCATAGGATCAAATTGATATGCATTAGCCCATTCATCTAAGAGAAAATTAGGTATCTCTACTAGGGAAGTAGTAGGCTCATTCATTATGTGATTCTCATCCATTTCTAGGATAGTGCAATTCATGTTGATGAGATTAGGGGTGTAGGGTTCAGTATGATGGAGGGCTAGAGGCTTTGCTCTGATTGAAGCTTTGGCCCCATATCTTGTTCTAAAAGGCATATATGACCAATCAAAAGATATGTAGCCACCTATTTGGGCAGTGAAGTCTCTTGATAGGCAGATGGTAAAATGTGGCTTGACTTTAGCAATGGATATATCTTGAGTTACAATACAACTAGGGCATGCATGTAGGGCCATTTCCACATTCCTAAGGATCCCTACAATCTTGAAAGCACTACCATCCAACTATAATACATCCCTAACAATGGGCTCATATTTCATTCCCAAAGCATCAACACCACACCTAGGCATCACTGAACTACTAGCCCCTAAATCAATCATGTAATTGTGGACTAGTTTATGTCCTATAATTAGAGAAACATAAAATGGAGGGGGTCTAACCCTTTTACTTTTTTCTTCCTCCCTTGATAGTTTTACTAGGCTTGTGGCACTTTCCATGCTGGGTGGCTGATCCTTTGGTTCAATATTTTCCAATTCTTGTTGCAGCAACCTCTTTTGTATGGGTATAGTAGCAACAACATCCCACATGGAAATATTCACATTTTTATTCTTCATTTGTTCTACCACACTGAATGGCATAGTAGGTGAGTTGGTAGAAGCCTTGCAAGCTACTTTTGTAGGAGGTTGAGATGGAACAACTTGAGGATCACTTACATCTTTTCTATCATTATTTCGCCTTTGCTGCTGAAGGGTATTTGATTGATCATTTATTGCTTGCTCATTAGGTATTGCATTTGAAGTTGAGGCCTAATTAGGAGGAGGAGGGGTAGCATCTTCAATAGCTTGTCTTTTGCTCCTAGTGTTGTGAGCAATGGAATCCTAGTCTACATTACAATGTTCCTCGACCTGATGATTCTTAAAGGATCAATCACCTTGTCCTTGCATATATGAGGCATCTTTAAATTAGTCATCCTTGTATGATTGTCTTGCTACAGGCTCTTGGATGGTCAAAGCCAAATAAGATTCAACCTTCTAACACATGCAATGGGCGTAGGAGTAGTTATAGGAGGGACAAAAATCTTGATCTTGGGCCATGTTGTTTTAAGGAACTATGGCCCTGCTTTGGTTTACATTTGAGGTTGAAGCATAGCTATTCTGCCTATTTTGATCAAAAGAATTGTTCCCATAATTTTGATTTGGAGGCCTACCACTATTTAGAGTTTCATATTGCAATTGATGAGCCTTACTACCTTGAGCTTGCTGTCTCTCTAAAGTCACCACCTTGTTGCTCACTTTCTACATCAAAGAGAAACTATCCTCTAGCTTCTTCTCTTGGCCCTGCAATCTTTTATCTATGTTCAACATTATAGATTGCATCATCTCTTTGATTTCATCTATTCTATTTGAAGATGTGGAAGCTTGAGGGACTAGATCAAGGGACTGTGATGTGGAAGTTGTGGGGAGAGGAGCCATTGTTGGTTGGTAATTTGGAACATCAAGGAAAGGTATCTCCTCCCATAGTTTGGATTATAGTGGCAATGTCACTGTTAAAAGCTCTAAGGTAAGTCAAGAAGGCATTACCAAGGGTAGGTTTTACTAAAGTAGGTATTCTATCCCATGTCTTCTAAAATCTATAGTTGAAATCAGTCATACATTCATGGGGGGCTCTTTTTATAGTAGTCAACTATTCTAAGAGTGACAAATGGTCACTTTTGTCCTCAAAGTGTTTACATAGTCCTACCCCTAATCCATCCCAATCTGCTATAGAACCATGAGCCAAGCCTCTATACCATTGTAATGCTTTTCCTTTCAAGGCTGAGGCTAGAAGCCTAACTGAAACATCATCCTCTATAATACCATGGATATTACAGACATTTGTAACCTCTTGAATGTGTTCTGAGAGAGAGATAGAAGTTTCACCAGTAAAATTTGGTATACTTTTGAGTGTAGCTATTGGTATGTCATGTATTTGGGCTAATAAAAGAGGACTCCCACCATTAAAGGTGGCAAAAGTATGGGCTCTAGGCTGTACCATATAGATGAGTGATCTATTGATATGTGCTGATGGCAATCTAGGTTGAGATCTAATAGCAGGAGGAGTAGAGATAGATATTGCAAGTATATTTGTTGCTATTGCACTCCTAACTAGTTATAAAGATACTCTAGCCTTCCTTCTTCTAGGATTTGAAAATGAAAGCTCTTGGTACTAAAATTTACCTCTAGAAGATGCCCTTGTTTTAGCTTTGGGCATGAATTATTGCAACTTTGGTCTAGAACCAGATGTATTTGAAGCTTAGAGTCACCAAGTACTTGAAGAATGAGCCTCTTTAAGGCTTGAACACCAAAGCTAGTACTATCTCCTTGGTATTAATCTTGAAATCTTCCTTTTGACACTAGTAGACTTGAAATTTTCTGAATAAAGTCCCATTAGGCATGCCAAAAACTATTGTCACAAAGGTTAGCACCCTTGTCCAAAGTTTTTACCTAAGGACAACCTTATGAAACATGGAAACAACCTCCAAGCTATGGGACTTTAACTATGAGGTTGAGTCTCTAGAGAAGGCTAGCTTCCTTTACTATCAAGGTGCACTTGACTACTCCTAAAGAGGAAAAGGGAGAAGGAATGCATGAAAGAAAATCTACCTACTCTAACCTAAGGGGGTGATGCACCAAGATAGAGAGTTCAAACCAATCTCTACCCATATGTGCACTATTGAACCATCATGACACCAAAATATATACACATCTAGACTTGCTTTAATCTAACAACAATCACATGCAGATCAGAAAACCCAAATGAATGACACAAGGAAAGAGAGGATTCACTTATATACCATTCATTGGCCAAAAGGGATACAATCATGTGAGATTTTAGATCTCTACAATACACCATTGAGAGGCAAATAGTTCTTGCACTTTACATCAATGGCTGAAGGAGATAAGACAGAATGTCATATAATTCAGAGGCAAAGGGAATTTACACATGAAATTGCAGAGCAATATCAGAGAAGTCAGAAAAGATTTGGCTTGAACAAAATCTACAAAAATTATCTTTATAGCTGAGGTATAAATGAGATATTTTCTAACTGAAGTTACTCCACAACCACCATCATTAAGTCTTGATAAAGATCTTGATAAAATCTAATATTTGTTGAAACATGGCTCTAACAAAAATGGTGCCATTAAAGCATCTTGACCAAAAAGATGGATGAACTAAGGTGGTGGAGTGTTCTCTTGTTGTTTACTAGGTTCAACATTCACTCGGGAGTGGTTGGCATTGATCATGAGGATCAAATTGCGCAACAAAACTCAATCTCTTTTGTTTGTGGCTCGTAAATCAGAAAAGTCAGCAAGTCAATTGAACTCTGCCACCAGGATGAGCCACATGGGCCAATAGCCTTTTATTTCTTTACCACCTCACAAGGTCTCCACATGGTTGACCACATCTAACTGAATAACTAAGCCACCTCCTCAAAACCTTGACTGTGGTGGTCACATAACTACCAGTCTTCACCGCCAACACTAACTATAGCATTATCTGCTTGGGCCCACAAGGAAACGTGTCCTTAAGGTGCTTCCCTACAATGTTTAACTTCCTCGCATCTTCATATTGTAGGAAAGTTCCAATCATTGATCTCCATAAGATCAATAATCACGAAAGATCCTCCATTATACTATGCCTGCGCACTAAAATTTTTGGGTACACGAACCACTCAGCACAACTTGTCATCCAACTCACCAACCTGGCACCACCTTGGTATCACCCTATGGCATATGGAACAAAATTGACCCCACAAGGACATGTGGCAGTGAGGTGCTTACCCACATTCCTTAACATCCTTGCACTTTCATGATGCAAGGAAGCGCCAACCCTCAATCTGTTTGCATCGAATGGTGGATCCTGCTACTCAATATAATATCACCTTTTCAAACCCATATGTTTTTACAAGTTCCATGACAAAATTTATTTATTTCTTCTAAGAAGAGTGAGCGCATGATGTCACACCATGCCACGCGTCGCAAGGGCGCATACCTGTATTGTTTAATTTCCTTGCAACTCCTTATTGCGAGCATGTGCCAGCCATTGATCCTTAAAGATCTGATAGTGGAAGGTACAACTAGGAACATGTGATGTCATGGGATAGGTGTCACCAGGGCACTTGCCTGCATTTTTCAAAAAGTCTGACAAAAGATAGAATGCGGGAAAGTGGGTGCCAATAAAAATGCCATCTCAGTCAGTAACTTCCCAACTTGCGGCCCACAAGAAGAAAATGGAACCACCTACCACATGTCACAAAGGGGCTTCCCTATATTATGTGAAGATCACTTGTTTTGATAATGCAGGAAAGTGCCCACTGTAGATCTATGCAAGATTTGACGGTACAGAAAGTTGCAGGCTATTGGAAACAAACTTAGAGAATATAGGTAATACTATAAAGTTTTAATCATTTTAATTTTTTTTTGTATTTCCATGACATTTAAATAATGCTAAGATGGGAAGCGACTATTGGGTTGGCTAAGTATTCAAATTCAATTTTTTGGCGGGGGGCAAAAATAGGTAACAATAACATTTAAGAATTTGGAAAGCAAATGTTGCTAATCATCAAGCATAAACATAAAGCTACCTAAAAGAATCTGATAATACAATTAGAAAAGTCAACTAGGGGTAGGCATCACATCTCCCTCAACTACTAAGAAAGCTAAGGTTAGACCAATAGTCAGAAGGACTAGAAGGCAGAAGATTCAAAGAAATGTTATACCTATTCCTTTAGTCCTAGAAACCATCCCTGAGGTTGATGAAGAATATGGAGAAGACAATCTCCTATTGAATCAAAGGACATGATTGGAAAGGGCTACCCAGGAAGAGAGAAGGAGAAGCTCCACCATTACACTACCATCTGTTCCTAGGTACCCTGTTGAGGTTACAACTTCAAATGAAGATCAACAAAAATGGATGGATGAACAAGAGGAGTAGGAAAAAAATGTCTTTAATATATCTGATTTTGACTTTATGCCAGTAGAAAATGAAATGGTGGGTGATAAAATATGAGATACACCCATAAACCAACCTTTGGGAGATGATTGGAATGAAATGCCACCTCTACCACAAGGATCTCTGGGTATCTCACCATCATCATTTTGGGATTTATCATTTTTAGACAAAGGTTCAACCACTCCTCTCACTCCTATTACCAAAGAAGAACAAACATGGTATGAAGAATAGCTAGAACAAAGGCCTATCGATGAAGTTTTAGAGGAAGGAAAGATGCTTGAAGAACCTTAGCAAAATTCTTAGGATATAGAGGTGAGGACTTTACATACTATAGATGTAGGGACACCAAATCTAAATCTCTCTCTAAAAGAGAAGACTCTAAAAAGGAGGGATAAGGGAAACAAGCCTGTAGGGTAGTCCTCCTCTTAAGCCAAACATATGTCTCCTAAGGGAACTACACTGGCTTGGTTGAAGAGGGAGGTTATGGTTCAACATAAGAGGCAACTAAACCTAAATGAAGAGGAGAGTATGGACACACTAGTATAATCCATCAAGAGCCCTAAGACACCTATAGGTGATGCACAATAATTGACCTTCATAATGAAGAATAAAGATTAGGACCTACTTGCTCATATAGCCATTCCTCCTCCACATGCTAAGACCAAACATTTGAATCCTAAGGACTGTTAGATTACAAAAGTCCTATTAGGAAAGCCCACAATAGATACATCTAAAGCAATGATCACTATTGGCATCAGGGAGGTGTTCAAGAATTTTGTTGAAAATGAAAATGAATTGAAAAAGCTATGCAAATAGAATGAGCTATTAGGAGGTGTTTTGCATGGAATTGTAGGTCTATTGGATCAAAATCACCTAGAGGTTACTCTCACTATGACATTAGAAAGGAGAGATAAGGAGAGTGTCCAAGTTGATTCATTTTTTAGGAGCATGTTAGCAATGGTGTGACAATTTTGAGCATAAAGGTGTAGAGATAATATAGGCTAATTTGAACCTATTGCATAATGCTCATTCTAATCCAGAGAAACTGGTATCTATAGTGGACCAAGATTTTGGGCTTATGGATGAGGTACATACCTAGGGAAAAGACCTTCAAGCACTACAAAAAAAAGAAAGTCAAAGGTATTGTACACTCATGAAAGTGTATACAATAGATTAGATTGATAAACTTGAGGATTGGATTGAAAAGACAGCTATCAGAAATAAGGTCATGGAAGAACTTCATGAAGATATTCAAAAGTTAAAGGGCTAGTCTTTGGAGAAAATTTTGGATGTGGATAGTTATTATGATGCTATTTACCTCAAGATTTTTGAAGATGATTCAAAGATGAAGCTCAAGTTAGTACAAGTAGTGATTGAACAATTCCAAAGAACTTTCGAGAATTATTCGTCAGATGAAGATATTAGGCAAGCATTCATGACTGAAGAGGTATTGTTGAAACTTGATAGTAGACTTGACAATTTTGTGGAAACTCAAATGTATATCAGTAATTATTGGAAAATAGTTAGACATAAATATGAGGCTTTAGATTTTCTGAAAGCTTCATAAGTGATGGAGATTATAGAGAAATTCAAGAGAAAACATCCAGACATCACTCTAGTATAATGGGGAAGAAAACCTCAAAGCTAGAAATTTAGTTTTCACACTTAGGAAATTTTGGATTTTTTGAACCTACTCCTACTCCAAAGGTGCATTTCTCCAAAGGTATATTGCTGCAAAGGTGCACTACTCTAAAGGTGCACCAAAATTTTTAAGGAAGTTAGAGGTGTGCTGATAGTTAATTACTAGTTCCAAATTTAGAGCTTTCCATGCATTGTAAATGCATTTTGACGACAGTTTAACTCCTAGAAACATTCAAAGAAGGCCAAGCTTCCATTTTTGAGCTTCTTGTGACTCCCATATCCTCTTACAACTTCCTTCTTCTTATCTACTACTTCTTTTCTTTGTTTCAAGACATGTAAAGGCTCATGCTCCCATTAATTGATATAAATAAGGGTGGAGTCCTACTTAGCACCATTTAGAGAGTTAGTTTGTACATAAATATATTTTTTTGATTAGTTTAGAAGCATAAGATTACATTTAGAGATCTCTCACTCTCAACACAAATTTGTGCAGATGATTTCTTATAAATTTAGGAATGCAATATGTATTCCAGGTCGATATTTTGATGCAATAATATATGCTATTGGTGCTATCATTCTAAGTATAGTTATTCTTGTCAAAGTGTGTTATTCTTGTGGATTCTTTTTCATGATAATAATGGAGCCAATAGTTTTGTTGTGTTGATTTGATTGTGCAGTATTTTAGTTTTAGTGTTTGTCGTGTGTTAACAAATTCTACTGATGTATAGAGTTGGAGAAGAGATCACCCTATTGTTCCTACATAGCTTCTTGTCTTGCATGATTGCACTTTCAATGGAATTGTGATTTGATAAGAAGTGAAACATCTTTAAGTTTTACTAAATTCCCATCAATGATTGCATCAATGGATTTGAGGAAGCACTGCTCCTACTTTTATTGGTTTCCTGCCCAATCTTTTCAGCGATTTAACTTGTAGACATGTTGATACCATAGTTTATGTCCATTAGGAATTTCCTTTTCATGCTATTTTCTTTCATCTCTCATTTCTTTATCTTCATTATTTGCTTTGCTAACTCTTGGTTGGATTAGGAATTCATATAGTTGCATTGTTAGATTGCATTCCTTTAAAAAATAGAAAATACGAAAAACATATCTCTTTTTGTGGTTAATTTTGAAACAACAAGCAAATAGATCATCTTATCCAAAATTGATTCAAACCAATAGAGGCCTCTGTTGAAACAATTGATTAATTATGTATTGTCTTTGATGTTATACAAAATGTTATATCATCACTAGTTAGTGTATGCTGAGCTTACCCAGGTGTTGAAGACAATTTTCTATGGTTATCGAGAATTCTAGAGTTTGTCTAAGTCAATATCTACCAAGTTCACTTAGGCACCAAAGGAAATTCTACAGAAGATGAGTGTTAACTGAGCACACTCAGTTAATGAAGGAATTTTTGGATGGAACCAGTGTTGACCAAGCTTACTCGGTTACCAAAGGAACTTTGCAAATACACAGTATTGACTAGGTTTGCTTGGTTAACATAGAAAAAATATTTTAGAGTTAGTGTCTACCAAGAAAGGTTGGATAACGAAGGATTTTCTTGTTTTGGTAGATTGAGTTCAATTGATTTATCTATTGGTTCTAGCCAATAGAGAAGATGAATATTAATTATTCTAAGTTGTATTCTAGCCAACTTGACAATATGAAAGATATAAATATAAGGTCAACTTGAGGATTATAAGTGTGTGAATGCATAGAAGATAATTGAAGATTTAGTGATGCTAAGAGGAAGAGAATCAAGAAAGATAAGAAAAATATCCTTGAGAAGCTAAAAAGATATATTCAATCAAGAAGGATCAAGTATACAAGTCAGAATTGAGATCTATAATCAAAAATTCAATTGCATCAAAAATTAGGTCATGCCATTGTTACTATCTAACCATTGTAGTGGTGATCTAAATCTCTTAATAGAGTTGGCTTAACATATATTTTTAAATCT
This sequence comes from Cupressus sempervirens, assembly GCA_028749045.1. Taxonomy (NCBI): domain Eukaryota; kingdom Viridiplantae; phylum Streptophyta; class Pinopsida; order Cupressales; family Cupressaceae; genus Cupressus; species Cupressus sempervirens. The sequence continues at coordinate 795,708,351 of CM053793.1, forward strand.
TCTAACAATGTGAATTTTTTACTGAATTGTCCAAAGACCTTTAACAAGGCCACTACTAACAAGGTGATTAAATCCTCTAACAAGGTCACACCTAACAGTGTATTTTTTAATCTTTAATAGGGTTGGCTCCTAGTAGGGTTCACTTCAAAAGAGTGAAAAATAGTAACTAGTTGCAATTGGTGGTTTTTCCCAAATTGGGTTTCCATGTTAAATCTTGGTGTAAAATGTGTTTGTGCTATTTTTCTTATGTTTTTGCAACTAAGTTAAAGTAATAAGTAATCACAGATAACATCTTAAGATTTTTATGTTAAGTGTTTGCCAGACATTCTCAGTATTTACTAAGTTACAACATTTTTAATGTGTTTACTTAGGAATAATAAAGTTCAATTTTTAGAGATTATTTTGTATTGACATCTAAGGGATCTTAGAAATATTTTTGTAGTAACTAATTCACCCCTCCCCTCTCAGTTACTCCTCTTGAATTTCCAACAATTAGTATTAGAGCATTTGATGCTTGCAAGAAAGGTTTCAAGGACCTAAGCTAAAGATTAAGATGTCATATAGAAGAGAGAATCCCAGGTTGAATTGAGACAACTTTGTAGGATGACAAGGAGTTATGAGGTTACATCTAGAAACTATTAGTGATTTAGGTTGTAAGTATCTTGATACTAAATGCAAGACTCCTACTAAAACATTATCAGTTGAAGATATTGTTGAAAATAAAAATCATAACATCATGATTATTGATATTGCATTTGCTCTTAATTATGTTAAGTTTGATGAAGTCAAAGACTACAATATAGCTCATGCAATGTGGATCAAACTGAAAGGCATCTATGAAGGAGATGAAAATTTAAGAAGAGCTAAAGAAAAAAGTCTCAAAGGAAAATTGATCAGATGAAAATGAGAGAAGATGAAAACATTGCAAAATATGTAGAAAGAATCAAAGCAAGTGTGAGTGCAATCAAAGCATCTGGAGGAGACATTGATGAAAAAGTAGTTGTAAGCAAGGTATTCCGAACTCTTCTTCCTATTTATGCAATTAGAGTGTCTGCTATTCAAGAGATGAGATGTGATCCAAAAATAAATATAACTTTGAATGCTCTAGTTGGAAGATTGACAACTTTTGAGTTGGATAACTATGATAACTATATTCCTAGCTCCAAAAGATTTGAATTTGCACTTGAAGCCAAACTCTCACTCAAGAAAAGAAGTAAGAAATCAAAGGCCAAACAATCAGGAAGTGAAGGAGAAACAGAAGAAAGTTATGACATTGATCTTGAAGTTGTTGAAGCCCTACTTGCAAGAAAATATTCCAAAGGTAGAGGGAAGTACAAAGGTAAGATTCCTCTAATCTATTTTTCTTGTGAATAAGTTGGTCACATTGCCACAAGATGTCCAAATAGAGAAAAAAAGGATGAAAATAAAAGTAATAAGTACAAAGGCAAGAAGAAATTCAAGAACTACAAAAACAAAGGTAAGAAATCTTATTTTATGGCTAAAGATTCTGATAACAATGAAGATAAAATTGTATATATTGATGTAAAAGATGAATCGGATGATGAAAGGGATGAGATGGCACTTATCTCTCATGTTAGAAAAAATGATATATGGATTATTGATAGTAGCTGCTCATGTCATATGACTGGAGACAAAACAAAGTTTGAACACATGGAATATTATGATGGTGGTAGTGTGAGATTTGGAAATAATGAACCTTTTTGCATAAAAGGAAAAGGATGTATTTCATTAACCATTGAACTTATATATGATAATACTTATTGGGTTGAATGACTAAAGAATAATCTACTAAGTGTGGCACATTTGAATAACATTGGATTCAAGGTAGAATTTATGAATGGGAAGGCCAAACTACTAGATGGAAAAGGGAATCTGGTTAGATTTGACAAACAAAAAAAAGGTAGCCTATTCTATCTTGATCTTAGTGAAAGCTCATGTTTTATTGCTCAAATAGAAAAAAGCTGGTAATGGCACAAAATATTATGTCATGTAAACTTTGACAACCTAGTTAAGATAAGAAAACATAGAAGAGTAAAAGGTATTCCTAGCTTGAGGAAACTTGATATGGGTCTATGCAAACATTGTCAAATTAGTAAGATAGGAAAAACTAGTTTCAAAAGGAAGAATTATCATTCTAAAGAAGTTTTAGAGATTGTGCATACAAACTTTTATGGACCTATTGGAATATAGAGTTACAACGGAGAAAAGTTTTTCATTCTTTTTGTTGATTACCATTCTAGAATGATGATTGTAATGTATCTAAAAAAAAAAAAGAATCTTTTCAAAAATTCAAGTGGTATTTTGCAAGAGTAGAAAAAGAAATTAGAAAGAGGTTAATATGCCCTGGTACACCTTAGCAAAATGGTATAGTTGAAAGAAGGAATAGATCCATCGTGGATTGTGCAAAAACATTGATGACAGAGAATAACATTGCAATCAAATACTAGAAGGAAGCTATTAGCACTATAGTTCATACTTTGAACAGAGTATAGCTAAAGAAAGACTCAAATGAAACTCCTTATGAACTATGGTATGGCTACAAACTTAATGTAAGTTATTTAAAGTATTTGGTAGCAAATGTTATATCTTGAAGGAATCTAGGAAAGGAAAATTTGATGTCAAAGGTGATGAAGGTATATTCCTAGGATATTCCTGCATAAGTAAATCATACAAATGTTTGAATTTGTCTACTCATAAAATCATAGAAAGTGCACATGTGAGAATTGGTGAGTTTGTAGAAAAGAATGAAGAAGAAAGCAACAAAGAGCCTAAAGATTACAAAAGATTTGTTTATTATGAACTTGATACCATGCCAAATCTATCTGAAAGAAAGGAGGCTTCACCTCCCAAGTCCCCAAAATCTCCAATAACTACCAAGCTATAAATAGTGCAACCTAAGTCACAGTATGAAGGATTTGAGTTGTATTCAGAGGCTATCGAGCTACTACTAGAGAAAATCAAATATGATGGACCTGAGTTACATATAGTGGGAGCTGAGCTTGATATTGAAGTTCATGATGAAATCAATGAAACTCATTCCAAATCCAAAGAACTCGTGTTATCAAGATATGTCAGAAGGCATTGTGCACTTGATTAGATCATTTAAGACAAACTAGATGGAAGAATGACAAGAAGAAAATTGAGATGTACATGTTTACTTACTAAATTTGAACCTAGAAATGTTAAAGATGCTTTGGATAATGAAAGTTGAATTGAAGTAATAAATGAAGAAATAGAACATATAAAGAAGAACATAACTTGGAATCTTGTTCCTAGATCCAAGTATAAAAATGGAATTGGCAAAAAGTGGGTATTTAGAAATTAGCTGAATGAAGATGGGAAAGTTTCTAGAAACAAAGCAAGGTTGGTATGTAAGGCTATTCTCAAGAAGAAGGTATTGATTACGGTGAAATTTTTTCTCCTATTGCAAGATTAGAAAGTGTTAGAACTTTACTAGCATATGCAACTCAAAAAGGATTTAAAGTTTATCAAATGGATGTAAAATATGCACTCTTGAATGGAATTCTTGATGAAGAAATCTACATTGAACAACTTGAAGGTTTTGCAGATCCTAGAAAAAAAGACAAGGTCTATAAATTACACAAGGCATTATATGGTCTCAAGTAAGCTCCCAAAGCTTGGTATGAAAGACTTCATAACTACTTCATACATATTGGTTTTCAAAGAACTAATGATATTAGTAGTTTGTATATCAAAGAAGGACTAGACAAAAAGATTGTGTAGGAAAAAAATTTGTTGATGATGCTTTGTTCACAAGAAATGATGATTTGTACAAGGCATTTTCAGAAGAAATGAGTAAAGAATTTGAGATTTCTATGTTTGAAGAGATAAAATTCTTTGTTGGATTATAGATTCCAGTAGAAGAAAGATGGTATCAACATTACTAATCTAAATATATCAAGGAGATACTAAAAAAATTTGGAATGGAAGACTCAAGACTAGTTGGAACCCCTATGTCTACTGGACATAAACTTTCCAAAAATGGTGATACCAAAGAGGTAGATTAGACCACATATAGATCAATGATTGGAAAATTATAGTATGAAGTGCACACAAGGCTTGATATTGCATTAGCAGTCGGTATGGTGGCAAGATTCTTCGCAAATCCCAAAGAAAATCACATGATGATAGTAAAAAAAAATCATGAGATATTTGAAAGGTACTAAAGAATATGGTTTATGGTACAAAATAGGAAGCAATTTGGATTTAAAAGTATTCAAAGATGCTACTTGGGCAGGAAGTATTGATGATAGAAAAAACACCAATGATGGAGCATTCTTTCTTCATAAAAGACTAGTCTCTTGGACCAGTAAGAAACATAACTATATCTCTCAGTCAACAACAGAGGTAGAATATGCCACATCATTAGTTAATTAGTCTAATATTTTTTGGTTCAAACAACTGATGGCCGATATAAAGATAGAGATAAAGGATCTAGTAGTTATATACTGTGACAATACCAGTGTAATGAATATATCAAAGAATCCATTGATGCATACCAAAATGAAACACATTGCTATAAAATATCAATTCTTAAGAGAATTGGTACAAGATAAAGAAGTAAGGATTGAATATGTGAATATAAAAGAACAAATTGTAGACATATTCACCAAGCCATTACCTAAGGATGCATTTCTATATTTAAGAGGTAAGCTAGGGTTCATTCCCGTATCTAAATCTCACCAAATGAAGTTTAGTGATGCATCAACCAGAGCATTATTGAAGATCAATCAGTTGGTGCAATATTGACAAAGGCATATTACAAATGAATCAATACTTGAGGTACATTGATATCAACTAATTATTGTTTTTGGCATGAGATGTCAATTATCCTCCTTTATAGAATATATCAGAGCTCTTCCTTTTACTAAAAAAATATTTAAAATAATGTGGGGGACTTTCTTATTAGGCAAAATTTGAATTGCACTTATCTTAATCAAAACTCTGATGTTCCTTCATATAATCATGATGTTTTCGATAGTGTTGAGGAGCTTGGGAAAGATGCAGAGCTATAGGAGGAAGTGCTGGGCAGATTGCAGGAATTCATACATCTCAAAAGACATCAAATTAATCCTTCACATGCTCTCACTAACATTTTATCTCTTAATTTATTGAAAATTCTAAATGCAAGACTTGCATGAGCTGGATCTTGATTACCTGCGACAGGTTTACTAGGACTCAAAGTCCATTGCAGTTGCAACGTGGAGAACACCTTCACAACTATTCCATCATCAAAGCTTCCTATACCCCCTTTGACATTGACTACAATCATGCCTTTTCAAATGCAGTAGTGGAATCATGTTTCTATTTCTCACTACACTGTAGGATTCTATATTCCCTCTTTGCAAGGAGTGACCTCTGCCACATTTCCAAGGCAACAATCCACTTCCCTCCCAATTTGATCAGAATAATATATGGATGGTTTAGGTAGGTTTCAATTCATTTGAAAGCATTTATCCATCTACATTAAGATGGGGCTCATCGATATCTGCTCGGGATACTACCTCTAATGTGCGATCCAAATTATAGAGGTACATGGTAAGCTTAGTTTTATTGACAGTCATCATAACTAGATTGGAACCTTCTTGCATAATGAAGTTATCCTATGTATATTTTATTTAAACCATAATACGAGATGCCCAAATAGTGTCAACTAGTTGCCATGACCAAAAAAGAACTAGGATTCAATCCAAAGTAAGATGTGATACCCAAATTGTGCATAATATATTGTCTAAGAGAAATTTGCTGTGCTAAGGGATTTCAGTGAGATTATTCCATACAATCTTTCTGATCAAAACCATCACCATGCATGAAATCTTCTCCCTCATGGCTATTTATCTTCTTGTTCATGCATTTTGATTTGCCCCATGTAGGATCACACCTCTTTCCATATAACACATGACACTTTTAAAAGAAAAATTGGTGCCTGACTCGAAAAAGATGTGCTCATCTTTGGGCAAAACAAGATCAAAACATCATTGTATCAATACCCATGGAGGAAAATTCATTATTGGTTTTTCATTGGTAACCAAGCATGACACCAAATGTTTTGATTTTCCCACTTCAAAGAATGAAAATGGCTTTACGCACTAAAAAAATATGATACAGTGAGCTCTCATCTTGTGAAGCTAGACAACACAACATCAAGTTAACAAAAAATCATAGATCTACTCTCTAATATAGAGAACTTCTTATTAGATTCAAACTCTAACCATTTTCCTTTTAGAAATGACTAGAGAGAATTCAATGGTTTCCCCTCACCATTATTTTTTACTTTTTCAACTTTGAATGATGCCCACATACATTAAAAAACATAATGACTACAATCATTATAACTCTTTCATTTTAGAAAAAAATTAATCCCCAATTATAAATTGTCATTCTAATACCATTTAGTCAGGCCCCAAAGTAGGTCGAACTAAAAAAATATTCATTTTCAAACAACTGAACCATAAAATTGATTGATTAATCATCTAATACTGACTAAGAATCATTTGACCACTAACCCATCCATTAAAACTCATTTACTACCTTCTCCTGCAAACTATTAATTTCATGCCAAAGGGTTAATCCATTGACTAGCCTTAAAAATTTTCAAACACACATGACTGGACCCCAGGATCTAACACATTGATTATCTATTCCACATTCTTGCATCATGTAAAATCTTGTCTCATAAAAAATTCTCAGTCAAAAGATATTGACTATCAAAGTTGCCCTCTCAGAACTGCCTGCAAGCAAACAAGTTAGAAAACAATAAATCATGCTCAAATTTGGCTTCAAAAACTAGGCAAACATATACTTGGGGGGATGAAAATAGGGGCATTGGTTCACTGTCATGAGAAAAATATAAATCTAAGATTAGGGCTCATGATGAATAATGGGTCAAATTTGGCAGGCAGTCAAAGTGGGCTACTCAAATTTGCAGACTGGAAACACTGGCAGAAAAGTGATTTTTGCAATTGAAATGGACCTGGGAAAGTGTGCAGATGGATTCATCAAAACTTGCAAATTGGCATGCTCAAAGGATTTTTAGAGTAGAATATAATGGTATGATCCATTTAATCTCACCTATCATAGATTCAGAGTTATAACATTAGGAACAGGGGTACCAACCAATCTGCACTTTATGACACCAGTAAAACTTTGCAAATTACATATGGAATTGCATTTGAAAACTTATCAAACAGATTAGTTGGAAGCTCAAAATTGAATCATAGCAAGTCTTTGACCTCTAGAATACAATGCAAAAGGGAATTTTTCATTTTGGTCAACTAGGTCAAAGTTATAACAAGTCAAATGGGGCCTCCCATAATTCTGAACAATTAGCATCAACATGCCAATAATAAACAACCAAATTTGAGGTATTCAAAACCTAGTCAAAACATATAAAAAAAAATTTAAATTTTAAACATACGTTATTTGATATGGATAGTAAACACTCTTAAAGTTGCAAGTCATGAAACATAACTAGGTGCAAAATATTCAATTGCAAACATGACCTCCTATCACTGTTTGACACTTTCACAAAAATGCAGATTTGAACATTACTCATAATGAAACTTTGCAAAATGACTCAAAATGGAAATTTATCTTCATGGGATGAGTGGATATACTAAATTCAAGGTGTTAGAAACATTAAACACCTCTTAGGCCACAAATGGACATCCAAGTACACATGCATTAAAAAGCACTTATAGGGCTTGATTTTTTTGAATGGTACTCAAAATCAAGGCTTTAATTTTGAATAGAACCTAAGGATCGACCACCTAATGTGGAGAGTGCCACAATTCTTATGAAAATATCAAAGGAAGGATAAATGAGTAAGAAGATTAAACCTCCTCCATTTTATGTTTCCTTGATTATAGGAGATAAACTAGTACACAATTGCATGATTGATTTAGGGGCTAGTAGTTCAGTGATGCCTAAAAGTGTTGTTGATATCCTAGGAATTAAATATGAGCCTATTGTTAGGGATGTATTACAGTTGGATGGTAGTGCTAACAAGATTGTAGGTTTTGGGACTCAAAATTGAAGCCCTGATTTTGGGTACCATTCAAAAAATCAAGCCCTATAAGCTCTTTTTGATGCATGTGTACCTGGCTATCCTTTTGAGGCCTAAAAGGTGATTAATGTTTCTAACACCTTACATTTAGTATATCCACTCACCCTATGAAGATAAATTTCCATTTTGAGTCATGTCGTGAAGTTCTGTTTGGAGCAATGTCTAAATCTATATTTTTGCCTAAGTGTCAAAATAGCAACAGAAGGCCTTGTTTGCATTTGGATATCTCGTACCTAGTAATTTTTCATGACTCACCACTTTGTGAGTGTTTAATATCCTTACTAGAGAACCTATGTTTCATATTTTGAGTTGTTTTGATATGTTTTGACTAAGTTTTCAATCCCTCAAAGATGGTTGTTTATAGTTGTCATGTCGTAATAGGTGAGATCAAATGGATTATACTGTTGTGTTCTACTTCAAAAATACTTTAAGTGTGCCAATCTATAAGTCTTGAAAAATCCATTTGCACACTTTCCCAGGTCCATTCCATTTACAAAAATTGCTTTTCTGCTAGTGTTCCCAACTCTACAATTTCGAGTAGCTCACTTTGACCACTCACCATATGCATCCTATTATTTGTCATGAGACCTAATCATAAATTCATACTCTCCTCATGACAATGAACCAATGTCCTAGTTTTCATTTTCCCAAGTGTCAGTTTTCCCTATTTTTGGAGACAAATCCAAATGTGTTTTCTGGTATTCTGACATGTTTTTATTGTAGGTAGTTGTAAATGAGCAATTTTGACAGTCAATATCTTTTGACTGAGAATTCTTCATGAGATAATATTTGAAATGGTGCAAGAATGTGGAACAAATAATTAGTATTGCTGACTTTAGAGCTTGGTCAGTTATTTTTGTTAGTTTTTAAAGCCGGTCAAATGACCTCCTAATGAAAAATTGATAGTTCACAGATAAGATGTGAAATGAGTTTTCAATGTATGGTTTAGTGTCTCTGAAAAGAAGCAACTAGTTTGCCTTCTTGGCTTAGGACAACACCTATAGCCACATTACTTGCATCTATCTCCATAGTGAAGACTTTGTTGAAATCAGGGAGAACCAAGATATGATACTAAGATACTCTATTCTTTAGGTATTGGAATGCATCATTTGCTTCCTTTGTCCATGCAAACTTGGTTTTCTTCCCACCTTTTATTGTTTCCAACATTGGTGCACACACATGACTAAATTTTTTAATAAATTTCTTATAGAAGGTAGAAATCCCATGAAAGCTTCTTGCATCACCTTGATTCTTTGGTGGAGTCCAATTGATGATTGCATCTACCTTCTCAGGATCCATCTTGAGGGTACGTTGTGAAATTACAAATCCTAGGAACACAAGTTCCTTTTTCATAAACATACATTTTTCAAAGTTGATTACCAACTTGTGCTGATGGAGTCTTCTTAGTACCTATTCCACCTGATTAAGATGGTCTTCCTTGCTATGGCTAAATATTAGTATATCATTAAGGTAAATTACAACATATTTACCAATAAAATCTATGAATATCTCATTCATAAGCCTCATAAAAGTGCTACAGGCATTGCTTAGACCAAAAGGCATTACAAATAATTCAAACAAACCTTCAGTTGTCTTGAATGCTATCTTCCACTCATCTCCTAGCTTGACTCTAATTTGATGGTAACCAGACTTCAAATCTATCTTAGTAAAGTAGCAAGCACCTCCTAGTTGATCCAATGAGTCCTCTATCCTTGGAATGGGAAACCTGTACCTTATGGTGATTTTTTTTAGAGCCCTACTATCCATACATAACCTCCATTTTCCATCCTTTTTAGGGGCCAACACTAAAGGTATGGCACAAGGACTAAGACTCTTTTGAATGAGTCCTCTTTCCAACAAGTCAGTAACTTGTTTTGCAATCTCTACATGCTGCAATGGTGTCATTATTATGGTGCCTTATTAGGAAAGGATGAACCTAATATAAGATCTATTTGATGGCTAATATCCCTAATGGGAGGGAGGCTAGTGGACAAGTCACTAGCAATGACATCTTTGTACTTTTGCAACAATTTAATAATCTCATTTGGTATGGGCTCCTTTTGAACAGACTTGATGTTATCCTTGGGTTTTGAAATAAAAATAAATGACTCCATATCATATTCCTTCAAGGTTTTCAACTTCTCTTTTTCTCCTATGATAATCACAATGGGATCTTTTTCAGACTTGTTATAGACAGGGGTTTCATAGTGAAGGTTTTCCCATCTTTGGTGATGGAGTAGGTGTTCTTCCTATAATGGCGTACGACATCAACATCAAATTTCTAGGACCTACCTAAAAGGATGTTTGAGGCATCCATATCAACTATATCACAAAGGACTTTTTCCTTAGAATCATATATAGAAAACTCTACCTAGGCTTGTCCCATGACTAGAGTTTATCAGCCTTTGGTTAACCATGACACATGATATGGGTAAGGGTGTGGCTTTTTAGGGAAATTTAACTTCTACACCATTTCACAAGACATAAGATTTTCAGTTGAACCAAAATCAATAAGAACATTGCATACCTTTCCTTGGCATTTGATCTTTTTCTTGAAGAGATTCTTCCTTTGTGGAGGTTCTTGAGTTTGTGGTACTTGAAGGAAGACTTGTCACATCATCAAATGTGTTGCTTCCTCTAGTTCCAATTCTCTAGCATCAACATTGTCTTCTTGCTTATCTTCTTGGACAAATGCTACTCTCCTTTCACCTTGATTGTTATTATTCCTCTTTTCAAAGCATCTTCTTGCATGGTGTCTTATTTGATTACAATTGAAACACTTTAAAGGTCCATTACCTCTTCCTGCATTTTTTCTTCTTGTATTGAAAGGTCTTCTTCTTCTATAGTTTCCTCTTGCATTAGAGTCACTATTTTCTTTGTTCCCTTTGTCAGAGATCTTGTTGTTGTACCCACTACTTTGTCCCTTATTCCAATAATTATTCTTGCCTCTAAAATACTTCCCACTATCATTGTTTTTCCCTTTGCCAAAATCTTTCTTTCTCTTCCATTTTTCCTCTACCTTTAGTGCTATTTGATAGCACTTGTTAACTGTGGTAGGGCAATGTAGGCTAAGCTCCTCTTGAATGGGCATCTTCAAGCCATTCATGCATCTTGCCAATTTCTCCTCCTCATCTTCTGCTATATTGGTCTTCATACATATTTTTTGGAACTCCTCTGTGTATGTGCCTACATCCATGTCTTTTTGTTTTAGACTTTGCTTCCTCTTATGGAGTTGTAATCCATAATCTATAGGTACATAGGTTTCTTTGATGAAAGCTATCACTCAATTGCATGAATTGATCATTCTTTTTCCATTCTTCACCCTCTCTATTTGGATGAAGTTCCACCAAATTAGGGCTTCCCCCTTTAACTTGGATCTTTCCATCTTTACCCTTTTCTTTTAGGTATGTCCTCACATTCAAAGAATGTGTTCAAAGCCTCTATCCAATGTAAGGCTATATCTGCATTCATTTTTCCATGGAAAACTAGAAAATCTATCTTCTCTTCCATGGTTCTCCTTCCCATGGATTTCAAGGCATCAATGAGAGGCCTTTGGTTTGTAAGGATGCATTTTTTAGAGTCATCCCTATCTTCATCACTCCCTTCTTCATCATAAGACCCATTTTGTTTGTCTTTGTTCTCAAGTTTCTTCTCAAGTTCCTAAAGTCTCTAAGTTAAGGCCTTATTTTCAGCCTTTTGTTCTCTCACCATCTTTGCTAATTCACTTTTTGTAACCCTTGTAGGGATCTCCTCACTCTCATGTTTAGACATGGCTCTGATACCACTTGATGTAGCAAAAATCTTCAAACAACAATGAATGGTAGAAATTCACAAACTCCCTCAACACCCAAGGTGAAGGGTCCTTGTGCCAAATACCTATCATACATATGGAGATGTGCTTATAGGAAGGTTATGACAACCCCACAAGACAAGGTAACCTAATCACTAGGTCTACCCAAGTTCTAAGCACCAAAAAACTCAATATGCACTAATGGATTCCATTAGTCAAAAGAGGGATCAAACCTTAAAACCTAGATACAAAGATTAGGGGTGGACTAAAATCACCCATATGACCTATTTAGGTACTAATCAACATGAATCAATGATTCATTTCATCAAAGAAAACTTATAGTATGAAGTTGCTTTAAAAAACCAATAAATTGGCTTGTAGCCCTCCTAGAATGAGAAAGAGGTATAAGTTTGGATTATTTTGAAGGAAATGGTGACTTGAATAGGGATTTGGATACCCTCTTGGGTCTTATAAAACATTCCAAAGTGTCCAAGCATGGAGAGGAATGGAGGTTGCTATTGCTGCAATATTAGACCAGATTTGAAGGTCTAATTAGGGCTCCATTTGCACTATAGGTATACTTTATACAAAGGAGAAACACAATAAAAATATTAGGATATGTGGGGGCATGTAAAAGAGACAATATTCCAAGATCTTAGCCTCTGGTGAATCCAAAAACTCAATTTAGAAGGGACCATTGTAAATGTTGATTGGTGTACTCTTCATGATGCACATCTAGGGTATGGAGCAAACTCACCTCCTTGCATCTTCTAGAAATTTTTTTTCATAATTAGAAAGCATGTTTTTATACCTTGCATTCCACCAAATGGAATCAATTTCCCATGGTGGAATGTGCCAAAATGTCCCAGCCCTAGCAAGTTGCTGATGTGTAGGTTGATTCCTAAACAACAGGCAAGAAAAATGGATAACTTTCAAACTATGGCTGATAAAAAAATGAGACTTGGAGAAAATGAAAGTAGATTCAATCCTTCAACTTTTATAACCCCTGGGACATGTCCTTTCTTTCAGACAATTCTGTACTAGGGTCTGCAACATGTGTTTTTCTAGGGAAAATGCTAATTTTTATTGGTTTTAATGCCAAAGTATAAATTATATGCTATCACCCACTTGTAAGGGCTTATATAGGATGATACCAATGGTTACATGACTAATTTGAACCAACTAGCCATTTAGGAGAGGAATTTACAAGTTTTAATAAACTTTTTAAGAAGTTGCTCAAAGTTGCTTTGACAAATTTTAGAGCAATTTTTATATGTTTTGCAATATTGCATATCTACTGACCAAAATTGGTCCTAACCTTATTTTTATGATCCTAAATGAATCCAAACATTAGAAAAAAAGAAAATACTATGCCTAGGATATGGGATCATCAATGACCAATAGTTAAACCAAGGGCTTATAAAATGCCAATCTTGGAACTATGGCCTTACAATGAGATCCAATGTGAAATCATTAACCTAAGCATGACTAGAGTCCACAAGGACTTTAGTTTAAAATACTAATGGTGTTTTTTGAAGGTAGAGTGGGTGCTCCTACACCAATGTGCTTTTTGTCAAACTATCATTCCATGTTGTACTTCTTTCGATCATGTAGTACTTGTTCTTGCTTATCTTCTCCTCATGATGTTATTCCTCATGATCTTCTCTTGATTTTTTTCACACCGACCTTCTCCCCCATTGACATCAATTTCAAAGGTTTTAGAAACCATCAAACTCTACAACAACTAATTCTTACTAGCTCAAGTGTCTAGAGACATTGTTCAAAATAACATTCAACAAGAGTTCTAGATAACACTGTCCATCATAGATACTCCCCCATATAGGAAGCATCAACATTTATTCCAGAAAACAATGGTTCTTTGTTACACTGGACTGATGCACTCTTGCATCTTCTATTTTGATGTAGAAAGGGGCATAACCCCTAACATGCCTCACAAATACTCAAAAGTCTCTTTGGGAAGAGGCTTAGTGAATATATTTGCAATCTTCTCTTTAGTGCTCACATGCTCCAATCTAATTTCCCTTTTTGCAACTTCCTCTCTCAAAATGTGATACTTAATAGAAATGTGCTTAGTCCTCAAATGTAACATTGGGTTCTTAGACATATTTAGTATGCTTTTGTTGTCACAATTTATGACAATAGGTTCACTGATTTCTATCCTTATATCCTTTAGCATCTGCTTAATCAAAACAGCTTGATTAAAATTATTTGTCATTGAAACATATTTCTCTTTTGTTATACTTTATGAGGTATAGTCCTACTTCTTGCTTATCCAAGAAACCAATCTTCCTCCAAGAAAGATACTGCTTGTCTAATCAACATCATCATAGGAACTTAGCTAAGTCTTTTGTAAAGCTCAACTAAGTTCATTAGAGAGAAGGAGCCGAGCAAGCTAGTAAGAGATGAGCAAATTCCTAGTTAATGTTGAGTAAACTTTAGATGCCGAGTAAACTTCAGATGCCGAGTAAACTTCAGATGCCGGGCAAGTTCAGATGCCGAGTGACACAGAGTTTATCAAGTGCCAAGCAGGTATAGGTGCCAAGTAACACAGAGGTGCCGAGCACTAGTAACTCAATAATGCCGAGTTGCTACATTATTTTGGAAATCAAAGATTCGCCAGATCTAAGCTGACAAGGTTGTTATTTAGAAATTTGTGAATTAAAAGGAAGATAAGAATGATGAGCTGGTGGCACAGAACACCATGTAGAACATTTTTAAGATACAACTAGCAAAGTGTCTAGAAGAGAACAAGATATGCGGTAGATACATTGTATCCTACCTAATCCATTTTGAAACCCTAAAATTGGAGAGGGAGAATTGAGTGGCAAAGGAAAATTAGATTTCTATTTAAAGAGACATAAGTTAATGAAAAAGAGAGAGAGAGAGGTGGTCAAGCATAAAAGCATGAAGTACTAAAGAAGGTGCTAAGGAGAAGAAAGCACAGGAACTTTGTTTGGATAGACGACCACAAGGATGATTGCATTGGCAGAATGAGTAAGAAGACTCAAGAAGACAAAGCTTGAGAGGAAGACAAGCAGTCAGAGCTGGAGTGATTGAAGCCAAGCATAAGGATTGAACTGAAAGTGTGATTTGAAATTTGCAAAGTATGTTGTAAGTTATATCAGATCAAAAGACCATTATCGTTACTTTCTAGAAATTGTACTAGTAAGTTTAAATCCTATGGACTTAGGTTGGTTTAATAGCCATAAGATAAATCCTTTAATAGGGTAACATTCCAAGTGAATGTTCTAAAGACCTTTAACTACTAACAGTTTGGTGAAATCCTCTAACAGGGTCACATTTAACAGTGTGTTGTAAGCCTTTAACAGAGCATCACTTTAGAAGAGTGAGAATCAAGTAGCATGTTACTGGTGGTTTTTCCCAAATTGGGTTTCCACGTAAATCATTGTGTCATGTGTTGATTTTGGATGTTTTATCTTTGCATATTGATTTACTGTAACTTGCTTATATGATTGATTTAAGTTTGGATGGATGAAAAGGGTATGGATTCATTAAAAGTAGTAAAAAGGTATTAATAGGGCATTTGGACCTTGGATAACTGATTCACCCCCCCCCTCTTAGTTATTCTAAAGAATTCTAACAATTGGTATTAGAGCCTAACTGCTAATTCAATTTAAAGGAACTACAAGAAAAAAAGATAAAAATGCCAAAGAGAGAAGTTCCCAAGCTCAAGAAAGACAACTTTGTTGCATGGAAAAGTTTGATGAAGCTACATCTTGGATCCATAGGATATTATGCCTAAAATTCAATTGTCACTGAACATGTAGATCCAACAGGTGCTCCTACTGCAGAAGACATGAAAAACAAGCAAGAACACAATCAAACAATGCTAGAAATTGCCTCTGCACTCAGCTATGCTGAATTTGATGATATCAAAGGATGTGACACTACATTCAAAATGTGGAAAGCCCTATTAGACATCTATGGAGGAGATCAGAATGTACAAAGAGCAAAAAGAGAAAGTCTTAGAGGAAAGTTTGATGACATGAAAATGGAAGAAAATGAGAATGCTGCTCAGTATGGTGCAAGAATAAAGGAAGTGGTAAGTGCAATAAGATGCTTGAGTGGTCAACTGGATGAAGATACTATTAATAGTAAGTTCTTAAGAACCTTGCTCCCTATCTATCCTATTAGAGTATCAACAATACAAGAGCTAAGATGTATACCAGGAAATAATCTAAGTTTTGAAGGTATAATAGGTAGACTCATTGCATTTGAGTTATCTAACTTTGACAACTACAGACCTGAAAATGTTGAATCTGCTTTTAAGGCCAAGTTATCACTGAAAGATGCTGAATAGGTGAAATCAAAGAAAGGAAGAAAAATGAAGTATGTATCCAGTGACATTAGCATTGATGAGGAAGAATTGGAACAATTGGAAGCATTGCTCGCTAGAAGATTTCAAAGGGGCAAAGGAAAAGTCAAAGGTAAGATGCCTATCATTTGTTTCAATTGCAATGAAGTAGGTCATATTGCTGCAAGGTGTCCACAGAAAAAGGATTCCAAGGAAGGCAACAAATACAAGAACAGAAGAGATGATGACAAGAGAGATTACAAAGAAAAAGGTAAGAAGTGTTATATGGTTGAAGAAAATTCTGATGACAATGATGATGAAGTTGTTTATGTAGCCATGAAGGACCAATCTGATGAAGAAGAGACCATAGCACTAGTAACATATATAAACAAGAATGATAGATGGATCATAGACAGTGGATGCTCACATCACATGACAGGAGACAAAAGTAAGTTTGTTAACTTTACTCAATATGATGGAAATAGTGTTAGATTTGGTAATAATGCTCCATGTCAAATCAAAGGAAAAGGTTCCATTAAGCTCACAGAAAAAATTTCATGTGACAATGCATACTATGTTGAAGGATTAAACTACAATTTACTGAGTGTCTCACAGTTAGGCAATATAGGTTGCAAAGTGGAATTTGGAAACAAAACTGCAAAAATCTATGATACTGATGGTAAACTGATAGGAAAAGGAGATCAAACAAAGAGTAATTTGTTTTATCTTGATATGGATGATGTTTCTTGTTTATTTGCAAAATTTGATGATGAATGGTTATGGCATAGAAGATTATGTCATGTCAACTTTGACAATCTAGTCAACATCAGTAAAATGAAGAAAGTCAGAAGTTTACCAAAATTGAAGAAGCCTGATAATATCATGTGCAAACAATGTCAGCTAGGAAAGATGACAAAGTCAAGTTTCAAAAGCAAAAACTATACATCTAAAGAGATACTTGAGTTAGTTCACACTGACTTATGTGGTCCAATGGAAATACAAAGCTATAGAGGAGATAAATACATAATGCTATTTGTTGACAACTATTCCAAGATGATGACTATTATGTTCTTAAAATTTTTTTTGATGCTTTTCAAATGTTTAAGTGGTATGTGGCTAGAGTTGAAAAGGAAACTAGAAAAAACTTGAAATGCCTAAGATCAGATAGAGGTGGTGAATGTACATCAAATGAATTCGAGATATTCTATAATGATAAACGAATAAAAAGACAAACGTCAGCTCCTAGAACTCCCCCACAAAATGGAATTGCTAAAAGAAAAAATAGATCTGTGATTGACTGTGCCAGAACACTAATGATGGAAAAGACCGTTGCTCTAAAATATTGGAGAGAAGCGGTAAGTGTAGCTATTCATACACTGAACCGAGTACAAGTCAAGAAAGGTACAAATACAACACCTTTTGAATTATGGTATGGTTACTCACCCAATGTAAAACATTTCAAAGTGTTTGGTTGCAAATGTTTTATCCTTAAAGATGTTAGAAATGGAAAATTTGATGCAAAGAGTGATGAAGGTATATTTCTTGGTTACTCCACTAGAAGTAAGGCATATAAGTGTTTGAATATTAACAATAACAAAATTGTGGAAAGTGCAAATGTAAATTTTGATGAGCACACAGAAGTTCAAGCTGAAGAACCAAAGAAAATGGAAGAGTACAAAACCTTTGTGTATTCTTATGAAGGAATGACTCTTGATGAGGATGATGTCAATCAAATTGAAAATCAACAACAAGTATCAGTTTCAGCTGAGTCACAACCAGTGAAAGTCGAGTTGTAGAATGAAGAAATTGCACAATCTGATTCTGAAGATAGTACACATAATGAAGAACAACCTGACAACGAAGTGCATAGTGATCCTGAATTCGAAAGATCAAACATGGAAACAAGGACAGAGCCAAGATTATCCAAATATGTAAAAAGACATCACCCTGCTAAACAGATAATTGGTGACAAAGATGCAAGACCAATGACAAAGAACAGACTAAGACATGAATCATGTCTAATTAGCAAATCTAAACCCAAGACAGTATATGGTGCATTACAAGATGATGACTGGTATAAAGCTATGGAAGAAGAAATTGATCAAATACGAAAAAGAAAAACCTGGAGTTTGGTTCCCAGACCAACTGACAAGAATGTGATTGGCACCAAATGGGTATTCAGAAATAAACTAGATGAGAATGGTGAGATTTACAGAAACAAAGCTAGACTAGTATGCAAGGGTTATGCTCAAGAAGAAGGAATAGACTATGGGGAAATATTTGCTCCTGTTGCTAGAATGGAAGGAGTAAGAACTTTACTTGCATATGCTGCCTACAAAGATTTTAAAGTCTATTAGATGGATGTAAAATCTTCCTTCTTAAATGGTATACTAGAAGAAGAAGTCTACATTGAACAACTAGAAGGATTTGTTGATGAAAACAACAGGGATATGGTGTGTAAGCTACATAAAACACTCTATGGTTTGAAACAAGCACCTAGAGCATGGTATGAGAGACTTCACAAGTATCTAGCACAAATTGGATTTGAAAGAACTGATGATAACAACAACATCTACATCAAAGCAAAAGAAGGTAAAGACATTATTGTATCTGAAATCTTTGTGGATGACATAGTGTTTGGTGGTAAGGAAGTACTTTGCAAAGGCCTTGTTGACAAAGTGAAACATGAATTTGAGATGTCTATGTTTGGAGAAATCAAATTTTTTGTTGGGTTGCAAGTACACCAACTCAAACATGGAATATTTGTTACACAATCAAAATACATCAAAGAAATTCTTAAAATGTTTGGATTGGAGGAATCCAAACCAGTCGGCACACCAATGACAATAGGAAATAAGCTGTCCAAAAATGATGAGTCAGCTGAAGTCAATCAAACAATGTACAGATCCATGATTGGAAAACTACAATATGTTGTACATAGTAGACCAGACATAGCATTAGTAGTTGGAATAGTGGCTAGGTTCTCTGCTAATCCTAAAGAAAATCATCTCATAGCAGTAAAAAGAATAATGAGATATCTTAAAGGAACTGATAACTTTGGTCTATACTACAAAAAGAATGGAAAATTTGAACTCAATGCATATATAGATGCAAACTGGGGAGGAAACATTGATGATAGAAAAAACACAAGTGGAGGTGCATTATTTCTAGGCAAAAGGCTGGTCACCTGAACTAGCAAGAAACAAACATGTACATCCTAGTCCACTGTAGAGTCAGAATATGTGGCAGCTGCAGTCAATAGTACAAACATTGTATGGCTCAAACATCTATTGAATGGAATGAAAGAAGAAGTAACAAAACCTGTGATATTGTATTGTGATAATACAAGTGCTATAAACATATCCAAAAATCTAGTAATGCATGCAAAAATCAAGCATATTGCAATCAAGTATCATTATGTCAGAGAATTGGTAGAAGACAAACAATTAAAGTTGGAATACATTCACATAAAGGAACAAACTGTAGATATCTTCACCAAACCATTGCCCAAGGATGCCTATGAATATCTTAGAGGCAAGTTGGGGTTAATACCCCTAACTCAAGTAGTTTAAGCCAACAAGGAAGCTGCCCCGAATCAACAAAAATAAATCATTAAAATAATAACAGGTTGATGCAAAGGATGACAGCAGGAGCAGAAACTCCAAATTAGTCACAAGCATGGTGACAGAGGGAGAAAATCAACAAGAAGCCAAAGCTTATATTTTGCATAATAAAGATGCTACATCTTTGGCATTTATGTCAAAGAGGGAGAAATATGTAGAAATCTGATCAATACAAAGAAAGATGGAGATATATATGAAAGAGGGAGATATATGAGATCAGTAGTAAAAATACAGCAAGACAACATATACAATCTTGGTGGTAACTAAGTTGATTAATTGATCAGTTTGGTTTGCCATCAATGCCAAAGAGGGAGATTGTTGGAAATGATTGAAATGATCATAAGAAAAGTTGTTGGAATAATATATGGAACTAGTAAAGAATGTCCTCAATCATTGTTTTGTCATTGATGTCAAACTTGCTACTTGTAGGAATGACAATTGCTTTAGTGATCCAAATACTATCAATTAGTTGATTGTCAAGGAGGAGGCAATCAATAAGATGTAACTAGAACACCTAGAGAAAGGTTGAAGTTATGATGTTGTAATGAAGTACAAGGATCAGCTAAGCCATTGATGAAAAAGTGTATTTGATGACATACTATAAGATACAAAGAATGGGCACACTGAAACATATCAAAGATTTAAGGTTTTAGCTAAGTCTTTTGTAAAGCTCAACTAAGTTCATTAGAGAGAAGGAGCCGAGCAAGCTAGTAAGAGCCGAGCAAATTCCTAGTTAATGCCGAGTAAACTTCAGATGCCGAGTAAACTTCAAATGCTAAGCAAGTTTAGATGTTGAGTGACACAGAGTTTATCAAGTGTCGAGTAGGTATAGGTGCCGAGTAACATAGAGGTGCTGAGCACCAGTAACTCAATAATGCCGAGTTGCTGCATTATTTTGGAAATCGAAGATTCGCCAGATCTAAGCCGACAAGGTTGTTATCTAAAAATTTTTGAATTAAAAGGAAGATAAGAATGATGAGCTAGTGGCACAGAACACCATGTAGAACATTTTTAAGATACAACTGGTGAAGTGTTTAGAAGAGAACAAGATATGGGGTAGATACATTGTATCCTACCTAATCCATTTTGAAACCCTAAAATTGGAGAGGGAGAATTGAGTGGCAAAGGTAAATCAGATTTCTATTTAAAGAGACATAAGTTAATGAAAAAAAAAGAGAGAGAGGTGGTCAAGCATAAAAACATGAAGTATTGAAGAAGGTGCTAAGGAGAAGAAAGAACAGGAACTCTATTTGGATAGATGACCACAAGGATGATTGCATTGGCAGAATGAGTAAGAAGACTCAAGGAGACGAAGCTTGAGAGGAAGGCAAGTAGTCAGAGCTGGAGTGATTGAAGCCAAGCATAAGGATTGAACTAAAAGTGTGATCTAAAATATACAAAGTATGTTGTAAGTTATATCAGATCAAAAGACCATTATCGTTACTTTCTAGCAATTGTAACAGTAAGTTTAAATCCTATGGACTTAGGTTGGTTTAATAGCCTGATGGGGACACAACCCAAGAACAGAATGGACACAACAGAAAAGGGAAATTGTATTAACTAAAAAATAAGCTAGTACATTTAGTACAGAGAAAATAAACTTCAAAACATGCCCTAAGGCTTACAATAGCATAAATTTGGAGATAATTTCTCCTTTCAGTACCTCCTCTCAAACTCCACTCCGAACTGCCTTTTACAATGCTAGGAATCTCCTTAAATAGACGCTGGAGGGTTAAGGACTAGGAATACATTCTAGAAAGTGCTAGTAGGCATCCACCAACCAAATAGAAGGTTCTAGAAGCTGCGTTAGAAGTCGGTGCAAATCTAGAAGAATCCAAAAATGGTAACCGAACTTTCGGGAGGCATAACTTTTGAATCGTAGCTCTGATTGATGAACCGTTTACATTTTTGAAAAGCTCTCAAAGCGCTCTATAGCCCTATGGACGATCTTTTCTTGTACCCCATTTTATAGCCCTTTTTGAGGTCATTTAATGCCCCTAACCTTACTTTGAAGCATTCTTAGGAGGTCTCCAAAACCCGAAAAACTGCAATAACTTTCAAACCGTGGGGTCTTTTGACCTGATTCTTTTTCTAGAATGCTCTAAATCACAATTACCTTTATCTAGCCAATTTGCACCTCCTAGTTCACCAAAATGATGGCCCAATTACATGCTCCTATTTTTTTGGGATTTTCTAGTTCATTGATAGTGGAACTGTGAGAGTTGGAACCTTTATTTGGCCCAAATGGGTATCCAAAAATGAAAACAAATGAAACAAAAACTAAGTCTAAGTACATTTTTTTTGGGTGACACAAGATTGCCCTTATACCTCTGGATGCTCCTGCATCATAGCCATAAGATAGATCCTTTAACAGGGTGACATTCCAAGTGAATGTTCTAAAGACCTTTAACCAGGCCCATTCCTAACAGTTTGGTGAAATCCTCTAACAGGGTCACATTTAATAGTGTTTTGTAAGCCTTTAACAGGGCCGACTTTTAATAGGGCATCACTTTAGAAGAGTGAGAATCAAGTAGCATATTACTGGTGGTTTTTCCCAAATTTGGTTTCCACGTAAATCATTGTGTCATGTGTTGATTTTGGATGTTTTATCTTTGCATATTGATTTACTGTAACTTGCTTATATGATTGATTTAAGTTTGGATGGATGAAAAGGGTATGGATTCATTAAAAGTAGTAAAAAGGTATTAATAGGGCATTTGGACCTTAGATGACTGATTCACCCCCCCCTCTTAGTTATTCTAAAGAATTCTAACAAAACATACCTTTATCACTTCTAGCATCAAACTTACCAATATCATCATCTCTTTTTATATAACACTTACTACCAAATTTTTTGAAATACATAACTGTAGGTAAGTGACCAAACCATAGTTCATAAGGGGTCTTATTTATGTATTTCTTGACTTGTACTCTATTCATAGTGTAGACTTCTATATTCATAGCTTCTCTCCAAAATATCTTAGATACATCATTCTCAGCTAACATAACTCTTACTACTTCTATTACTAACCCATTTCTTCTTTCTGCAATACCATTAAGATTCCTCAACTCAACTCTTTCTTCTACTCTAGGATTAGATCTCTACTCTTAAATCTAATTCCCATTCTACAAATAATTGCTAATGATAAGTTTCACATTTTCATGGTTATACTTTAGATCAACAATAGTTACCAAAGCTATCTCTTCAACTACTTCCTTTTCTTTAACCAATTCAAGTTCATTATCTTTATCACAATGATTCAAGAATCTTTCCATACTTGCTTTAAACTCTTCATCTTCATCAGAAAGTGAACTCTTTCTAGTTTTCCTTACTTTGTTAAGGCATGTAGATGAAAATGACCAAACTCATTACATGTCCAACAAGAAAAAATTTCCATACCTTCTTGTTCTCTTTTCATAAGCATATCAATATCTTCTTTGATCTCCATGTCTTCTTTGGATTTGAATCTATCTTTATTTTTGCCTCTATCCTAAAGCTCAATGCTCAAGTTTGTACACAATTCTGATCTCTCACCAAGAAGCTCCAACTTCTGGGTGTCAAGATTTCCTCCATCAAACTTAAGACTATCTTTCCTAAAATAAATCACCACCAATCTCCCAAAGTTCTTAAGCTTTATCTTCAAGGACCTGATGCTCTAATACCAATTGTTAGAAACAAAAGTTCACCAAGATAATTTAGAAGGGGGGGGGGGTGGTTGAATCAATTATTCAACAATTAAAAAATTTATCTTCTTAAAAAAAGCTTAACCATTAAACCAAAGTAAATAGCAACCATAATAAGATGCACATAGACAATTATAGTAGATATGTTAACTAGGGAAACCCTTGAACCCTTGATCAGAGGGAAAACCCTAGTGGGAATGACGCCCACAAGATGATGTACTAATATAAATGTTCCTTGTTAGAGGATGGATCTTGTTAGGAGAATATTACAATATTTAGTTCATATTGGTTCCCATTAGGAGACTTTAAATCCCTATTAGGAGATTCCAACCCTGTTAGGAGTTGTAGTACAATGTATGCAAGAAGAGCCCACTGCCCAAACATGTAATTTCAACTACAAGAAGATCTCTCTACTCAAACATGAAATATACTATTATGTTCTTCTTTCCTTTATTCTATCAACCAAACCAATCACTATCAAGCCTTATAGACTAGGTCATGAACCTTAGATCCAAATATCAAACCTCAGATCACTCAAAAAAACCTTGGCAATAAAGTTTCCTTCACTTCCACTCTACACTAGTCAACTTTGCATTTCCTCTCTGCTACTTACAATCACTTCTTCATCTCATGATTCCATTCTCATATGATAAAGGAAAATTTCCTTCCTTTACGTGAGTCCATAAAATAATTCCTTGAGTTGGTTGTTAGACCTTCTCAATTAATTATTATAGGACCACATTAAGAACATGTTACACTTAGCAATAACATTAATATTTTGTCTTGCAACTTTAATATCTTTCCTTCCATGTAATATCATGAGGAAAAACTTAGCCATGTCATTTCCAACATGTCTTCTTCATATTCTCAACCTTGATTCTCAAAATTACAACTCTGCTAAAAGATATAACAAGTTTACCAGAACATGCCTTTGTAAACTCTATCTCGGAACAAACATCACCAAAACTTACGTAACTTCTTCCAAACTTATCATTTCTTCATGTGACATTAAATGCATGTACTAGATACTCAAAAGTATCTCCCATAACCTCACATAGTGAGAATACTCAACTAGCCATCCATATTAACTTGATCTTTCCACTATTCTTCTGTGAGATACCATAAAAAACTACTATGTTGACATCAATGACAAACTTAGTCATGAATGTAGCATATCATCATAGTAACATATCTATAATACTCCCCCATAGGAATTTCATCAACATTCATGCTTCCAAAAAAGAGTAGGTTGGATTACTAAAGTGATGGAATATGATGTGGACAACCAAATACAAAAATTAAGAGATGAGAATCCAAAGTGTTGGATAGATGACATGATGACCTTTTTATCAAGAAATGACTATCCTCAAGGATTGGATAGAGCTAAAGGAAGACAATTTAGATTTTAGTCAATCCCTTATACTATAGTTGATGGTATTATTCTTAGGAGAGACTTCAATAGAGAATTGCTAAGGTGCATAGATTCAGAGCAAGCTAAAAGGATGATTAAAGAATTACATGATGGTCCTGATGGTGGCAACTTCTTAGCAAGAATCACTACTATGAAGATAATGAGAGTAAGTTATTATTGGCCATCCTTGTTCCATGATTGCCATAGGCATGTTAGGAAGTGTGAAAAATGTGGCTTTTTTTTGGGTAAGAAAAGACTAATAGCTCTTCCACTTCATCCTATTCAAGTGGATCAACCTTTATCCCAATGGGGATTAGATTTCATAGGTCATATTAAACCTCCTTCTAGATCTGACCATAAATTGGTTCTAGTTGCTATAGATCATTTTACTAGGTGGACATAGGCAATTGCATTAAAGGATGCTACTGAGAATTTAGTTGTTGAGTTCTTAGATGGAATCATCACAAGATTTGCTACTCCTTCTACCATCATTTTAGATAATTCAAAATCATTTGTAGGAGCTTGGGTATGTGCATGAGAAATGGATCATGGTAGTTATTTCAGTACAACTTCCAATTACTATCCTCAAGGTAATGGACTAGTCGAATTATCCAATAAGAATTTGATCAGAATAATGAAAAGGACCATAGAAGATAATTAAAGGTGTTGGCATTAGAAGTTGAGAAAAACCCTTTGGACTAATAGAATAACACCTAAGAGGGTAATTGGGAACTCCCCTTTCATGCTAGTCTATGGAAGAGAAGCAAGGCTTCCTATCTCATTGGAGTTCCCTTCCCTAGAGATAGCTCATCAATTGGAGATGATGGCATAAGTGTCAAGATGACAGAGTTGATGGAGCTAGAGGAGAAAAGAAAATAGGCTTTTCAAACCCTTTAGCTACACCAAAAATAGGTCAAGAAAAGTTTTGATAGAAAGGTTAAAGCCAAAATTTTTAGAGAAGGAGATCTTGTCCTTAAATAGAATGTAGATAGAGCCAAGGCAGGCAGACACTCCAAGTTTGATGCTATTTGGAGTGGACCTTATGTGATCACTATTTTCAAGAAGGCCAATGCCTTTCAATTATCTAGGTCCAATGGTGATGTTTTAAAAATCCCAATAAATGGAATCTACCTCAAGCCCTACTTCTAAGGAGGGTTAGGGTTTTCATGTACATATAGAGGAGTTTGTTTTTAGTTTTTTCCTATTTCCCAAGAAGTGTTGAGCACAACTTGTCTCTTGGAGATGATAGTTTTTGAACTCTTTTGTAAGTTCTAGAGAAGTAGGGGTAGGGTTATGGTGTTCATAATACAGAAGGAATTATGTTTTTTATGACTCTATACACAAATAGATTCTTAAGGTCACTAGTCTTATGCATAGCTAGCTAGCATTCCCCCCGAGTCACCAAAATAGCTAGTCATATTTTCCCTCTCACCAAATCTTGAGATTCAAATGGCCAAACATGCCTAATGTTCAAATATTAGGGCATGTGAAATGATATACCAAACTTTGGTTATACATAATATATCCTAAGTCTTCAAGGTAATTTGTGATTTAATTATTTAAGTGGACCCATACCTTCTCAACCGTCCAATCATTGCTAAGTGGAGCTGCCGAGAAATTTGTCATAGCAACATAGTGATAATATGACATGCATCTAGGTGGAGCCTCTGGCTATGTGTTGATGCACAATAATCAAAAAAGATAATGTGGGCCATTAGATGTTAAGTAGATATGTGGCCATCACTTTGTTGCTATAGAAAATTGTAGGACTGTTTGTTAGATAGACAAAGTGACAACACACTGCATGGCATCATGGTGTTGACAATTGGCTAATAGTAATATATAATTGTTGTTATTAATGACAAGACATGATGTAGATGTTGAAAAAAAACCTAAAACAAAAAGATACTTAGTATTTGGTTATTAGAAAATTGTCAAGTATATAATTTGGTTTACAATAGTGTATTGTTTTGTTTATAATATGTTGCAAACATCATATTATGAAAAGTGAAGTTACATAGAGATACTATACATAGAGATACGAAGTGTATAACCTTGGAAGTTTGTACAAATGATATGGAATAGAGATAATCATGTTTTGATGAAGTAGGACAACAAAATTAAAGGAAATAATTGTTTTGGTTGCAAAACAATTACTTGTCCAATTAGGGTTGACATCCAAGATGTTTACTCTAACTTGGAAAAGTGAATTGTGGTCTTAGTCAACCTAGCAGTATTTTATGTAAAAGCATGATATTTATGCAAATTAATTCTTGCGATAAGAAGTGTGTTATTGTGTGAAATCTTGGTGTATTATGTAAGCGAAATAAGATTGCGAAGTGAGAAATTTTTTGTGAAAGTGATATATGCAATTTTTTGTATAACTATCTCATGATCTGAGATTGAGCTAAATATCAGAGATTACACAAGGAAGGAAAATAATATTAAGTTACTTGTTTGAGTAGTGAGCTCTTCTTGTAGTTGAAATTGCATGTTTGGGTAGTGGGCTCTTCTTGCATACATTATACTACAATTCCTAATAGGGATTCAAAGTCTCCTAATAGGAACTTCTTATATTGAATTTTCTCATTGACTCCTAATAGGGTCCATCCTTTAACAAGGAACTTATATATCAATATATTATCTAGTGGGTATCATCCCCACTGGGATTTTCCCTTGGCCAAGGTTTCTCTAGTTAACAAAATATGGTGTTATGAGCTATTTGTGTGCATTGTTATTGTTACTATTAAACATTAATTTATTGATTTGTTATGAATGGTTTAAAGTAAGTAATAATATCCAATTGGAAACTAAAATTTGTATATTACTGATTCACCTCCCCCCTCAGTAATCCCTATTTCTAAGGTATCAAAGCACAATTACTTTGAAGAGGCTTAACATATTAAGTAAGATCCCTATGGATATGAAACAATTGATGAAGAAACTTAAAGAATCTCTTGAAAAAATTGATCTCCTTACTAAAGAAAGAGATAAGTTGAAGGATAGATATGAAGACTCCAAAGTATACATTAGTTAGTTGAAGGAAAAGATTGATCATCTAAAATCCAAGACTGAATCTACTAAATCTAGAACTATTGATGATGACTATTCAAAGTTGAAGATAGAATACAAGATCTTGAAACATGAGTTGAAGATTACAGATCTAAAGTTGACTTTGAGAAATGATCCTAGCAAAGTTGAATCTGATTTGAAGACTAAAAATGTAGATCTAAGAGCAAGTATAGAAAAGAAAACATCTAAGTTTGAAACATTGAAATAAGATCATGAAGAACTCCATAAGTACAATACTATTATGAAAGGTGAATTGACATAGTGCAATCAACAACTTGAGAAGGTTTATTCTACCAGAGAAAAACTTGATGATTCAATGTCTATATAGAGACCTTCTTATGACAAGACTAATATTGGTTATCTAATTAACATGTCTACAAAGAAACCTGAGATTAGCTCAGATTTGAAAGAAAAAGACAAATCTGATGATAAGATTGAATCCAGTCAATCACCTGAGAAACCTAAAGAAGTTGAGCAAAACAAAGAAGTTGAAATCTTGGATGAACCAAAGCAAGTGGAGACTCCCAAGATGACTAGGTATGAATTTAGAGGTAAGTGATTTTTATGTAATGAAATAGGTCATATGAAAAGAGATTATACTAATAAATAATTTAATCATGTTACAGACTTTTATTGTCATAATTGTCATGGTATGGGTCATAATGCAATTGATTGTAGTAAACCTAAGTATGATAATGATAGAAGAAATAGTAGAATGTAAAGAAATACTAACCCTACATATTGAAGAAGACTTAATGAAAGAACATTGTGAGAAAGAAGATCTTATGATGAAAAAAGATAGATCATGTGTTATAAGTGTAAAAAATTAGGACACATTACTCGAAATTGTCATACACCTAATGACCAACAGAATCCTTGAAGCGGAGCACCTGTATGTTAGTTATGCAATAAATGTGGACACACAATGAAGTACTGTAGAATGGATAGAAACTTCAGAGATAGAAGAAATAATGGAAGAAAATTTGGGAATAGAAGGAATGATAGAAGGAACTAGGAAAGGAACTCTGAAACTACTAGAAACAATGAAGAACAAATAAACATTGTAAGTGATCTTTGAGAAGAACTTAATGAAACTTTTTAAAAAGGAACAAACATCTCAAAAGAAAAATTAGATGATGATGAGATAGGAATTGAAGGTAGTTGTTGAGTTTGATTTAATCAAGTTGAACTTTGAGAACTTCATTTAGACACCAAATTAGAGGTAGAAAAGTTGGGAATAGGTGTATCTAGTTATGTTTAGATGGAACCTAGGCTCACTTGTGATTTGGATCTCATCTAAAGAAGTTATGATTAAATTCAGAGTTACTAGTATTGTAGTAAAGGTTAATTCTATAACAAAAGATGAAAATAAGTTTTTACAAAGAATTTTGTGATGCAAGTTTTGTGGATAATTTTCATGATGGAAGGAGGCTGTAGTAAACCTAGGATGACATTTGAAGATCAGATGAATAAGTTTGAGTAGTTATCCAACTACAAAACATAACTAATAGCTTTTTCATGTTTGTGAAGTATGTAATTAATGCAGTTTCAAGTTGATGAATAAATGGAGTATATAATTGAATTTTACTTCATTGGAAACACATTCAAAGTGAAGAGCATCCATAAGTGACTTTTCAAAGGGATTTCAAAGCAAACCCTATATTTTAAAACAGGTATTTTTATCATTTTTTTGCAAATTTTCTCTGTGAAAGTTCATAGTGATAAGAATTATGGATATGTTAGTTGTACACAGTGTTGAAAATGAGGATATACCTAAAATTAAGGTAGTTTTTGTAAAATCTAGTGATGGGAACACTAACTCTGCGTTGTCTATCACTCTGAACAATGTATTTCACCTTGAAGATGTAGAAAATTATTTGAATTATAAGTTTAAGTCAATTGGAAATTAATATATGAACAAAGATATGGAAGTAGCCTTTAAACACGACATGACTATGAAGCCCAGATTTGATCACTTAAAGAAATTTGATTTGTTTAAATAGATGAATGAAATTAAATCATATTGAGTAGGACACATGATGGAAAATTGTGGATGCAAGGTAATGTAGTAGACATCTTGGCCAACCTTATTCATGAGGTAACTAGTCTTAGCAAACAAGGTAGTCTACCTATAGGTGAAAAGATGGTTAAGAAGAAAGTAGAAAGTTATACTAAGGCAATATACAATGGAAAAGCTATGATAATCAACTCCATCAAGTAGGATGATGTGAGATTTCTTAGCAAATTTATTGCTTATCTAGTTTATGTAAGTTCTAAGATAGATGAACTTTCAATATTATTTATATATGCAGCTTATAAGATATGTGTTGAGAAAGAGCAAGTTAATTTTAGTGAAATACTGAGAATGCAACTCTTGAAAAACCTTGAAAAGATTAAGAGAACAAAGAATGGTGTATTTAGATTCCAATCCTTGATAAATCACATATTCTTTCATGTGCTTAAGAGATTTCCTTACTTGATAGTAACATATATAATGAGTAGTGATAGATGCACCATGGAAAAGATTACAGAGGTATGCAGAAGGCACCCTGCAAACAAAGGGTTGGACAATGGAAACCTAATTATGAAAACATTCCAAAATGAGATAAAATAGAGATTTAGGATTTCACTAGCAATTGTGGTTAGATTCAAGGAGGATACATATATTCTAGTTGATATAGATCATGCTTACATTCAAGTAGTGGAACCTTGAAAAATATTTTTGGATCCCTTGGGCTATGAGTTGAGTGATGATGTTGTAGTTGGCTACATTGATTTATTGTTGAGTTCAAATAGAGATAAAGCTGAATATAGATTTGGCACATTTGATGAGATTACACAACTTGTTTGTCAAGTAACCTTGGAGAAGGCATCTCACAAGAAGGTTGAGTCAATCATGAAGTAGGCATTATCTAAGGCCATGAGACAAACAATTAAGAAAGGTGTATTTAACATACAACCCTTGTCAGTGTCAGTTGTTGAGACAACTTTAGGATAGAGCATTCCATATGCAACAATGTTCGATGTTTAGCCTAGTGAACATAAGAAAAAATAAAAAAGATTAGTTAAAGCAGTGTCAACAAAGACTAAGAGAGTCAAATGGATGGCTACAAGACCTGTCAAGATGTAGAAAGCATTGTTGATAATTGAATCTAGTGATGATGAAGAGGTTGAGGAATAGGAGACCAAACAAGCTAAAAAGGTGACTCCACCTAAACAAGCAAGGAAAAGCTTGACAACCTTGGAAGCCAATGATTGAGAAGATGAACACAAAAATTGTAAATGAGGGAAAATTTGTTTAGATGAACAAATTTTAGGATCTATATAACAACTTTGAAAAGAATTAGATTGATATACCTACTATAAGACATATCATTGCAAATGATCTAAGTATGAAGGATATCAAAGGAGTAGTGAACTAGAAAGTCTATGAGAGACTCATAGAGAAGAAGACTCTTGCAAGGGAAGAAGACCTTGAACTTGGGAAGTCTATGCTAAGGACCATTTGAAAGATTCATGATGAAGATGGTATTAAAATATTATTGAATAACCTCACTCCATACTTGAGAAATAAGTTGAGGTCATTCTTATTTATGGTTGGTGAGAAGGATACATTGAGAAAGGAGATAGTAGCAACTATCAGTTAGATGTTGTTAGAGTCACAAGTAGCATCTTCTCTAGCTCCTAGAAGGAAGTATAAATGAGTGGTGATACTATGAAGATTGATCAAAACAATGTTACTCTTAACTTTGATAATACCAATCCATTTGGTGGTTCCAAAACAAATGTACTAGATACTAAAGATGTTAAAGAAAAACTAAAACAAATTGAGGAGGAGAAGAGGCTAATAGAAGTTAAAAAGAAGAAGATAGAGGAATCCAAGAAAAAATTGCTTAATGAAGAGAGAAAAAGAAAGGAAGATGAAGCTAAGGGAAGGATTGCAAAAGAAGAAAAGAAAAAGAAAATAGAAGAAGAAGAGAGGAAAAGATTAGAAGAGAAGAAAGAAAGATACAAAAAGGAAATGAAAGAAGAAGAAGAGAGGAAAACTAAAGAAGCAACAAAGAAATAGAGGGAGGATGAGATTAAACCATCTAGTTCATCTACTCCACTCTCTCTTACTATTTTGACTATTGATGATGATGATCGAACTAATCTGATCTCATCCTTATCCAAACTTTTATAGAAGATTAAGATAGTTAATATTTTATAGAGAAGACTATAGTTAAGATTTTATAGAGAAGATTAATGGAATTGACTGACAGATTACACATTACTTTGATAGTACAACATATTGAGTCAGATCCTAAATAGAGAGCACAAGTAGTGCTAAAGTTTTTCAATGAAGAGTTTATGAATTTTCTAATTGTTCCAGAGATAAAGGCTCAAATTTCCCATGATGCTAATCTATTTAGCATCATCTACTGGAACATCAAGAATGACTTAGCCAATCTTGATACATGCATAAAAGAACTTCAGAAATATCAACAGGAAGGGAAAGCTTTATATGTTAAGTGTACATTATCATACAAACTAACTAAAGATTTGGGAAATTAGATAGAGGCAAATATGAATGAACTAGAGGCTTTATCCAACCTAATCTAGCACCCATCTAGCAAATTTGATGATATTGAGAGTGAAGTTGCAAATGTTCATAGCAATATCAAAAAATTGGAACTTTAGAAAGAGCGAATATTGAAGAGAACATCTGATTTTAGAGAATCCATTACTCTAAAGTTATCTTTTGTTGAGAAACAACTAGAGGAATGTGTCAAGGCTAAGGACACATATACAAACTTTTTGTATTTAGATATCAATGCTGTTGAGATTGCATCATATGCATTATGTGCAATTCTCTCATCAAGAGAGTCTGCCAAAGAGACGTGGAACAAATGTATGGACAGTTTGAAGACTATTTTTGATGATTGTATGAAGATAATTTCAACATAAAGGGAAGGACAATAGTTTTAGTAGTTTTGATAGTTTTTGGACTGAATCTTGACATTTTGACCTTTGTCATTGATTTCAAACGGGGAGAGATTCATGTGAAAATTGTATACATGTCATTGTTGGGAAAGATACAAAGGGGAGAGATACATGTGTAGTTTGCAATATATTGTATGGGGAGCATATATGTAAAGTTGAACAAGTTGTAATAGGTGTAAGGTGTTATTTACTTTTGTTTTTGTCACTTAGCTAATTTTCCCTATTTTGTTGCAATCAATGCTAAAGGGGGAGATTGTTGACAATTGGCTAATAGTGTTATGCAATTGTTGTCATTAATGGCAACACATGATGTACATGTTGATAGAAAACCTTGGAAATAAAGATATTTAGTATTTGGTTATCAAAAAATTGTCTAAGTATAGAATTTGGTTTACAACAATGTATTGTTTTGTTTATAACATGTTCATTTTATGACAAGAGAAGTTGCATGGAGATAGTATACATGTTGGCGATGATGTGTATGACATCAAAATTTTGTATGGACTATATAGAATAGAGATAATCATGTTTTGATGAAGCGAGAGATCAGAATTGAAGGACAACTTGTCACATGGAGGTAGCAAGACCAGTTCAAGTAGGAAATAAATGAAGTTTGGTTGTCATAATAAGGTATCTAGTTGGCACAATTATATTCACCATAGG
Source organism: Cupressus sempervirens (assembly GCA_028749045.1). Taxonomy (NCBI): domain Eukaryota; kingdom Viridiplantae; phylum Streptophyta; class Pinopsida; order Cupressales; family Cupressaceae; genus Cupressus; species Cupressus sempervirens. The sequence goes on from CM053793.1 coordinate 795,742,020, forward strand.
TATGAGAAAGATGTGTTGTACCACCATTTGATCTCCAAGAGATTGAAGGCTGTCATTACATCACTATGGGAAGTCACTCAAATTTTATTCATAGCAACATAATGATGGGTTGAAACATGTTTTTTCGAGCCTAGTTTCAATAGGTTGTAGGGTTGTGAATTGTGGGAAAATTAGTGGTCAAATGCAAAAATAGAAGTACTATGTGGCAAAATAATTCAACACTATTGGGCCACGTGGCAGGACTGATATTTGAATTCATTTGACTTGCTGATTTTATGATTTGGCATGTCATAAACATGGAAGAAGAAACATTTTAATACAATGTCAGATCCTTCGATTAGTTGTAACCACTATTCATCAATCTCCATTCCTATTTAATAGGAGGGACATCCAATCATCATCTTGGGGTTATCCATCTACCTAGTCAAAATGATAATGGTCATCATTTCTATCTTCTCAAGGCTCCTTCTAGTGAATGATATTGGATTTTCATGCGTGTGGACATGTACCAAAATAAGATTTTCTTCTGATTGGCATGATTGTTCTCTGCAACTTTAATTGTAGTAGTTGAAAATGACTTCTTGCAAAAGTTACCCGAGTTATTCTTGAACTATAAAAGAATTTTCTTTTTCCCTTCCAAGGGTTGATCTTTCTCTAATTCTCTAGTATTGTATTATTTACTTTGCTACTGTAATTTACCATGCCTCTAAGCCATTGCAATTCTCTATTGTATCTCTTTCATCCATTAACATAATGTGCAATACTTTCTTGCCTATGTTTAATGTATTGTCTATATTCTCCAGCTATATGATTATAGCTATTTGAGCATTTGAATGATATAGAGTGAATTCTCTTCCTTATAAAATTCATTTGTTTACTAATGTACATGTGGTTGTTGGATTAAGAAAGGTTTGAACCTGTATTCTTTGAGATTATGATTGGTTAACTATGCATTCTTAGTTAGAGATAAGATTGAATGAACTATTTTGGTCTATCACCCTCTTAAAATGGATTAGGTAGTTTTTCTTTCATGCATTCCTTCTCCCTTTTCCTCTCAAATAGTTCAATACACCCTGATTATAAGAAAGATGACCTTCTTTGGAGACTCATTCATACAGTTCAAGTCCCACAACTTGGATATTGTTTCCATGTTTCACAAGGTTACCTCTAGGTAAAAACTTTAGGCAAGGGTGCAAGCTTTTGTGACAATAATTACATAATTGAAAAAAATCACTTTACCTTTTCTAAAAAGCTGTGATTTTATGACAAGGAGGCCTATAAGTTGGCTTTCAAAACTGACCAAACCACCTGATTGAGCCCTAAGATTTAATGCATCTATTCTCTTTTCCACATTCTTGTACCTTGTCTAATTTTCTCTCATGATGACATCTGGGTCAAAATATATTGACCATCAAAGTTGTTCACTTGAAACTGGCTGAAAAAAAATGTTAGAAAACAATAAATTGTGTTTGGTTTTGGCTTCAAAAATAGGTCAAACTAAAACTTGAGTGTACAAAAACTAGGTCATTAGTTCACTATCATGGAGAGAATATAAATATATGATTTTGGCTCATGACAAATAATTGGGCACATTTGGAAAGTGTTTGAAGTGGGGTACTTAGAATTGTAGATTTGGGAACACTAGTAGAATTGTGATTTTCACAAATGGAATGGACCTAGGAAAGTATGTACACAGATTCATCAAGACTTGAAAATTGGCACACTTATAGTATTTTTAGAGTAGAACATATTGGTACAATATATTTGGCCTCATTATTCATAGATTCAGAGTTATGACATATTGTATAGGAGTACTAATCAATCTACACTTTTGAACACCATCAAAACTTTATATATTGCATTTGGAATCACATTTGAAAACTAGTCAAACAGATTTTTCATAAGATCAAATTTGGAACATAGAAAGTATTTGACCTCTAGAATGCAATGCAAAAATAATTTTCTCAGTATGGTCAACTAGGTCAAAGTTATAATTGGTCAAACATGGCTTCCCAAAATTCTAAACAATATGCATCAACATGACAACAATAAACAATCAACTTTGAGGGATTCAAAACCTAGTCAAAACATATCAAAATGACTTGAAAAATGACACATAGGTTCTTTGATATGAATAATAAATACTCTCAAAGTAAAGAGCCATGAAACATAACTAGGTGCAAGATATTCAAATGTAAACTAGGCTTCATGTCGTTATTTAACACTCAAGCAAAAATGCAGATCTGAATAATGCTCAAAATAATGCTTCACAAAATGATTTAGAATGGCAATTTATCATCATAAAAACATCAATATACTGAATAAAAGGTGCTAGAAATATAAAACACCTCATAGGCCTCAAAATAATAGCCATGTACACATGCACAAAAGCACTTATAGGGGCTCAATTTGACTCAAAATTTTAGAATGGTACTGAAAACGAGGATGCAATTTTGAGTGCCATCATTAGGAGTGGCCTTGTAAGAGGACTTTGATCATTTTGTTTATAATTTCACCTAGTAGTAGGATTTATATAGATTGTTAATTCTTCAAATGAATATTAGGTCAACCTCTAATAAAAGGATTTTATTACAAATTATTTACAATGATAAGAAAGAAAAAAATAGGTTTTGATCTATGTGATTACAAATCACTTTTGTAGGTTTAGATCTTAGTTCAATCCTTATGCTAGTTTATTGAGAAACCTTTCACTTACATATCTAATCTTTATTTTCTTGGACATCCTTCAAGCAATCAGTCCACTTTTCTTATCAACACTTAAGCCTTTTTCTTAGATTCACTTATCAATAAAAATATCATCTTTGCAAGCTTTTTCCTTTAGCTTTGCATCCACTCACACTCTTGTGTGACTTTGATCAACCTTACTCTATGTGTCTCTCTTCACATTCACACATAGTACTAATACAATCACACACACATGTGTACACTTATTTGAATCTATACCTTCTTAAATAGGCAAGTCATGCTTTACTATTTTCTACATCCACTATAGATCTTAGTGTTTATGATCAGGTTTAACTTGATTCAATTTATCTGTCCATATTTTTGATCATCCTTTAGAAATTTCTCTAGAATCTATCTGTTATGTCTTTACCTAATCTCCTCCTTGAACTTAATGATCCAACTCATCAATCTTATCTTTAACACATTTTATATCTTCCAAGAAATCAACTGAGTTGGATTGATCTCGTGATTTCCTTGAACTCATTCTCATATTGTCACTCAACAATCTCTAAATTCTAACTCTTGATTATCACTAGAATACTTGATCGCTATAAAGATTTTTGGCTCAATATCGACTAACTTGCTCAGTTGATGCTAATGTTTGGTCAACATTAGATTTTATCAACACTAACTGTAGCTCTATTTACTATTGCACTATTCGACATTCCTTAGCATTTTATTGTTCTACTGATCTTGGCTTAGTTTTATTAACATAAAAAATACTTTTCTTTATCAATGTATATCTAATCAAATGTACCTTGTAATTTTTTTTCATAACTCAACCTTTCCTCTAGGTGCTATTATTATGAGCAACTTCTCAAATCCTCTTCATCAATAAAATATATATGACATTTAGATTAGGTAGCAATATGTCTCATCCATAGGTTTGAGATCAATGACAAAAAATAAACTGCTCCAATTATTAGTGTCCAACAAGGGTGCTAAAAGGTCTTAAAAGACAAGTGTGTCCATTTTAAGATGGTACAGTGAGTAGAGAAGAAATGATATCGAGAATTTGTAGATTGATTGAATAGTTATGATCAAGACCTTGAGTAGAGAAGTGTATGATATAGTGGTAGCATATTAGAGAACTAATTGGATATGATATTCAAGGAGTTCCACAACTAGATCAATGATTTATTTTCTTCCTAACAATTACAACATGTATATCCCTAAATTGGGTGAATCCTAACATTCTCTAGTTGTAAATCCCCTAACCTAGTTGTAGTGCCTGCCCTAGTTCACATTTTGCTATTGTGGCCAAACTCTTTTAGGGCTACTTTTATGTTGATGATTATTAGTGACATTATTTTGAGATTATCAAATATTGTTTCAAATCCAATTGATATATGATGAGATTACTTGGTACTTTATATTTCATGTTTGCATGATGATTATTCAGTATTTTTAGATATTAATGATGAATAGTTAGATGATTTATTATCATATGCGTTTTCTTATGGATACTTACCCCATACTTGCATGTGTATGGTGTGTTTGTTTGTTTTCTTTTTGTATGGCATTTCTGATGTGGTTAAGGAAGGGAGTCATAGTCACCTGCTAGTCGGGATCTACATGATGCACCACTTCTTCCCATTGCCTATTTAGCTTAGTGTATATTGTGTATGGACATGCATGGATTTTATGCAGGTTGTAGGTACTGGGTATCGACTTTCCTGAATTGCCAGGATGAGGGTACGCTATCGCATTATCTCAATGGTAAGAGAGGGGAGATAAATTCTCAAGTCCAAATCCCAACCCCTTAAGCCATTTGTCCTAATTGAAAATTAGGACAAAAATTAGGACAAGCATATGAGTCGAGTACCCTTTGAATACGTTAGATGACATAATTTGTGATATTAACCCTTTGGTTTGATTTTTGTATGTGTTTTGCTATGATGTGTTTTCATATTTTACTTTGTGAGTCTTTGGTGTATTTTCTATTAATTAAGTCTAATTAAAAGATTTAATTAAATTGAAAATTATTATGATATTTTAATATTTTATTTTATTTAATTAATTGGGAAATTAATTAAATAAAAAAAATTAATTTGGAGATAAAAGTTATAAGTTTAAAGTTGGAATGTGATAATATTTGTTTAATTTAATAATAATATATTCAGAGTTCATGCTAAATATTATTATTATTTAAGTTAATAAATATTTTATCAATTAAGTTTCAAAAAATAAATTTAAAAGTGGAAAATATATTAAAATTATTAAAAGATTTTAGATCACATGATGCTTGCATGTGATTAAAATATATTAAGATAAAACAAGTGGATTTAATAAAGTCAGTGCATGAGATTTACAATTAATAAATTAATAAAAATAAATAAAGTGAATATTAAATAAAGAAATTTAATTAAATAAATTAATGTGCATTCACATAGGAGTATGCGAGGTCTTGGGAGTTGTCATGTTGACAACACAGGAGTTTGTACTCTAATTATGCATGTGTTGTCTACACTTAGGAGTTAGCATATTATTTGAGCACATGTTTTTTGCAACATTCTAGAGACCTCATCATGTCTATCTTCTTGTCGTGGAAGTTACGTGCTTAGTTGTCATGCTTATCTCCTAGTTCTTTCTAGACACATTCTAGATGCATCTTAGAGGCCTTTATATAGAGGCTCTCCTAGTGTGTTTGGACAAGCTTATATGCATTCGAGAAGCTCATATGCTTCTACATCCTCATATGCTTCCACAAGCACTCCTAGTCACTTGGGGGGGGGGGGGGTGGTTTAGTTCTTGGAGGAATTGTGAATGTTGGAGAAGGAAGGAATTTTTGAAAAGGAGAAGGTTCCAAGAGGAGGAGCTTCTTTACAATTTTTTGAGGCATAGCAAATTAGCATCAGTGCCTAGGTAGGCACTCATGATTATTTCACATATTTTACGCTCTTTCTCTTCCTATCTTCATCGTGTCTGTTATGTGTGTCTAAATAATTCTCTATGAATGAATCTTCAATTTTGTAATTGGTAATTCGGGCATGCATATTGTTTCATCTAGTTATGGGAATTAAAAATATTATTGCAATCTTTCCTTAGTAGAATCAAGATTTGGAAATTGATTCAGGTTTGAGTTCAAATTAAAATAGAACCTTATTATTATGCATTAGTTTTAGATGATTTATTAACTAATCTAATTAAATTTAATTTAATTAAGATTAGTTAATAGTAGAAGAAGTGTAATTAATTATTAGTCAATTTAAGTAAATGGATTTTTAAATGAGGGCAAATTAAAAGAGATATTAGTAAGTGTTTAGTGGAATTAAGTAATTGAATTATTAATGAGATTGATTTTACCTAAAATCAATGAAGATTATTTTAAATAAATGATTGTCCTTGAAGTGTTTTAAAGAAATTGTAAACTAATTATTTGAAAGTTGATAAGTATTATTTTTATGATTTGAATAATGGGAGATGCTCTTGGAATTAAGGTAGTTTCATTTAATTATTAGTAACATTGATTTTAGTAAATAATGCAACAATTTTATTAAAAGTCAATGGGAATTAGTTTAATGATTTAAATAAGTAAATAATTATCTTTTGACTATTTTAAAAAATTGTTTTAAAATAATGGAAGGATATTTCTATGCTTTATTCAAAGAAATAAATGAGTTGACTTGTAGAAGAATCTTATACTCCTGAAATATACTTGAAACAAAATCGGAAACCTCATATTTGGCTTAATCATGTGATTGCAAAAGAAAACCAAAACATTTGTTTGTATCTTGTTTCTCTATGCTATATGTGTTTTGGGGTTTTGGGGTTTGTCCTGGCTTTGACCAATCTTAGGTTGTTACCAGAGGCTCGAGGGTTATGTGAATGTGATGGCATGTTGATGTTATTTGATCTTGATCTTTCTAAACCCAACCATGGTAATGTGATGGTGTGCTCTATGAGACATTTGTGTTTACTATTTGTTGATGCTTTTCAGTCTTCTTGTATGAAGCTGAGGTGTATGTGTATGATACACTTGACTTAACCATTTTTGAGTCATTGATTAGTTATACTTGGATTACTTTCTAGTTGCCTTGATGGGACTGAAGTGTTGATTTATTCTTGATGATGTCATGTTGTGACATGTTTTGACTCAACCATTTTGGAGTCTTCGATCAATATTATTTGCTTGATATGAATTTTCGGTTGCTTGTTGAGAACCAATGAATATTGTGATTATCATTGATACCTTCAGTTGCTAATAGAGAGCTGTTGTGGTCATGATTAGCAATGGATTATTTTCAATTGCTCATGGAGATTTGATGTTCTTATTGTGAATTATCTTTTGGTATTTTTCCAGTCACTTGTATAGGACTGAGGTGATTTTGTGATTTATGATTCCATGAGCCTAAGGTAGGTTATCTACTTGTAGTGTCAGGAAGTGGCTTGCAATGGGGGCTAGGTCCCTAAGTGGCTGCCAAGGTAGCTCATTGTAAGTTATTTAATAAGTGAAAACATTTACACTAAATGGGGATTAAAATGAACCTAATAAGATAATTGTATGTTCTCGCCCATGCCTCGAGTGCTAGTATAGACTAGGATGGGAGTAGAGAGAACACTTGGTTGCGACCTTGCATTTCATAGTATGCCTAGTTAGTATGAGAGGATACTAGTGGCCGCATAGGGATCACTAAGGGACCGGGGTCTATTAAGAGACTACCAGGGTAGCTCTAGTGTGATCTGTGTGATGACACTTTCCCTCTTACATAGTAGGTTTCCTATGTGTCTTGTGTGCCTCTAGGTATAGGTGTTGACCCTTTTATGATGGAACCTTTGAGTTAGCATACTTTTAGGATTTCCTGAACTTAGAGAGTATTTGTGCTTTGTGATTTGATAGCCTTTTTGGGACTTGAGATTATCTAATCAGCATGGTGGGAGTGGACCATTTGAGTTCCACACAGTTGGGTGGTAATGCTTTTTCACTCTTACCATTTGAGATCCGTCTGAGACACCATGACTAATGCATTCCTTTTTGGTATCTATCTTCATTCTATTCTTGGATTGTGATGATGGACATGTATCCTTATATTGATGATTAGCATATGATAGATGACGTTGTTTACTTATCTTATGCCTTATTTTGCATGATTAGATTTTTGATGCATATGTTGTAGCATGTTAGATTGCTTTTTGCATATGATTTAGTATGTTTTAGGAGTGATGTCCCTACTATGATACTATTGATGATCTCTTTGGTGACTTGGGATGTTACGCATGGAGGGATGGCTAGGGCCCACAATGGTCTAATGATGCTATTGACGATTGGGAGGAACCGTGCACTTAGATTAGATGTGTTTTATGATGGATGGATATCTTTTACGATGGATGTTATATCTTTATTGATTAATGGATGTATCATGTATGTTATTGGTTTCATTTACTATAGTGCACTTGCATCATGGATTAGAATAGGATGATGTACTTTACTTTCACACATGTATATTCTTTTAAGCCTTTCATACCCTGTGTCATGTACAGTTGATGATTGAGAATTTTGAATTTAATTGCTGAGAGGTATTCGAAACAAATGTGTAATATGGACATTGGACTTTCTATTTATTCTTTCATGTGGATGTGGTAGTGTTTAACTAGTGTAATACCCCAAAATTGGCTCATTGCCATCTCAACCAATTCTGGTCTATTTTTGACCAATCCTAAAGTCCTATTCCACTAGGAAAATTCTTATTCTACTACTCGCTACTTGACTTAATTGTCAGATGCAGAAAACCCTAATCTGCATTCATCATGCTTATTATTTAATTCCTATAGTATTTACTCATATTAGTCACATTAAACCTATTCATTAATATTTAATTTAATTACTAAGTATTTATATTTTAATTAAATTAAATTATATCTTAAGGCTAATGTTATGGAATTAAATTTATTTAATTTAATAAATACGCCTATCTTGATTAATTAAATGTAATTATTTAATTAAATGGGAAAGGTATTTCTAAGCAATTAAAGAAAATTATTTAATTAAATGGAGTACTTACTTCTAATTAATTAAACAAAGTTATTTAATTAAATGGGAAGCCATTCCTAATTAATTAAATGGAGTTATTTAATTAAATAAGAAAAGTGTCTCTAATTAATTAAAAGATTATTTAATTAATTAGAAAAGGTAATTATGAGAGCATATCTCATTTTATTAAATTAAATATCTCTCCAAAATCCTTCTTTAGTTCAAAAAGGGAGATTCCCAGTTCACTGTTGATCAAAAAAGAATTAAATTAGTTAACTCCTTATTTTACTCAAATTAAATTAGTTAACTCCCTTTAATTTGGGAATTTTCCTTTATGACTGAACTTCACCTTTAATCCTGACTATTGATTGAAATCGATCTCAACCGTTGATGGATTCCAGGAAAGTCTATTTAAGAGACCCTCATCTCTTCATTTGGAGAGGGGTTGAATGAGAATTTGCATTGAATTGTTGCTAGATTGTGCATTCACTTGAGCTCCTTACTTTCATAAGATATTCATTTTCTAGCTTAATCTCATTTAGCATAATATGCATAGATTTTAGCATAGCTTTCTTTTACATGTTTTTAGATTAAACATGCATACTCCATTCTAGATTAATTTGCATTCTCATATAGATTAGTCACATTTTCTTTCAAATCCTTTGTTCGTAGAGGGTCTGGTTGCTTAACACCTCAAATATGAGGATAACTAACAAGCAATTCCTTTTAGATAGAAGGCAACATGTCATCTTGCCATCTGATTTTCGGATGAACAATCCAATGTTCATTCTAGGATGAATCCGCATACAATGAACGTGTTGAAGTGTGTGTGTTAGCAAAGGCCGCATATTCACGCATACAGTTAGACTTAGTATTAATTAAATAAAATGTGACTCAATGTCTTGGGATCCTTAAGGAATGTAACTTGTTATGTATGCTTATAGTTGATTGTATTTTATTGTTTTTGCTACTATGTGTTTGATATGAATGGTTTATCTTTCATGATTTAAAAAAAAAAAAATTGGTTGGCAAACTTAGTAAAAATTTAGGTTAATTCTTTTGGATCCCTTGGCGGGGTGTTACACCAATAAACTCTCAAAATAGTTTTGTAAATCCTTTGACAAGGTAGATTTTAGCATATTGTTTTTATTTCTAACAAGTTACAACATCTCTTCTGAAAGGGTGAACCCATAGAAAGGGTAATTGTATATTTTTAATAGGGAAACTCATTTACTATAGTAGTGAGATTTGTGGGTATCATCCCCACTCTGGTTTTTAACTTCTAACAAGGGTTTATGCGATACCAAAATCATTGTATCATGAATGTATCATGGTTTAATGTTTTTATGTTTTACTTATTTGTAGCAGTCATCTATTTTACTATTTGGAAGTTAGTAATTCAAATTTTTAGGTCAATGGTTAAATTTTTAAATCTTACTTGTACTACTTTACCTCCACCCCTTCCCTTGGTCCACTTGATGGTCCTAACAACTCAAGGGAAAGATTCATAATCATAGAGAGTTATAGGTATGAGAAGAAAATTGAAATAGACAATTAGATAATTCAAGACTTGCAAGAAAAGTTGAGAAAATCAATGGCTATAAGAAGAGAACTCACTAACAAGATGAATGAAAGTCAAGACTATATTGAAAAACTATCTGAAGGTGTTATGTCTAAAGAATCTAAAGAAGCAATTTCAAAATTGATGGAAAATAATAAGAAGCTCAAAGATAAAGTGACCAACTTTAAAAAAGAAATAAAAAGCCAATAAATTTGAATGTGTGAAGATTTCAAAGGAAAAAGAGCATTTGAGGAGGCTAGGAATGTTGCAAAATATGCCAATAGAAAGGTTGAGAATGAACTACATATAAAGGATGAACAACTTTTCATTATACCCTAGGAGATTGATATTGTTCAATACCTTCATGAAAAGTCTATGGAAAATTAGGGGATTGTAATTGAGAATCAAAGTTTAAAGGAAGAAAATGAGAAATTTAGAAAAGAACTAAAAATTAAGAAGAATGTAAATGAGAAGATGAAGAAATACAATGAAAGCTTGAAAAATCTTGATGAAAAACCATAGAACTAGAGAAGATGAAATGATAAAACTAGTCCAAGAAGAAGACATGATCAGTGAGACATCTAAAGTTGAATCCAGGAAGCAACAACATAATAAAAAAGGAATCACAAAAAATCCACATAACAAGTTTAATAAGCTCACTTGTTTTTGATTAGATAAACAAGTTTTACAGGGATCCTGAAACCCAATAGTTAAAACATATAAGGCTGATAATAAGCATGAAAGCCTAGCCAAAAAAGTGTAAGTTCAGAGGTTGATAATAAGCAAAAATTCCAGCCAAAAAGTAAAGTTATGAGAAAAGACGAGGAAAAAAGTCAAGTATTACCATGGCCTAAAGCCATAACAAAAGCCAAAATACATAGAAAAACAAAAGAACAGGTGAGAGTTATTCCTCGTTCTTTCACTCTAGCTCTTGCATAACCTAAGCAGCCTCGAAGGCTAGTTGATTCTCCTCTGCTTCTAGCTATTGTGCCCTTTGGTCCCCCTAGTCCTAATCAAGAATGGTGTTGTCCTTTGCAGAACCATCCTCTATTTTGGCTTCTTCCCTGTCTTTCCCTTCCTCATCATCCTGCATTTCTCTATCTTTGATCCAGCTTGTAAGAGAGATGATGTTATTGTTAATGGAGCTTAACAAAGAGAACATCTGATTCACAAGGTTGTGATTGTAGTTCTCTAGGTTGTGTATCCTTCTTTCTACCAGACTGAGCCTGTTAGTCGAATCTGTCCTCCTGTTAGCATCCATCCCATTCCTTGTTGCCTCAATATGTCTTACTTGTTCTTTGACCTCCTCTAGCTCATGGAAAAGCCATTTGATTGATCTAAAATTGTCAATCATATTGTTACAAGCATTATTCAAGAGGTTCATCCTTGTCTCCTTGGCTTTTTCTGAAATAGCCACTATCGCCAGGTCAATAAGCTCACTTGTTTCAAGTATGGAAAGATTGGTCATACTACAAATGTATGCAAAAGAAAATTTGTTAATAAGTACAATTCATTTGAAGGTCATTTCTATAATTGTTATAAGTCTGAGCATGTTGGATAAAAGTGTAGACCTAAACCTAAACATAGTAATATTAATTTTAATGGATATTATTACACATGAAATATGCATGGAAACAAAGTCAGGGAATGCAGATCTAAGACACCCATGCTACTAGTTCAACTGGTGAATTCCCATAGAAGGGAATGAAAGTTCAACTCTAAATGTTTGGTATGTGGAAAATTTGGTAATGTAATAGAGAATTAAAAGTGTAGAGTATGTGGATATAATTTTGGAAACCATCTCCTAGAATTGTGCTATCAATGCAATAAGATTGAGTACATTGGAAAAGCTTGCAGGCTTAGGAGTCAGTCACAATAAGAAAAAATGAAGAATGTGAGCCTTGAAAATATTATAAATGAAATGAAAAAGTCTTGGATAAAAAAGGAAGATATTTTGGTGTAGTGAATTCATCTTCAAATTATGCCTAACACTTGCTTAGGGGGAGAACAAAAAGGAAACTTATCTACTGATTCCAACAACTAAGAATAGTTTGATAAAATTTCTAGATATGGTGCAAAGGTATGTTGTAAAAATTTATATAAATAATTTGGAAATTCTAACCAGTCATGTATTGACCACTTGAAAGATTTCGTAAGTTACATTCAATTGTAACGAGTCATAACCATGAAAAAGAGCTAACTGAAAAGCATTCATTAATTAATGACAAGACACTATTCCTATCATTGTAAAGGTATTATTTAATTTTTTTGTAAATAAAAAAATTATTTCATGATGATAAATAGTGCAAAATTGATTTATTTAACACCTTTATTTTTGATTGTATATTCAAGAGAAACATTGACCATTTTCAAACGATTGATTTAGAAAGGTATTGGGATTTACAAAGAGAAATCACTATCACATTGAAGTGATCTCTAACTAGTCTATCATGATATGATAGTTTAATTTGTTAATCATTTGTATCAAAGGGATAATAGAAAATAATATTGAAAAACTTTATTTGATTAACAAAAATGAAGTATCTTGACCAGGATACACACCCGAAGTAGATAGAAAGTTTGAAGTGGGCATTTCTTCTACTTTATCTTTTATACCATTAGGAGTATTGATGTATGAGGATGTAAACAAATATATCTAATGCAAGGTTGAATAATTGGGAGATGAGATAATCAAGAAGGATTACAAGAAGATGTTTTCAAATGGAGTGTTGAAGGATGAGAACTAGCATTTGTAGACTAAATGTTTAACCTTTACAATTAACATTCCTATTGAATTTCTCTAAGATTGGATAATGGTAGTTAGTTGAGTCCATGATTAACACACATGGTTGGATAAACCGCATAGGTTGTCAAAGATAATCATTCATGAGGTAAAAAAAAATGAGCAAGAAGAAAGGAGTGCAAGATAAGGAAAATTCTAGCAAGTTTGATTATCAACCTAACTAAGTCAAGATACAATGAGAGACCATGACATAAAAGATGAAAAAGTTCATTTTCATTCAATGGTGATAAGTTATAAAGTTTACAAGTCAACCAGAATAGAAAGGGAAATTTTGTATGGTCCAAGAACAAATTGATAGTCACACAAATAGGTAATCTCATAATAGAAAAATATGAGAATTTCAATAATTTCATGTGGGATTACTTTAGAAATTTTTAGTCTGACATGCATAGATGTGTAATAATCCCTACTAGTGCAATGGAAAAGTATTAAAATGATATTTATTTCCTAGTGGATACAAGTTCATGCATATTATAGGTAGTTGAACTCATAAATCATTAGCTTCCACCTACGGGCTATGAGGTTAACGAATGCAATGTCGATATTAATGTTGATTTTTTGGTCCAAACTAGATGATAAAAGTATAGAGGTTTGGAGCCTACAAATAAATTCTTACAAGTACAGTAAGAGAGGTAGAGACACTAAACATAGAAAGAGATCAACATGTGAAGTGCATAAATCACTTTGTAAGGATAGTGGAACATTAAGAACGACATTTTTAATTTAAGACCCATAAAGAAAAATTGCATTCACCTAAAAGAGAGTAAAGAGAAAACCACTTAATTAGTTACCAAAGAGGTGAAGAATGAACTATTAAAGAGGAAGAGTAAAACAACCAAAGAGATCTCTTGGAAGAGAAAGTATGACATAAGGCAAGAGGAAGAAGGTGATGGTATGAAATTTGACAAGGGAGTTGTTGAATTGAAGAAGAAAGGAATGAAGAGAAAATCCCCTAGAATAGATGAAAGGGTGGAAGGTATCATACAAACCAATGACTTAGAAATTGTGAAGAAAAGATATATTATTGGAAGTGAGGATGTTAAGAAGAAAATTGAAGATGCAACTATATAACATATTTGATTCAAGAGAACACCTCTAGAATTTCATTATATGGTTCCAGATGAGTTAGAGAAATTGTTATATGAAAAATGGTCATCTTATTTAAAAATGGACAAGGAGGTTATAGATAAATGTCTAATTGACCTACAACCTAAACTAAGATATGAGGGTACAAAGATAATATATGAAGCTCACAAAAAGGAATTTGGAGTGAAAAGAAAAGAAACAATAATTTTCATAGAAGATACATAAAATCTACATGATGATATAGTTTACATATAGAGAAATATCCCAAAGATTGATAAGGAAATAAAAGGACATTAATCACCTATTCAAATTGATGAAACATTTATAGTTGAAGAAATAATTGGCAATGTTGTACAAAATATTCCCAGTTAGGTATAAGAAATTTAACACAAATCACCTAAGTAATAAGAAGAAGTAGGAGAACCTCAATAGAAGGATGAAATACTTGGAGAAATTCACCAAGAAAATTGAAAGAAAAGACTAAAGAAGAATGTAAAGCAAGGAGAAAATTAAGTCTTGAGTCAAGTGTACAAAAGAAACCTAAATCAATGAAAATTTTGTTACAAGAACATGAAGGTTTAGGAGAGGAGAAAATTATTCCAATACTAGTAGATATTAATAAGATGAAATCCAAAGAGTTAATAAAATACTCAAAAAAGTGAAAATAAAGGTAATGGGAGACAAAATTAAGAAGAAACATGTGTTGAGACAAGCAATAAAGATTTAAGTTCAGTTCGTACTTAGGGTAGAACAAAAGCTAGAAGTGTTGGCATCTATAGCCATTGTTGTTTATTAGTGTCAACCACTTAGTCATTTACAAGATAGAGTTAGATAGTCATCACTACAACCAAGCTACTCTATATAGGCTCAGTCATGTACATAAGATAGTATGTATTGAGAAAGTTCTATAGAATTCAAGTAAGTGTATGGTCACAGAGTAATTTTCTATATATACTGCTCATCAACGACCGAGAAAGTTTATTAGTGACTGAGTAAATTCTAACTATGCAAGTATGAGTGATATACTATGTATTGAGCAAATTATATGTCAACCATCAGAAGGTTAACAAAGGCCGAGCAATAACAATGCCAAGCATTAGAAATAGTAAAGACCAAGTAATGCAAAGTCTACATAAAATTAAAAAATGAAACAAAATTTTAGGAAAAATGATTATCAGGCCAACTTGGAAAGTTTATTTAAGTTTTGAAGAGCTTTTTACAAAACATTTACATGACATGGATCACATATCTCTATGTGTATGTTCAATGATCAAGATGAAGAGGCAAAACTTAGAACCATCTAGAAAACTCTTTATGGAAATATTGAAATAGTGATGATCTTAACCTAGATCATATACATGATGAGAAGGTTAGAGAAGAAAAGAGGTATATGTGTGGACATGGAGCATTATACTATGAAGGATTGAGAAGATACAAAGTCATTCAAGGGTTATGTTATCATGTAACAGAGAAAGAAACCTATTCAGAAGTAGTGAATGTGAAAGGGAAATACAAGTGTTATCAGAGCATAGGAGAGGATTAGTTAATAAGGAGAAGAATTGAAAATAAATTGTAGAGAAAACTGAGAGTCAAATACTGAATCAATTTTAACAGAATTGAATCAGGGTAAATCTCTTAAAAGAGTGGTCTTAATAGATCTTTGTAAATCTCCTAAAATATTCCTTACTTTTTTGTAAGTGTTAAACCCTTTAACAAGGTGAAACCTAATAGTTTCTTAAGTCTTTAACATGACAGACTCCTCATAGAGTAGATCATATCTTATGGTCAAACATTGTAACCTTAACTAGATAACTTTATTACTATAGTAGTGAAGATTTGTGGGTGTCATCCCCACCCCAGTTTTACCTTCACCTTGGAGGGTTTCTGGGTAGAAAATATTGTGTTATGTGTTATTATTTTCATGCATGTGATTGAACTAATTTACATACTACACAAGTTTACAATTATAGATTTGCATGCACAAGTTATTGATAGATGTGGATGAAGCTAATAAAGGTATAAATTATTATAGATTTTGATTCACACCACCCCCTAGTATCTAGTTTACACCTCCATAAATCAACAATTGGTACAAGAGTACTAATTCTCTTAAATAAGCTTAAAGGATTGGAGAGTAAATCTTGGAAGATAGATGATTTCAAACTAGACAAGACTATTGACAATCAGGTGATTGACATCCAACTCACTCTTTAGAAACATGAGAAGGCAAGACAAGATATGAAGGATTCCCTAAAAGGAGAAAGGAAATCAGCATCTAGATAAAGAAATACTCTTATGAAGAAGTTGAGACTGAAGGACTATTTGAACCAATCAATTCTAATGATAAAGCATCTGTCAAACTACTTGAAAGGAACAAAGTCCTTAATGAAGAGCTAAGGGCATTGAAAAGAGAGCACGAAATTCAATTAGTGAGACTACGTGAAGTGACTAAACAGAGAAAGAAAGCTAAAGAAGAAATGACTATGGAATAAGAAGACAAAAGGGTAGTGGCTACCAAACTTTAAGAAAGGATATTAGATGTATAGAAGCTCACAAATACACAAATGGATCTAATGAATTAACTAATGACTGCAAATCAGAAATTGAATCACAAGGACATGGAAAATGCAATTCTGAAATCACATAATGAGATATTGAAAAATGAATTGAAGAATGAGAAGGATTCAATGGAAAAATTTGACAAACTAGAGGAAGCAATGAAATATTTTGAAGAACTTATGAAGTCATCAAATTTTTCTAATGGGTCAAGACATTCATGCACTGAGAAAGGAGAATCATCCAAGAATCAAGAAATGAGAAATGCAAAGCCAAAAGACAAAACAATATGCTATCACTGTGGAAAAATTGGTAATACTACAAATATTTGTCGAAGAAAACATGGTATGAAAAATTCTAAACTTAATTTTATTGGTTACTATTTTCACTACAAGAAACAAGGACATCAAATACATCAGTGTAGGTCAAGACAAAGGAATACACCTACTACACCTAGATTTGAAGGTATTGTTATAACTGTCATAAATATCAAAATAGAAAATTTGAATGTAGATTAGAGAAAAAACCTTAATGACCAAATTGGTAGAAAAAAATTATGTATCTAACAATACATGCTCCAAGTGTCACAAGTTTGGACATCAAAGCAAGAATTGCACAACTCAAGTACATTCAAAAAATTAGACAAAGGACAAAGGCAAAGACAAAGTGGACATTGAGAAAGTAAGGAATGAAATGGACCAAAAATGGAAAATGAAAACAAAAGATGGAAATAGTGGAACTAATGGCGTTGAAGTCACCCAATCCAAGAGAAGGTGATCATGTCATCTCTAATTGAAGAAAAGAGGTATGTATGGAATTGCATACTTAAATGATATATCATATATTAGTTCCTTAAATTAATATGTATCTAAAGATCATTTCATATTTTCATATATAAGATGGATGCAAATTTTTTTGCGAAAGGTTGCTAAGTATCAAAAAATTGTTTGTGTCGATTGAGCATTACAACATAGACCAGATACTCCAATAGAGTTTGAAGGTTATGGAAGAGACTAAGTTGTTATGTTAGTTGGCTTCCACTCAATGAAGTACACAATGTTAATGGTGAACCTAATTGATCAAAAGAGAGGTATATAAATTTTTTAAAATGCATTACTTCATAACTTGCATGCAAATTTTTGAGATCACATAGCAATTTTAGCAATTCAAGCAACCAACAGAGATTTCAAGGAGGAACTTGATCAAAAAGTTTGAATGAGTAAAGAGCATGAAGGACTGACAAGTATCCAGATAAGGAAGAACATCAAACCATAGTTATGATCATGGTATCTTCATCATTTGTTGGAATCAATGAAAAGGTTAGTAAAGTTTAAGTTGTGAAGAGTGACACCTATCCTCCACCTAAATTTCATGCTATTCCAGAGATTGTTGTAAAAGGAGACTCAATGGGTGTATTATCCTTGATACCACCTAAAATCATTATGATTCATGATGTCAAAAGTTGTTATATGTAAAAAATTAGAGAAGTGGGAGATAATAAAATTAGGGAAGCTTATGAGAAGCTGTGTAATGAAGGAACTTTGAAGGACAAATTTCAGATTGTTGAGTAGAAAAGGTTAACTCAAGCCCTAGGATTTTTGGGAAATTTCAGAATAGAATGGATCAAAGTCATTTTGAGTAGAGTTCATGATATGAAGTACTAGTTACAAAATGGACCGGTGGAGATCACAAAGAAAATGATAAACAAGGTTATAGGTTATCCAACCCTAGATAAGAAAAAACTATGTGATACTTAAGCTGAGGAGAAATTGACGTGAATATAGGAGCAAAGTGGAATGGATGTGGTTGTCCATTATAAGAATTTATGATCCACTCATTGAATGTTTAGTGAGAGTTATTACTCATAAATTCTATCAATCAAGAAGATTGAATAGTATGTCGTGTACGATTGTGGACCAAGCATGGAAGATTGTGATAAAAGATCATGAGTATGATCTTGCCGAGCTATAAATGTTACAACTAGAGGAAAATCTATCATCAATAAGGAAGGAAAAGAATTCAACATTTAAGCTTGGTTACCTAATTGTTTGTATATTCTTTTATATCCATAAGTATTTTCTTGGTATAGGTAAAATTTTATGGGAACAAGATAAACCAGTGACAAGGAAAATCAATGAATTTATTACTCAATTAGGAGACAATTCTAAAAATACAATGAATACATATTTTGATGGATTCAAGATAAGTATGAAAAGGAGAATGATAATTCTAGAGGAATTAGTCACAAAATATTACAATGATATGTGTTTCCTTATTGATAAAGACAACACATTTGTATAGCTAGTTAAGCTAAGATAGGCATGGTTACAAAGCTTTGAATATGAGATAGATAGTGATGTTGTGAGTGAAAACATTGATGCATTATTAAAAGAAGAAATAGATGTTGAGGTTGAACTTTTTGGAATATATGAAGAATCCAAAGTAAGGATAATAGTGGACATGAAGATAGATTCCAAGGAGAAGAAAAGAAAGAAAATGATTGAAGACCTAGAAGCTAAGATGAGCACCCCAGGCAAGGGAAAAAAAAAACCATTGCAAATAAAACAAGGTCTTAGTAAAGATGAAAAACAAGAAAGTGGTGATGAGGAAGATGAGGTAGAAGAAGTTGACAAGGGTGAAGCCCCAGTTGTTGTCATACCACTAAGAAAGAAGGCTCAAAGAATAGAGAAGAAGAAGGAAATGATACATCCACTACTAAATAAGCCAAGGAACAAGGCAACTATTATTGTCAAGTAGTTTGCAAAGAAGAAAGTAGTAGAGTCTACCAAGCCAAATAAACCTAAAAATAGAAGAAGGATATTGGTTAGAGGACCAACTATTAGGAAGATCAAGACTATTGAAGAGGTATGTGATAGCTTATGAAGATCTATAGGTTTATCTAGCTTTAGATATGTGAGATATTATACACTAGATAATGATGACCAAAATAAAGTTTTGGAGGCTATGGTATAAATGATTGCAAATAAAAAGCTCCAAGTGCAACAAAGAAGAAGATACTCAAGGATCTATATGATATATTAGAGAAGAGTCGATAGTAGGTAGAGGAAGTAGAAAATTAGACAAAAACTGACACACTAGTCAGAGTTACGCTTGATCTATCACAAAAGAAACATGAAATTTTTTTGAAAAAACATAGGAGTATATTTGTTCCTAAATATAAAATATTCTTGATACTACAAAATAAAGAGAAAGCTATATGACAATGAAACAAGTTGTTGTGGAAGAGCATTTTGGGATAATCACACAGAAGGTAGAAACTGTAAATATTGATGATTAACACAATAATAAAGAAATATTAGGTGTGTCAAATTCACAAGGAAACATGTCTCCTATACATGTCATCATGCTTGACACTCCAAAAGCTGAGCAATCAAGTCTTACAAATAATTAAAATGATGGTAAATATGGAGAAACTAATGAAAATGAAAAAGATTGTTTCAACACCTCATATTGAGGATAAAAAAGAATTAAATAAGGCTGAACCAAGTATGACTATTATTATCTCAGGCATAGATGCATGAGCAAGATTGAGTGGTGACACCCCCTAACCTACTCCTAAGGCAATGTCAAGGTACAATACCCCTTCACTAAACATGAAGAAAAAAGAAATAAAAGATGTTTCACTATATATTAAGGTTAGTTTGGATGAAATCATTGAGATACCACAATTTGATCTAGCAAATCTCACCTTGCAGCAAAAATTTTTCCTACAAGAAATTTTGAAGAAGTAGAAGAGACAAGAAGAGAGAAAAAGAAACAACAAACATTATAGGAAGTAAAGCATATTTTTGTTAAATTTAGATGAAGAGACACCAATCATTGAACAACTTAAATATAATTGATCAAGTAAGTACTGAAAATTTTGAATCTAATGAGAAGCTAATGGACTAGTTAGCAAGAAGAATTGAAACCAAGGCTGTGGACAAAGTTTTCATAACCATATTTGAGAAGAAAGTGATATTTCAAGAGAAAGCATAGTTTATGATGGAATTTATACATAGAGTACATAATTTATACATAATTTTGTCTGATGTGCCAAGTTTTATAGACAATATTTAGGTAGACATAGATAAGAATCAGGCTAAGATGAAGGTATCCAACAATATTATTTTATAGTCACCAGGATCTAGCATTGATCACTACAATATTCTACTGAATGCTCAAGGCACATTGGCCAAGCTTCAGGTAGCTGACAATGCCATGAGATCCAAATTGATCTCAATTCAGGAAATGATGATACCTTATTCGAAGGTCATGTAGAGAGAATTAAAGACAACCCAAGATATTATTATAGAAGATAATAACTTATTAGTGGCTGAGAGTTTGATTGATTTAGCTAAAAAAATATAACCGTAGAATCAAATTTTTGAGGCAACAAGAACCACATGGAATCATGTACTAACCATGATTACTATAGTTCACAAGGAATTCATTGAAACATTTGGATCACTTTGACTCTTTCAACACCAGTAGAAATGACATAAAGTGTTCAAAAATAAGGGGGAAATGTATATGAGGGAGAAATGTATATGGAAGAGGGAATATATTGAAGAAAAGAGGAAGATATATAGGTATAGTATAAAGGCTATAATGAATTTATTATTCATTATTTAGAAGTCATAAGACTTAGGGGGAGAGCTCATTTTTATCAAATTGTATTGATGTGACAAAGTGATGCAAATATGATGAAGTTTTTTTTCTACTATTGCCAAAGGGGGAGATTGTTGGTATCTCTAACCATTTTATCTATTAGTGTCAACCACTTAGTCATTTACAAGATAGAGTTAGACAATCATCATGATGACTAAGCTACTCTACGTAGGCCAAGTCATGTACATAAGATATTATGTACCAAGAAAGTTCTATAGAAGCTAAGTAAGTGTATGGTCATAGAGTATTTTTCTATATGTACCAAGCTAATTAGTGACCAAGAAAGTTTATCAATGACTAAGTTAATTCTAAGTGTGCAAGTACCGAGTGATATAATATGTGCCAAGAATAATATATGTTGAGTATTAGAAGGCTAAAAAAGGTCAAGCAAAAAAAATTCTAAGCATCATAAACAATAAAGACTGAGAAATGCAGAGTCTACATAAAAGTCAGGAATGGAATAGAGTTTTAGGAAAAAAATTATCAGGCCAATTTGGAAAGTTTATTTAAGTTTTGAAAAGGTTTTTATAGAATATTTACATGACATGGATCACATATCCATATGTGTATATTAAATGATCAGGATGAAGAGGAAAAACCTAAAACCATCTAGAAAACTCTTTATGGACATATTTAAATAGAAATGATATTAACCTAGATCATATACATGGCAAGAAAGAAGAGAAGAGTATATGTGTGAACATGGAGCATTATACTATAAAGGATTGAGAAGATAAAAAGTCATTAAAGGGTTATCAGATTAGAAGAGAGGATTAGTTAGTAAGGAGAAGAATGAAAATTATCTTGTAGAGAAAACTAAGAGTTAGGTATTGAATCATTTTTAATAGACTTGAATTAGGGTAAATATCTTAATGGAGTGGTCTTAACATATCTTTGTAAATCTCCTAATAGAGTCCTTAATTTTTTGTAAGTGTCAAATCTTTTAACAGGGTGAAACCTAACAATTAATTTAGTCTTTAACATGATAGACTCCTCACCAAGTCAATCATATTTTATGGTTAAACATTGTAACCTTAACTGGTTAACCTTATTACTATAGTAGTGAAGATTTATAGGTGTTATCCCCACCCCGATTTTACCTTTACCTTGGAGGGTTTCTAGGGAAATTTTTTTTGTTATGTTTTATTACTTTCATGCATATGATTGAATTGATTTACATGTTACAAGTTTACATTTATAGTTTTTCATGTACAAGTTATTGATAAATATGGATGAATCTGAGAAAGGTGTAAATTGTTATAGATTCTGATTCACCCCCTCTTAGTATCTAGTTTACACCTCCATAAACTAACAAGAATATCCTATAATTGATAAGTTGGATACATTAATCAAATCCATATATGATGAAGAGACAAAGCTACAAAACAAAACAATGATTTTTTTGAGGAAAATTTGGAGAATAAAATGATAGGAAAACTAATGTAGAAGTCACTAAAGTAAAAAGAAAGAAAGTAGATGTAATAAAGGACATCAAAACAAAAATGGAATAAGTAGAAAACCTATTTACCAAGGTATCTATCTATTTAGAATTTTTACATTACTTAGAGGAATAGAAAGGCAAGGCATACAAAAAGATGGAAAGTCTTAGCAATCAACTTGATCCACTATCAATTCTAATTACTACATTTAGTGAATAAGTGTAGAAGTCATTATATATAATGAGACAACTACAAGTAGAATAAGATGGAAAAATGATGAGTATAATTGAAATTCAAGCATATTTATTCCCTATCTTGGAGGTCATGCAAAATAATTTGAAGATAAAAAATAAAGCATTGGTATTGCTAGATGCATATTCAATTAATAGTTTGGATGAGACAAAAACCAAGATGCATGAATACATTATGTCCTTAAGTCACTAGAAAAACACATGGGAAAAATTAGTGGAGTCAACAAAGACCAACTGAAGGGTCATATTTGATAGATTGTAAATAAGTATTTACCTACTATTATAGATTACATCTTTGGAATTGTTGTCAAAGGGAGAGGAGATCAAAGAGAAGCAAAAAAGTGGAAGAAGTTTAATAAAGATGCTACAAGATAGAGAGGGAAGGAGATCAACATTAAGATCAACAGAGATGACATAAGAGAAGATCACTAGGAAGATAAGATGGAAAATAGGGATGAATAGAGAACTAAATAGAGAGTGTGAACTCGGGTGAAGTATTAACAAGTATATTTCCTTAATGTCAAAGGTGGGGGGGGAATTGTTCGAATTGTGAGATTATTAGGATGTTGACATTACCTATTGGAGACTAGTACTAAATAAGTTTAGAAGGAAAACATTGTGTGAATAATTATATGGTTTTCATTGATGACAACCCATAGCAATCCATATAATAATCCATAGCAGTGATTGGTGATAACTAATATGTTATTGCTTACAATAGTCTAGCCCTAATTTTGTAAGAGATATAAGTTTTTCATAAAATAGTTTAGGGTTATGGTTTTTCAAATTTTGCATTTATAGACTACTAACACATGGTTTTGTAGGTTTCCTTGGAGATTCAAGAGAAATATGTTCTTGTGTTAGATATTATTTCATTTTCTTAGGCACATTGAAAGCTCATGAGTAGGGATTCTTTTCATTGGTAGGGAAGTATGATCTTGAATTTCTAAGGCAATAAAAAACCTAAAACATTTAGTTTGGGTCATTAGAAAGTGATTTGGGATAAGGTTTCTCTTTAGTGACCTTAATGAACTTTTATTGGCATGTTTGGGAGATTCTTGTGAAGTAGGAGAGTATACTCTTTCTCTCTTTGAGGAAAATAAAAAATCTAGACCATCACATGTTATCCATTTATGAGTTGATCCTTTAGAGGGTGAGTCATTGAGGGAAAAATCTCATAGTAATGACCCAAGTAGGAAAAAGAGAACCTGGCTAACCCTACCCTCTCTAATAAAGATAGCTCCTATTTGAGACCAAAATCTCAGAGTACATAATATCTCTATCATTATAGTGGTATTACTTATGCTATTGCTAATTGGGTGTGCTTTTTTGTGCTTGGGGACCTTGAGGTCTTAATATTGCTTGCAAGATCATCACATCTAAGTACTCCTAGGGTTGCAAGGCATTAATCTTTTATAGAGAGCAAGGGATATGGTATGAATAGAACCCTTACTAATAACCTAGGTTAGAGGCCACCCTATTTTATCAATATAAGTATCACTATCTTTGTGCAAGGATTGATCCAAGTGGATGAAATCCATCACCACAAGATTTTTCTCACCATATATATTCCCTTGGATGTGTTAAAATAACTCCATGACAAATTCAATGTCACTTTGTGTGAGGCAAAAGAGTACCAAGTTGTGGGATTTTTTTTTGATACAAGTTATAACCTTTAGGTAGATATTGCTTGATATGTTTTTGAAATGTACTAGACCCATGGAAATCTATTGAATATACACATTGATAAAAGTATAAGGTTTACATGTTGAGACTTCACATATATGTATATCATGCAAGGTTGCTTTGTCCCTTGTGAGATTGTATGAAGACTAATTCTTGTATCACATATTGCTTTAAGTCAATATTTTTGTACAATAGCTTGATACTAAAATTGAGTCAAAACACTATCAAATTGTCAAATATTGCTCAAACATTCAAAAATAAAGTTAAACCAAGATTTTTTAGTTAATTTTTAGGGCACTTTGCATTTCCATATTCTTTGGTAGCCTATATTTTTGAGAAATATTATAAGAAATTAGGTCATATAATCTATTACTCTTCCAAATTATTATTCTTCTATTAGCAATTTGTCACACCAGTTCACCAGTTTTATCAATTCTAAGAATTTAGTTGCTTGCCCTCTGGAGTTTCATCACAAGTTTTTATTTTGTCACTAGTTTACTAAGTGTTATCACACAATTGTTGTTTTTGGTCTCTCTTGTTTAGAACCTAATCTTAGTTTCTTTGGGTGGCATGTACTTGGTCCTTTTTGGTATTTGGTGTATTCCAACAAGTTAGAAATTGCACCTAGCTAAAAATATCACTTGAGTTACTTGACTACATGCTTGGTTAGTGGTTATTCACTTGTCCATAGTTATTATCATCTTTTTTTTTTGCTCTTTTAATCTTATCTTTGATTTTTTCATAAGTATCATACATAGGGAATATCAAGATCACAACTTGGGTACCTTGTGAAAAGTTATCTCTGATATTATATCATCACTTTGGACAAGTGGACATTTTTATTACCTAGTTTGAGAATCAAGTCTATTCAAGTTATCCTATTGGCTTCTTGCATCCTCTTTTATGTTGGTTACAACTAGATATAAGATTCATTGTATAAAGCAACCTAAGGCTATCTTTGACAACACACCTATAAAAGAGTCTAATTCTTGGGGTTTTAAACCTTTTCCTAGTACACCCAATGAGTCAACATCTTCTTTACCTAGATCTAAATATAGAATTTCTTATACCATACCATTAGTAGGGAAAAATAGAAGGATAGAAAATCTCTTGACATGAATAGGGGAAAAATAATTTGGACAAGACAGTCAAGAAAGTTTGGAAGATAGAATTAGAATATTGAACCAAGACTTTAAATGACATACTTCTAGACATGGATCACAACATACTTCTAAACATAGTAGACATGTATCACATGGTTCACAAGTGATGATTTTGATGTAGAGATAACTAAGGAGGATATCCTACAATTTAAACAAGATGAAACTTTACAAAAACTCACAAACTTAACCTTGAACCAAGGCAAAGAAAAATACTTCATGCATTTAGCCTCCGGAGGGGTGAAACTATTGACCCTATGGCAAGACATATTATTAATTAGTGACAAACCACTTAAGTTATCTAGGAAGGTCAGTTAATACTACAACTAAACTTTCCTTCAGACAACATATTAGCCTAAGTAGTTCAAGAATATGCTATGCTAATTGAGCTCACAATATAAACCAAGTTATTTAGTGTTTTTAGTGGAAATCAAGTTCTCAGTGTGAACTGAGTTCATAGTTCTAACTAAGCTCTTTGCATGAACCAAGCTATCAAGTTCAAGTCTATATGCTCTAGTATCACCCAAGTGCCAAAGTGTTATCTGAGCATCTAGTGTTAGGTGAGTGCCATAGTATCACCTAAGCTCATTGTATTTCTCAAGCATCAATAGAATGCCAAAATGCATAGTGTTGTTTGAGCATCAACATTTGGCTGACTTAAAGGTATAATTTGGTTATTATGGAGATATCTCTTGTGTGAGATGACCTTGTATGGAGTTATTTTTTGATGGAGATAAGGAAGGAAAATTATTTTTTATAAGATGTAAGCAAGTGATATACATGAATATGTGAAGACAAGAAGCAAATATGGAGTAGATTGAGTAAGCAAGCTACAAAGCAATATAAAAGGAGAAACATCAACTTATCTATCATAGCCAAGTGATCATATTATTCAAAGAATGTACATCAAAAAATAGAGTTGCGGAGTAGAGATCAACCTGCTAATTCATCCTAACTAGTACATCAGTCAAATCCTCTAACAAGGTGGACCTAACAGTCTTTCATTGGATCTCTTAAAAAAGTACATACTTGATTGTATTGTAAAATCCTTTCACAAGGTGGACCTAACAGTCCTTCATACTCCTAATAGAGTAGATCACAAGAAGTGATCAATTATAAGCCTTAATAGGCCAACTTTAGTATTGTAGTAGTGAAGCATTGTGGGTATCATCCCCACCCCAATTTTACCTTCTCCTTGGAGGGTTTCTAGGATACCAAATATTGTGTCCAAGTGTTAGTGGTGTTGATTTCTTTATTTCTTTATGTTCATGCATGAAAGTAGATTAGATAATCTAAAGAAGTAAAGTAAAAGTATCCTAAGTGTGAAAAGTTAAAGTGGTTCCCAATTCACCTCCCTCTTAGTCACTTGTTTGTCATTACATTTCCAACAATTTGTATCAAAGCAAGGTTCTCCTATCAAAGGATTAACAACTTGAGAGTAAAGATATGGGGAAATGGAAGTGTACATGTTAGAGAGAGCTATTGAGAATGACAAACTTGATCTACAACAGGCTATGAAGCAAGTCAAGGAGAAACTCACTCACTCTTTGGAAAGAAGAAAGAATTGGCTATGCAAATGAATGACAATCTATACATACAAGAAATAATAGAAGATCTATGCAAAGAGATAAGTTTAGAAGAAGAAGATGTATCCATAAAAGACCTACTAGTAAGAAATTTGACTCTACAATAAGAAGTAAGAATTTTTTTAATAAAAAAAGGAAAACCACTCGGTTAGGCTATGTAAATTCATGGAACAAAAAAAGAAAGTAGTAAATGACAAAGAAATGGTAGATGACAATAGAAGACTACTTACAACATGATTAGAAGAAAAGAAAATGAAGTCCAAAAACTATAACAACATCAGGTAGATATGGCAGATCAACTAGATGATGAAAATATTGAATTAGTAATCTAAGAGAAGAATATGATAGACTCCAGAATGAACGAGGAGCTAAAAATGAACTCAATGAATGTATATTTAGGTCATACGAAAGTGAGACTTAATTGTA
Organism: Cupressus sempervirens; assembly: GCA_028749045.1. Taxonomy (NCBI): domain Eukaryota; kingdom Viridiplantae; phylum Streptophyta; class Pinopsida; order Cupressales; family Cupressaceae; genus Cupressus; species Cupressus sempervirens. The sequence continues at coordinate 795,769,961 of CM053793.1, forward strand.
TGAGCAAAATCTAAATAGACCTAAAGGAACTACTAACTTAGAGTATACTAATCAAGGAGAATCATCATACAAAGGAGCATTAAAGAACAAAAGGCCTATATGCGACAATTGTGGAAAAATAAGTCATACATCAAATGTTTATTGGAGTCATAATTTGCAACCCAAATTTAAAGGTCATCGTTATAATTGCAACAAATATGGACACAAGGCTAATGATTTTAGAGCCAAATCAAAGCTTGAAGGGAATTATTTCACGTGTCACAAGCATGGTCATAAATATTTACAGTGCAAATAAAACCAATATAATCAATATAATGGAACTAGACAAATAACATTTATTGGTTAGGACTACAACACATGGGGAAGATTCCATCATTATGGAGAGTATGGGTACACTGGAGTAAATTGAGTCATGTATGTAAAAAGATAGGTCATTTGGAAAGAAACTATATCAATAGAGATACAACAAATTTTGGTGAAGAAAACAAAGGAAAATTCAAGGTTGAATAGATCAAGGTTCAGATGAATTAGAAATAGTAAGGAAATGAGAGGAAAGCACAAGGAAAAATAATAGAGATATTATCATCCAATCCAATGAGTTGGGTGAAGCATCTAAATCCAACTAAGCAATAAAGGAGATGGCTGTAACACAAAATTTAAGGAAGATCCTACATTAGTTCCAGATATGGAAGAAAGAACAATCCAAATTTGCATATTCAGATGCACTAGATCAAGCAAGGGAGATCAATTCTAACTGAGTTACAACTTTGTTGTAACCAAGATGTCTATTATCCTTGAGAAAAGTTAAGTTAGAAATTAGTTCTAACCGAGTTATTTGACAATCAGTTCATGCTTAGCTTATGATTCAAAGATATTGTCAAGTCATTCCACCTACCACTATACAATGCATTTTTGAGGCCCTAAATTTTGAAAATTTTCATAAAAGGAAAAATCAAAGATTTATTATTTACCATGCATTCATAATTTAGAGTGATTTTGAGCCCCCAAGGAACCAAAGAGAAAATTGTTGTTAAAAATGAAGTTGTAGGAAAGGTTATCTACTCTTGCAAATTATTCATTCACTAAACATTATGGCATCCAACTCTAGTTCCAAAGTGAAGAATGGTTCCAAGATGTTGTTGAAGAATACTATTTGCAAAGAACCTACATTCAAACCTTACCTTATGATTTCTAAATAGAAATATCCAACGGGATCCCACTCAGCTATTTCTCCAAATGTACTACTGATAAATAACATAAGATCATTTTATCATTGCATAATTCAAGAGTTAGGTTTGTTTGAGCTAAATGAAACATACTTGATGCACTATGTGAGAATGGTGTGTTAAAACTTGAGCACAAACATCTAGATTTGATACATCCTCAGTAGGGTTCAATATATGTCCTTCTAGTTAGAGTAGCCCATGAAGATCACCAAGAAGATAATTCACCAAGATATGGGCTGCCCAATGTTGGATAGACCTAAGACAACCAAAACCCTAGTTCATGGTAAGCATGCTAAGAAAACCATAGCATAATAGGATGAAATGAGAATGAAATTGAACAACACCACTAACATGGAGATCAAATTTAAGATTCATGTCATAGTTTGCAAGACCTACAATTCAAGTAGGATGAACAATTTTCTTGTGAAGCTATTGATTTGGCATATAAAGTGGTCAAGAACAACTTATCCTTTGACCTTATCGAGTTGCAGTTGAGCCAAATAGGCAAAACTATTTAAAACATTCGGGAATCAAAGAAAACTGTGTGTAATTTTGGCTCTCTCCTTGTATGTTTATTTTTATATGTGCAAAAGTTCTTTCCATCCAAGGTCAACATAGTTTGGAGTGAGGATTGACTAGTCATTTATTAGATGAATGATTAAATAAATGAATTGGGAGAAAATTTTGATGGTACCATGGATGCATATTTTGAGAATTTCAAGGAAAGTAGAATAGTTATAGAATTCCTTAACAATCGATTGAGAAGTATGCACAAGATATCTATTTCTTAGTTGATTTTGGCAATACTCACATTCAAGAAGTCATACCTAGGACTACATGGATAAAACCCTTGGGGTATGAGGTAAATATAGATGATACCAAGGCAATCATAGAGGCTCTTTTAAATAGGTTTTTTGATCCCAAATCCATATATTTTGGTACATACAAAGAAGCAAAACCTAGGATATCTCTAGAGATAGAGAATCCTCAAGCTCTAAAAAGAGGGAAGAAGGGAATGGAAACCATTAAGAAGAAATTGAAAAATAAAGATGACCCTCTTATGCTCTCTAAGGGAAAGGAGAAGATGAGGAAGATGAAGAAGAGGAAGAAGAGGAAGAGGAAGAAAACCTCTAAAGAAAAAGGGAAAATAATCATAACTGCACCAAAGAAAGCTAACCCTAAGAAAGTAGCTACCCCTATAATCACTACAACAAGAAATTTAAAAATAAATTAAAGCTTTAGGATGATGACGATGAAGAGGAAACCACTCCTATCATACAACTAAAGAGGGCACCACTAACCTTTGAGCAACAAATGAATATATTTAGAGAAGAAATTCATGACATGACATGATTCAAGTACATCAAATATGAATCTAGAGACAAAGAGGCACAAAAACAAATAGAAGATGCTTTGGTGGAAAAGATGGCTAAATGGAAGTATGATCCAAATGAGCTAAACAGCCAAACTTCTAATGTCTTACTCAAGGCAGTTACATAAAGATGGACCAATGTTGTAAAGATAGAGAAGGACATCAAAGATAAAACTTTGAAGAGCATCATGCCTAACTTCACAAAAGAAGAGATCAAGGAGGCCATAGTAAAACATGAAAATGTGAAGATTCATAGGTTTAAGGCATTTCAAATTTTGTCTAATAATATTAAAGAGGGTGTTCAGTCCACAAAAAGTTGTGGAAAACTATTTTTGAGGAAGAAAATAACATAGAAAAAAATGAATAGAAAGATGTATAGACTATGGAATAGCTAGATACAGAAATGATGGCAACTACTATAATTGCCTCTCTACCCTCCCCTTTGAGCCAAGCCATTGCTACATCAAGTCTAGAGAAGACAGAGAAGGGGAATCAAAGTCCTGCATCCACCCAAGCAGTAACTGAGCAATAATCTCCGACTACTTCTCAGATAGGTTTAATTAAGCTGAAATCAGAAAAGAATGAGAATAAGGTTGACAAAGAAAGTAAAGAAGAATCCCAAAGTCAAATGCGTGCAAAAGAGAAGAAGGATGAAGATAAAGGCAAAGAAATCATAGCGTCTCCTAGTGCCAAGAGAAAAGAAAAGGACAAGATCTTTGATGAGATAGACCTTGATACTGAGATTATTATTCCAAATTGTGATCAATCCAATCTCACTACCAATAAAATTGAAATCCTGAGTATTCTATGGAGGAAAAGAAAACAACAGATAAAATTGAAAGCAAAAAGGGACAAAAGAAAGGTTCTTGAAGACATCAAGGACATATTTTTGGATATAATGAAAATTGAGGTAAATAATAAGGCCCTCATTATTGAAAAATTAGCTTACATTGCACATTAATTCAATAAAGATATAGATGGCTAGGATAAATTTTCACAAAGGGAAGAAAAACAATTTGAAAATAAATTTTTGGAGAATATAGAAAAAAAAAATGCTATTGATCAAGTGGAATTGTCCACTCTCATTAGTACCCTTGAAGGAGTTGTAAATAATGTTGTTTCCTTATTTAGAAAACTATGTGATACTTCAATTTTCACAAAGGAAATAAAGGATAAGTGGAAAAATATTGATGAAGGCTTAAAGAATAGTGCTAGTCAATTAACACTTGATTCAAGTTCTAGCTCCAATCATTTTATTAAGGTCATATTTTTGATAGATTTGTAGGCAAAGTTATTGAGGGAAGAAGCCATAATTAGGGAAGCAATATTAGACATTTGAAGTATCATGCCTCCTCACATGGATGCAATGTAGAAACATGTTGGACATGCAAAGGCATTAGTTCATGACACAAACTTCTCAGTTGCAAATCTCATGATGGAGTTATCAGTCGAACTTCAGATTGAACTGTACATTTTGAAGGTATTGCAAGAAAATTGGGATAAAACTATGTCTTTAATTTTCAAAGTGCATCATGATTTTGTCACTCATTTTGGTATAACCTCGTACATATAGGTTTAAGGAATTTGTAACAAAAACATGGGGGAAAATATAATATGTATGAAGGAGAATTGTACAGAGTAGAGGAAATGTATAGAGGCATATATACAAGGAAAATATGAAGTAGATGATTAGATGTATTGATAAACATAAAAAAATTTATTAAAAAATCCAAATTCCATTCAATTGTGACTGAGCCATAGTTTCTAGTTCAAACCGAGTTGAAAAACCAAGCATATGGAAAGGGGGAGTTTGACAAAAAAAATTATTAAGAGATTTTTGATTGCTGATAGAACTACATAAGAGAATTGTTTTTGCCACTAATACCAAATGGGGACATTGTTGACCCTATGACAAGACATATTGTCAATTAGTGACAAACCACTTAAGTTATCTAGGAAGGTCAATTTGTAATGCCCTGCCAGGGAACCCAAAAGAAATTAGCCTAAAGTGTCACTATGTTTGCCAAACATTTTTGAAAGATTAAAACAACAAAAGATAACTTAACAAAATCAAGAACTCACATACATACAAACAATCCATCAAAAAATTACACCTCTTAAGGGTTACATGATGTTGAATCATATACATAAGTTTTATTAATACTAAGTCTGATACATAACAAAATCCACATCATAGAATAACCATAATACAAATCCAATGAAATAATATACAATTACATAATTTTCCACATGGCATAACCAAAACACATAATCATCCACTATACAAGTCACAAGGCATGAAAAGATTAACAAATATACATAGTGAATAAATACAACATCTCATAATATCTCTAGATAATCAAGTATAGCACATAAGAATATGACCATCAAACATAAACACAATATCAAAATGAAAGAAACAACTACACAAGTACATTCAACCATCAGATCTCAATGGTATAAGAAACACCTGACCTTGTGGAACCTAAATGGACCACTCTAGCCTTGCTAAGGAGATAATCTAAAGTCCCATATGAATATTAATCCCAAAATTCAAACCAACATCTAGGTCAAGGAAATCCTGATAACAATTTATCTCAAAGGTACCAAGACATAAGTAACATCTAAACCTAGAGGAAACAAAGAAATGCAAGCTATCTACTATGTAAGTGGGCAAGTGTAATCACATGAGTCAACTCTAAGGTTACCTTGGTAGCCTCTTTGAACTTCAACCCCCTAGTGACTCTACGTGACATCAATATCCTTTCGTACAGACAAGGCATACTAACGAGGCAAGGTCACAAACAAGCATCCTCTCTAGTCCCATCCTAGCCTATACTAGCACTCAAGGTATGAGTGAGGTAAAACACTAACTCTTATTGATTTATTTTAAACTCATTTAATGAAATATTATCACTTATTAGTACAACCTACAATGGGTTACCTAGGCAACCTCTTTAGAGCTCCAACCTCCATTGCAAGCCACTTCCCGATATGCATAGAGATAACCTACCCTAAGCTCAAAATAATAGAAATGCTCATAAAGTCACAATGACCACATCAACTCTATACAAGCCACTAGAAATCATAATATAACAATTGATCCATATCTCAAAGATCACACCACATAACCATGACATCACATATAATCATCATGAAGCAATAACTCCCAGGCTTTTGGTAAACATCCAAAACTAGTCAACATACTAAGTCAAATCCAACCCTAGTAAAATAAACCATACATCACACTAAATGCAGTTTCACAATTCATTTATTTGAATCATAAAAGTTTTATTTTCCAAAGGGTTTAAGTTTTCATTTTCAAAGTGTCACAATTGATACCGTTTTCGAGTCCACAAAAGTTTTCAAAAATTCCATAGTATAAAACCATCTCATAAAAAAATGAAATCCCCTTTAAACAAAATAAGAATATTATACACGAATTTCTCTTAATAAAAAAATTGAGATTACAAAAAAAATCTATTTAATTCATATATATTTTAATAGTAAATAAATTAATAAATCCTTTAATTAAATATTATTTTTCAATAATAATTATTTAATTATTAATGATAATAATTATTAATTATTAATAAAATTAAATCTATTAAATTAATAATAACACCAAGTCTATTAATAAAATAATAATAATGATTAAAAATAATATTAATAACCATTAACAATTATATATAAATATTAAAAAAATATTTTAAAAAACTAAAATTTTAAGGCCCATAGGCCAACTACATAAGTAGACTCACTGCTTAGGTAGCCTCAACTACCATAGCAGCTACGATTGCTAACAATAGCCTTGGCTGCCTTCGCATCCAAGTTGAATGAGCAACAAGGGGGACAAGGGAGGTCATGACCCTCATTTCCAAATTTTTTATTTATTTATACTTTTCCAAAATAAAAACCAAAGCCCCCCAAAACACATATGAAATCCACATTTTCATAATGTAATTACCACAGCAATTTGTAATTACTATGGTAAGTATACTACTTTTTAAAATAAATTTCCAATATAGATTTGATAGGGTAAGAAAATTTAAATAGCCAAGATTAATAAATTAAATTTGGTTTTCTTTTCCAGACCCTATCTCGATTAATAATTTTCTAAATCAATCCAATTTTCCAATAAGAGTGTCTCAAACAAGGGTTTCAAATTCGATTTTGTTTACAAATGTTGCTGTTAGATTGTGGTGACTGATCAGAAAAGTACTGTACATACTTCATAAATACTGTACATGGTAGCCGACATATTATGGCCGACATATGACTGACATGTTATAACCCTAAAGCGGTTTAATACTTGTATAAAAGGGCTTAGGGTTGGGTATTTTTCATTATGTTGTGATGCGAAATTGGTTCTTGCAACAGTATTGAGCTGTAAGGGATTACAGATTGTAATCAGGTTGTAATCACTGGATTGTAATAAGATCGGACTTGCTATTTGGTGGACGTAGCCCAAGGATTGGGTGAACCACGTTAAATCTTGGTGCCTTGTGTTCATTGCTGTGTGATCTATTATTTTTTCAGTTATTGGTTATATTTGCATGTAGTTTTTTTATTTCTGTCCATGGTTTATCCTAATGGTTTCAATGATGAAGAACAATAAATGTATCAACAAAGTTTTCAACTAGAACTATTTTTCAAAATAGATCCATAAACAAACATAGAGAAGACAAAGAGGAATTTGAAGGAAAATTACCATGATTATCTCAACAAAGATTCTACCTCAATCTAATGCTAACCAGATGAATGCTTGGGAGTTGCAAGAATTCTTGTCTTCTTGAAAACCCTTTTTTCTTGAAATTTACTATTCCAAACCTATGTGTGGAGAAATGAGCTCTAATTTATTAATAAAGAGCTTTCTCCTTTAGGGTTTCAATTTTAGAAACAAACAAAACCTTTTCTTTATTATTTTAATTTCATGTGCAAACTTTTTATGTTTGAATTAAAATAAACTTTATTTAATTCATTCTCTCTCTTTTATTAAATCACAAGATGTATTTAATAGTATATTTATTAATTTAAATAATAATAATATTTAGAGTTCATTAATTAAAATGAAACTTCTAAATTAATTATTATTAAATTAAATAAATATTATTATGCCAAATTTGAAACTTTAATTAAATATTTTAATTCTTCTATTTAATTAATTTCTCAATTAATTAAATATAATTAAAATTGATTTTTCTTTATAATTTTTTCATTAAATTAAATTATTAATAATATATATTTTGATTTAATTATAACTGAAAATTACAATGGACCCACAAATCTAAATAAGAAAACCCATTTTAAAGATAAAGTACAGATTCAAACTCAAGGGTCAAAATCTCAAATTCACGTCACTAAAACGAATTTAGAAGGGTGAATAACTTATATACTTGTTCTATTTTCTAGGATATTTGTCTTAGTGTTAGGATTTGGACTCAAGAACTATCTCCCCTCTTTACCATTAAGATACTATGATAGGGCACACTCATCCTAGCAATTAAAGGAAGTCAATCCCTGGTACCTGTAATTTTTATAAAAGTCAAGCATGTTCATATACATATAAATCTAAACTAAATAGTAAATAGAAGGGAGTGGTGCATCATGTAGATCTCAACTAGTAGGTGACTATGAATCCCTCCCTCAACCATATTAGAAATGTCAAACATAAAGTAAAACATTCATGTACACCATACACATGCAAGTATGAGGTAAGTAACCATAGAAAAATGCATATAAATCATCCATCTATTTATCATCATGAGATATTTGAAATCATAATACGAACATACAAGCATCATCATTGAAAAATAATCATGAACATATGAACTAAACAAGTATCAAGTAGCTCATCAAATATATAAACTAAGTATGAAATAACATCCAACCAAATATGGTAACCAACTTACTAATAATCATAAAACATAACCTTAAAGCTGGCCTAAAAAAAATTGGTAATATAACTGAAAAGTAAGCTAGGGGTAGGTACTACATGGTTAATACTACAATGGAGATTTTCATAAGACAATAGATTCTAGTGTAGCCCAAGTAGTTCAAGAATATATTGTGTTAACTGAGCTCCCAAGATAAACTGTGTTATCTAGTGTTATTAGTAGAAACCAAGTTCTCAGTGTGAACCAAGTTCATAGTTCTATCCGAGCTCTCCATATGAATCAACCTATCAAGTTCAAGTATGTATGCTCCAATATCACTTGAGCACTAAAGTGTTACCCAAGTACCATAGTATCACTTGAGTTCATTATATTGCTTGAGCATTAACAGAACACCAAAATGCATAGTGTTTCTCAAGCATCAACATTTAGTTGACTTGAAGGTATAATTTGATTATTATGGAGATATCTCTTGTGTGAGATGACTTGGTATGAGGTTATTGTTTGATGGATATATAAGGGAGGAAAATTGGTTTGTCTAAGATGTAAAAAGTGATAGACTTGAATACGTGAAGACAAGAAGAAACTATGGAGTAGATTGAGTAAGTCGGCTTCAAAGAAATATAAAGGGAAAAGAAGAGTTTTATCTATCACAACCAGGTGATCATATTGTTCAAAGTATCTACATAAGAAAATAGAGTTCCAGAGAAGGGATCAACCTCCTGATTCATCCTAATAGGTGCATCAGTCAAATCCTCTAACAAGGTGGACCCAACTGTCTTTTGTTGGATCTCTGAACATAGTACATACTTCATTGTATTGTAAAATCCTTTTAAAGGTGGACCTAATAGTCCTTCATACTCTTATTAGAGTAGATCACCATAAGTGATCAATTGTAAGACCTAATAGGCCACCTTTATTACTATAGTAGTGAAGCATTGCACATGTCATCCCCACCCCAATTTTACCTTCTCCTTAGGGGGTTTCTGGGTTACCAAATACTAAGTCAAAGTGTTAATCACGTTGATTTATTTATTGCTTTATGTTCATGCATGCAAGTAGATTAGTAATCTAAAGAAGTAAAGAAGAAGTATTCTAAGTGTGAAAAGTTTTAGTGTTTCCTAATTCACAACCCACCCCCACCCCGGACCCCCAATCACTTATTTTTCATTATATTTCCAACAAAAACTACTAGATAGTTTCAATGTTGGGGACTTGATTCAAAAAGAGGAACCATTACCCTTATCGGCTACAATCAAACAAATGGAAGGGATGAGAAAAGATGTGACCCAATTAAAGAAAGAGAAGGAACAAACTAAGACACCACTCTCACTTGATACTATTTTTCCTTTTCCTTTTGATAAAAGTGTTTACATGATTCCATTTCCACCAATAATTGAATTTCTTAAATATGACAAGTATGATGGTAATAGAGATCCTCAAGACCACCTTAGAGAGTTTTGTGCCTTTAGCATGGAGTTTTACATGTGCCAATATAGTTCATGAGGTTTTTTACTCAAAGTCTAAGTGGACAAGCTATGGAGTGGATTACTAAACTATCTACCCCTCTTAAAACTTTTGATCAACTAATAGAATCTTTGTCCAACAATGCTCATAAAACATTCAATATGTCACTATGCTTTTGTTAGAAAGTAAAGTCCACCAACATAACTGATGGGGGGTGAATTAGTTATGTTCCAAATATAACTTTATATCAAACTTGTTAAATCTAACTTCAATAACCAATATAGAGAGAAACCACAAGATATGAAACATGCACAATAACACAAAGATTTGTTGACTAGGGAAATCCTTGATCATAGGGAAAAATCTGATGGGGATGACACATATAGGATGATATACTAATATAAATATTCCTTTTGAAATGATATGATACTATTAGGAGTCAATTTAATATAATTAGTATATAGTACATATTAAGATACTTTGAATCTATGTTAGAAGATTCTAGCCCTATTAGGAGAAATAACAAAGACAACTGAATGCAATGTCCAAATTACTTTAATAACTATTATACAACATTTATTTGGATAAAAAATCCAAACAAAAAATAGGCCAATATAACAATTTGTTTCCCAATATAGTTCCTTTGCAATTCTAATGTAGGAGCATCTTAGGTCTTTGAGCAATCTTGCATCAACAAAAAATATTCCTTTTTTTTTTGGTACCAGTTTGCTATTCATGAAGTATTCATTGTTGCTTTTGTTTTCATGACATTTTTAGTTTTCATGATGTCATGGACCTATCCTAGATCCTTTTCCTAAGCATACAAATTCTTATGATATATATTTCTCAAGTTTTGTGTCATTCTTTGTGGTCTTGTTTTCTTATTGTTTTCATCCTGTGAAGCATGTTGTTCTGATTGGTGCAATTTCTATTATTTTGGTAGCATCTTGTGTAGTTAGGAGTTGCCTCCTAATACACATGTGGACCTACCTTTAAGTGCACATCGTTTCATATTGTCACTTACATGGATCTCATTTTATTCTTCCAATTATGGATCTATATTTTAATTAAATGCTTGATTAGAAAACTTGTGGCTTAGCTAGCTATAAAAGGATCTTGGTTATATGTAGGAAAGAAAGTATTCTTAGAGTAGAGAAGATAAAATATGTGAGGTAAGGCTCTTAGATTATATAATTCTCTTTTTGTATGAGGCTGTAATCTAAAAATCCTCATAGTCGGGCATGTTGTAGTTCTTTATATGTGAAGTGAGATAATCACACTTACAAAGTTGTTACATCTAGCTTGGTGTTCCTTGTGGTTTCATTAATTTATGTGTAGCTTCTACATGAATCTCTAAGAAGGGATTGTTATTGGTTTAAGTTGAGTATATTCCACATGTTGCTCTAAAATCCCTATATCTAGTCCCTGTTCCAGGTGGCATCAAAGAAAGTTCTTTCTTGAGGCTTGGATTATGGAGAACCTTCTTAAAATTGGTTATAGGGTGGTAGATTTGGATCTAACCTATAACTTGTAGAAGATTATGACCTTGCAAGAACTTTTGTCAAGATGGTTTATGGTAGAGGAAATGTTGAGGTAGATTATAGTGAGAGTTAAAGCTATGGAGACAATATATAGAAGAGGTGTTCATTTTGAAGATATTAGTGATGATGAAGAGGTAACCTTGAATCCTAACCCTAAACCTGAGGTTGAATAAGTGATGAAGGGTGCTCCCCTTAATACTGTAAACACATAACAAAGAAACAAAGAAATAACAACAATCACAAGAACAAAATATGGGCTTCTTATTATTGCTGCAAATGCGGAATTACAAAATTTAGAATTACAACATGCTAACCCACATGGGCACCTTCATTATAGTAATCTGTAAGACAAAGATATGAACTACCACGTAGAGGTGTCCTTGAAAATGTTTGAGCCTTTCTTAAATAGGCAATTTTATGCCTCTTAAGAAGGTTCTAGATACTCAAATTTAATACCTAGGGCCGATAGACCCTAACAATACATATAGAGTCACCCAAATACACTGTTGACATTTATTTTAGAAGTTTTAGGTAGCCCATAACTCTAAAACTATTGCTCCAATTGGCTATTATAACCACATTTTGGAAACCTCAGCTCCTAATCTATAGGCTTGGATCAGTGCAAACACCCATCCATTGGATTTTTAGGCCTCATTCGAGGCCTCTAAGGCCTTCAAAAATGAGCCTAAAGTTTTTATACCATAATTACACACCAACAATCTATAATAACTTTACAAATACATATAATCTGGCCATGAAACTCCACTAACAAATTGATATAACTAAAATGAACCTTCACCATTGAAATTAGAACATTCCAAGCTTATATCATTGACTTACTAAGTAGCAAGCCTCCATAGACAAAAAATTTGCATTAGGACAATGCTTATTGAAACAACAAAAAGGAAATATTTTTCGGTGATGCAAGATTTCTCTTACACCTAGAATGCTCCTGCATCAACAAGATGAGGAAAGGCTTTTGAGAGTTTATCCAGGGAAAATTCTAGACCTTCTATTGAAGTTGCTTGCTATAATGGAAGACTTGAGACAAATATTGTGTTGGATTGGATCACTGAGATGGATAAATGCTTTGAGTTTGAAGGTACTCCTGATAACAACAAGGTTAAGAAAGTAGCCACAAATTTGAAGGGTCATGCTTTACTTTGGTAGGATCAATTGAAAATTGAGAGACAGAAAAGGGGAAAAGAAAAGATCAAGACACATGCAAAGATGTTTGGAAAGGTGAAGAAGAAATTTCTCCTTGATGATTACCACATTAATTTGTTTGGCAAGATGCAAAATTTGAGACAAAAGGACACAAGTATGAAGGAATATACTAAGGAATTCTACAGATTGGATATTAGATCTAGACATGTAGATGATGAAGTTGAGAAATTGGATAGATACTCGAATGGTTGAGGACATCAATTCAAGATGAGATCAACTATGTTAAGATGGATAGTGTAGAAGAAGCATATTAGTATGCTTTTAAGGTTGAGGAAATATTGGCAAAGAAGCATGATCAAAGACAAAGAGGAAGAGCTAGCAGATTTTAGAGAAGTAGAGGTAGAACATATGGAGAAGGTAGTAGATCTAGAAACCAAATAAAAGATAAAGGAAAAAAAAAATGGAAGGAAGAACCTACTGGTAAAAGAGGTAATTACACTAGAGGTAGCTATATTGGTTACACTAAGAATGATAATGGTGGAAAAAGAGAAGAAAGATCTTGGTTTAAAGGTACTTATTATAAATGTGGAAAAGGACATAAAGCTTTTGAATGTACTAACTTTGGAAAGAAGATTGGAGATAATAGTAGAAGCACTTTGGCTTGTAAGGAAGTTGTTGAAATGCCTAATGAACTAAATAATGGTGAGAAGTACTTGATGTTAAGAAGGATATTTTGGAATGAGGAAGTTGATGAAGAACCTATTTTGATAAGAAGTTTTTTTAAAACTAGATGTAAGATAGCTAGAAAATGTTGTAAGGTAATCATCAATAGTGGAAGTTCTACTAATTTGGCATTTGAGGAATTAGTTAAAAAAAATAGTTATATAGATTGAGACATCCTAAGACTTATCATGTTTCTTGGATTCATAAGGAGCATAAATTAATTTCAACTTAAAAAATCCTTGTTAAATTCAAAATTGGGAATTATCATGATGAAGGCTTGTGTGATATTATGCCTATGGATTGTTATTGTATTCTTTTGGGTAGAACTTTACAGTATGATAAACAAGCTTTACATGATGGTATATTGAATCAATATACTATTTGGATATATAGAAATAAATAAATATTATATCCATTGGTAGATGAACATAGAGAGAGTCACTATACCATAGTCAGAATATGTTTGGTTAGAGGTAATCGATTTGCTAGAGATATTATATGAAGGAACAAAATGTTTATTTTTCTTTGATTCCTAGGAAGAATGAGAAACAAGATGAGTTAGAACATGCACCTAAGATTTAATCCTTGTTAGTGAAGTTTCAAGACATTATTTATGATAATGTACCCACCTGATGGTTTACCACACCTATGAGGAGCATAAGTCACTATATGGATTTGACACCTGGAGCTAGTTTTCCTAATAGAACATTGCTTAGGTTGACACTTGATGAAAATGATGAATTGGATAGACAAGAACAATAATTTCTTGAGAAGGGTATGATTAGAGAAAGTTTGAGTCCTTGTACAATACCTATTGTTATTGCACCTAAGAAGAATGGGTAGTGGAGAATGTGCACTAATTCTAGAGCTATAAATAAGATAACATTGAAATATAGGTTCCTTTTCCTAGAATGGATGACATAATGCATAGTTTGAGTAGAGTGAAGTATTTTATCAAAATTTATTTGAAAAGTGGCTATCATCATATCAGAATTAGAGAAGAAGATGAAAGGAAAACTTCTTTTAAGATTAATGAAGGTGTGTATGAGTGGTTGGTTATGCCTTTTGGTTTAACTAATGCATCAAGTACTTTTATGAAGTTGATGAATGAAGTTTTGAAAAGATTCTTGGGTAAATTTATGATTGTATATCTGATGAGATTTTGATATTTAGGAAGACTAAGGAAGAACATCTTGAGAATGTTAGACAAGTAATATAAAGATTAAAAGAGGAGAAATTTTTGATTAACCTGAAGAAATGTTCATTTATGAAGGAAGAAATTATGTATCTTGGTTTTTTTAATTTTAGTTAATAGTTTGAAGATGGATCCTGAGAAGGTGAATGTTAGTTTTTATTGGCGTACACTAGAAAATGTTGGAAAAGTAAGATCATTTCATGGATTGGCAAGTGTTTATAGGAATTTTATCAGAATTTTAAATTCTATTTGTAATGCTATGAATGAGACTCTAAGAGGAGATAAAAATGATTTCAAGTGGAAAAATGGAACACAAAAGAGTTTTGAAATGTTGAAACAAAAGATTGCAAAATTTCCTACACTAGTTTTGTCTTATTTCAGTAATGTTTTCAAATTGAATGTGATGGTAGTGGAAGTGTTATTGGAGTTGTTTTGAGTCAAGAAGGAAGACCTATAGCTTTCTTTAGTGATAAATTGAATGATGCTAAGAAAAAATATTCAATTAATGATAAAAAAAAAACAATGCTATTGTTCAAGATTTAAAGAAATGGAGAAATTATTTGATGCTTAAGGATTTTGCATTGTTTACTAACCATAAAGATTTGCAGTATTTGGGAAGTCAAAATAAGTTGAATCAGAGACATATGAAATGGTTTGAGTTTTTGTAGAACTTTTTATTTTCTTTGAAACATAAGAGTGGATAGTCAAACAAGGTTGTTGATGCTTTGAGAAGAATAAGGAATTTTCTAACACAAATAAGCGTTGAGGTACTTGGTTTTAATGATTTTAAGTATTTGTATGAAACTTATCCTAATTTTGTAGAACCTTGGAAAGCTTCTAAGGAATAAATGGTAAGAGATAAGTGGACTGATTATTTGATTCAAGAAGACATGTTGTTTAAGAAAATTTATTTTTGTATACCTAGAGGATCTATGAGAGAGAACATCATAAAGGAGAAACATAGTGGTGATTTACTAGACATTTTGGGATTCATAAGATAGTGAAGTTAATTTCAAATAGGTACTTTTGGTCTTAGATTTATAAGGATGTGAAAGGGATAGTGATAAGTTGTGCCAAACAATAGGAACTAGTTAGAATTTGGGATTATATTCACCATTGACTATACTTGAATAGCCCTTGGGAAGATATTAGTATGGATTTTCTAGAACTCAAAGAGATAATGATTCTATCTTGGTGGTAGTTGACAAATTTTAAAAATTAGCTCATTTCATACCTTGTACAAAGACATTTGATGTTGGACATGTGGCTGAAATATTCTTCAAGGAAGTGGTAAGATTGCATGGATTGAATAAAAATATTGTTTCAAATAGAGATACTAAGTTTATTGGTTATTTCTAGAGGACACTTTGGAAGAAGCTAAATATAGAGTTGAAGTTTAGTTCTACATTTAATCCACAAATAGATGGACAAATTGAAATTTTGAATAGAAGTTTGGGTAACTTATTCAGATGTTTGGTGTTGATCTCATTTTGGTTTTGACAAGGTAGTGACAAAACACTTAGACATTAGCTAAAAAAACTATAGTGCATAGTGCATGTAGAGTGATTAGGATAAAATGAGAAATTAGTGCAAGCTAAGTGATCAAAGCATGTTAAGAATAAGTTTCCAAATAGTACAACTGAGTAATATGACTAGTCAGTGTTGAGCACTAGTATGTGTCGAGTAGATAGTATGTGCTGAATCACTTAATTGTCAAGTAGTTTATACATGTCAAGTGATTTAGGTGGTAACAATTAGTGTCAAGTTCTATAGAAGCTATATTACAACATTTAAAGCATAGTGAAGGCTGAACATCAAAGCCTTTGGATGCCAAGTAAATAGTTTTTGGCATTGTTATTTGTTATGGCACAAAATCATATGTAAGGCATTTTCGAAAGACATAATCATGAATTTACAATTATAAGAGATAAGCATGGAGTCATATTATGAATCCCTATGCAATACATGCGACCAATCAGATTAACAAAAATATTAGGTGACAATAAAGATCAACTACAACCATTGATTCTAACCTAATCCATCTCCACCTATGTTTATTTAAGAAAGCTAAACCTTGAGAAGTTTATCATTACGGGAGTAGAAAAATGCTAAGTATTGAGAGGAGCATTCATGGTGGCTATGGTGGCTATGATAGAGTTATGCAAAGAAGAATCACTCTAAGAGAAACAAAGACAAGTATTGAGAGGATTATAAAGGATATATTTGATTTGAAGGATCAAGATAAAATTAGAAAAGAGGAGATCTAATATCAAGAAGAAAGGTGCTAACTAAAGATTAGGTGCTAAATCATTCTAAGTGGTGATGCAGAGTAAATCTCTTAGTCGAGTAGTCCTAACAAGCTATTGTAAATCTCTTAACCAAGTGCTTACTTAATTGTAAGTTGAGATCCTTTAATAGGGTAGACCCCTCATAGGGTAGATAAAAACTTATGATCAAATACTTTGTAGCCATAATTGGCCACACTTTACGACTATAGTGTTGAAGATTTGTGGGTGTCATCCCCACCCTAGTTTTACCTTCTCATTAGGGGGTTTTTGGGTAACCAAGTTATTGTGTTAAGTGTTATTTACTTTATGATATGGATGTGATGCATGATAAGTTATTTCAGTTTATATGTTAAGTTATGAGATGGATGTTGGTGATATGTTTAAGAGGCAAAAGTTTTAAGTTTTGATTCACCCCCCCCTCTCAAAACTTACTTTCCCATTGTTATTTCCAATTATTGGATTAGAGCTACATTCTCTAGAAAGGAGAGTTTATAGCTTTGGAAATAAGATATTGAAGATGGAAGTCTAAAAATTAGAAAAGACTATTGAGAACCAGAAGATTGAAATATAACTTGCCCTACATCAACTCAAGGAGGCAAGAGATGAACTACATAATTCATTAAAGAGAAGGAAAGAGATAGCTATTCAACAAGATGAAAATCAATATCAAGAAGTAGACACTACTAGATTATTTAAAGATGGAAACTCAAAAGAGTTTGATGAACAATTTCAGGTCCGATGGAAAGGAATAATGCTCTAAGTGAAGAAGTCAGGAACCTAAGAATAGAATAAGAAGTTCAATCAGTATTGTTGTGTGAGATAACTAAACTAAAGAAGAAAGTTGAAGAAGACAAAGCCATGATTGAAGAAGAAAAAATACCACTAGTTAAAAGACATGAAGAGAAGACATTAGATGTGAAAAAGGTTACAAACATGCAACTGGATACAATAATTTAGCTAATGAATTGAATAGGAAAGACATTGTGATTATAACTTTGGAAACACAGAATACCCTACTACAAAAT
The DNA here is from genome assembly GCA_028749045.1 of Cupressus sempervirens. Lineage (NCBI taxonomy): Eukaryota > Viridiplantae > Streptophyta > Pinopsida > Cupressales > Cupressaceae > Cupressus > Cupressus sempervirens. The sequence goes on from CM053793.1 coordinate 795,787,859, forward strand.
GAATTGAAGGTTGAGAAGGAAAAGCTTAACAAGTCTACTAAATCCATCAAGTACTTTGAAAAATGATGGAAGTACCAAGGCCAAAGAATGGAACTACTAGTTTGGGATATTCTACTACTGAACAAGAAGAATAATCTAGGAGTGGTGAACAAAGGAAAAATAAGAGAAAGAACATCAAGCCCACTTATCATTAATGTGGAAAATTGGGTCATAAAAAAAAAAGTTTTCTAAAGAAACACTGGAAATTAGGACCCTAGGAAGAAATTAGAGGGACACTATCACAACTACAAGAAGCAAGGACATTAGGAACATGAATGTAGGACCAAGACCACCAACACTTTGATATTTGAAGGTTATTGTTACAATTGTTATAAGTATGGACATAAGGCATATGAATGTAGTTCCAAATCCAAGTGGACATTAAACAAATTGATAAAGGTACACCACAATGGAAACTCCTATGATTAGGATTATAACACAAGCTAAAGTTGTCACTATTGCCAAGAATATGGTCATATTCCTAAAAATTGCATAAGAACACATTTCAAAGGTAATTACTATAGATGGTTGAATGAGATTATATGCTTTAGTTATGTTAAGACTGATCATGTCAGTAGAAACTATCTAACTTGTTCACCTACACTTAGCAATGAAGGAAAAAAATGAAAAGGAAAGGTTGATGCTGAAAATGTGAAGATGTAGATGAATAAGACATGGAAAAAGAAGGAAGATTGCAACACATCAAATGCAGATGAGGTTACTTTATCCAATGGATTAGGTGATCACATTACTCCCAACTAGGAAATCAAAGGTATGTGTGAAAATGACATTTGAAAAGTTGTATTATGGATCAATTCTATTAGGATTAACCTCGAACAAAATAACAGTTACATGCAAATATAACCAATATCAAAAAATAATAGATCACATAGAAGAAAACACAAGACACCAAGATTTAATGTGCTTCACCCAATCCCTCAACTACGTCCACCAATAGCAAGTCCAATATTATTATTATCTAGTCATTATAATCTACAATCCCTCACAACTCAATGCCATTGCAAGAAGCTATAACATCACCATTGCATTATAAAATCCCTAACCCTAAGCCTTTTTATACAAGATTTTTCCACTTACAAAATTAGGGCTAGAATAAGTTGTCCAATATGAAAATAGTAGCCCACACCTTTTATAATATAATGTTATTTTTTGCTTCGGGGGCACTACCCCCGAAACCCCCTGCAAGGGTGTTGCCTCTCATTCCCACCCATTTTATGATAGGGAGTGCACTTGGAGTGCTGGCCCAGGATCTCACAGGGATGCTACCTCTTGACCCTATCTTGGGGCACTACACCCAAACCCCCATAGAAATAATATGAGGAGAAAACCATACCAAATAAAGCTTTGAGTCTGATTAGGCTACACATCACAACAATCTCCCACTTGGAGACTAATCAGACTCCACAAAAATCACCTCCCACTTGGAGACTGATCATAGCACTGTTAAACCTATAGCTCCCACTAGAATATCAAACCACCATGGACTCTGCTACTCTTTTATTCTATCCAGTCTAGAAGACCACCCAAAGCTAAGGAGGAGTTCAACTTATCCCTTGTTACTACCTTGGTAAATATATCTACTGGACTATCATCTGTGTGTATCTTCTCCAACTTTAACTATCCATCATCCAAAATTGACCGAATGAAATGGTATCGTGACTTTATGTGTTTTGTCTTTGAATCCAGAGCTAAATTTTTTGCAAATATGAATGATACTCTGACTATTCATGAAAAAATAATTATCCCTCTGTGGGCATCCCAATTCTTCTAGGAAGAACTAAAGCCATATCATGTCCTTGGTTGCCTCTATAGCAACAACATATCCTACCTCTGTAGTGGATAAAGCATTAACCTTTAGCAATCGAGAAAACCAGCTCACTATTGCCCCACCAACAACAAATACATAACTTGATCCATTTAATTACATTCCAATGCTGAATTCCTGGATGACTCATACACCTGCTAATAACTACCACTACATGTACAATATCTAGCCTTGTGCATACCATAGCATACATCAAGCTTCTTACAACTAAAGCATAAGGTACCTTAGACATCTTATCATCCTCTTCTTGTGTCTTGGGACCCATCTCCTTAGTCAATTTCAAATGACTAGCTAAAGGTGTGCTAACAACTTTAGCATTCTCCATAGAGAAACATCACAACACCTTCACAATATAATCATCTAGATAATGTCAATTTCCTATTCTTCCTATCTTTCTAAATTTTTATACCAAGGATTTGTTTATTTGCTCCCAAATCCGTCATAGAAAATGAATGTGCTAATTGTTCCTTTAACCCCTTAATGTGATCCATGTTAGACCCCACTACAAACATATCATAAACACATAAACATAAGATAATTTAGCTGTCATAATCAAACCTCTGAAAATAAATGCAATGATCTAAATGAAACCTACTATATCCATGCTCATGCATAAACCTGTCAAATTTTAGATACCATCGACGATGTGCTTTCTTCAAGCCATATAAACTTTTCTTCAATCTGCACACTAAGTTCTCCTTACCTTTGACCTCAAATCCCTGTGGCTATTCCATATATATGTCTTCATCCAAATCACCATGAAGAAAGGTCATTTTAACATCAAGTTGCTCCAAATCCAAAATTAATGCCCCTTTTTAGTGCAAATCCTTTTACCACTAACCCAACTTTGAATCATTTCTTAACTTCATCCACTTCTTTCAACCTATAAACCCATTTATTTTGTAAAACCCTTTTACCTATAGGAAACTTGCATAAATCTCACGTCTTATTTTTTAGCAAATATTCCATTTCTTCTTTCATTACAAACTCCCACTGAATCTTTGCATCCACCTGCACAACTTCATCATAACTTTCAAGTTCACCAACATTAGTAAGTAAAATAGAATAAAAATAAGGAGAAAATATTTCTAGAGGTCTACTTAGCCTTGTTGGCTATCTAACATTCATTGGGGTGTGTGGTATTTGTTATTGCAGTTTTTGTAGATCATGAGGAACTGCTGGAACATCATCTTTTGGAGTATCATCCAACACTACATAATCATTTTCTTTCATCTCATGTCGCTATAACATATCTTTGTTTTCATTGAATATAAAATCCCTGCTTCTTATAATTTTATGATTTTAAAAATCCCAAAGCCTCTAACCAAATTCATCAATGCTATATCCAAAAAATATAGATTTCTTTGACTTATCTTCTAGATGGTTCTACTTTCCAAATATATATAAGAAAATATTTTAGAAAAAAAGGTTTTGAGAAAAGAATAACTCACCTTCTTACCAGTCCATGCTTCCTCTGTAATACCACATCCCAAAGGAGTAGAGGTACCTCTATTAATCAAATATACAACACTATTGATAACCTCTACCCACATGTTTAAGGGAAACACTGCATGCAACCTCATGCTTCTCGCACACTCCATTATAGTCCTATTCATGCGTTCAACCACTCCATTTTCCTATGGAGTCCTTGGAATAGTTTTTTGTCTATGAATACCATTAGTGGAGCAATAATCTTAAAATTCATTAATGTAATACTCACCGCCATTATCAAATTTGGGTCAAATTAATTTCTTACCAGTCTCATTTTCAACCAAGCATTTCCATTTCCTAAAAGTTTGAAATATATTAGATTTTTGTTTAAGGAAATAAACCCATACTTTTCTAGTTGCATCATCAATAAATGATACATAATAATTAGAGGCACCAAGGGAAGATTCTTAGGCTAGTCCCCATACACCAATCACATCATCAAAATTTAGGGTATTAGATCCAGAAACATAGTTACTCACAACCATTACCAAGCCATTACATCTTTTAAGCAAAGAACACAAAATCAAGAGAGCCCTAATTTCTTCATCAAAATTAATACACACAGAAGATAACTGGCTAGTAATAGTATTAAACTCATTTAAATCATCTACAATAGATCCACCTTCCATCATCTTCATAGTAAATAAATGCTTCATGAGAAATACCTTGTTTGAAGTGGAGGGCTTTTCATATAGTTTTGCTAGGGTTTACTCTTCTGTTGTCTTCACTTTTGTAATGTTGAATGTCAATGATGGTACCAAGAATAATTGAATGCTTCCAAGTGCCGTTTTGTCTAAAATCTCTAAGTCCCCATTTATCATAGTTCCCTATTGCTTTATTTTTCCTTTCAATAACTTCCACAAATTCTTCTGATAAAGATAGTCCTCCATTTGCATCTTCCATAACTAATAGTTCTACCCATTAAACTTCTCCACCTTTAGCTTACCCTTGTCTACCATCGATCCCACTCAACTATGAGACCTTCCTATAGAGGATCACTAAAAAAAAATGATGATGGTCTGGCTAATAAAAAAACTAACGATCATCTAGCTCTGATACCACTTGTTAGGATTAACCTCAAATAGAAATAATAGTTACATAAAAATATAACCAATATCAAAAAATAATAGATCACATAGAAGAGAACACAAGACACAAAGATTTAATGTGGTTCAGCCAATCCCTGAGCTATGTCCACCAACAACAAGTCCAATATTATTATTATCTAGTGATTACAATCCACAATCCCTTATGGCTCAATACCACTGCAAGAAGCTACCATATTGCCATTGCATTATGAAATCCCTAAACCTAAGCCTTTTTATAAAAGCTTTTACTACTTACAAAATCAAGGCTAGAATAAGTCATCCAATAGGAAAATAGTAGCCAACTCCTTTTATATTATAAGTTTATTTTTACATTTGGGGTGTTGCCCCAAGACCCTGTAGGGGCATTGCCCCTTGACCCCATCTTGGGGTTGCTACCCCCAAACTGTTGTAGAAATAATATGGGGAGAAAATTGCACTAAATAAACCTACGAGTCTAATTAGGGTCCACATCACAATAAGTTCCAAATGTCTAAGATCTGAAAAGATCATATTAGCATTAATTAAGATGCAATAAAGTGATTAGAACCAACAGAAAATCTATCATTTTGTTGTTTTCTATGTTTTTTTTGAGCATGGAACAAATTATAGTTGTTTTTGAGTAATGTAAATATGTTAATGTGATCCAAGCTTACTATTTTAGTCAAGCATGTTGAAAATGCTATGATAGCCAAGTTTACAACTGTGTAAGCACTAAGCAATTAAGGCTGAATTTGAAGCATTATATAGTCAATTTTTTAGTCATTTGCACCTACTAGAGTTTAAAGAGCATGAAGATAATGAATGAAAATTGTGAAAGGAGTTTCAAGTATTGGTGAACTAGATTTAACTGCTACTCGACATCATTCATTAGATTTGAGAGGTATTTAGCTAATGAAGAGTTACACTATTTTGTTTTTCACAAACCCTAGGAAGTCAAAATGGTAGCAAGGTCTTCTACACTAGTTATGAAAGAGGGGAATTTTTTTTTCAATATTTAGTTAATTAGTAATGATGTGAGACAACCCCCATTTCAAGCTATTCCTGAGATCACGTACAAGGGAGATCCATTTGGTGCTTTATCCACAATACCACCAAAAGTCTTAATGGTTCAAGATGTGAGATGTTGCTATACTAGAAATATTGGAGAAGGAAAAGACAAGGAGATTAGAGAAACCTATTAGAAATTATCTAAAAATAGAGTTTTAAGGAGGAAAATAAGATTTTGAGTGAAAAGAGTTGATGTGTGCGTAACTTTTCTCAAGGTTTTAAAATTGAATGAATCAAAATTGTGTTGAGCTATATACATGAAAATCAAATTTGGTTAGAGGATGGACCTATTAGGATTACAAAAAGGATTTTGCATAGATTATCAGGGTAACCTACCATAGATAGACTAAAGAGCATGTAGAGTGATGTAAAGGAGGTTATTGAGAAGAACACAAGTGTTGTATGGAACAAGCCAAGGATGCCAATTAATATAATTTTAGACCCCTTGGTAGCCTTTGTGGTGAGAGTGATAGCTCACAAATTCTTTCAGTCAAGTTGACTGAATAATGTTTCATGTAGGGTAGTTGATCTTAGTTATAAGGTTGTAAAGAGAGACCATCATATGGCCTAGGTGAGTTGCAACTATACCAATTGTCAAAAAATCTAGATGCCATTAGGAAGGCCAAAAGTGCATATTGTAAGTTTGGATCTTTGATTGTTTGCATATTTTTCTATGTGCAAAACACATTCCCCACTTTTGGTAAATTTTATTGGAAGACAAATAGGTTACTAACATAAAAAATAGCAGAGCTCATTGAGAAACTTGAAGATAATTTTGAGTCAGTAATAACTAGTTATTTTGAGGATTTCAAGAAATTTTTGAAGCAAAGATTGAGGATACCAATATCATTACTGGAACAACATTACAATGATGTGTGTTTCCTAGTTGATGTAGATTATACATATGTGCAAGAAAAAACACCCAAGGTTAGACGGTTAAAATCCTTTCCATATGAAATCAATGTGGATGAGGCCTCTACAACCATCACAACTCTATTGGCTGAGGAAGTTGACTAGGATGCTATATCCTTTGGAAACTATGATGAAGCTAAATCAATAATAACAATAAATTTACAATCTTCCTTAGTAATTAGAAATAAAAACAAGATAGTAAAGAATCTTAAAGAGAAGTTTGGTGAAGGTGGTGAGGAAGTAGAAGAGGAATAAGAATATGAAGAATAAAAGCACAAGGTCAAGGATCTTTAGAACTTACACAAGGTTTGGGTGAAGATGCTCATGCAAAAGGTGCCAAGGGAGAAGAAGTTAAGGAAGCACCTAAGGTTTCTAAGAAGAAGAGGAAAGAAAAGAAATAGGAAGTGGAGAAACCAAAGAAGACTATGAAGTAGTCTCCATAAAAGCTAGCTATACCTTTTTTAAGTCAAGCACTAGGGCAACCACTGCATAGGCTAAAGAAGTTGCAAAAACTAAAGGGAAAAGAGCAAATGTCATAGCAGAGCTGAGCCAACTTGCTCGAAAGACTATCAAGAGATTGAAGAAGAAGTATAATCCACAAGGGGATTCATATGAGGAGAAGATAGTGTCTGATGACTTGAGTCAATTCAAAGTGGTAAGCCATAATCCCTCTTCTGACATTGATAAGTTGTGTAAAAATATTAAGATCAATGAAAATTTGTCAAGTTTCACACATGTTGATTTTGATAATCTAGGAAGTATAGAGAAAAATAATATAGAGGAGGCCATATATGACATGATGGTAACTTTCAAGACCACTCTTCTAGAGATTGCCAACTCATTAACAAAGATTTTATGTGATAGAGTTGAGCCAAAGTGGCAATTTAGTTTAAATATTGAAATAAAAATTAGGGAAACCACTTTAGCCCAAGTGATGCCTAAATTGGATAAGAAATTTTTTAGGATAAAAGCACAAATAGAAATAACAATTAATAGGGAAAAATCAACCAAGACCAAGAAGTATAATAACTAGTACAAAATAAACCAACAGAGTATGATTAGAATAATAATATGATATTCAATTGATTGTATAGTACACTAGAGGTGCCTGTATATAAAGGCCTCTATGATGCATCTAGAATGTCTAGAATTTAGCAATATGATAAGCTCCACAACTAAGCACATGTCCACCAGAAATGGATTATCCTCCATTAAGCACATGAGTTGGTGTGATGATGAGAGGATAAGCCTACAAAGGTGTGTCACATAAAATGATGTTGTAGACACCATGTGCTTAATTAAGAGTGTGAACAACTATTTTGTCTACATGACAACTCAGTTGTTTATGCAAACTCTAGTGTTGTAGACAACATGTGCTACATTAGAATTTCTTACTCTTGAGTTGTCAAGAAGACAACTCATATGAGTACACAAAATCCTAGGTGTCTAACCAAAGAAATAATAAAATAATGCATTTATCCTAAGTAAACTTAAGTAAAGTGTAAATAATAATTATTTAGACTAACACTCCCCTTAAGTGCAACTAAGGAGAATGCACTTAAGCTCACAAAAGCTATGATGAAATGAATAATGGGTCTCAAATACTAGGCCATGTTAGGTACCCATGTACAAATACAATGCTGAACACATAATGCAATGCAATCTCTTTGCAAACGGAGAAAGAGGGAAAACCTCATGGGAAAAACCCTCCTCCAAAAACAGAGAAAAGTACAAGAAAAATAAATGCATGAATGGATGGAGTAATCAAGACCCCCTATTATGAAATGCATTAGACATATACAATAAAGAATCCCTGTATGAAATCCCCCCCTTAGCGAAGGATCTCATAATGATAAGTGTCTAAAGACAAAAGATAATCCAATGCTAACAAACAATGTTTCTCCCTTGAGAAAGAAGAAATACCAAGTGAAGTGCAAGTATGCTTCCCATTGTGGATAGGAAGATGGAAGTGTTTTGGAAATATAAGAGGAGTAACTAAGAGGGGAGGGGTGAATTAGTTTCTACAAAAATAAATCGTAGATCCCTTAGATGTCAATACAAGTGCAAATAGATAATTGAATACTGCTAAAGCTCGGTAAACACACAAAAAATGCTATAACTCAGTAAGAAATGATTATGCTTGGTAGATGATTAACATATAAACCTTTAGATGTTATTTGTTAACTGAGTTTCAAACACATAAAAGAAAATATCATAAACACAGTAGACACTTAGATTTAACATGGAAACCCAATCTAGAAAAAACCACCAATTGCAACTAGTTACTATTTTTCACTCTTCTGAAGTGAGCCCTATGAGAAGCAAACTCTATTAAAGGTTAAAAAACACACTATTAGGTGTGACCCTATTAGAGGATTTAATCACCCTATTACAAGTGGCCTTGTTAGAGGTCTTGAGAACAATTCAATAGATTTGCCACCTTGTTAGAGGATTTGCAAATAGCTGTTAAGCCAACTCTATTAGGAGATTGAGATCACTACTAAAATGGTTAGAGAGTAATAATGAGATGGAAAAATTTGAATAAAACTAAATTTCTGATTTTAGACCTCTATTCTAGCTTGTACTTGATCCTTCCTAATCGAATATAACTTTGCTACTCCACAAGGATATGCTACTTATCCTTCAAATTTGCTTCCTCTTCTCATCATTAAATATTCAATCACATCTTCATACTTGCATGCTTTGAAATCACAACTTGACCTTATAATTATATCTTTCACTCTATTAAGCCAGATCAAACACAACGTAGAATAATCAATATTCATCACCTTAGTTAGCTGGAATCAATAGATAAGTCAATTAAGCTTATTATAAGAAAATCCTTTGTTAGCCAACCCAACTTGGTAGAAACTAACTCAGAAATGATTTATATTGTTAACCAACAAAAGCTTAGTTAACACTACAAACTCATATAAATCCTTTGGCAACTGAGTAATCTTAGTTAGCATTGGTTCCATCCAACTTTCCTTCATTAATTGAATGAGCTCAGTTAACACTCACTTTTTGCAATTTTTCCTTTGACACCCAAGTGAACTTAGTAGACACTACCTTCTAAACTAGGAAAACATAGGAATGCTCAGTAGACACTAGGAACTATCTTCACTATCTGAGTGAGCTTAGTATATACTGACTGATAATGATATGAAATTTGTGTAACATCAAAGACAACACACAATTAATCAATTGTATCCAAAAATCTCTCTCTTTGGCATTGATGACAACCCAACATGTCATAGCATAGTAAAATTTTGAATTATAGACTTGAGATCTCCCTCTATCAGTATGAGCTCTTCCTTTTACTGGATTCTATTTGCAACAATCTACTACCAAGTTCATTCAAAACTTTCTCCCTCTTTTAGAAAACTTCTTCTTTTGAAAACTTCCCCCTCTCTGGTTTCTTACTTTGTTCTAGTTCCAAAAATTTCTCAAAGATATGATAGTAAACTTCTCCCTTTTTGACAACACATGCCAAAGACAATGATTCTATAAATACCAATGTACCTTAAGTATTGATTCATCTGCAATATGCCCTTGCCAATTTTGTACCAACTTATTGATCTTCAATAGGTTTTGGATGATGCATTCACTAAACTTCATTTAGTGAATTTCAGATAGGGGAATGACTCTTATCTCATCTCTTAGATAGAGAAATGCATCCTTAGGTAATGACTTGGTAAATATGTGTGTAATCTATTCTTTTGTATTCACATATTCTAATCTAACTTCTTTATTCTGGACTAGTTCTCTTAAGAAATGAAATTTTATAGCAATATGCTTTGTTTCGGAATGCATTACTAGATTCTTTGATATGTTGATTGCACTAGTGTTATCACAATATATGACTACTAGATCTTTGATTTCTACCTTCATTCCTTCCAACAGTTGTTTGAACCAAACAATGCTAGAACAATTGACTGCTACTGCTACATATTCTGCCTCTACTATGCATTGAGATGTACAATTTTTCTTCTTGCTTGTCCAAGATACTAGTTTCTTACCAAGAAAGAATGCTCCACCACTAGTTATTTTTCTATCATCAATACTTCTTGCCCAATCAATGTCAGTAAACACCTTCAAGTCCAAATTGCCTCCAAGTTTGTACCATAAGCCATATTCTTCAGTACCTTTTAGATATCTCATGATTCTCTTGATTGCCATCATGTGATTTTCTATGGGATTCATTGAGAATCTTGCCACCATACCAACTACTAATGCAATATCAGGCCTTATATGCACTACATACTGCAATTTTCCAATCATTGATCTTTATGTGGTCTGATCAATTGCCTTTGAATTATCATTTTTGGAAAGCTTATGTTCAGTATACATAGGGGTGCCAACAAGTTTTGAATCTTGCATTCAAATTTTTTTTACTATCTCCTTGATATACTTGGATTGAGTGATGTAGATACCATCTTTATTTGATTTTATTTGCAATCAAAAAAAGAATTTTATTTCACCAAATATGGACATCTCAAATTCTTTACTCATTTTTTCTAAAAATTCTTTACATAAATCATCATTTCCTATAAAAAGAGTATCATCAACAAATATTTCTGCTAACACAATCTTCTTGTCTTGTCCCTCCTTGATATATAGACTACTTTATCAATATTTCTTTGAAAGCCAATCTATATTAAGTGATTATGAAGTTTTTCATACCAAGCTCTGGGAGCTTGTTTGAGACCATATAATACTTTATGTAGTTTGAAAACCATGTCTCTTTTGCTAGGATCTACAAAACCTTCTAGTTATTCAATGTAGACTTCCTCATTAAGAATTCCATTCAAGAATGTAGATTTAACATCCATTTGATATACTTTAAATCCTCTATGTGCTACATATGCTAGCAAAGTTCTAACACCTTCTCGTCTTGCCATAGGAGCAAAAGTCTCATAATAGTCAATACCTTCTTCTTGAGAATAAATTTTGCACCCTAATCTTGCTTTATTTCTTGAAACTTTTCCATCTTCATTCAGCTTATTTCTAAATACCCACTTTGTACCAATTATATTTTTATCCTTGGGTCTAGGAACAAGAGTCCAAGTTTTGTTCTTTTATATTTGTTCTATTTCTTCATTCATTGCTTCAATCCAACTTTCATTTTCTAGAGCATCTATAACACTTCTAGGTTCAAATTTGACAAGTAAACATGTACCTTTTAATTTGCTTGTCATTATTCCATTAGATTTGTCTCCAATGATCTGATAAGGTGCATGATGCCTTCTAACATATCTTGCTAACACAGGCTCTTTGGGCTTCGAATGAGTTCCATCATCTTCTTGAATTTTAGTTTCAAGATTGGGTCCTTCTATCTGTGACTTGGGTCCATCAAGCTCGGTTTGAACTAACTCAGTAGCCTCTAATTGTGACTCAGGTCCTTGTAGCTCAGGATGAATTGTCTACAACTCAGTAACTATTGGATTTTTTGGGGACTTGGGAGATGAAGCTTCTATTCTCTTAGATAGATTTGGTGTGGTATCAGGTTCATAGTAAACAAATCTTTTATAATCATCAAGTTCCTTGTTGCTTTCTTCTTCACTCTTTTCTACAAATTCATCAATTCTGACATGTGCACTTTCTATAATTTTGTGAGTAGACAAATTCAAACAACTGTATGCTTTACATCTACAGGAATATCCTAGAAATATGCCCTCATCAGCTTTTACATCAAATTTTCCTTTTCTAGATTCTTTTAATATATAACATTTTCTACCAAATACTTTCAAGTAACTTACATTAGATTTATAGCCATACCATAGCTGATAAGGTGTCCTATTTTAATCTTTCTTCAAATGAACTCTATTTAAGGTATGAACTACAGTGCTGATAGCTTCGTTCCAATATTTGAAAGCAACATTCTTTTCAATCATCAGTGTTCTTGCATAGTCCATGATAGATCTAATTCTTCTTTTAGCTATACTATTTTGCTGTGGTGTCCTAGTGGCTGATACTTACCTTTTGATTCCTCTTTCAATGAAAAAATTATTGAATTCATGGGAGATGAATTCACCACCTTTATCTGATCTTAAGCATTTCAACTTCTTTCTAATTTCTTTTTCTACTCTTTCCAGACACCACTTGAATTTTTGAAAGGCTTCTGATTTTTCTTTTAGATACAATACTATCATCATTCTAGCATAGTAATAAACAAAAAGAATGAAATTTTTTTCTCCAATATAACTATCTATTGTAATAGGTCCACATAAGTCTATATGAACAATTTCCAAGACTTCTTCTGACTAATAGTCTTTGCTCTTGAATCTTGTCTTTCCCATCTTACCAATTTGGCAAATCTTGTATAGACCCATGTCAAGTTTCTTCAAACTAGGAATACCTTTTACTCTTCTATATTTTCTTATTTTAACCAAATTTTCAAAGTTCACATGACATAGCCTTTTGTGTCATAACTAACTTTCTTCTATTTGAGCAATGAAACATGAACAATCAATGAGATCAAGATAACATAGATTACCTTTTATTTGCTTGCCAGATCCAACCAGATTTCCTTTTCCATATAGTAATTTGGCTTGTCCATTCATGAATTCTACCTTGAATCTAGTGTTGTTCAATTGTGCCACACTCAATAATAAACATTGTCACAAACAAGTTCTTTAGTCAATAAAATACATCCTTTTCCTTTTAAGTTACAAGATTCATTGTTTCCAAATCTTACACTACCTCCATCATAATATTCTATATGCTCAAATTTTGTTTTGTCACCAGTCATATGATGTGAGCAGCCACTGTTAATAATCCATATATCATTTTTTCTAACATGAGAGATAAGTGCCATCTTATCTCCATCATCAGATTCATCTTTCACAATGATATATACCATTTCGTCTTCACTATTTTTAGAATCTTTAGCTATAAAACAAGATTTCTTACCTTTGTCCTTGTAGTTATTTTAGTTCTTAGATTCCTTCTTCCCTTTAGGTTTGTTTCTTTTCTTCTCATCCTTGATTTCCTTGTTTGGACACCTAGTAGCAATGTGACCAACTTTTTCACAAGAAAAGTAGATCAGAGGAACTTTACCTTTGTACTTTCCTCTGTCTTTTGAATACTTCCTTATAAGTAGGACTTAAACAACTTCAAGATCACTATCTAAACTTTCTTCTAATGTTCCATCTTCTTCACTTCTTGATTGAATAGATTTTGACTTTTTACCCTTCTCTTTGAGTGTGAGTTTAGCTTTAAATGTAGATTCAATATTCTTTGAAGTAGGAATGTAGTTATCATAGTTGCTTAATTCAAAAGCTGCCAATCTTCCAACTAGAGCATCCAAGCCTAATTTGTTATTTGGATCACATATCTTTTCTTGAATAGTAGACACTCTAATTGCATAAATAGGAAGAAGAGTTTTGAGCACTTTACTTACAAAAATTTTCTCCTTAATGTCTCTTCCGGATGCTTTGATTGCACTTATACTGACCTTGATTCTTTCCACATATTTTGTAATGTTTTCATCTCCTCTCATTCTCATTTGATCAAATTGTCCTCTAAGGCTTTCTACTTTGGCTCTTCTTACATCGTCATCTCCTCCATAGATATCTTTCAGTTTGTTCCACATTTCATAAGTAGTTTTGCAATCTTTTAGCTCATCAAATTCAACATAATTGAGAGTAGATGCAATATCTATCATCATGATATTACGATTCTTCTTTTTAGCAATATCTTTAACTGATAAACTTCAAGTGGGAGTTTTATATTTATCATCAAGATACTTGCAGCCTAAGTCACTAATAGTAGCTAGATGTAATCTCATAAGTCATTTCCATGCTTCAAAATTGTCTTTATTTAGTTCGAGAATCTCTCTTTTGTAAGACATCCTAATCTTTAGCTTAGGTCTTTGAAACCTTCTCTGCAAGCACCAAAATATTTGATACCAATTGTTGGAAATATAAGAGAAGTGACTAAGAGGGGAGGGGTGAATCAATTACTACAAAAATAAATCCTAGATCCCTTAGATGTCAGTACAAAATGCAAATAGACAACTGAATATTGATGAAGCTTGGTAAACACATAGAAAATGTTGTAACTAGGTAAGAACTAATTATGCTTAGTAGATGATTAACAAATAAACCTTTAGATGTTATTTTTGATTAACATCACTTTAACTTAGTTGTAAACACATAAAATAAAATAGCATGAATATAGTAGACACTAGGATTTAATGTGGAAACCCAATTTGGGAAAAACCATCGATTGCAACTAGTTACTATTTTTCACTCTTTTGAAGTGAGCCCTATTAGGATCCAACCCTATTAAAGATTACAAAACACACTATTAGGTGTGACCTTGTTAGAGGATTTAATCACCATATTAGGAGTGGCCTTGTTAGAGGTCTTGAGAACAATTCAATAGAATTGTCACCTTGTTAGAGGATTTGCAAATAACTGTTAAGAAAACTTTGTTAGGAGATTTAGATCACTACTACAATGTGTGATCTCATTTGGAGTTGGAGGTTCCATAACTAAAGTGACTAAAAATATAATGTCTTTTGGAAAGGGAGGAATATTTGGATCCCCATATGCTTCCCAAAGACCTATCCAAATATCATAAGGATAATTGTACTTGTCAATGACTTTAAAGCAAGAATGAATGACATTGAAACAAATGATGTCCAAAAGACTTGCAACAGGTGGCTTACTAATGAATGTATTTACAATAGGACACTTTTTCAATAATAGACTTAGTAGACTTCTAATTTTTTAGTTTACAACCTCCTCTTATAGTTTAAATCTGGAACTTTACAATGTAGCTTAGAAATACAATAATTTTGAAGCAATACAATGCAATGAAAGAACCTATTTCTAAAAGTGATATTTTTGTCCACACAAGACTATAATCTAATTGAAAATCTAGAAACTAGAAAAAAAATTACACACTTTAAAAAAAAATAGAAACTATTTATGTGTCTAGATGAGCCTGTACGAAGCATTTGAAGTTGCAAAATGTAGGATTAGAAGGTACAGTCACCAAAAATTGCAATTTGTGACAAATCCATGCACCAAAATAGAAAATAATAGAACCACTAAATTTTTTAACAAATTATAGCCAAAAAAAAATTAAATTGCACCTAATTTGGAGCTTAGATGACTAAGATATGGCTTCCTAAAGTTAGACTATCAAATAAAAAATGGTTTCAGAGAGGGGTCTAATTAGCAAACTGTGATTTTAAATTTGATGTCTAAACAACCATCACAACAATTTAATTTTGTCTCTAAATGATGGTGAAATGATCATAAATTCTAAGCAATGATTTGATGACATCAGTAAAAGATTCCCTCCTAGATGATGTGTTAGTGATATCAACTGTATAGCTGATGATGTCAGTTGTACAGATGCTAACATTAGTAGGTGACTAGGCTATAACATGGAATCTACATAGGAATATGGTCATTGATTTGGCATATGAAAGGTTTGATGTGGCAACATGTGTCTAGGGTAAATTGCTATTGTGCCATGTGGAGCTGACTGGGATAGTTGTCTATGTGGCAAGAGCTCCATGTGGAGGGGTGCTGACGAAGCAAGTCTATCATGTTGGGCACTAAGTTGGTCCATGTGGCAGCTGAGCTGATGCCATGTGAAGTTGGGGCGGTGGCCAAGATTTTCACCAGTGTTAGAAAGAGCTTTATGCACCAACAGTGAAAAAATGTTTGGCAAGACTTTTAGTACCACATTTCTAGTGTATGCAGGGAGTAAAGCATTTAAAATAGTTAGTGCTCGGTGATAAAACAAAAGTTCACCGATGAATATGCTTTACTAGACATTTGGAAAATATTACTTTTGGTTTGTGAATGTAGTTGCTAGAAATATTAATGTGCCCATTGAAAAATGTGAAGTCTGATGCCAATATCACAGGGTGGTAACACTGAGAATATTGTGATGTGCCCACTAGTTAGAATAAGATGCTGATTGAATATTCAGCCTGCAAGGGCTGGGATTTCACCACTTGATTTTTGCAAAAAAAATTTCTACAAGCTTGGTAGGCCTAAAAAAATTTTCAATTTGAATTTACACTAACAATGCAAATATAAAAAATAATAGAAAATAATAGATCACATAGAAGAGAACACAAGACACCAAGATTTAACATGCCTAATCCTTGGGCTACATCCACCAAATAGCAAGTCCAATATTATTATGATCCAATGATTACAACTTGATTACAATCTATAATCCCTTATAGCTCAATACCACTGCAAGAAGCAATTTTTGCATCACACCTTATATAGACCCCTAACCCTAAGCTCCTTTTATACAAGAATTTTTAATGCTTTAGGGTTATAATTAATAATTACATGTCGGCTCCAAAGAATTATGAAGTATATAAATTTCTTCCTTGATCAGTCACCACAAACTAACAATCCCCCACTTGGGGACTAATTAGGCTTCACACAAGAAAAACAATCTCCCACTTGGAGATTGATCCTATAGCTATGCCACTACTCCATGAGGCTCTTCCTGGATCAAATCACTCAAGACTCTATTGTTCTTTTCTTCTATTCAGTCTAGAAGAGCAACCAAAGTTGAAGAGGAATTTAGCTTCTCTCTTGTCACCACCTTTGTAAACATATCCACTAGATTGTCATCTATATGTATCTTGTCTAGCTTTAACTGTCCATCATCCAAAACTGACTGAATGAAATAGTACTACAAGTATATGTGTTTTGTCTTTGAGTGCACAACAAAATTCTTCACAAGATTAATGACACTCTAACTATTTGTAAACAAATAAATATCCATCTAAGGGAGTCCTAATTTTTTTAAGAAGCACTAAAGCCATATACCCTCCTTGCTTGCCGCTGTAGCAACAACATACTCTACCTCTATAGTGGATAAATCATTAACCTTATGTAACCTAGAAACCCAACTCATTGCTACCCTACCAACCATAAATACATAACCTATAGTACTCTGCCTAGTATCAATATCTCCTACCAAATTTGAGTCAAGATAGCACTATAATTTAGTAGTAGAGCCCCCAAAGTGTAAACACTTACATGATGTTACTCTCAAATATCTTAGAATCTATTTAATTGCATTCCAATTCTCAATGCCTAGATGACTCATATACCTGCTAATGACTCCCACTGCATGTGCAATATCCAACCTAGTAGACCATAACATACATCAAGCTTCCTATAGATGAAGCATAAGGTACCTTGGACATCTTGGCCTCCTCTTCTTGTGCCTTTGGAAACATCTCCTTAGTCAACTTCAAATGACCAAGTAAAGGTGTGCTGATAGATTTAGCATTCTCCATAGAGAAACATTACAACACCTTTGTAATATAATCAACCTGAGATAGTGTCAATTTCCTATTCTGATGCAGGAGCATCCAGAGGTATAAGGGCAATCCTGTGTCACCCAAAAAAATAATGTACTTAGACTTAGTTTCTATTTCATGTGTTTTCATCTTTGGGTACCCATTTGGGTCAAATAAAGGTTCCAACTCTCACAGTTCCACTATTAGTGTTCTAGGATAGAGTATTTGAACACTTTGGGATATGTGTAAATGCCAAAAAAATAGGAGTATTTAATTGAGCCATAATTTTGGTAAACTAGAAGGTGTAAATTGGTTAGATGATTGTAATTGTACTTTAGAGCATTCCAGAAAAAGAATCAGGTCAAAAGGCCCCACGGTTTGAAAGTTATTGCAGTTTTTTGGTTTTTGGAGACCTCCTAAGAATGCTTCAAAGTCAGGTTAGGGGCATTAAATGACCTCAAATAGGGCCAAAAAATAGGGGATGAGTGAAGCTAGTCCATAGGGCTATAGAGCATTTTGAGAGGTTTTTGAAAATGTAAACGGTTCGTCAATCAGAGCTACGGTTCAAAAGTTATGCCTACCAGAAGTTCGGTTACCATTTTTGGATTCTTCTAACTTTGTGCCGACTTCTAATGTGACTTCTAGAGCCTTCTACTTGGTCGGTGGATGCCAACTAGCACTTTCTAGAATGTATTCCTAACCCTTAACCCTTTGGGGTCTATTTAAGAACATTTCTGGCATTGTAAAAGGGAGTTAGGACTGGAGTTTGAGAGAAGGTACTGGGAGAAGAGTTTATCTCCAGATTTATGCTATTGTAAGCCCTTAGGGCATGTTTTGGAGTCTATTTCTATACACTAAGTGTACTAGCATATTTTTATAGCTAATAAAATTTTCCCTTTCCTATTGTGTCCATTCTGTGCTTGGGTTGTGTCCCCATCAAGTGGTATCAGAGCTAGTTTTCCTGAGTGTGTAGACAGAGCGCCGACTGTGAGGTAGTTTGTAATGCCCCGCCTAGAGATCCTTGGAAACAAGGATTCAAATCAAGCCAAGATATTTTTTTTTTACAAGTATGAATGCACAAGACAACATCATACAGGGATCACAAAGATCACAACGGAAGACTTCAACACAATCCCGACAACCAACGAATCTTCGAACGCCACTACCCAACTGACACACCCAAACAAAGGCCAACAACCACCACAACAAGATGAGGGCACAAGAAATGACCACTCATCAACAAAAAACCATGCTGGGGTAAAATGCAGAATCCCAAAATTTGGCTAAGCTTGAAATCCTAAAGCCCTAAAAATTGGCTAAGTCTCGATTTCTAAAGCCCTGAAATTTCCTAGAATCCATAACTTATCTCTGAGAGATCTGAAATCTATCTCAAATGATTTGTCGCATATATTAAAATATATCTTAAGTATAAGAAATTAACTTATACTTAAACAATATATTTTAAACCCCAAGAGACTAAAACAGAAACATGAAAACTCGATTTCAAGAGAAACCGACAGAATTCAAAATGCAACAACATAGGCTCGAAGGATGCCCAAAAGGGTATCCAAAATCAATCTCAACAAGATCGAATCACGAAGAAAAGTGCCTGCTGATGGCATGCGCAAGTTTTTTAGAAAAATCGTGCAACACTTTTTACTAAGGGAGGGCGACACTTCTCCCTTACTGAGTGCGACACTTCTCAAGAAGGTGTGCAATACTGGAAAAGTATCGCGCGACATTTCTCATAAAGCCGTGCGACACTCTTCCAGTGTTGTACGACACTTCTCCAATAATGTGTGCGACACTTTACAGTCTCGTGCGACATTCTTTCTATGGGGGTGAGATACTTTATCAGTGTCACACAATGCTGAACAAATGTCGCCCATAGAAAGTAAAAACACTTCCAAAACTCAAAAATGGGGAAAAACCAACAAAAGAACCTCCACACTGGGGAGTACCAGATCCAAAAAGGCTCGAGGAATGAACACTCAAGTGCAAGAACAACACAGAATGAAGAACACCAAACCATCTAAAACTACAGCAACAAAGAACACATTGAAAATAAGCATTGCAGAGAACAAAAGAAACATTGCAATGAACAGAAATACATCTCAGGAACAAAACAACCAAACTAAGTACGTGGTTCCTCCCAACCGTCAATAACATCATAAGACCATTGTGGGTCCTAGCCATCCCCCACGTGTAACATCCCAAGCCACTGACCAAATCGTTGGTACTGTCATAATAGGGACGTCACTACTAAAAACATGCATAAAAATAGCATAAAAAAATCTAACATGCTAGTGATAACGCATAAGATAATCCTACAGCAGATAACATCACCTATCACATGCTAAATAACAGTAAGCAACAGATATACTACTAAAGAAAATCACACCATCTAATTATATGCTAAACATCATAATAAGGGAATGCGCCAAATAAAATAACATCATCTAAACATGATATACAAGCATCCCAATGAAAGCATAAATCACGTACTCCGGAACCCAAAGTACCAAGTGAAGACATCCAGTAACGGTCGCACTAGGACAAAAGATCATCTCTGTACACCGATCCCTAGCAGTGGTGAAGGTAGCTACGCCTCCCAACCACATGGCACTCGTAGGTCCACACCTGCCATGCTGATGGAGATAAAGATCCAACCACAAACACACAAAAATTACAACATCCATGGCTAACACTCACGCCAGACAGTATGATGGATGAACTAAGAACCTAAGACAATGCAAGGAGTACAGGTCCTGGTCAGACACTCAATAGGCTACTATGTAGGGGCTAACATCCTGGAGAGTCGCTTGGCATCAGAAGGCCCAAGATCGGATCGTGTGTCCTCAAACTTAAATGGGTGCTCACACATTGTGTCCTCAAACTTAATCGGGTGCTCACACATTGTGTCCTCGAACTTAATCGGGTGCTCACACATTTTACTTATCTTAAGTTTTATTAACAATCACACATTTTATTTAGTTATCACTTATTTAAAGCTTCCTCTACCAACCCATGATGCAATGATTGTTGGGCTGCGAGATAGAAGCCCCCTCCAGATGCTACCCTACCCTACCCATGCTCATCCTACAACAAGTGCCCATGGGCATGCATACTCCCATCCCAACTCCAATGATCAAAACTTCCAGAAAAGACATGGAAGGTCGAGACTTGCAAGTCCTCCGACAAACATACGCACACATACTTGTGTGTGGTGCACCACCATCATGAAGATCATAACACAAGGAAAGGAATGAGAACACAATGCAAAGAAAACACCCAACTGAAAGCAACATGGGAAGGATGGATTCAACACGAATCCCAAAGCCAATAAAATCATACATCATGAAATCACTCAATCGGCCTCAATCCGAGAGTATGGATTCTATACGAATCCCAATGATGTAACAAGACCAAACATCATGAACTCACTCAACCGGGCTCAATCCGAGAGTATGGATTCTACACGAATCCTAGCGTTCACGAACAAAAGCAAAGGTCCAAAAGAAACCATAACAAGTATAAAATCACTCAACCGAACACAACGTCGGTAGTACGGATGCAACACACATCCCAATGCAACAAAAAGGTACAAAAGTGGTCTGACTGATATCCAAATCGATCATCAAGGTCCACGACCCACATTGTGCCAAGAAAACTCGAGAAAACAGGGCGGCATGCAAAACGAGGTAAAAACCCCAAAAATTTGAAAAACTTCAAAATTAAAACCCATTTGGCCTTTGGGTTCAAAAACCCCAAAAATCCAAAAATAAATAAAATCAAACACTGTATGCAAAAACGACCAGCATAACGGCGTAAAATCCGAAACCCTCTTCCCAAAAAATAGGGAAATGTTCATACCCGCCCAACTAGGTAGAACTAGCATACAGAAACGGAGGGGAACACTAGTTCTCAGCCTCCAAACAAATGGCTACCAAAAACAGAAGCAAAAACAGAGTAGAAACAATAAAACAGGAAAGCCCTACCTCACAACCAAAAGGGCAAAATGGGAATCTGAACCATAAAATAAATATCTCGCAAAAGTAGCTGAAAATTGTGGCAATCCAAGGTTTCCCTGAGCTGGATCCAATGAGCCCAACCTCGCGATGATCCTACGCCTGTAGCTCCCACAACAAACAAAACAGTAAATCCTCATGAAGAGGATTTTGGGTTTTACTCTCCAACTTTCCAATTTGAAAGTGAGAAGTGAGGAATTAAATTCCTTTTTGGATACTTATTCACTTTTCGGGTGAATAATCGATTAGGGGATTTAACCAGGCAATCTAGTTAAACCCTGAATCGACCCAAATGAAAGTAGGCTATTCCTATAAATAGGAATTCATCTATGGAAAAGCTGCCAAAAATTAAAATAAATAAATTAAAAATCCCAAAAACCCAAAAACACTGAAATTACCTAAACAACTTTCATGACAAAGCGAAACTCTAAATGCACAAACACATAATCACATTATGTCTAATCACATAATGCAAATGAGTTCGGATTTAATAATCACCGAAAGGTTTAAATTAAACATTTAATTAAAGATATGTCAACCATACAAGGGTGACATTGGTAAAATATGAATGGCTGAATCACTAACTCCATGTGCCACTGCCAGGGATATAATCCTACACACTAAACAGCACGATCAAGTGCAATTGCATATAATAACATAGCCGAAGCAATAAATGCATTAAATCACCTAATTTAACCATTTATTTAATTATATTAAAATAATCTATTTACATCACTCACGTTCACATAAAGCATAACAATGCAGGAATGAAGTAAATAACCATAGCATTAAATCCATCACATAACAAAATCAGAGGTATGTCCAAATACCAGATAACGAGATATCATCATAAAACACACTGTCATCTCAAAATGGCATCATCATGCAATATGATTAACTAAACAGCATAGTAGTCTAAAATCCATGATACTGGAAATCAAAGTGTAGCATCTGACCCTCGGGTCCTCTCAAATGTAAACATAACATGAGTAACAAATATCTCTCTAATTAGAAATATAACAAGGTAAATGTCCGCAACACATAACCAAAGAATCCAACATGAACAATCCATTCTAATTACTTAAGCATTTAATAATGATTGATTACTCTACATAAAAAGGGCATTTAAAAACACATAAGCAACCACAGTCATAAACATAACTAACCACTGCTATAGGAACCTAGTCCAGTGTAGCATGGTAAAAGAACACAGTGCAATCTCTGCACACATCTCAGGTAATCATGGAACAACCTCATGATACCACATCGATCCTGGTAGCCACTGGCACAAACCTCAGTGAACCAAAAATCACATCATAATCTCAAAGATTAGTCAAAAGCATAATCAACATAACTAATACAAAAACATAAATCCAAACACCTTGACGGTGTAGACCACTTAGGGTCACAATCATGATCCATCACAACAAAAGATCATCAAGGTTGCATCCATCAGGATGACTTACAGAAGTCAAATGGGAGAGGCACTACATAGTTTTCACCAGGACTGTGTGGTTGTGGGTTTGAGTTAAGAAGATGCCTCCACAGAGAGAGCGTAGTGGAAGGGCCAGAGCTATTAATCCTAAGGAGGTTAGAGCCCTCCAAAGGCAGGTACGAGCATTGCAGGAGGAGCTCCATAAAGGAACAAATGTTGCTGTAGGTGACGAAAGTGAGGATGACAATGAAAAAGAAGAAATTGGACCAGAAGGGGAATTTGATGGGGAAGTTCTGAATTAGGTAGAGGAAAGGCTTTTTAGGGCCATTACTAAGTTTGGGAAAAGACCTACAATTGATGTGGATGTATTTTCAAGAAATTTGAAACTAGATGAATTGATCAATTAGATCAATGAACTGGAAGAATACTTTGAGTATGAGGATATCAGGGACCCAAATAGTGTTAAATTTGCAAAGGCCAAACTGAAAGGACATGCCAAAATCTGGTGGCAAGAGGTTTAATTGGAAATAAATAGAAGAGGAAAGGATAAGATCACAAGGTGGGATCACATGGTGGACAAACTAAAGAAGCAGTTCATTCTTGTGGACTATGAGCTTGATTTGTTTAAGAAGATGCATGGGTTAAAGCAAGCTGGAAAATCAGTTCAAAAATATACGGAGGAGTTTTAATGACTTTTGATTAGAGTGGAGCATGTAGAATAAAATAAGGAGAAGGTTTCTCATTATATCAGTGGGTTGCGACCTAGCATCCAGGAGGAATTAAGTCTGGTAAGAATGACTAGCATTGAAGAGGCATACCAGTTTGCCCTAAGAGTTGAAGAGAAGCTAAATAAAAGGTTTGAAGGAAGACAAAGAGGGTATGGTCAAGGAGGAAGGGGTAGTGGTAGGTCATCTAGAGGCCAAAATGAAACCCAAAAGAAAAATGAAGATGTGGGTACTAGCAGGAACTAGAGGAACGAGGGTTTCAACTGCTCCCGAGATCAAGACTTTGGAAATCAGAGAGGAAGAGGTAGAGGATGTGGACAAGGAAGAGGAGGATTTTTTGGCACCTATTTCCATTGCAATGAAGAAGGTCATCATGCCTTTGAATGCCCTCAACGAAAAGGAAGGACATATAGGAGAGCTGAGGGTCAAGCTAGGGTTGCTCATGTGGATGAGGATGCACAATCATCACATTCAGAGGATGCAGAAAGAGGAGAGACTTTAGTAAATGAAAGGGTCCTACTAAGTGGTGAGATTGAACCAAGAAAAAGAAGGAGTCTATTTTGTACCAGGTGCAAGTGTGAGGATCAATTTTGTGATGTGATCATTGATGGTGGTAGCACTGATAACTTGGTATTAGAGGAGATGGTCTCTAAATTAAAGCTCAAGAGGGAGAAACACCCCTAGCCCTATCAGATTGCTTGGGTGAAAGATGATCATAAGGTCTTGGTAAGTGAACAATGTTTAGTGAAATTCAAAATTGGAAGGTACCATGATGAAGTTCTCTGTGATGTTATTCCAATGGATGTTTGCCATCTATTGTTGGGTAGACTGTGGAAGTTTGATAGGCATGTAGTACATGATGGTCATGCAAACACATACTCTCTAACCAAGGATGGAGTTCACCACAAACTAAAGCCCATGAAAAAGGAAGACAAAAAGGTATCTAGCAGTACTAGGATTTGTCTTGTTGATGGAAGGAAGTTTTTAGATGGCATGAAACATCAACGTATGTGCTATGCTTTGATTCCTAGGAAAGATAAAGAAGGTAGTAGTGAAATAACACTTAAAGTTTTAGATTTACTAGGTGAGTTTGGAGATATCATCTCTGATAATGTTCTAGAAGGATTGCCATCGGTAAGGCAAATTAGTCATCAAATAGATTTAATTTCAGGAGCTAGTTTTCCTAACAAGGATGCTTATAGGATGACTCCTACTGAAATTCAGGAGCTAAATAGATAGGTTCAGGAGCTATTGAGGAAGGGCTTGATTTGGGAGAGCCTGAGTCCATGTGCAGTACCTACAATACTGGTACAAAATAAGGATGGAGAGTGGAGGATGTGTACAGACTCTCGAGCTATAAATAGGATAACCATCAAGTATCAGTTTCCTTTGCCAAGAATGGATGATCTTATGGATTGCTTGAGTGGAGCTCAATACTTCACAAAGATAGATCTCAAGAGTGGCTATCATCAGATACAGATTCAAGAAGGAGATGAGTGGAAAGTAGCCTTCAAGACCAAGGAGGGTCTTTATGAGTGGTCAGTCATGCCCTTTGGATTGACGAACGCCCCAAGCACCTTCATGCAGCTTATGAATGAGGTACTTAAGAAGTTCTTGGGAAAATTTGTTATTGTCTATTTGGATGATATTTTAATTTTCAGCAAGACTTTGGAAGAACATTGATTGCATATTCATAGTGTCCTTGAAAGGTTAAGGGAAGTGAAATTGTTAATTAATCTGAAGAAGTGTATCTTTGCAAAAAGGGAGTTAGTCTACTTGGGGTTTGTTATATCACCTGAAGGTCTCAAAATGGATCTAGAGAAGGTAAAAGCCATCTTGGAATGGCCTACTCCAAGGTCTACTATTGAGGCAAGATCATTTCATGGTCTGGTTAGTTTTTACAGGAAGTTCATTAAAAATTTTAGTGGCATATGTGCACCCCTGACTGACACAATACGAGGGGATAGAAAAGAGTTCAAATGGACTGCAACAACTGCGAGAAGTTTTGAATTGTTGAAGAAGAAGGTGATAGAACAACCTGTATTGGCACTTCCAAATTTTAGAAAGGTGTTCTAGGTGGATTCTGATACTAGTGGCAATGCTGTTGGGGCTATATTAAGCCAAGAAGGTAAGCCTATTGCATATTTTAGTGAAAAATTGAATGATGTGAAAAAGAAGTATTCTGTTTATGATCAAGAGTTCTATGCAATAGTTCAAGACTTAAAGAAATGGAGGCATTATTTATTGCCAAAGGAATTTTTTTTTTATACTAATCATTAGGCATTATAGTACCTAAATAGCCAAGGTAAATTGAATCAGAGGCATATGAAGTGGGTAGAGTTCTTGTAGAGCTATACATATGTGTTAAAGCATAGAAGTGGAAAATCTAATAGGGTTGCAGATGCACTAAGTAGGAGACAATTGTTTCTTACAGTAATGCAGGTTGAAGTAGTTGGGTTTGCTAAACTCAAGGATCTATACCTTGAGGATCTTGATTTTGCTAAAGCATGGAAAGCTTGTAAAGAGCTTGTTGCTATAGACAAAACTAAGTGGTTAGACTATCTGATTCAGGATGGTATGTTATTCAAGGGCAGTCAATTATGCATTCCAAGGAGTTCCATGAGGGAAAATTTGATTAAGGAGAAACACAATGGAGGGATGGCAGTACATTTTGGTCAAGACAAGACCATTGCCATTATTAGAGAACATTATTTTTGGCCTCAGATTTCACAAGATGTGAAGAAGTTTGTACAGAGGTGTCAGATTTGTCAAGTTGCCAAGGGATTTAGTCACAATACTGGACTTTATTAGCCATTTCCTATTCCATCAAAGCCATGGGAGGACATAAGTATGGATTTTATTCTTGGATTGCTGAGGACACAAAGGGGTAATGACTCAGTATTTGTGGTGGTTGATAGGTTCTCCAAAATGCCAGATTTCATTCCATGCCACAAAACTCATGATGCTGTCCATATTGCAAACTTGTTTTTCAAAGAGTTGGTGAGACTACATGGTCTCCCAAGGAGTATAGTTTCTAACAAAGATACTAAATTTGTGGGGTATTTCTGGAGAACATTGTGGAAGAAGTTGAGAACAAACTTGAAATTCAGTTCCACACATCACCCACAGACTAACAGCCAAACAGAAGTGGTAAACAAAAGTCTGGGCAATTTGCTGAGATGTTTAGTTGGGGATAAGCCCAAGGGGTGGGATTTGATTATACCACAAGCAGAGTTTTCTTGAAATAACTCTATAAACAGGAGTATTGGTAGATCACCATTCCAAATTGTATATGGAAGTAGCCCAAGGACTGCACCTAAATTGAGGAAGATAGAACAAGCAGAGAGGACAAGTGCTAAAGCTGAAGAATTTGCTGAATATATCAAGCGTCTACATGAGGAGGTTCAGGCACACATTACCAAGATGAATTAAGAGTATAAAGCTAGGGCTGATCAAAGGAGAAGACATAAGGAATTCCAAGTAGGGGATCTAATCATGGTACACTTAAGAAAAGAAAGATTTTTAGCCGGTACTTACAACAAGCTGAAAATGAAGAAATTTGGCCCCTGCAAAATTCTGAAAAAACATGACTCAGAAAATGCATATGAGGTGGAGTTTCCAGATGGTATTCACATTTCTACTATTTTCAACATTACAGACTTAATAGAGTATCATGATGATGGTGCAGATGAGGAGCCGATGTTAGAGCCATGTCCAATTCCTGCTTCTAAGAAGGAGGAGATAGAAGACATTCTAGATCATCATGTGGGCAGGAGTACCAGAAATAGATAGTATGAAGAGTATCTAGTTAAGTGGAAAGATTGACTGATCGAGGACTCAACCTGGATATCAGTAGCTGAGGTTTCCAATTTGGGATTTCCTCTACTATTCATAAAGTGACAGGGTCACTTTTCAATCTACCCTGGGTGTCTGATGCAGGAGCATCCAAAGGTAAGGGCAATCCTGTGTCACCCAAAAAAATAATGTACTTAGACTTATTTTTTGTTTCATGTGTTTTCATTTTTGGGTACCCATTTGGGTGAAATAAAGGTTCCAACTCTCACAATTCCACTATCAGTGTTCTAGGATAGAGTATTTGAACACCTTGGGATACGTGTAAATGCTAAAAAAAAGGAGTATGTAATTGAGCCATGATTTTGGTGAACTAGAAGGTGTAAATTGGTCAGATGATTATAATTGTAATTTAGAGCATTCGAAAAAAAGAATCAGGTCAAAAGGCCCCACGGTTTGAAAGTTATTGCAGTTTTTTGGTTTTTGGAGACCTCCTAAGAATGCTTCAAAGTCAGGTTAGGGGCATTAAATGACATCAAACAGGGCCAAAAAATGGGGGACAAGTGAACCTGGTCCATAGGGCTATAGATTACTTCGAGAGCTTTTCAAAAATGTAAACAATTTTTCAATCAGAGCTATGGTTCAAAAGTTATGCATTTCAAAAGTTTGGTTACCATTTTTGAATTCTTCTAACTTAGTGCCGACTTCTAATGCGACTTCTAGAGCCTTCTACTTGGTCAGTGGATGCCAACTAGCACTTTCTAGTATGTATTCCTAATCCTTAACCCTCCAGGGTCTATTTAAGAATATTTCTGGCATTGTAAAAGGTAGTTAGGAGTGGAGTTTGAGAGAAGGTACTGGGAGAAGAATTTATCTCCAGATTTATGCTATTGTAAGCCCTTAGGGCATGTTTTGAAGTCTATTTCTTTGCACTAAGTGTACTAGCATATTTTTATAGTTAATAAAATTTTCAATTTTCTATTGTGTACGTTCTGTGCTTGGGTTGTGTCCCCATCATATTCTTTCTATCTCTACAAATCTTCATACCAAGGATTTGTTTTGCTACGCCAAAATCCTTCATAGAAAATGAATGTGCTAACTGTTCTTTTAACCCCTTAATGTGATCCATGTTAGACCCAACTACAAGCATATCATTAACATATAAACATAAAATAATGTACCTGTCATCATCCAACCTCTTAAAATAAACACAATGATCTAAATGACACCTACTATATCCATGCTCATGTATAAAACTATAAAATTTTAGATACCATTGCCAAGGTGCTTACTTCAAGCCATATAAACTTTTCTTTAATCTGCACACTAAGTTCTCCTTACCTTTAACCTCAAATCCTTATGGCTGTGCCATATATATCTCTTCATCCAAATCATCATGAAGAAAGGTTGTTTTAACATCAAGTTGCTCCAAACAAAAATCTTCAATAGCCACAATACTTAAACAGTGTGAATAGAAACCATTTTAATAGTAGGAGACAATATATCATCAAAATCAATGCCCTTTTTTTGTGCAAATCATTTTCCCACTATACTCAATTTAAATCTTTTCTTACCTCCATCCTCTTCTTTCGAACTATAAACCCATTTATTTTGTAAAGCCCTTTTACCTAGAGGAAACTTACATAAATATCATTTTTTTAATTTTTGAGCAAAGAGTCCATTTTGTCTATCATTGTAGACTCCCACTGAATCTTAATATCCACCTGCACAGCTTCATCATAGTATTCAAATTCACTAGCATCTGTTAGTAAAATAGAGTACAAAGAAGGAGAAAATCTTTCTAGAGGTCTACTTAGCCTTGTTGACCATCTAACATTCACTGGGGTGTGTGGTATTTTTTGTTGAAGTTGCTGCAGATCATGAGGAATTTCTAGAATATCATCTTTTGGAGTATCATCCAACACTACATAATCATTTTCTTTCTTCTTATGTTGCTGCAATAGATCTTTGTACAACACTTTCTCATTGAATATGACATCCCCTCTTCTTAAAATTTTACAATTTTCAAAATCCCAAAACCTATAACCAAATTCATCATCCATATCCAAAAAATACACATTTCTTTGACTTAGCTTCCAGGTTGGTTCTATTTGCAAAATCTATATGAGAAAATGCTTCAAAATCAAAAGTTTTGAGAAAAGAATAACTTACGTTCTTACCAGTTCATGCTTCCTCTATAATACCACAACCCAAAGGAGTAGAGGGACCTCTATCAATCAAATGTACAATAGTATTGAAAACCTCTACCCACATATTTAAGGGCAACCCAACATGAAACCTCATGCTTCTTGCACACTCCATTATAGTCCTGTTCATGCCTTCAACCCCTCTATTTTCCTACAGAGTCCTTGGAACAATTTTCTATCTTCAAATTCATGATTGTAATACTGAGACATTTTAATTTCTTACCAGTCTCATTTTCAACTGAGTATTTCCATTTCTTAAAAGTTAGAAATACATCAGATTTATGTCTAAGGAAACAATTCCATACTTTTCTAGTTGCATCATAAATAAATGTAACATAATAATGAGAGCCACCAAGGGAAGATACCTAAGCTAGTCCCCATACATTTGTATGCAAAACTCTAATTTCTCACTTCTATTTTCCTTTCTAGTCTTCACAAAACTCACTCTTTTGTTTTTCACACACACAAGTTTCATAGAAATCCATGTTAACACATTTTAGACCTAGTAAAACTATCTTTGAATGAAGTACTTTTATACCTTTCTCACTCATGTGCCCAAGTCTATTGTGCCACAACACTATATCAAAATCTACGAAAATAATTTGGTCTCCTTACTCAACTACAATAACTGTGCTTGAATATTCATTTTTCTCTAAAACAATCAAAGTAGAAGGAGCAATATGACCTATACAAAGATATAAGGTTTCTACTTTCACACCTTTTTCTACTACAAGGAAACCTTTTGAAACCTTCCAATTTTTATCATTAAAAGTAACTACATAACCCTCATCACCAAGTTTCCCTACTAAAATTAAATTCCTATTCAACCTTGGAACATGTCTTGCCTTATGTAAGTAGCCAATGATTCCCATTCTACAACTTAATCTTAACTTTTCTCTTACCAAAAATCTGATAGGATTCATTATCCCCCAAATAAACAAGTCCAAAATCCCCTTAGATATAATCAATGAAATAACCTCTATGAGGTGTAGCATCAAATGAAATACTAAAATCTAAAACCCATGAATCATCAACACTTTCTAAAGATAGAAACAACACATCCTCTTCAAATTTGTTACTTACCACATTTGCCTTCTTGTACCGTTCTAGTTTATCTCCTTCATTATTCTTTTGAGTCCAACAATCTTTCTTCTTATGGCCTAGTTTCCCATAGTACCAACAATCTCTTAGTCCTCTAGATTGAGATCTCTTCCCCTTTGACTTTGCTCTTCATTTCTTAGAATTATTTCTTCTCTTAGTCGTTCTGCCTCTACTTTGTGCATTCAAAGCACTTCCTAATATAGATCCACTTAAGGTTTTCCTAAAAGTTTCCTCACTCAAAATAACATCAATCACATCATCATATTTTAGGGTATTAGATTTAGAAACAAAATTACTTACAACCATTACCAAGCCATTCCAACTTTCAAGCAAAGAACATAGAATCAAGAGATCCCTAATTTCTTCATCAAAATTAATACCCACAAAAGATAGTTGACTAGTAATAGTATTAAACTCATTTAAATGATCTTTAAGAGATCTACCCTCTACCATTTTCATATTAAATAAATGCTTCATGAGAAATACCTTATTTGAAGCAGAGGACTTTTCATACAATTTTGCTAGGGTTTTAATTAGCTCTTCTATCCTCTTCACTTTTGTAATGTTGAATGCCACCAATGGTTCTAGGCATAAATAAATGCTTCCAATTACATTTCTATCTAAAATCTCCTAGTCCTCATTTGTCACAGTTCCTTGGTTCTTAATTTTTCCTTCCAATGACTTCCATAAATCCTTCTGATAAAGATATTCCTCCATTTGAATCTTCCATAACTAAAAGTTCTGCCCATTAAACTTGTCAACCCTTAGCTTACCTTCATCTGCCATATGAGAATCCTACACAAATGTGATACTTTTCTAGAAAGGATAACTAAAAAAATAACCTCACTCTGATATCACTTATTAGGATAAAATCATAGATAGAAATAATAATTACATGCAATTATAAACAATAACATAAATTATAGATCGCACAGAAGAGAACACAAGACACCAAGATTTAACATGGTTCACCCAATCCCTAGGCTACATCCACCAAACAATAAGTCCAACATTATTAAAATCTAGTGATTACAACCTAATTACAATTTGTAATCCCTTACAACTCAATACCACCAAACCTTATGAAAACCCCTAATCCTAAGCTCCTTTTATACAAGAAATTTTACCACTTTAGGGTTATAATTAATAATTATATGTCAGCCCCAAAGAATTATTAAGTATGTACAATACTTCCATGATAAGTCACCACAAACTAACACAAATGATTGCTAAGGAAATGGAGAAGCAAAAAGGGAAATTTACTCCCAAATACCAAATATTCTATATTTTAAAGAAGAAAATAGAAGATGTGGTAACTAAGAGTACATCAATTTGGAAATCTCTTTATGGGTTATCCACTAAAGAAATAATTAAAAAAGGTGAGAAAGTACTTGTAGATACTAAAAAGAGAACATAGTTAAAGAAGCTATTATGGAGGGAACTAAAGGAATGACAGAGGAATCCACAACTAGAGAAGAGCAATAGGATGTACAAGATGTACCAGTGTTGAGTGCCAGTACCCCACATGATGACCAAGAGAGTTAACATGACTCCATGAGCATCAAGGATGTTCTTGATACTACATCATAGAATATTAATCCTTTGAATAAAGATTATTTGAAGAAAATATTACAAGACTATCCCAATGCAACACTTTTATGGAGTAATCCAATATTGGTGTGAGTGGATAAGATTCAAAAAGGCAAGAACCAAGAAACATATCAAATATACCCCCACAAATTATGAAGATAAAGGAAAAGGAATCATAGGATCTACATACAAACAAAAGTAAAAACCTTGAACATGATGATCTTACACCAAAGACACCATCTACAATACCAATAGTTATCATTTAGATGAAAGAGGAAGAGGCACAACCAATAGCTACATCATTGCCAGGCCTACACAGTTCAAGTTTACTAGCCATGGTGATTGTTAACAAGGATGGAAAAAAAGAGAACAAGGTTAAGGAAGAAAGTATTGTACCTATTCCACCATCACAGGGTGAGGTTAAAGAGGATAATTTGACTACTACATCTAAGGAGAAAATTTCCATACAAACATTGGTTACTTTTCCCATTTCTACATCTCCTATTAGTAGTTAAGCTCTTTAGAGGTAGAGTACATAGGATATTCCATTGCAAATATCAAGGCTGATTTCTAGTACACCCAAGAGTGTTGAAGTTACATCATTTGAGGATGTAAACTTCGATTCAAGGTGATTGAGCAACCAAAGTTTTATTTGAACACAATCACAATTGAAGAAATGAGCATTCTTCAAGAGGCTCTACAAAGGAAGAAGAGGCAAGAAATCTTAACGGAGCATAAGAAAAAGAAAGTTTTGCATGAAATCAAAGACATATTCAATGACATTTTTAGCCTCCTAATAAGTGAAGATAAGCCTATTATAGAGTAATTTGTTAGGATAATGGAAAATTATAAGGACGAAGACCTAGACACAAATGTCAAATTATTATAATGGTATGGAAGGAAGTTTCATACCAAAGTTTCGTAGAAGATATCTAGTGCTATTTCACTTAGATAGGTTGATCTAGCAACCAAAATGGAAAATGTAAAGGAGGTGTTAGATAAAATTTTCTCTCTATACACAAAGCTATGCAATGTTGAGATATTTACTTAGGAGACTCAATGGGATATTAACTAGCTATAGGGAGATTTGTAAGTCATAGGTACCAAACTGCAACAATCTCTAGGTAATAATTAGTTACATTTTTAGAGGTTATTTTCATCTTAGAGTAGGCTTGCTGAGTTGCAAGCATATGATGCAAATATTTTGTCTACTCTGATCAGTATCCAATCCATGTTGACACCTTACATGAAAATATTACACAAGGAACTAGCCTATGTAGAGACACTATTGAAGAAAGATTCCCATCTTTCTACACATGAAGGCTTAGTTGACCTTGTTGCCCAACTAGACATTCAATATCAATCCTAGATGCAACAATATAAAATTGGGATGCAACATGGAATATAATAATGGAGCTACACAAATCATTTTTTGATATACACACTGTCAATGTACAAACCAATTGACCTAAGTGTCAAAAAAGGGGGATTATAAAATTTTGGATTAAAATGTTTGTCAAGATAGATATCTAATCAATAGGAGTAATTGAAGCAAACACAAAAACAAAGTACTTACTCAAGGAGAGTAATAAGGTATTGAAGATAAACAACATCTTTGATAAAAATGTAAATTTTGAAAGTTTTGTATAGAAGCCGAGCAATGTATAAATATTGTCTAACTTATGCACAAAATAAGTATGTATATACAATGGCAAAGCATTTTTCCACTCATGTCAAAAGGGGAGATTGTTGATCTCATTTTGGTTTTGACAAGGTAGTCACAAAACACTTAGTCATTATCTAGTAGAATTATAGTAAAAAGTGCATGCTAAGTGATCAGAGTGATCTGATAAATTAGTGTGATCTGAGTGATCAAAGCATGTTGAGCATAAGTTTCTAGATAGTACAACTAAATAATATGAGTAGTTAGTGTCGAGCACTAGTATGTGTCAAGTAGATAGTATGTGCTAAGTCACTCAAGTGTTGACTAGTTTATACATGCCAAGTGATTTAGGTGGTAATAGTTAGTGTAGAGTTCCACATAAGCTGAGTTACAACATCTAGAGCACAATAAAGGCCACCTTTGGATGCCCAATGAACAATTTTTGTCATAGTTGTTTGTTATGGCACAAACTCCTATGTAAACCATTTTTGGCATAATTATTTGTTATGGCACAAACTCTTATGTAAACCATTTTTGGCTGACATAATCATAAATTTATGATAATAAAAGATAATTATGGAGTCATATTATGAATTCCTATGCAATACATGTAACCAATCAGATTAAGGAAAACATTAGGTAGCAATAAAGATCAACCACAACTGTTGATTCTAACCTAATCCATCTCCACCTATATTTATTTAAGAAAGATAAATGCTAAGAAGTTTATCATTAATAGAGTAGATGAATGCTAAGTGTTGAGAGAGCATTCATGGTGGCTATGATAGAGTTATGAAAAGCATAATCAATCTAATAGAAATAGATACAACTAGTGAGAGGATTATATAGGATAGATCTTATTAGAAGGATCAAGATGAAATTAGAAAAGAGGAGATCTAATATCAAGAAGAAAGGTAATAACCAAAGATTAGGTGTTGAATCATTCTAACAAGTGATGTAGAGTAAATCTCTTAACTGAGTATTCTTAACAGGTTGTTGTAAATCTCTTAACCAAGTGCTTACTTAATTATGAGTTGAAATCCTTTAGCAAAGTGAGAGCTAACAATCTTTGTAAACCTTTAATAGGGTAGACCCCTCATAGGGTAGATTAGAGCTTATGATCAAACACTTTGTATCTATAATTGGCCACACTTTACAATTGCAATAGTGAAGATTTATGGATGTCATCCACCCCACTTTTACCTTCTCATTGGAGGGTTTCTAGGTATGATAAGTTATTTTAGTTTATATGTTAAGTTATGAGATAGACGTTGGTGATATGTTTTAGAGGAATTTTTTTGAAGTACTAGTTCACCCCTACCAAAAACTTACTTTCCCATTGTTATTTCCAATATTTGGCTAGTGATAAGCCTACTAGTTGGGATTTCATTTTCGCACAAGAAAAGTTTGCATACAATAATTATGTGAACAAGAGCACTAAGAATACATCTTTTGAGATTATCACTGGAATGAATCCTATGGGAACTACTAAATAGAGAGATCTAAACCTTGAGATAAAGAGAAGTGTTGAAGTTGAGGAATTTGCAGATTTCATGAAGGCTTTACATGAGTAAGTTAAAATGAACCTAGAAGATAGTAATCTAGAATACAAATAGAGACATGATAGGAGGAGGAGACATAAATCTTTTGAAGTTGGTGATAAGGTGATGATTCAATTGAAGAAAAATAAAATTCCAGTTAGTACCCATAGTAAGCTAAAGATAAAGAAGTTTGGTTGTTGTAAGATTCTTAGAAATTTTGATAGTGGAAATTCTTTTGAAGTTGAATTACTAGAAGATATGGCTATTTCACCTATATTCCACATTATAGATATCTTCGAGTATTTTGAATCAAATTATGCGATGAAGAACAACTTGGATTGTCTTAAGAAGAAAATAAATAGCATTGAGAAGATCTTGAGTAGCTGAATAAGTAAAAGAATAGGAGGAAAAGACTACAAAGAATACCTAGTTCAGTGGAAAGACAAACTAGGTGAAGACAACTTGTTGATTACACAAGTTGAGTTGGATCTTTATGATCAAGAGCCTCCTACTACTAGAAATTCAAAAGAAGAAACTCAATGTCTTGCTACGACTACTTTAGACGATGAGAAATTTGTGTCATCTACCTCCATTCTTTGGGGT
Source organism: Cupressus sempervirens (assembly GCA_028749045.1). Taxonomy (NCBI): domain Eukaryota; kingdom Viridiplantae; phylum Streptophyta; class Pinopsida; order Cupressales; family Cupressaceae; genus Cupressus; species Cupressus sempervirens. Next base: position 795,824,263 of record CM053793.1, read on the forward strand.
GAAATCAAATAACCTAATGATCCTAGTGTCAAAATTATACCTCTAGATAGTCAAACTTTGATTAGTAAAATGTGGAAGATCCTAATAGAGACAAAATCATGATGAATATTGCTTGCCTCATAGAATGTGACCAAAGTACTAATGCAGATGAGTATGAATGGGATTCTCTCTTGATTACATCTCATGAATTAGGGATGGATATTATTCATACCTATGCTAACTTAACTAACATAGTTGATGAGTCACCAATAGGGTTTGATGAGTTGAACTCACAACTTACCTTAGTGGATCACATTGACCTCATTAAGGATTAACCAAATTTGAGTATCTTCAAAGATTTCCTTATAGATATTGACTTTCTTGTCATTAGAGACAACTCCATCTACATCACAAACTTGGAATCCTCCACTTCACTATGACTTATGTACCCTGATCTTATCAATTGGTCCTTGCAAAATCAGCAACTTGATCTACCTTCCTTTCAAAATGATCACAAGATCACTTGCTACCTCAATACCATTGAACCCATAGTCTCTTCCACCATTGAACTGACCATCAACATGATAGAAATAGATATCAATTACCTTAGTCATTAAATAAAAAGAAAACTAAAAAATAATAAGAACTTTGATGGAAAAAAATACTTTGTGGCAGTGTCAGAGCCTAAAAAATAGTAAAAATAAAGATGTATCCAAGGGTGAAAACCTCTTTGAGGTGCCCAAGAATGAGGTACTTGGTAGTCTACCTAGCTATTTTTGGGAAATATTGTCCATGCTAATTGAGCCTACATAGCCTATCAATCTCAGATGAGAAGAGGCTTCCACAATCATACACAACCCAAACCTTTTTAGTTGAAGAGAATGAGCAGTTTACTCTATTCTTATGAGAGAAAAAGATCAACTTTTCTTAGACTTATGAAGATATAGCTACACTTGACACTAAACATATCATACATCATTTACCTAAAGCTCTTGATGTTAAGCTTGTCAAAAAAAATTAAGCAAAATGCATTCACATGTTATCATCTTGGTAAATGCTAAACTAGAAAAGCTATAAGTATTAAATTCATAAGAGTTGTATACTATGTAGAATGGATCTCCAATTTTATAACTATCTCAAAGCTTGGTAAATCCATTTGAGTATGCACTAACCATTAAGAACTAAACAAAGCTTTCATAAAGGATAATTTTTTTGCTTCCTAATTTTGACATGATAGTGGACATGACTACAACCTATCTTTGATGGATGGATTCATAGGTTATTGTTGTGGTTTCATAACACATGCCCCATTTCACCAAGAAATAGGGACCCCTTACTTTATTTTTATGCTTTTTGGATCCCTAGTCTTGGGTTTGAGTCTTTTCTAGGGTTTTGCCTAGTGTCTTTGGTCAAATCTAGATCTTGGCTTGAAAACCCACATCCTAGAAGTTAGAATTCTAGGGGAGAAGTTTATTTTGTGCATAAAGTGTGCAGTAGCATACCTAGCATACCTCACTAGGTGCACTAGTTCTCTAAGTCTTATTGAAGAAGCACTTCCTCTTTGAAGTGCGCAACAACACAACAGTGCAACTGCATAGTTGCGCACCTCAAAGAGGTGTGCTGGGTAAACCCAAGACCTGCTACCCCTCTTCACTTTATTCCTTTGCTCTGAGTCTCTTATATTGCATCATCTCCCTTCCACTCCACCTACATACAAGCATAAAATTGTAAACACCAAAAGAAGGTATGCGACAACACCTTCTTGTTTAACAAACCCTAAGATAAAAAATGTTAAAAAATGTTAAAAAAATCTCAAAAGACACCTAAGTAAAGGTACATAGCTACACACCTATTTAGGTGCACATCTACACACCTTTAAGCATCCCTTAAAGAAAGTAAAGGGTGCACATTTAGCACACCTTGTGAGGTGCACCAAATGCACACCCTTTGCACTCTAAGTGTTCATAGGGTGCACACCTAGCACACCTCATCAAGTGTGCTAGATGCAAATCCTTATTAATAAAATAGTTGAAGTGTAAAGAAAAAAAACAAGTGCACCTCTGAGGTGTACTAGGTGTGCCATTTTTTTCATTTTAGGGATAAAATTTAGGTTTTAAGATTTTTTTAACACTTAGGGTTTTTGGGTTTTTTCTGTGTCATCATTAGGGCTGATATTATTTGGTTTTTATTTGACTTTAGAATAATAGATGTTATTTTTATACATATTCAATGGATTCTTCATCATCCTCCCTTGCTACAAAGATGGTCTTGAAACTAGTGGTGTTCAAGTTTCAAGGTGTTCCGAAAAAATCATGCTTCCAAGATGATTATTTAAAAATCCAGGACACCAAACTGGGTCATACAGATTGAAATACATTCTTGGTATTGTACAACAAGCCTATGGAGAGGTCCTCATTGATATCCATTCTGATATGATCAAGACTAGTCAATGTTGCATCACATTTGATATTGGTATAGTCCTCTGAGTTGATTATGACACTCACTGAGAACTTTTTTTCATAAGAAAGGGTCGTGAAGAGTATAACTAGAGAGATCATAATAGATCTATAACCTAAGAACATAGAGAAGGTGTTCCATATTCCAAGGTTAGATCATTTTATCAGGTTAACCTATCACCAGGCAGAAAGATGGTACAGAGAACATGTAAAGGAAGTATCCAAAATCATCTAGTCCTCATACCTTATTGAGAAGACTCCTCTAGGGCATAAAGCAAGTAAAGTGGACATGACAAGTAGTTACATGAAAGTGGATATTAGATATTCTATAATATGCTTGAGTAGAGTCATGGGGTTACCAGCATCGGGATACTTGAATATATGGATGGTGCACTTTATTGAGACTATCAAGACAATGAAGATGCCAATTGATTGAGCCTCCATTCTTAGTGAGAACTTGGATGAATAGCTAGTGATGGTTAAGAATAATCATAAGTTTTACATGACATCATATTTGGTGTACCTACTAGCTGCAAGGGTGATGGGTTATTCAAGACTCTTCACAAAGGGTAGCATGCAAGAAGCAAATGCATGGCCCTATATAGTATATCCCCAACTAGTGAAGAAAAAGCTTCTAGAGAACAAAAATGAATACAAGATAGTAAATGATGCATTTATATTTGCAATTATCTAGTTCATTGAAGGAGATTATGCAAAGATGATGTTAGAGGAGGTAGATGTAAAGATTTTATAAGTTGGAGCCTACTACATCTAGTATTGGACATTCACCTATTTGAGGGTAGTGGGTACCACTATCGATCCCAAGAAGCTCCCTAGATATCCAAGTGATAGACTTATATTGCTGGAGGTCGCTCGACAATTTTTTTCTACATACAAGAGAGTAAGGAAGCAACACAAAATAACATGAGTGTGGCCTATTACTAAAGGACCATTTAGTATGGTCTGAAGATAAGATATTCCATCTTTTGAGCCTGAGTGGGATTAGTATCCCTTAGAGGAATATAATTCTCCTCAGCCCTATTTTGATAACATCAAAACAATATAATACATGGCTAGCAAGGCATTTCAACATGAAGATGCAATTGAGGATCACTAGATGAATGTAGTAGATGATTATGATATTTGTATAAGGGATTATTGTAAGATGACTCTCTATCTAGCAAGTAGTGCCTTGAAGATAAAGGTTCCTTTGAAGTTTACACAACAAGATATTGAGGATGTCCTTGATCTCTTGTTCAATAGAGACAAGATTGGTGATCAACCCATTATGAATGCTGAGATTGATAAGGAAGAAAACTCAAATATTAATCACAAGGCCAAGCATGTCATCAAACAAACCAAGGATTGGATTAAAAGACATTTCAAATTGGATCCAATTCCTCAAGTGGTAGTCTTCCACACTACAACCCGCCCAACAAAAGGTTGAGGAGCTAAGGTAAAATTACCTACTTTTATAGGTCAGTCCCTAGTGAGGCCAAAAATAGTGCACCAACTTGTTAGACAAGTTAGATATTATAGAGCTTAGAAAGGTAAGGGAAAGAGGAAGAGGACTTCTCCCCAACAAGTTGAGCTAGAAGAGGGACCAACTCAAGAACCTCCATAGTGAAAGGTAGAATATGTACAAGGGTCAAAGAATGTTGAAGCTACATAGGCCCAGGACAATCCTCAGGTGCCACCAAATGAACAAGGGAAAGGAGGAGCTAAAATAGAAGTAAAAGAAGTGTCTCCACCTCCTCAATAAGAGGTACAAGCCTTCCTATCCACTCCTAAGAGGAGAAAGATAAAGACTCTAGTCAAGAGGAGACAAAAGGTGATTAGGAGAGTTATTCCTTTCCCATCAGTCCCAAAAGTTATCCCAGAGGGAGAGGAAGAAGAGAATGACGAGGATGAAGAGGATAACCTTCCTTTGAATTAGAGGACTCATCTTGCTAGGGCCATAGAGTTAGAATGGAGAAGAAGCTCCAAAATTATGCCACTATCCATTCTTGAGTAGCCTATTCAGTCTACCACATTAGAAGATGAACTACAAAAATGGATTGATGAGTAGGAAGGTGAAGGGACTGATGTCTTTAAGATGCCAAATTTTAATTTTATGTTGGTTGGCAATGAAATAGTGGGAGATAAAATAAAGGATACTCCAACTAATCAACCTAAATAGGATGATTGGAGTTAATTTCCATTGTAGCCACACAGACCCAAAGTAGCTCCACCATTGCCAATTCAAGTTCTATTTTGTGTGGATAAAGGTTCTAATACTCCTCTCCCTCCAAGAAATGAAGAAGAATAGGTCCAAGAAGAATAGGAGGAAGAGCCACACAAAATACCCACTGATGAAGTGTCAAAGGAAGGGAAAATATGTGAGTAGCCTCAACAGACTTCCCAAGACACAAACGTGAGAACTATGGACTCCATAGTTATAGAGATTTCTGATGTGGATCTCTCACAAAAGGAGAAGACTTTGGAGAGGAGTAATAAAGGGAAGAGCATAGCATAGAAAACTCCTTTATCATAAAAAGGAAAATCTCTAATGGAGCATATCGCAAGATGGTTGAGAAAGGAGGTAATTAGAAAAAAGAGAGGCAATGATATGATACTAAGGAGGAAGGTATAAGAGAATTGATTGAAGTTCTCAAAAAACTTGAGTCATTGCCAAAAGATGCACATGTATTGGCATTCATCATGAGTGATCAGAGTTAGGATTTATTTGCTCATGTTTCTATCCCAACTCTGCATACAGATGTTGAAGAATTAAATTTGAAGGATTATTAAATCAGGGAGGTTATGCTTGGGAAACCCATGTTGGACACTACCAAGTTGATGGCAACAACTAGGAATAAGGAAGTGTTTAGGCATTTAGAACAAGATGACATAGAATTGATAACACTTCACAAATAGAATGAGATCCTAAAATGATATCTAAACAAACTTATTGGTCCTTTAGATCCTATGAATCTAGAGGAGACTTTGAATGTAGCATTAGAGAAAAGGGATAGGGAGACAGTGCAACTTGTTCCATTTTTGAGAGCTTGTCAACAATGGTGAGAAAATTTTTAAGAGAAAGATGTGTAGATTATATAAGGAAATCTTAAGCTGTTACACCATTTGTAGGATAATTTGGATAAGCTAGTGGCCATTTTGAACTAGAATTTTGGTTTGACGGATGAAATACATAATTGGGGCAAGGACCTGCAAGCATTACAGTCAATTAAGGGTCACAGATATGGGATGTTAATGAAGGTATATACAGTGGAAGAGTTAGATAAAATTGATGACTAGATAGAGAAGATTGTAGATGGCAATAAAGTAATGGAAGCATTAGATGCAAAGATTCATAAGCTCAAGGATCAAATCCAAGAGAAAATTTTGGAGGTAGAGAAACATTATGGTGATGCATGTTTAGATATTTTTGAAGATGATTCAAGGGACAAATTGATCTCTATGGAAGCAGTTGTTGAACAGTTCCAAAAGACTTTTTAAGAAGCTTCTAATGATGATGATATCAAACAAGCATTCAGTGTTGAAGAAACATTATTAGACTTGGATGTAAATGCACAATTCCATAATAGATCAAGATAATTAGACCATTATTTCTCTTTCAAGGATAAAATGTCCATTTTTTAGAACTATCTATTCCATCATGAAAAATACACTTGAATTGTCAACCTAGGGATGTAGTACTTGAAATGGGTTAGAATGATATGTGCACTAAGTTCCTTAAAGAGTCTCAACACCTATGCTATAGGAAAGTAAAATTCATGAAAGAAATCTATACTACTAATACAGAACAATAAACACATTTAGACTAACAATAGATAACTATAGAAACTTTGGAAAAGGAATTCTAAACTGGTCAACAATTCAAACATCCATTATGATCATTTTCCACAAGTGCTATAGGAAATTTCATAGTAACTATGCTATAGGTCTAATATAGTAAATCTATCTTAAAATAGGAGATTTGAAGAAATGAATCTACTCTACCTAAATCTATTCCACTTCCCAAGTGGGCCCCGTTGGTTGGCTTCAACTAACTAAGAACACAACAGGTATTTCAAAATCAATCTCTCATTCGAATTCTTCTTTGATTACATGACTAGATAATTCATGAAGAACATAAAAGAGAAACTTCTAAATCTCAAACTAGTAATATTTCATTAAGTTTTCATCTCCCTAAAAGATGATCCCCTCCTTCATTATATATAGAGGATTGAATACTTATTACAAACATAACATAAAAGGTGTGAACAAACATCGCTAGAAAAGAAGGCAGAATGTCAACCATGACATAAGACATTGATTAAGCAATAGAATAATAGCTCATAGGAAATATAGCAGGTCAGGTCTTCCTGGTTTTTCTGAAACAATTACTCTCCTTATAGATGTAGCTTATCATCCAGAACTAATCTACACTTCTTTTGCCATGAATGATCTTCATTACTTCCTCCTTTAATATAGTGATCACCACTCTTCATGCCACTTCCCTAAAAATTAGAAGCATTTAGAACATATACACAAAAAAATTTCTACTTTTATTCAAATATTAGAATATAGCTTTAAACATTTATATGAAATACTACATGTTATATTATAATATTAAGCAAGGTATGTCATATCCACTATCCATAAGTTTAATAGGTTCTAGTCATACTTGACATAAGTTCACAAGATACTTGAAAAAAATATGTTGGGAATGTTTTTCACAAGGCTCAAAGAGTAAGTTCAAACTATATAAAAACTATATCAAATTTGAGACATTAATATGCCTCATCATCTACCCCCCACTATGCAAATTCTTGTCCTCAAGCATTGTACTTCTTTTCCATGGATTTGAAATCTTCCACTATAGGTTGACCCTATTTCCCAGTTCTGAAAGTGTAGAAATATCCTCTGGTTTGTCTCCAATGCTTACCTAAGTGTTCTTTAACCAATGGGTTTAACTTGGTAGCATTATGTTCATAGAGAGGCTAGAGAAGGGTAGGAGGCTGAAAATTTAGTGGCATCCATAGCTCTTTTCTGATTTGCCTTCCCAATTGTATATATTTAGGCACTCTATTAACTACTACGTCAAAATTGATAGGGCTATGTGGTTCAACCTTTTTGAATGATTCTAGCAGTCAAATCCATTGATTTCTAAGCCCTGCAATTTCTCTCTGCTATGTGACATTTGGAAGTGTTTGGTATTCTATGTAAACTTTTTCCCTTTCTTCAAACACTTTCTCTCTAATTTTTGGTTTTGGTCTCCCACAAGTTAATCTGAACCAATCTCTCAAAAGGTCATAAGGCTTATGAGATTCAACTTAGAGTGGTAATGGCTCAAACTTTCAAGATCTCTATAAGTATCCAACTACCTATCATAATTTGTTTCATTTTGCATCCATGACATTAGAGCTCTTAGGTGAACATCCACTAAATAAAGTAGAGGATTCCACTCTATCTCCTATGGAATTATAAAATTATGGAAATAGAGCCTGCACAACAAATTCTTTTACCATGAAGGCAAAATTTGATACACATTATAAAAATCTTGAGCACTTTTAAATTCACAGTCAATGTCTCTCATTGTCATCATCAACTAAAATAAAAGAAACTATTTGTTCAAACAAATAGCATACACCCCTGGGGGTGATCTACAAGCTATTACCTTATTAGCTAGCTTAAAGCTTTATTCATTTACTATTTTTATTTTTCAAGTTGTTTCTTCAATGATTCAATTTCCTCATCTCTATCAAATATTTCCTTCTACATTTGGTCTCTATCTTGCCTCCACAAGGCTTTTTGAAAAATAAAATGATTGTATAGACCAAACAATATCAATTGAATTGTAGATGATAGAAATTCTTGAGCCTTAGATTTCATCTTGTGTTCTTTGGCAATTTGTTGGAAATGTTGAGTGTACTAGGAAGATTTATAGGGTATAAGAGAAATATTAGAACATTCAAGGACTGGTAGCATGTTAGGTTGATCATTGCTAGGTGCTTTTTTTGGAACAATAGTAGGGTTTGATTTACACACTTCTTGATTCTCTTGCGGTGTCTCATTAACAGGTTTAGTTTCATGTGTTTCCACATTTTGTGGTTCTAATTGCCTAGGAGAATCATTTGGGATATTTTCAACTACTAATTCTATGTGAGACTTTGAAATTGGGGTTTTGGATTTTCAATGGAAACTAGGGATGACTAACCTCATATATGAGGGCTTCTATGCATAGGAATCTCTTTAGCTGCAACCATTTTATGGGTCCATTTTGGTTTAGGCGTGGCTGGAGTAGATGCTACAAGAATAGTTACTATAGGAATTTTTTTTTTCTTTTTGTTACTTTAATAGAGGGGTTTTAGGCTTCCTTTTCAAAGTTTGGGCTTTCTTCACTAACCTTGTGCTTGCCCTTATCTGTAGAAGAACTTAGTATAACATTCTCTAAAATAGGTTCAACGAGCTTATCAAGAGAGGGTTCTTTTCTTCGTTCAACTAGATTTTGGCTCAACTTTGTAATTTCTTCCTCATTGTGAGGAACAAGGTTAGCATGTGGCTATAAGGTCTTGAATTCAAAATTTTTTTCCCATGAAATAGGGGAAGAATCCCTAAGAGATCTCCCAACTAGAAGTTTAATGAGGGCATGATGGGAAACAAAATTTGCATTACATTTTTGAGTTTCCTCAATGCTAATACGCAACATGTTATAAAGGAAATTGGGGACATTAACTTGCATGTTATGTCTTATGAAACTGAGCAATTTAAAATGATGGGCATGCAAGTTTGAGAACCTACCTTCATAGTTTAAATACCTGATAATGTGGGTTTCCAATTCTGGATATGGAATTGGAAGAGAAAGTCTTTTACACCCTTGTTTTGTAATGTCCAATTGACGGTAGCCTGGTTGAGTGAACTATGCCCATGAGGACCTGGTTTTATGCTCATAATGCTCCCCAAATTTTGGTAGTCCTGTGATTTCTGCTATCCTTTCTTAAATAGAAATCACTCTTAATCCCCATACTGTGGCTTCCCCTTCATCAAATGTAGTCATAAATTCCATTTCCACTTTCTTCATTATATTTGGTTAATTGTAAGAAATAAGCAAGCTATCCACAAGCATCTACTTCAATGTCTATCAATAAAATATTATGAATGACTGGCTCATACCTCTTTACCTATCCCCCCATCTCAAAATATCTAGCTTTTATTTCCTCTACTCTTACCACTGTGATAAGTTTTTCTACTTTTCACCTCTGCAAACTCCCTCTTCTTTGAATTTCAAATTAATCTTTTTGAGTAATGTTGTAACCACTTCCCTTAACAAGACTCCATTGCATTCAACATGTAAAATAATGATGCATTAATTATGAAGGACATCAAGGCTTAATCTAAAGGTGTTCTCACAATAACTCTTAGTCGTTTCAATCATGCCAAAGACAGGTGATCTTTCCCCAAAATCTTGATGAAAAGGGTATGGCAGATACAAAAAGATTTAAAAAATTAATGAAAAAATATCAAAATTTTGCCAAAGTACATCCTATAACATGGACATGACTTAGGATAATGTGGAGATGACATTTGGAAATTAATACACTTTCTCAGGCCTCCACTAAAATTTGACAAGTGTCCATACTTCAAAAATTTTGGTATAGGAACGAAAAACTGGCTTAAGATTTATATGATACATATAATGTAATATTATATATAAATATCAAAACCTATATACTAAAAATGAATAAAGAGTAAAGAAATTGTTATACTTTAAAGTTTGATAGTGTATGGCTGCATGCAAATTGATGATGTGGTGAAGTCTGGTGATTGCAGAAAAGGTGTTGATGATATGATTGAAAGCAATAAAAATAGAATGTGTAGGTGACATGGAGTGTGAGTGGATGGTATACAGAGAAATGAGATGGTTTGATATGAAGAAAGAGAAAATAAAATGAAATAATGGACCTCATATTAAATGATGTTTTGTTATGAGGGCTCCTTAAAAATTTGTCATGGTATGGTTGTAGGAAGAAGGTTATCACCTTCTGCTGTAGGAACTATGTTCGTAGGAGCTGATAAATTGGTTGGTTGTAACTATTGCAAGAACTCATCTTTGGTCTATGGTTAATGATAGAGGCACAACCTATGGCCATTTACAAGTAACTTGAAGTAGACAGGATCAATTTTTGTTAGTTGTACTGCTCCATTGTCAAATACATATTGAATTTCATAAGGCCCTAACCATCCAATCTGCAACTTCCCTAGATTTTATTTGAAGCAAGAATCATATAAGAGAGCCCAATCTCCTACTTCAATTTTTTTATTATGGATATGCACATCATACAATTTCTTTCATTGAGTTAGTTCTATTCTTTTCAAAGCTTTCTTTCTTATTTCATCCAGTGAATTCAAGTGGAGAAGTCTCTCTTCTTGTGTTGTAGGAAGACTGATGTTCAACTCTAAAGTAGTGTGTAGTGTTTTATGCTCAAATTCAATAGGAAACATGGTTGCTTTACCATATACAAGCTCAAATGGAGTGAATATATTTGTTTTCTTCCATGTGGTCTTGTATGCCCAACCAACTTTAGTTAATTTGTCGATCCAATCCTTCTTGTGTATGTGTATTGTCTTAGTTAGAATGGCTTCAATTTCTCTATTGGTGACCTCTGCTTGTCCATTTTCTTGAGGATGGTAGGGACTAGACTTATAATGCCTTATGCTAAATTCTTTCATAACTTCAACAATTAGGTTTGATGTAAATTGGGCTCCTTGATATATAACAAGTTCTCTGGGGACTCCATAACAGGTGAATTTTTCTTCATATAGGAATTTGGCTACTTTCTCATCTCTTTCATTTTTCATTTCTCTAACTTCCACCCATTTGGTTACATAATCCATACATACTAAGATATAGGATTTGCCACTTGATGGTGGGTCAATTGGACCTAAGAGGTCCATAACCCACTTGTTAAAAGGTGTTACTACAATTTGTGGATTGAGTGGCATCTCATCAGTTTTGGTTGGTTGGCCCATCCTCTAACATTTGTCACAATTGGTTTTATAAGTTATTGCATCCTTATGTAAGGTTGGCCAATAATATCTGGTTGTAAGTACCTTCAATGCTATTTTTTTCATGCAAAATGGCCTCCACATGGTTCATCATGACAAGCATGCAATATATCATATATCTCATCTTCCTTGACACATCTCCTCATGACCTCATTTGGTCCAACATAGAAGATATTCTTATCTATCTAGGAATAATGAAAAAAATTCTCTGCTAACTTCCTCCTTTTTTTGTAAGAGAAGTGTGAGGGCATTCTATTTGCATCAAGATAATTTACTATGTCTACATACCATTGTGTATGAGTTGCTATATGGAACAAGTGCTCATCTAGAAAAGCATCTTCAATTGGAGTTAGATCTTCATAAGTAATGTTCAATCTAGACAAATAATTAGCAACTATGTTGGATTTTCCTGGGTTATCAATAATGGTAATATCAAACTCCTATAACAACAAGAGCCATCTTTCTAATCTACTAGTTATAGCTGGTTTGTTCATTAAGTACCTTATAGTTGAGTGATCAGTATGAACAAAAATAGGATATCTAGTTACACAATGTTTGAATTTGTTCAATGCATAGACTATAGCTAGAAGTTCTTTTTTAGTTATTGTGAATTTAGTTCATGTATATGAAGGATTTTACTAATATAGTAGATGGCATTCTCAAGATTAGTAGGCTTTTGTCCTAATATAGCCCCTACAACATAATTTGATGCATCAATATGGATATGAAATGGAATTGACCAATCAGGTCCCTTTAAAATTGGTGCCATAGTAAGGAGTTTCTTAAGTTTTAGGAAGGCTTCATTACATTTAGGTATCCAAATGAATTCAACTTCCTTAGTCACTAGCATATACAAATGAATAGCTATTTTACTAAAATCTTTTATGAAATGCCTATAATATCTAGCATGACCTAAAAAAGATCTTAAATCTTTTGGTTTTGTAGGTATGGGTAGTGTTAGAATTACCTCTATCTTAGTCAGATCCACTTGTATTCCTACAATTGATATACAATGACCAAGCACCACTCCTCCCTGCATGAGCATGAAACATTTATCATTGTTGAGTGATAGATTATGTTCTTTTCATTGGAAAAGAACCTTTTCAAGTTTCATCAAGGCTTCTTCAAAGGTGACTCCAAATGTTGTGAAATCATCCATGTGTATTTCCATGCAATCATGCGATATATTAGCAGAAATGTTGATCACTGCTTGTTGAAATGTTGCAGGGCAATTGCATAGTTCAAATGGAAAGAAAAAATATGAAAAAGTACCCCATGGACATGTAAATGTGGTTTTATCTTGATCTTTAGAAGCTATACTTATCTGATTATAATCACTATACCTACGTAGAAAAGAAAAAGTATTTCTTACCAGCCAAAGTGTCTAGAACTTGATCAATGAATGGTAAAGGAAAGTGATCCATTTTGGTTGCTTTATTCAATTCTCTATAATCTACACAAATATTCCATTTTCATCCCTTTTTAGGCACTATGACTAGAGGTGAGACCCATCTACTATCATATATAGGATATATAAAACTAGCATCAAGCAATTTTTGTAATTCAGTTTTGACTACTTCTCTAAGGGTTGGATTAATCCTTCTCTGGGATTGATGGAGTGGCAATCACCCTTCATTGATGTATATTATATGAGTGCATAATGTAGGACTCATCCCTTTCATATCCCCATAGTCCCATGCAAAAGCTTTTTCATGTTTTTGAAGAAGATCTATTAGCTGCATCATTTGTGTAGAAGACAATTTGGAATTGACATGGAGATTATGACCTATTGACAAATCAATAGTAGTTGTAAGATCAACTATAGTAGCTTTAGAGATTGGACTTGTATCTAGTTCACATGGTAAGAGCTTATGGATAATGTCTAGCTCCTTGAGTAGAAAATAACTCTCATTATGCTTCTCATATGTAGTTAATTCTAAGACAGAAGTATCAGATACATCTTTTTCTACCACACAAGTATTGTTAAGAATACTCTCAATTACTAAATCTTCTTCCTATAGCTTTAGAAAGACTATCTATGTAACATCATAAGTTATTCTATAATGTTTAATTCTTCTTCTTAATCCCCTAAATTAGGCCATACCGATGTACTTAAATCTAGTTGTGGTTGTGCTAGAGTATATAGATCAAACTTCTTTGTTGCTTGTCCATTGGATATAGTCATACACCCTAACCTACAACTTATATTTGCATCAGCTATAGCTAACCATGGTCATCCTAAAATGATAGGGTAACTAGATAAATTGACTTTTGGAGATAGGATCATAAAGTCTACAGGGTACTCTAGAGAGTCTAGGGTTACTACTATGTCTTCTATCATCCCATTAGGAGTGATAGTAGAACTATCTGCAAGTTGAAAAATTGTTGGTGTAGTTATTAACCCTTCTATATTCAAATTTTTCATAGTATCCTTAGTCATGATATTTATAGCAGCACCAAGATCTATTAAAGCATTTTTGATAGACTAACCATTTATAATCACTTTCACAACTAGACTTCCTAGGTTAGAATATTTAGGAATGGTCAATTTTCCTAACATGATGTCAGCCAATTGTCCTACAACATGGACTATAGTTGGATCCTTTTTCTTCCTTCTAGGTTTTTTTAGACAAGCTTCTCTAATGGATTTTCCATAAATAGGAACATCTTTAATAGCTTGGAATAAGGGTATTTGGACATGCATGCTCTTTAACTAATCAATGATGTCAAAGAATTGTTCCTCTATTTGTGAAAGTTTAATTTGTATGAGGTTTTCTAGAAAAGGAGGTTCAACTACTATTTGAGTTTGAGCTGAGCTAGTTACATTGGTTGGGTCAACCACTTGTGGCTTAGTAGTTATGGGTTCCTATGTTGTAGGAGTATCTAGTATTTTAGTTATGAGAGGAGGTTTAGGCACTAGTAGGGTTGTACTAGATCTCAAATGTATACCTACAACATTTAGAGTATAAGAAATATATTGTTGAGCATCGAAAAAATACATAGGTTGTTGTGACTATTGACTATTTGGATTTGGCTACGGTTATTTAGGTAACAAAGTTTACATTTGAGGTCCATAACTTGTAGGTGCAAGAATTAGTGTAGGTTGTTGGACTGGAGGTGGCAGTTGTGGTAATTATGGATTACTAGTATTTTGATTAGGCCATTATTGAGGTCCTCTCCTTTGGTTTATAGACTATTAATTCCCTTGAGGTTGTTGCCATTGGTTCTGTTGATTGCCATTAATTTTTTTTCTAGTTTGGCCAAAAAGGTTGGGAATTCTGAGACCATTGAGGCTATTGTGGATTTTTTTGCCAAGCATTATTCCAGTTAGGTTGACCATATGTTGGAGGACCTTGGATACTATAGCTTTTCCATTGATTACCATATAGATTTGAATTTTGTAAAGGGTCTTGAGGTGTATCTTGATGTTGGGCACAAGGTCGATGTTGAGCAATGAAGAATACTTTCTCATCTTCTCCATCTATCTTGATGTATTTAGTTGGAAGATGTTGGTTTTCCATGTTAATGACCAATTTGCATTGGAAATCTTTCTTCTACTTTTGACAGTGTCAACAGTACTCAGCTAATTGTACCTTAGCTTCTACATGCTTCTTCTTTATAGTCATTGTCTCGAGATGTGTAGCAACATCATTTATGATATCTTGCTTAAAATCTAAGAGCAGATTAGATATCTCGAGCTTTGAAATACCCTAACTAATTCCTTTAGTAGTTGTAGTCCAGTGTCCCCTTCCTATCTTCATTGTTAACCTTGAGTAGTTAAGAAATTTTCTTAAGGTCATCCCAAGAAGATTGATATACATCACCTCTAGCCATTAGGTCTAGTGCTTCTAGACAATTATCATTCACCCCTCTCAAGAAGACTACCTTTTATCAATCCTCCGATAGTATACGCTGAGGGTTCTTCTACAATGTATAAAGGAAATGTGAAACATAGTCTTCCAATGTTTCATCCTCCTTTTGTGATATTCTAAAGATATCATCTCCTCTTTAATCATTTTCTTGGCAATAATATTTGTATTTGTCTAGAAAGAGAGTTTGCATTTGATCCCAAGTACCTATTGCATTAGCTCTTAATCCCATGAACCATCATAGAGATGATTCTTTTAGTGTTTCTGGAAACAACTTGAGCTTATGGGCTTTAGTGTTGTAGTCAAAGCTATGACAAAGTATGTCAAATTCAAATAAGAAAGTATTCAAGTCTTCAGTTGCAAGGCCATAGAATTTTGGAAGAGCAGCTATGGGTATATTTTTGAGATTAGCATTAGTTATGAGGCTTAGCAGAGGAAATAGAAAAGTAGGTTGTGCCATTAATGGAAGTCTTGGATTATGGGGTGGCTACTAAAAAGGAACATTAGGTACTAGATGGTTAAAAAATGGTGGATTTTGTTGGAGTTGAAGAAAGCCAACTCTAAAGATGCCCAAGATCACCTGCATGCGAAAACCTATCAAAGAGAAGCCAAGGAGAGGAAGAGCATGGAGCAAGGGAAAAACCCTAAATGGACATGAGAGACCACAAGATATTAAAACACAATGAAAATGTATTTACAATATACAATGAAAAGTGATGTGATATGTTATGAAAATACAAAGAGGAAGCCTGCTTATAAAGAGCTCATGGAAGCTTGTAGAATAAGCTGGAAGATGGTAGAAGATAAGGATGACAACTCATCACACATCCACAAAAAGGTGGAACATGCTAGAAGGGAACAAACTCCCGTGTTGTCAACAACTAACCACTACATGCATTAAATACAAAATATTAAATAAATGCATTTACCTAAGTAAGCTTAAGTAATAGAATAAATAATAAATAATAAATTAATTATTTACTCTAACAGCCCCCCTTAAGTGCAACTTAGGAAAATACCTTAAGCTCACAAAACTAAGAAATGCAGAATGGGTCCCAACAATAAGGCCATGTTAGGTACCCATAAACAATGCAAGAAAATGCAACCTCTGAAAACAAGGAAAGAGAGAAAACCACGTGGGAAAAACCCTCCCCCAAAAAGAGGTAACCCAGTGAAGAACTGAAGAAGCCTCCAACTAGGGAAATGTCCCCTAAAACAAGAACAAGGAGTGATCATGAAAGAGCATCATTGAAGCATGAAGAAGCCACAAATCTACCAAATTTCTGATCTAAAAAGCCTCCATGGAAGAAGAAGGCACGAACCGAGCATGTCTATATGGTAGATGATCCATCTCACTGAAATGCATAGGTAGCTAGCCACTGCAATCGCCTTGTATATAGGATCAACCACTGAATACATAGTTCACACTATCAAACCATCGAACCACGAATGCATTAGAACAACAGCATAACCCCCCCTTAATGCAGACAGGGTGTGATGACAAGCAACTGAGAAGGTGGGCCAAAGTCTCCTGCAGATGAACCAAGAATGACGAGAGAGGGAAAGAGGTACAAAACACCCATAAAGACATAGTCAAACTGACTCTGCATGGGGCTAATGTTATGGAAGGGACACTCACTTGACAAAGGGAGAATGCCTAAAACAACAAACAACTATCCCCCCCATGGTGCTTTATAAAAATAGTGCATGTACAACTGACTCAAACAACATTCATGACCCTTGGAATGCAAAAGTGGCACTTTATCTCAGTATGATACATAAATTTGCTTCAAAATGATAGCTACAATGATCAGAACTAAAAATAAGCTGCAACAAAACAACGTATAGCCTAAAAAAACAAAACCATGCTAGGAAAATGATCCTTGAGCCTAAAACACTTAAAAAAAGGACCATATTTCTAAAAGCATGACAAAACTAGCTTTCCAAAAATATAAAGTTTTCAAAAAATAGGCATGGGATGTAAAAGATATGCTTGCTGGAGTCAAAAACACAACTTTGGAATTTGAATAAAAAAAGGGGCAATGAAAATGCATCAAAACTTAAAAATACCTACACCAATGTCTCCATCTCAAAACCAGCTTTTCAGCGCTTCTTTCAAATTGAAAAAATACGTCTCTATGCTCAAGTTATGGCCAAAAAACTAAGAGTAGGTCCAAAATCACACTGAAGGAGAGGTGCAAGAAGGTCTGATGATGCAAGTGCTGACATCATGTTGACATCAACATTTCACTACAAAAATTTGATGATTTTGGGGCCGTCATAGCAAAAAAAGAAGGCCATGTGGATGCCACGTGGTAGGCGGCTGACGTAGTAGAGGCCATGTGGAAAAGTGCCATGTGGCAACCCTACCACGTGTCACACTGTCAATGATGCTGACAGGCCAAAAAGCTGACGGGGCCAGTGAGCGTGCACGGGCTTGCCAACTATGTAGAAAAGTCTAATGCAACCTTTAGTATACACATGTTAGATGATGAATGATCCACACAGATGCTGATTGTATAGTGCCAACAAAATTGCTGCTGAATGGACCTCAAGCAGAGGAGTGGCGGTGTTAGTTGGAGTAGCAGAGAGGAGGCATTGTAGCTGGAAGAGCAGCAAAAATAGGAAGGACTGCTGGCGGTGGTGCAGGAGGGGTGGTGTTTGGGCCATGGTCGGGCCTCAGCGGCTCTGCGGTGGCGCTGCCAATGGCAGTGATTGGTGAGCTATGTGCAGGTTGTGCTATAGTAGTGTGGTGGTGGCCGCTGGGCGGGCAGCCCTTAAAACAATTTTTAAAAAAAATTTCACTGAAAAAATCATTCGTACGGGTCTGTATGACCTTGCAACCAAATTTTTTTTGCCTCCTAGAGCTCTGTCTCCAAAAATGACAAGCTTTATATGAATCCTGACTGCAAACAACCTTTCAGATCCAATGTCAATGTCCGTTTGGGCTGAAAGTGCTCCAAAAATTTGCTAATCCCTTGATTTGAAGAAAAATGCACAAACAAACTAGGGTTTGTGACTCCAAATCATGGCTTCAAAAATCTTCAACCAAGAAGTAGCAAGAAGGCTTTGATACCATGTTGGAGTTGAGGAAAGCCAACTTTGAAGATGCCCAAGATCACCTACATGTGAAAACCTATCAAAGAGAAGCCAAGGAGAGGAAGAGCATGGAGCGAGGGAAAAACCCTAAATAGACATGAGAGACCACAAGATATTGAAACATAATGAAAATGTATTTACAATATACAATGAAAAGTGATGTGATATGTTATGAAAATACAAAGAGGGAGCCCACTTATAAAGAGCTCATGGAAGCTTGTAGAACAAGCTGGAAGGTGGTAGAAGATAAGGATGACAACTCAACACATATTCACAAAAGGTGGAACATGCTAGAAGGGAACAGACTCCCGTGTTGTCAACAACTAACCACTACATGCATTAAATACAAAATATTAAATAAATGCATTGACCTAAGTAAGCTTAAGTAATAGAATAAATAACTAATAATTAATTAATTATTTACTCTAACAGATTTGGAATAGTATTATCAAGGAAACTAGCCAAAAATTTAACAAAAGATTGAAGATCACTTGTATATAGGGGTTCTATTCTTGAGGACAATTCTATAGGAAAAATAGGGCTTGCATCTGAAAAAGGAAACTTAACTTCTTCCTCAATTTCTTTGTTCAGATTAACAGGCTCTCATGGAAGAAATCTCCCATATTCATCTTGTTGTCTTCTTATTTGATGCATGCAATTGAATTGGTGATTTGTTAGTCAAGCCCATAATTTTGCAGTTTCTAGCTAACAAACTAATCTAAAAATAAAGGACTCATGAAGGTCCCTAGTTTGACACTATTTCCACCAACGTTGCCAAAAATGCATGGTTCCACAATAGATAAGGATAATTAGACCATTATTCCTCTTTCAAGGATACTATGTCCATTTTTGAGAACTGTATATTCCATCATGAAAAATACACTTGAATTGTCAACCTAGGGACGTAGGACTTGAAATTGGTCAACATGATATGTACACTAAGTTCCTTAAAGAGTCTCAACACCTATGTTATAGGAAAGTAAAATGCATGAAAGGAATCTATACTACTAATACAAAATAGTAAGAACACTTAGACTAATGATAGATAACTGTAATTTTTTTGAAAAAGGAATTCTAAACTGGTTAACAATTCAAACATCCACTATTATAATTTTCCACAAGTGCTGTAGGAACTTCCAAAGTAACTATGCTACAAGACTAATTTAGTAAACCTATCTTAAAATAGGAGATTGTAAGAAATGAATGTACTCTACCTAAATCTATTCCACCTCCCAAGTGGGCTCCCTTGGTTGGCTTCAACTAACTAAAAACACAATAGGCATTCCAAAATCACTCTCTCATTAAAATTATTCTTTGATTACATGATTGAATAATTCATGAAGAACATAAAAGAGAATCTTTCAAATCTCAAGCTAGTAGTATTTCATTAAGTTTTCATCTCCCTAAAAGATGATCCCCTCCTTCATTATATATAGAGGATTGGATACTTATTACAAAGACAACATAAAAGCTGCGAACAAACATCCCCAGAAAAGAAGGTAGAATGTCAACCATGACACAAAACATTGATTAAGCAACATAATAACAACTCACAAGAAATATAGCAAGTCAGGTGTTCCTAGTTTTTTTGAAACAGTTAGTCTCCTTGCGAAAATGACTTATCATCCAAAACTAATCTACACTTCTTTTGCCATGAACTTTCTTCATTACTTGCTCATTTAATATGGTGATCACCACTCTTCATGCCACTTCCCTAAAAATTGGAAACATTTAAAACATATGCACAACAACATTTATAATTTTATTCAAATATTAGAACATAGGTTAAAACATTTATATGAAATACTACACATTATATATAATATTAAACAAGGTATGTCATATCCACTATCCATAAATTTAATAGGTTCTAGCCATACCTAGCATAAGTTCACAAGATATTTAAAAAAAATATGTTGGGAATGTTTCTCACAAGGCTCAAAGAGTAAGTTCAAACTATAGAAAAACTATATCAAATTTGAGACATTAATATGCCTCATCGGTAAAATTGGGAGATTTTGCAAAGACTCACATCAAGGTGGGAAACTATAGGTAGAAAGTGAAGGACGTATATGAAGCCTTAGATTTTACTAATGCAGCTGAAGTCACTGATATTGTTGAGAAATTCAAGATGAAATACCCAAACATAGCTCTAGTATGAAGGGGAACAAATCCAAGAAGTGAGAATTTCATTTTTGACACTTCATGAAATTTTACATTTTTTGAAACTACTTCCTAGGTGTGCTAGGTGCATAGGTGTGCTACTTCCAAGGTGCACTTTTTTAGAGATGGCATAGAATTTTTTGAAGAATTTAGAGGTATGCTGATAGTCAATTGCTAGTTCTAAATTCAAAGCTTTCCATGCATTAGAAATGCATTCTGATGATAGTTTAACTCCTATAGACACCTAATGAAGAGGGAGCTTCTATTTTTGGCATTTCCAAACACTGCTACATCATCTAAAGGCTTTCTTCTTCTTATTTTCTCATGCTTTCTTTATTATAAGATAGGTAAAGGCTCATGCATCCATTTAATGATATAAATATGGATGGAGTCCTACTTAGCACCAGTTAGATAGTTAGTTTTTACATAAATAGATTTGCTTTTTAAGTTTAGAAGCATATGTTTGCATAAAGATATCTCTCACTTTCAACACAAATTGAGGAAAAGATTTCTTATAAATTTAGGAATGTAATATGTATTCCAGGCCGCCATTATTTTGATGCAATAATATATGCTATTGGTGCTCACATTTGGAGTGTAGTAATTCTTTCCTAAGTGTGTTATATTTTGTGGATGTATGTTCATGAAATGTAATTGAGCTAATAGTCTTATTGCATTATTCTGGTTGTGTGATCTTTTAATGCTGGTTTTCACTATGGTTTTACAAATTCCACTAATGTGCTTAGTTCGAGAACAAATCACCATAGTATTCCTACTTAGCTTCTCATCTCACATGAGAACACTTTCATGGCCTTGTAATTTGATAAAAAATGAAACATCTTATGGTTACTGAATTCCCATCGACAATTTCATTAGTGGAATTAAGGAAGCATTGCTCCTATTTTTATTGGTTACCCATCGATCTTTTAAAAGGCTTAACTCAGAAATGCATTGTTTTTGTGGTTTATGTCTATTAGGATTTTATTTTTCATGTTATTTTCTTAAAATTCCATCTACCCAATCTTTGTTATTTTCTTTACTAACCCCTTGGTTAAATTAGGAATTCATATAGTTGCATTGTTATATTACATTCATCATAAAATAGAAAAATAGAAAAATAACATATTTCTTTTTTGTGTGATTGTTATTTTGAGATAGTAAGAAGATTCAAAGTCTTATCCAAATTGTTTAAGAACCAACAAGGGTCTCCTCATGAACATTCACATTTATCTTCAACTAAGTTGATTCTAGTAGGTTGCAAGATCACCTAGAACCTTGGAGTTGATCCTAGATTAACTTTTCAAGAGAGGATTTTGAAAGGATTCCTATCATTAAGAATTGTGCAAAATGACAACTCAACAATTATAATAAAATTAAGATAGCTCTAGAAGATCAAGAGAAAATTTATTTGACTTGTGCATTGGGTACCTTCTATTGCAATGTCATGACATTTGGACTAAAGAATGCTAGTTCTTCATATCAAAAAGCTATGACAACTATTTTCCATAACATGATCCATAATAATATGGAAGACTATGCAGATGACACTTTAGCTAAATATAAGAAATGAAATATTCATTTAGATGACTTAATCTTGATTTTAGACCATATGGAATTTTTTAAAACTTAGGTTAAATACTAAAAAATATTCCTTCAATGTCACTTTCGGTAAACTATTGGGCTATATCAAATTTGCTAAGGGCATTGAGGTTGATCCTAAAAAGGTCTAAGCGATCATGGAAATTCCACATTCTCACAATATTAGACAACTAAGGGGTCTTCAATGATGCCTTCAATCAATAAGGAGATTTATTTCTCATCTATTTCATAGATCACAACCTTTCAAAAAGAACTTACATAAGGGGTCCACATGTGTATGGAATGAAGAGTGTGAAAAGGACCTTAACAAATCAAATAATACTTGGTAAATCCTCATATTCTCATGCCTTCTATCCTAAGAAAACCTTTGGTTTTGTATATCTTAGCTAGAACTACTTCCTTGGGGGAATTATTAAATAAGAAGATTAAAATGGAAAGGAATGAGTTGTTTACTATATCAATAGAACTCTATTCACTTATGAGGTAAATTATAACAATATTGAAAAGGTTTTCCTTGTTGTGGTGTTTGCATCTCAAAACATTTGATACTATATGTTGGCTCATACTACACACTTGGTTTCCAAGATTGACCCTCTCAAATACCTCTTAAGTAAAGCAACTCTCACTGATCAAGTTGCTAAATAGAAGATGATTCTTTCATAATTTAAATAATGTTGAGTGTAAAGTTATAAAAGGACAAGCTATTGTTGATCAACTTGTTGTTTTCCCTCTCTAAGACAATTCTCCTATGCAAATTGACTATCTAGATTCATCTATTATGTATATCTCTAAAACAAATTATAATATGTTCTTTGATGGATCTCACATTCAAAATAGTGCTAGTATTGGCATCTTGTTTGTTGCCTCTCATGGTTATACTATTCCTAAATCTTACAATATATTGTTTCCTTGTACCAAAAACATAGTTTAATATGAGGCTCTTATGAATGGTTTCAAGATATCCATTGAATGGAGTATTATATAGCTACACATCTTTGGAGACTCCCAACTTGTTATCATTTAGATTAATAATGACTACTAGACTAAAGATGACAAGCTGATTTCTTACAAGAAACTGATTGATTCTTTGAGGGACTATCTTACTTTGGTTACTTTCCAACAAATTCCTTGAGCTGAAATAAGGCTATTAATGATATTCCTACCTTGGAATCCATCTTACAACTCTAATAACATGAGTCTCAATTTTAATTCCTAGTGGAAAAGCTACTTCATGCTACCTATGATTCTCTTGATAACTGAGTCATTTGTAGTGTTGTCAATCACAAATCCTCCCTCAATAACACTATCTAATCCTATATACATGATCAAATTATACTTGATAACCTAACTCACAATGAAAAGTATCAACTCATTCACAATGTTGCATACTACACACTCATCTCTGGTGACTTTTTTAGGAAGGGCATAGAAAGAACACTTATTAGGTTCTTAGAAAAGGGCGAGTCCAAATGAGAATTAGCTAAAGTTGATGATTACATTTGTGGGTCTCACTCTAATGGCCATACACATTCTCAAAAACTACTTAGGGATAATTACTATTGGCCCACTATGTAAGATGATTTCATGCAGTATGTTAAGTCCTACAAGAAATGCCAACTTCATGGTAACCTAATTCATGTTCCTAGATGTAAGTTGATACCCTCTATCACACATTGGCCTTTTTAGTAGTGTGTCTTTGACTTAGTTGGCAAGATCCATCCTAGTTCTTCTTGAAGACACAAATTCATTATCACATCTACTAAATACTTTACTAAATGGGTTAAAGTTGTTCCTTTTTCTGTTGCTACTAGAAACTGTATGTCCCTCTTTATATTGAATCATATAATCTATTGCTATGATTTTCCTTCATCTATAGTCACTGATAATTGAGGACAATTTAAAAACAAGGATTTAAGAAAACTATGCAAGAAATTTAAGATCGAACAATACTAGTCCTCCATATGCTATCCTCAAGAGATTGGACAAGTTGAAGCATCTAATAGGACACTACTCAAGGTATTGTATATTTTTTTTACAAATCTCACACTATGGACATATAGGACTAGCATATACACACACCTACTAGGGCTACACCTTTTTCTCTAGTATATGTACTTAAGGTTTTTCTACAACTTGAGATTAAGATTCATTCCTTATGTATCTCTTTGAAATGATTGATTACTGATGAGGACTATAGAGATATGAGTATTCAAGAACTTGAACTTTTAGATGAACGTAGCAAGGCCACTTTTGATTGCATGACAACATATCAAAAAAGGATGTTTGCTAGTTACAACAAGAAGGTTCATCCTAGGGAGTTCCAAGTTGGTGAATTAGTCCTTAGGGAGAATTCAAAGAATCAATGAAGCAAAGAATAGAAATGAAAATTTAATCCTGATTGGCATGGTCCTTACATTGTTACTATTGCTTTTGGATCTAGTTCTTATCAACTCTCTACATTTAAGGGAAAATAACTCCTTGAGCCTATCAACATATTGCATCTCAAGAAATTCGATGCCTAGTGCTCTCACTACTTAGAGCTTGTACATACTTATGATCCTAAAAAAATCGTAGAAAAATTATCATCTTAGTGAAAACCTAGAAATAGGCACTTTGATGTATCACCAAAAAAATCAAATATCTCAAAATAAAAAATAATTTAAAAAAAAAAAAAAATGTCTTGCCAAGTGGTGAAAACTTAGTAATAGGTGCTACTTGAGAACCTTTCACTTATGTCTATTAGTATGTCATTTTATGCTCTGAGCTACTTCCATCGCATATCCCTTTTGTCTTGCCTAGTTCTGAATTGATCTTTGTCTAGGTCTAGGGTGTACAAACTATGGGTTTTTTGGTTGCATTGGGGTTCCCTTGGTAGCTCTCTAGATAATGTTTTTCAACACTCCCCCTAACATTGAGTGTTTCTCAAAACTTATCAAATACCTTGTCTCTATTCTAGGATGTTGTGATATTTTTCACCAGTAGACTTGAGTCCTAGGAAGATGATCATATGACTTTCATACTGTTATTTAGTAATTTTTTAGAGCCACCTTTTTAATTATTTATTTTTGGTTCACTCTTGTTTTCGAATGTTTATGTTGAACCATTGGTCTGCAAAGAGTCAAATGTAATTTGATGTATGATAACATTTTCATCAATTATTCAAAAACCTCACCCTTTCATTTCCTTCTTTCCCCAACCTCATCATTGACCAAGTCTAACCCCTGAGTTTCCAAAGTAAACATTTTGGTTAAGGCAAGTTCTTGATAATCTATTTTTCTTTGGTAACTCTTGAATTGTTTGTACCCTTTGTACTATTTGAACTAAGTTCAAAAGGTTCAACTAATTCATCACTTCAAAATTTTTTTGATCTTCATGCAATATGGTTGATGGGCCCTATCTTTTTGAGCCATGGAGTCTAATTCTTAAAAATACATTATAGCCAGATGCCTTTCTAGGTTTGACATGGATCATGTCTGACATCATCAATTATGGATGGTTGATAAATTGAAGTAAGGTAAGTATCAAATGTCATGCCGAGAATTGGTTTTAAAGGGTGAAAGAGAAGTTTGGTACATGTGGAGGCAACATATCATTTACATTACTAACTTCACATTTATTGTTAGGTGCTACCTTATCACATTCTCCTTTTCCTAGAACATGTTTAATTAATTGTGTTCTTCCCATGATTAATGCCCTGATTTGGCTATGAATTATATAAGAGTGAAATTTTGCTTCTTTGAAGACACATTTTTCTTTAGTTAATTGAGTGTCAACAACATGAGCCTAAAGAAGGGAACTTTCTTTTGTAGTCATGATAATGTTTGCTATTCAAGTAATTCTTGAACCCTTCAATCCTTTTTCCTTTCACTTGTTAGCAGAAGAAATTGTGTTTTCTACTTTTAATTTCAAGCAATAGTAGGGAATTTTAAACCATGAAGTCTACTCTACACATTTTTGGGAATACCCGCAGCCTATGTAGTAAATCTCCTATCGTATTAGACATAGATCTTTTAGCAATTGATTTAGGTGGGGTAACAGAGAGATTGTGTGAGAAACTAGCACAACCCTTCTCTACCAAAGTCTTAGATAGTAACTTTCTTATGGCCTCCAATTTCCCACAAGCCTATCCATGTCCAAAGTTTATTAAGGAATGCATTCAGAGATATGATATACCTAGTGGAAATATTTTGAATAAAGATAAAACCATATTGCTAAATATCTCTAGGGAGACCATGTCTAAGTTGTTCCATCTTGAAGAACAAGAATTTGCATACTTGACTCCTGCTTTATTGTAGGCTAGATTTTCAGAGAAGGCAGATGTTTATAGAAATGCCATTGTGAAGAGCTAGACAATAACTCCTTATAAAGGTGGCTCTAGGTTGCCCAAGGTGCTAAAGAAAGGTTAGATTACTCCTTATGTTCATGATGTCATGGTCCTATTGCATCAAATTTGTGGCTCCCCAGATGTATCTTCTTTTGAGGAATGTATGTATTTTTATATTCAAATTTTTTTGAAAGGATCACAAATTTTAGACTGGGCAAAATTGATTTCTAGTTCTTTAAGAAGTCAACTTAGAGGAGCTTTAAGTATGAAGAAAGATTTTTAAATGTATTCCTACTTGACATATATGCTAGCCAATACACAATATTCATGATACTTACCCCATGAACCTTGGATAGAAAAAATCATAATATATAATTATTACCTTGTATTGCATAGAGATTAAGTTTTGGATAGTTTCAGGAGGGTTCATGACACTTTTTTAGGGAAGTTGTGCTTCAAATTGAAAGGTTCTCCTCGCCATAGGTTTTCTTCTAAATCTCTAAAAATTTTCCAAACCTTTGGTAGCATTTATACCCAATTTCCCAAGTTTACCTACATGGGTGTGGGTGCTTTTGATGAAGAACCTTTGAGACTCCCTAGATTTTCCATTAATTGTTTCTTATTGGCTGAAGTATCGTGACAGCTTGTCTTAGTCATAAATAAATTCTCAACTGATGAAGTTTCTAATGTTATTTTTTTGCTCAAGCTAGGTAAGCTAACCTATAAGAGTATGGAGGATGCTATGTGCATAAGTTCAATATTAATCAATTTCCATCTTGGCTCCTATTATGCTAGGCAAGACTTTGATAGAAAAGGGATAGATCATAGCCTATATGATTCTTGTGTGAAGTTTTTGCATAATCCTAATGTTGAAGACTATTGGGAATATTGTGTAGATGAGCTAGAAGTTTGGAGGAAATGATATAGTAGGTTCATAATTTCCCAGATTAGACTTTTTTATTTCAATTTGGATATTAATGTCTTTGGTATAAAATAAAATAAAGTAGATTTAATTGGAACTCAAATAACATAATCTTTAATTTCTAGAAAAGAAATTATTAATTGAGAATCTAAAGAAGAAGATGACCTCCTTGAGAGAAAAAATATAGTGTTTGAAAGGACCAATTCTTGGTTAATAATGAAAAAGGTACAACATTCTAAGAAATCAACTAATTTTTGTTATGATGTTCATTTCAAACCTGTAGGTAATAGGAGGTTCATAAGAATTAAGAAGGTGTAAAGAAGTAATCCTCTTGTAGTGAAAAAGGGCTTTTCTAAGAGAAGAAGCAATATGGCAATGCCTATTGGGTCAAGTGAAGCCATTCATGTTGATAGTGAGCCTAATAGAGATTCTAGTGGCATCCTGATTGATAACCTTTAGTGGGTTCAAATGACATTAGGAACTTCTCTATAGAGGATGGAGAACCTGAACACTTTGATTAAAGAAAAAGAACTTCAAAAGGCTTTGGATTCCACAGCCAATTGGCTTGTGTCTCCAGTTAAGAAGAAAAAGGAGTTTGGTCCCTGTGTGCTTCCTTGTTGATGACATCATGAGTAAATACACCACTAGAGCCCCTAGATCTAAAAGGACTAAAATCTCAGCAAGGATAGTATTTGACCAAGACACATGTAACAACATTGCTGAAGTGGTAACTTATAACCTAAAAGATGATACTGGTACATTAGACTTGAGTAAATTTCAAATTACTCATACTAATCTACAGTGATTAATAGAGAAACAAAGCAGCATTGGGTGGAATTATCCACAAAACAAATTATACTGCAATCACAAAAGGATGGTTTTGAGAAGAAGAGACTAAATGCAGAAACCAATATGATGGTGGAGTACATTAGATCATTAAAAGGGAAAAGAGTTGTGACTGATAGTTCATCTCAGCTTACATTTAAACTCAGTACACATAAAAATAAACAACTTACAAATGATTTAAAAAAAGAAAAAGCTATGATCTCTATCATCCATAATTGGATTGATTGTGTGCTAAATATGCTTACTAAGTGTGTATGAGACTTGCATAAGGTATTTACTCTTGCTGAAGTAGTAATAGGTGAGGCTCATATTCAAATGATAGTATGGAAAGAAAAATCTAAAAGATTGTTCACTATGATTACATAGCTAGCAAATGTGGATGATTATGGTCCTGATAAATTCCTAGAGGAAAATCTATTACAGATGGTTAGTGTAGGGATAATTTATATATTACAGAAGAACATAGCTTGGAAGGTCTCTAATTATGGTTCTTCTATTTCCCATGTTCAATATTTTGAGAAAGAATTTAAAACAATTCAAGATGGTGTGAATAATGACCTACAAATTGTCAATTCAATCTCCCTAATTCCTTTCAAAGAAGGAGGTTTAGATGTTAAAAAATTGGTTAAGACATATGAAGAACCACTATATGCGATCAAGAGTGGAGATGACCTTACCATGGTAGATCTTACCAAGCTTACCAAATTTGAAACTATGGTTAGCATGTGTAGCCAACAGGTTCTGAAATACCTAGACAATGTCACTAGAATGAAATAAGATAGTGATATGTGGAAGAATCAACTATAGAGCATAAAGAGCCTGAACAAGAATGTCATGTCAGAATTAATCAACATGTATAGAGTCTAGAAATTTTTGCAAGGACCTCCTACTCAAGATGATGATAAGGAAGAAGAAGAGATAATAAAGAAACATGATGATGATTCTCTCAAGGGAATATTTACTTTATGCTCTTTTTATTTTTAAGCTTTAAATCAGTTACTTCAAGTGTTTGCATACCCATTAATGACTTGGTTTTCTTAACTATTTTTAAACTATCCAAGAATTAGGTTTTGATGGAGATTCTTGGACATATCTATATTTAAACTAGAAACTCAGCAGTGTTGGGGGTCGGTAGTTTTTGATGGATGTCATAATATGAACTTTAATCTAGGCTTTAATGGCTATGTAGATGTTTTAAGTTTTCTACCATTGTACTTGAATAGATTGTTCTTTTTGAAATGGGAATGATTTGACTATTCAAAGTTTATATGCTTTGTATTGTTCACTATTGATTTAGTATTGAATCAATACCAAACTGTTGAAATATCCTTTTGATGTTGGATAATATATGGTGTATATGTTAAATAAGTTTTCTATTTTGTATGCCTTTCTGAAAAGTGATTGATAGAGAAACTATGTGTTGTCTTTGTTTTATTCTTAATTATTTATTTAATTGTTGTTTATCCAATTATACCTCTATCCAAGAATAGATGGGAAGCCTTACTACTTTCTGGTTAAAAGTAATTCTCATTTAGAAGGAATTTTTTTTTAAAATATCTAATAAGGGAGCTAAACCTTACCAAAATTCGAGAGAGGAATTAAAGAAGTTAAGATTCCTCAACTATTGGAAAATTGTATTTTTCTTGTAAATTTGGGCATGGAAGTTCTTAATTATTTCTTTTTATTAAAAGACAAATCTACACACACACACACACACACACATTCTTAAAATGAAAAATGACTAATCCTTGTTAACTTATTTTCTTTGTGTGTTGTTTATGATGATCTATTTTCTCAATTATCCCTCCCTAATAATCTCTTAAGGATTTCATCAAACTAGAGGACTAGGGGCATGTGACATTTTTTCCTTTGATTTCTATCTATAAGTGTACTTTGTTAGATCTTACCTATTTTGAGCATCTTTCTTGTAACCATTAACACTTGGGATCTTGAAAGTTACATCCTTGTTTATTTTTTCACAAGATTGTGCTTATGTCTATCTTAACATTTTGTGTCTTGATGTGAGCATAATATTGTTACATTAAACTTAGAGAATCTAACTACATCATCATCTAGACCTTTATGCCTTTGATACATTAGTTGTGTTCCCACATTCCTATATGATATAGATCATATTCATATGCTCATAGCTAACTGTAGTGATGATTTATGATCTTCTGATGTCCCTAATAAGGATCAATGATAAAACCTAGGACCTACTTATATAATCCTTACAATTGCACCTTCGCATACTAGCCTACATTCTAGTGCTCATTCTAGCCTAATTTGCATTTGAGTCTTAAGGGAGTCTTCTTTAGATTTCATGGACATGTTGGTTAGCTACATTCATCTCCTTGATTCTTCTCAATCATGTCTTCATCTTCCTTTTGATCTTTTTATATCATCTTTATTCCTCTTTTCCTCTCATCACAAGGGGTTAATCTCATCATTATATCTAATCTATCCAAGTGCTAAAATTTTAAATCATAGGACCATATCATAATATAGAGCTAGACATACATGAGAGCTATCAAAACATCTAAGAGTAGGTTACATAAACAAATTAGAATGTACATGAGCATATCATATCATACCAACATCACATGGATGCATAAAACACAAGTGCTAAAAGATAAAGATATATTCATCCATCACATGAATATGAAAAGAGACAAGTGCAAAAATGCTAAAACTTGAATCTAGTATCTCATATATGGTGAAATATCAAGGACAAAGTATAATATGAGTACAAAATTTGGATCGATGTCTTAGTACATCAAAGCTATAGATCCCTAGCTACACTCTATGTCTAGCTTCCTCCCTCCTATGTGGGTGGTAGAGGTGGAGGAGTAAGGCTCCTAGTTGGTGGTTGTCCTTTGATATTCCTACTCTCTTTGACTAGTGTGACACTTGTCACTCTAGAGGCACTAATGCTACGTATGAACCTAACTTGTAGGCATCTCTAACTCCATACCTATGTACATCTTAGTTTTCCCTTGCTAGGTCCTCCCACAATAACCTCTCCCTGGCTTGCACATCAATGCACACATCTATCAATTGATGGTCCTTGACTACAATGATAGTCTTGGCTTGATAGAACTATGCCTCCAGTGCCATAATCCTCTTATCTCATGCATCCTCTCCCTCTACTGGTATTGGTTTCTCCTTCCTCTGACCCCTATCTCTCTCCTTATCCAATTGAGGTCCTCAAACTAATCTGATGGGGACACAACCCAAGGATAGAATAATATAGCCCCAAGAATAGAATGGACACAACAAAAAGGGGGAAAATATATTAACTGAGAAAATAAGCTAGTACAAATAGTATAGAGAAAATAAACTTCAAAACATGCCCTAAGGGCTTACAATAGCATAAATCTGGAGATAATTTCTCCTTTCAGTACCTCCTCTCAAACTCCACTCCGAACTGCCTTTTACAATGCCATAAATCTCCTTAAATAGACCCTGGGGGGTTAAGGACTAGGAGTACATTCTAGAAAGTGCAAGTAGGCATCCACCAACCAAATAGAAGGTTCCAGAAGCTGCGTTAGAAGTCGGTGCAAATCTAGAAGAATCCAAAAATGGTAATCGAACTTTCGGGAGGCATAACTTTTGAACCGTAACTTTGATTGACGAACCGTTTATATTTTTGAAAAGTGCTCAAAGTGCTCTATAGCCCTATGGACCAGCTTCACTCATCCCCCATTTTTTGGCCCTTTTTGAGGTCATTTAGTGCCCCTAACTTGACTTTGAAGCATTCTTAGGAGGTCTCCAAAACTTGAAAAACTGCAATAACTTTCAAACCGTGGGGCCTTTTGACCTGATTCTTTTTCTGGAACACTCTAAATCACAATTACATTCATCTGGCCAATTCACACCTTCTAGGTCACCAAAACGATGGCCAAATTGCATGCTCCTATTTTTTCAGGATTTTCTAGCTCACTGATAGTTGAACTGTGAGAGTTGGAACCTTTATTTCGCCCAAATGGGTATCCAAAAATGAAAACACATGAAACAAAAACTAAGTCAAAGTACATTTTTTTGGGTGACACAGGATTGCCCTTATACCTCTGGATGCTCCTGCATCAGACACCCAAGGTAGATTGAAAAGTGACCCTATCACTTCATGATTGGTAGAGGAAATCCCATATGGGAAACCTTAGCTGCTAAAATCCAAGTTGAGTCCTCGATCGGTCATCCTTTCCATTTGACCAAATACTCTTCATACTGCCTATTTCTGGTACTCCTACCCACACGATGATCTAGAATGTCTTCTATCTCCTCCTTCTTAGAAGTAGGAATTGGACATGGCTATAACACCAGCTCCTCATCTGCACCATCATCATGATACTCTGTTAAATCTACAATGTTGAAAATGGGAGAAATGTGAATACCATCTGGCAGCTCCACTTCATATGCATTTCCTAAGTCATGTTTCTTCAAAATTTTGCAGGGGCCAAATTTCTTCATTTTCAGCTTGTTGTAAGTATCGGCTGGAAATATTTCTTTTCGTAAGTGCACCATGACTAAATCTCCTACTTGGAATTCCTTATGTCTTCTCCTTTGATCAGCCCTAGCTTTATACTCTTGATTCATCTTGGTAATGTGTGCTTGAACCTCCTCATTTAGATGCTTGATATGTTCAGCAAATTCCTCAGCTTCAGCACTTGTCCTCTCCCCTTGTTCTATCTTCCTTAGCTCCGGTGCAGTCCTTGGGCTACTCCCATATACAATTTGGAATGGTGATTTTCTAGTACTCCTATTTATAGAGTTATTATAAGAAAACTCTGCCTGTGGTAGAATCAAATCCCATCCCTTGGGCTTATCCCAAACTAAACATCTCAGCAAATTGCTCAAACTTCTGTTTACCACTTCTGTTTGGCCGTCAGTTTGTGGGTGATGCGTGGAACTGAATTTCAAGTCTATTCTCAACTTTTTCCACAATGTCCTCTAGAAATACCCCACAAATTTAGTATCTCGGTCAGAAACTATACTCCTTGGAAGACCATGTAGTCTTACCACCTCTTTGAAAAACAAGTCTGCAATATGGACAGCATCATGAGTTTTGTGGCATGGAATGAAATGTGCCATTTTGGAGAACCTATCAACCACCACGAATATTGAGTCATTACCCCTTTGTGTCTTTGGAAATCCAAGAACAAAATCCATACTTATGTCCTCCCATGGCCTTGATGGAATAGGCAATGGCTGATATAGGCCAGTATTGTGACTAAACCCCTTGGCAACTTGACATACCTGGCAACTCTGTACAAACTTCTTCACATCCTGTGAAATTAGAGGCCAAAAATAATGTTCTCTAAGAATGGCAATGGTCTTATCTCGACCAAAATGTCCTACCATCCCTCCACTATGTTTCTCCTTAAATCAGATTTTCCCTCATGGAACTCCTTGGAATGCACAATTGACTACCCTTGAACAACATGCCATCTTGAATCTAACCACTTGGTTCTATCTACAGCAATAGGCTCTTTACAAGCTTTCCATGCTTCAGCAAAATTAGGATCCTTAGGGTACAAATTCTTGAGTTCATCAAACCCAACTACTTCAACCTGCATTACTGTAAGCAACAACTATCTCCTACTTAGTGCATCTGCAACCCTGTTAGATTTTCCACTTCTATGCTTCAACACAAATGTATAACTCTGCAAGAACTCTACCCACTTCATATGCCTCTGATTCAATTTACCTTCGATATTTAGGTATTGTAATGCCTGATGATTAGTATACAAAACAAATTCCTTTGGAAATAAATAATGCCTCCATTTCTTTAAGGCCTGAACTATTGCATAGAACTCTTGATCATAAACATAATACTTCTTCTTTGCATCATTCAATTTTTCACTAAAATATGCAATAGGCTTACCTTCTTGGCTTAATACAGCCCCAATAGCATTGCCACTAGCATCACAATCCACCTGGAACACTTTTATGAAATTTGAAATTGCCAACACAGGTTGTTCTATCACCTTCTTCTTCAGCAATTCAAAACTTCTCGCAGCTGCTACAGTCCATTTGATCTCTTTTCTATCCCCTCTTATTGTATCAGTTAGGGGTGCACATATGCCACTGAAATTCTTAATAAACTTCCTGTAAAAACTAACCAGACCATGAAATGATCTTACCTCAATAGCAGACCTTGGAGTAGGCCATTCCAAGATGGCTTTTACCTTCTCTGGATCCATTTTGAGACCTTCAGGTGATATAACAAACCCCAAATAGACTAACTCCCTTTTTGCAAAGATACATTTCTTCAAATTAATTAATAGTTTCTCTTCCCTTAGCCTTTCAAGGACACTACAAATATGAAATAAATGTTCTTCCAAAGTCTTGCTGAAAATTAAAATATCATCCAAATAAACAATAACAAATTTTCCCAAGAACTTCTTAAGTACCTCATTCATGAGCCGCATGAAGGTGCTTGGGGCGTTCGTCAATCCAAAGGGCATGACTAACCACTCATAAAGACCTTCCTTGGTCTTGAAGGCTATTTTCCACTCATCTCCTTCTCGAATCCGTATCTGATGATAACCACTCTTTAAATCTATCTTTGTGAAGTACTGAGCTCCACTCAAGTAGTCCATAAGATCATCCATCCTTGGCAAAGGAAACTGGTACTTGATGGTTATCCTATTTATAGCTTGAGAATCTGTACACATCCTCCACTCTCCATCCTTCTTTGGTGCGAGTACTGCAGGTACTGCACATGGACTTAGGCTCTCTCGAATCAAGCCCTTCCTCAAAATCTCTTGAACCTGTCTATTTAGCTTATCTGTTTCAGTAGGAGTCATCCTGTGAGCAGCCTTGTTAGGCAAACTAGCTCTTGGAATCAAATCTATCTGATGACTAATTTGCCTTACTAGTGGCAATCCATTTGGAACATTATCAAAGATAATATCTCCAAATTCCCCTAGTAAATCTAAAACTTCAAGTGGTATTTCACTACTACCTTCTTTATCTTTCTTAGGAATCAAAGCATAGCACATATGCTGATGTTTCATGCCATCTAAAAACTTCCTTTCATCAACAAGACAAATCCTAGCATTGCTACATACCTTTTCACCTTCCTTTTTCATGGGCTTCAATTTATGGTGAACTCCATCCTTTGTCAGAGAGTATGTGTTTGCATGTCCATCATGTACTACATGTCTATCAAACTTCCATGGTCTACCCAACAATAGATGGAAAACATCCATCGAAATAACATCACAAAGAAATTCATCATGGTAACTCCCAATTTTGAATTTCACTAAGTATTGTTCACTTACTAGGACCTTATGATCATCTTTTACCCAAGCAATCCGATAGGGATGGGGATGTTTCTCCCTCTTGAGCTTCAGCTTAGAGACCATCTCTTCTGATACCAAATTATCAGTGCTACTACCATCAATGATCATGTCACAACATTTATCCTCACACTTGCATCTGGTATGAAACAAACTCCTCCGTTGTCCTGGTTCAATCTCACCACTTAATAGGACTCTTTCATTTACCTAGGTCTCTCCTCTTTCTGCATCCTCTGAATGTGATGATTGTGCATCCTCATCCACATGAGCAACCCTAGCCTTGCCCTCAGCTCTCCTATCTGTCCTTCCTTGTCGTTGAGGGAATTCAAAGGCATGATGACCTTCTTCATTGCAATGGAAATAGGTACCATAGAAGCTGCCTCTTCCTTGTCCACGTCCTCTACCTCTTCCTCTCTGATTTCCAAAGTCTTGATCATGGGAATGGTTGAAACCCTCATTCCTCTGGTTCCTGCTAGTACCCTCATCTTCATTTTTCTTTTGGGTTTCATTGCGGCCTCTAGATGATCTACTACTTCCCTTTCCTCCTTGACTGTGCCCTCTTTGTCTTCCTTCAAACCTTTTATTCAACTTCTCTTCAAATCGTAGGGCAAAATGGTATGCCTCTTCAATGCTGGTCATTCTTACCAGACTTAATTCCTCTTGGATGCTAGGTCACAACCCACTGATATAACGAGAAACCTTATCCTTATTTGCTTCTGCATGTCCTGCTCTAATCAAGAGTAGGTAAAATTCTTCTATATATTCTTGGACTGATCTTCCTGCTTGCTTTAACCCATGCATCTTCTTAAACAAATCAAGTTCATAGTCTACAGGAATGAACTGCTTCTTCAATTTGTCCACCATGCGATCCCATCTTGTGATCTTCTCCTTTCCTCTTCTATTTCTTTCCAATTTAACCTCTTGCCACCAGATTTTGGCATGGCCTTTTAGTTTGGCCTTTGCAAACTTAACCCTATCTGGGTCCCTGATATCCTCATACTCAAAGTATTCTTCCAGTTCATTGATCAAATCAATCAACTCATCTGGTTTTAGATTTCCTGAAAATAGACCCACTTCAATTGTGGGTCTTTTCCCAAACTTAGTGATGGCCCTAAAAAGCCTTTCCTCTGCATGATTTAGAACTTCCCCATCAAATTTGCCTTCTAGTCCCATAACTTCTTCTTCATTGTCATCCTCACTATCGTCACCAGTGGCAACATTTGCTCCTCTACGGAGCTACTCTTGCAATGCTTCTACTTGCCTTTGAAGGGATCTAACCTCCTTAGGATTAATAGCTCTAGCCCTTCCGCCACACTCTCTTCATGGAGGCATCTTCTAACTCGATCCCATAACCACACAGTCCTGGTGCAAACTGCCTCACGGTCAGTGCTCTGTCTACACACTCAGGAAAACTAGCTCTGATACCACTTGATGGGGACACAACCCAAGAACAGAATAATAGAGCCCCAAGAACAGAATGGACACAATAGAAAGGGGGAAAATATATTAACTGAGAAAATAAGCTAGTACAAATAGTATAGAGAAAATAAACTTCAAAACATGCCCTAAGGGCTTACAATAGCATAAATCTGGAGATAATTTCTCCTTTCAGTACCTCCTCTCAAACTCCACTCCGAACTGCCTTTTACAATGCCATAAATCTCCTTAAATAGACCCTAGAGGGTTAAGGACTAGGAGTACATTCTAGAAAGTGCAAGTAGGTATCCACCGACCAAATAGAAGGTTCCAAAAGCTGTGTTAGAAGTCAGTGCAAATCTAGAAGAATCCAAAAACGATAACCGAACTTCTGGGAGGCATAACTTTTGAACCGTAGCTCTGATTGATCAACCGTTTACATTTTTGAAAAGCTCTCAAAGTGATCTATAGCCCTATGGAGAAGCTTCACTCATCCCCCATTTTTTGGCCCTTTTTGAGGTCATTTAGTGCCCCTAACCTAACTTTGAAGCATTCTTAGGAGTCTCCAAAACTTGAAAAACTGCAATAACTTTCAAACCGTTGGGCCTTTTGACTTGATTCTTTTTTTGGAATGCTCTAAATCACAATTACATTCATCTAGCCAATTCAAACCCTCTAGGTCACCAAAATTATGGCCAAATTTCATGCTCCTATTTTTTCAAGATTTTCTAGCACACTGATAGTTGAACTGTGAGAGTTGGAACCTTTATTTGGCCCAAATGGGTATCCAAAAATGAAAACACATGAAACAGAAACTAAGTCAAAGTACATTTTTTTGGGTGACATAGGATTGCCCTTATACCTCTGGATGCTCCTGCATCATAATCTATTTCTCTCCTTGGGCTCATCCTCCTCCATCACCATAGATAAACCTCTTCACTAATGTTGTATGTGTTCCAAGGATTGCTTACACTACTACTACGAGACCTAGCTTGTCTCTTCTAGGAACCTAGTCTCCTCTAGATCCTAATTGGCTTAGGTGATTAACTAAGTCCAATTCCAACTCTTCTCAACGAGTTCTCAACCTTGAAAGACTAACATCTTTAGATAGTCCAATCTTCCAACTTCACTTAGAAAGCTCTGAGTGCTTCTTTCTCACAAACTCCACTCTTTATTGCAAGGGCATCCATCTTCAAGAAAAAATACCATTTTTCAAGATCTTTAGGTCTTTTTCTTATCGATTTGAAGATTTTGCCTCTATGATATTTAGGCCTATTACCAAATAGCCCTTGAAAATGACTAATTCCTCTTTCTTGCCAAAACTTTCCAAAAAACTTGAAAAAATAATT
Source organism: Cupressus sempervirens (assembly GCA_028749045.1). Taxonomy (NCBI): domain Eukaryota; kingdom Viridiplantae; phylum Streptophyta; class Pinopsida; order Cupressales; family Cupressaceae; genus Cupressus; species Cupressus sempervirens. The sequence continues at coordinate 795,862,640 of CM053793.1, forward strand.
GCATATTCAAGTACTCTTTTGGATTTCCTAAGATATTCTATAGGTCTTAGAATTCTCAACTATCCTTACAGGGGGTTCCTATTATCTAGGTCTAATAGGGCTAAAAAGGCCTATTTCTTAGGCATTCACTAGTTTCTTATTCAAAACACACTCAAATGGATTGATATTCCATGGATCCTTCTACCATAGAAATATATTTTCATAACACACATATAACTATACTTGTTTTGTACTGTACTTTTTCACCTTGCAAGAAATCTTCAGTTTTGCCTACCCTAAGCCTCTAACTAGACACTGTCTCCTAGCCTAGGGCTTAGTAGTAAAAATAGCTGCCCATACTTCCATGACTCCTAATCCTAAACCTATGTAAACTACTGACTCCCCTAACATTTCCATCTACCCTTGGGTTTTTTCCATGGTTAGATTTCATGGAGGAGCCACATCTATACATACTATTAAGCATAAAACTAGTGAGATGTTTAGAACTCTAACAATTTATCCAACCCTCAAAGCCTACTCTAACAAAATCACTTATCAAAGAAAAAACTCTCCAAGCTAATCTAAGAACACTATAAAATCATTAGATTGGGTCTTTTACCCCATTTCAAGATATTGTCAACACTGAAACTCAAAAAGTTTATGAAAAATGTTGTTTTAGAGCTATATTTCACACACAAAACTATTAAAATGTATGCTCACCCTCTTATATTCAAGTCTTTACTCCTTTTTAGATGCCATCGCAACAATTCTAGGACTTTTGGACAATTTAACACTCCCTATCCTTAAGGGAATCCAAGGTAACCAAGTTGCATGCAACATTTGCAATAATTGCAAATGTTGTCATAACAACTTCTTGACAACATTTGGCATATTTTCCATTATACATCCATCCTAATTTTTTAGGACCTCTAAACTCTATATTTTGAGGAAAAAATATCATTTATGGCCACCAAGAATCTTTCTGACAACTTATATCTATTTAGAATACATTTAAGACTTTAATCAAACACTAAGCTTCTAACACTAAGAAAATTAATTAGCAACTAACATTGGCTATTAGTGTGACCTTAGCCCTAATGACTAACTCACTTATCCCACATATAAAATGACATTCTAAGGTCTTAAACCAACCTAAACTAGACTTCTTGACTTGGCTAGAGTAAAAAAAAGCCAAAAATACTAGAAATGGAGAGGTTAGCCTAGGTGTGCTACTACACCATCCTCCCCAAAATGAAAATATCAATCCACCCTTGGATTGAGGATGTTTTGATTAATCCCCATCTTATTGAACTCCAATTCCTTTATCTATACTACATCAACATCCATCTGTCCATACTTCTTTATCAAGTGTTCCTTGTACTCTTTTTTTCTAGTCTTTTTATAAACTCTTGTGTCCAATATCCTATTTATTCTTGTAACTATAACTATAGGTAATTGGAATCCTTGATTACTTCATGAATATTTTGATCCATGTCTTGTTGTGGTCCTTTATGATGGACTAAGTCTAAAATGTTAAAGATTGGTGATAGTCCATTGTCTTTTGGTAGTTTAACCTTGAATGTATTGTCACCATACTTTGCCAAAATAGGAAAGGGACCTATCCTCCTCATGTGCAACTCGTGAGGGACTCCTTTTTGAAGTCTTGACTTGTTAAGATGAACCATAACCAAATCACCAATATTAAATTAAACTATCGCTCTACTTTCATCCACCTTTGCTTTGTGTTTCATGGTATTCTCTGTCATTGTCTTAGTCATTGTTTCATGTATCTCTTGCATAGAATATGCAAAATCATCAACATAGCTACTTCCTTTCACTCCATCATTAAAATATCTCAATTCATAAACACCTCTAGGATGCAGTCCATACACTATTTTCAAATAGAATCTTCCCTATTGATTTATTGGTAGTGTCATTGTAGGCATATTAAGCTTGCCTAATTAATTGATCCCATTCTTGACCATACTTCTTAGTTAGGCACCATAGAAGATTCCCAAGGCTTCTAGTGACAACCTTAGTCTAAACATTAGTTTGGGGATGGTAGACTGATCCAAAAGATAAGTTGGTGCCTAACCTTTTCCAAAGAGTCTTCCAAAAATGACTCATAAACTTAGTGTCCTTGTCTCACACAATGCTGATAGGTAACCCATGGATCCTCACTATTTCTTTGAAGAAAAGAGAGGTTATTTGACTAGCATCATTAGTTGTCTTGCATGGCACAAAGTGAGCCATCTTACTAAATATGTTGATAACTTCATAAAAACTATCCATACCTTGTCTTGTCTTGGGTAACCTAACTACAAAATCCATACTTAAACATTCCTATGGCCTAGTGGGAATAGGTAGTGGTTGATAAAGGCCCACATTTGAAGAAGTTCCCTTAGATTTTTAACACATGATACAATTTTCCACATACCTCATAACATCAAGATTCATCCTTGGCCAATAATAAAACCTTGAAACAAGTTTTTGGGTCTTAGTGATCCCAAAATGACCACTCAAAGCACCATTCTATTTTTCCTGTATCAAATTCTATCTAATAGAGCCTCTAGGGACACATAACTAATTCCCTTTAAACAAAAGATCATTTTTCAAAGTATATTTAGCATATCGACTATGAAAATGATTCTTGTATTTAACACATACCTTGTAAATGTCTATAAAATCCTCACCATCAGTGTATAGATCCTTAAAGTGATCTATGCTCATGCTCTTCAACTACATTTCTTGAATTATGAGAGTTCTTCTAGACAATGCATCTGCCACCTTATTTAGGACACCTTTCTTGTGCTTGATATTCTAAGTATAAGCTTGTAGGTACTCAACCCACTTCATGTGCTTGCAACCCAACTTCTCTTGTGAATTTAGGAAACTAAGTGCTTGATTATCTAAATACACAATTAATTTATTTGGAAGAAAATAGTGCCTCCATTTCCTAAGAGCTTGAACTGATGCATGCATTTCAAGGTCATATGAAGACTTCTTCTTGGCTTCTCTTAACATTTTTGAATGAAAAGCTATTGGTTTTCCTTATTATCTTAGAATAGCCCCAAATGCTACATTTCTAGCATCACATTCAATAGTGAAAAGCTTCTCAAAGCTTGGAAACACTAAGATAGGTTGAGTAGCTATCTTCTCCTTTAGTAACTCAAAGCTCTTGTTAGCATGCTCATTCCATACAAACTTAGTTTTCATTCCCCCCTTGATAGTACCCAACATAGGAGAACAAATTGCACTAAACTTCCTTATGAATTTCTTATAGTATTATGCAAGACCATGAAAACTCCTTACCTCTCTTATTGACCTTGGAGTAGCCAAATTTATGATAGCATCTACTTTGTTCTTGTCCATTTTAGTTTTCCATGTGATAAGACAAACCCAAGGAGCACTAGCTTTGTTTTAATGAACTCACACTTCTCCAAGTTGATCATCAACTTCTCATCATGTAGCTATTAGAAATAGTAGTTCACCAGTATAACTAAGAGGGTTGGGAGGTTGAATAAGTTATGCAGCAATCTAAAATATTAAATTTTTTAAAGAATTCTTAATCATTCAACTAAAAAAAATAGCAACCATAAAGAAATGCGCATACACAATTACATGAGATATGTTGACTAGGGAAACCCTTCATTAGAGGGAAAACCCCAGTGGGAATGTTTCCCACAAGATAATGTACTAATCTAAATATTCCTTTTTAGAGGATGGACCCTGTTAGGAGTCTATTACAATGCTTAGTACAAACAGTCCCTATTAGGATATTCCAACCCTGTTAGGAGTTGTAGAAGGTAGCTGAACCCACTATCCAAACAACTTTAGGATCAGATCAATGAACACACTATCCAATTGACCTCAGTACTATTCCTCTCAAAATAATAGATGTGTGATAGTCTTTTGCTTCTTCCTCTATCCAGTACATTAGACTACTCCACCTTTAGATCATGTAATCAGATTTAGAACTATGTATCCATCAACAGTAACCCTTGAGGTCACTTACACACATTAGTAGATTGCTTTGCTCCTCTACTTTGCAATTTCCAAGTCTTCTCTACTTCTTAATCTCCAAATCCTTATCACTAAAACTTGGAAAAATATCTTTACTTTATACCATACTCAATATTAATTCCTTGAGTCGGCTCCATACTTTATCATAAGTTAATTAAATGAAATACACATTTAATTAATATTGTCAGCTCACAGTTATACACAACCTTCCACATGTGTGAATTTCATACCTATGTACTTGCTGACATCATTAGTAGTTAGTGTGCTACCTCCAGTTAACTACACAACCCTTAATTCCAAACATAATGTGCTATATTGATCATATAATAGAAACTATTTTCCTAATGCTTTGTTTCCTTGTGATTCTTTGTAAATCATTAATATCTTATGTATGATGTTGATTCAGGTTCTGTGCACTTGCCCACATGTCATATACATGTTTTAGTGTATGCTAGTAACTATACATGAGTAGATACACAATGTATTGCCCTCCATAAAAAAATCTTAGCACGCTGCTCTGTCAGTGTTTTGCAAACTTATTACTATGTTGTCATCAATGATAAACATAGTCATAACATTGTTTTGTAATGCTCCCCCATAGCATCTACATTCATGCTAACAATCTCCCCCTTTGGCATTGATGGCAACATAGATGAAAAATATCTAGTTCCAAAAATACCAACAAGTTTCTTCATCACTCAAATCTTGCTTCATGAAAATCCTTTATTGCAACACTTCTCCCCCATAGTACAAAAATCTCTCTGATGTTTTTCCATTTCACTCTCTCTCCCTCATTGACATCAATGTCAAAGGTAATATAGAAAATGGAAAATTCAATAATCAAACAACACAACCACAAGCTAGTCTATTGTATATAATTCTATAAAAAACACAAGTGTCTAAAGACACTATTGTACACAAAATATCATTTTCCAAAATTCCTTGCCAACTCTATTCATCATAGATACTCCCCCATAGAGGAAGCATCAGCATGTAGTCTAGTCTAACTATGGTGCTATGTACCCTAGACTAATGCACTTTTGCATCTGCTACTTTGAGCTAGGTAGTGGCATAACCCCAAGCATACCTCTTAGGTACTCAAATGTATCTTTTGGTAAGGCTTTTGTGAAAATGTCTACAATCTGTTCCTTAGTGTTAATGTGCTCTAGTATGATTTATTTCTCTGCAACTTTCTCTTTTAGCACATGATACAGGATTCTTAGACATATTAATAGTACTTGTATTGTCATAGTAAATGATAACAGGTTATGTGAATGTAATTCTAATATCCTTCATCATTTTCTTCATCCATATGACTTGATTACAGTTGTTTGCTACTACAACATATTCTACTTTTGGAGTACTTTGTGAGGTACAATATTGTTTCTTGCTGAGCCAAGAAACTAGTCTTCCTCTAAGGAAAAATGCTCCTCTACTAGTGCTTTTTCTGTCATCCCTATCTCTAGCCCAATCAACATCTGCATAAGTACAAAGAGTAAAGTCATTGCTTCTATCATACCAAATTCCATAATCTAATGTTCCTTTTAGATATATGAATATCCTCTTTACTATTGCATAGTGATATTCTTTGGGACCATCTTGAAATCTTGCCATCGTTCCAACTGCATTAGCTATATCTGGTCTACTATGAGTTAGATACTGCAATCCTCCAATCATGGATCTATAATTCTTTTGTTCAATAGTAGGGATCTCATCTTTTCTTGATAACTTATGACCATTTACCATAGGAGTTCCAATAGGTTTACAATTTTCAAAACCAAATCTTTTTAGCAAATGTTTTAAGTACTTGGTCTAAGAGATAAAGCTAAATTGTTTTTTCTAAACAATCTACAGTACTAAGAAGAATTTCATTTCTCCTATCATGTTCATCTCAAACTCATTCTTCATGCCTTCTCAAAATTTTTTACTGGCTTCATCATTTCCACCAAAAATGATGTCATCAACAAATATAATGATTATTAGCAAATCATCTCCTATTTTCTTCAAGTACAAGTTACTATCTATTGTTCCTTTAGCAAATCAAAGCTTTGCTAAGTATTTGTCCAAACTTTCATACTAGGTTCTTAGTGCTTTCTTTAATCCATACAATGCTTTCTTTAGTTAACAAACCATATCCTTCTCTTCTATTAAAGGAAAACCCTCAGGTTGTTCAATGTATACTTCTTCTTTTAGTTCTCTATTCAAGAATGTTGACTTAACATCCATTTGATATACCTTAAAAAAATTATTTTTTGCATATGCTAGGAACATTCTAACTACTTCCATCCTTGCTATAGGTGCATATGTTTCTTCATAATCAATTATTTCTTGCTAAGAGTAGCCTTTGCATACAATTCTTGCTTTGTTTCTTATCACTTCTCGCTGTTCATTCATTTTATTTTTGAATACCCATTTTGTGCCAATCACATTTTAATCTTTAGGTCTAGGAACTAATTCCCATCTCATTTTTAATTATCTGCTAGATTTATTCCTTCATTGCTTTTATCCAATGATCATCTTTGATTGCTTCATCTGTGCTTCTTGGTTCTACTTGAGATATCAGACATAGTTCTTCATTAATTCTGCTCCTTGTCATTACTCCCTTTTCTTTACTTCCTATTATCTGATCAATAGGATTATTTCTCACCAAGTTCCTATTTGGGGTAGGAGTTGCTTCTTCAACTCTTATCTCAGGCACTGTGTTTTGTTCTTCCCTTCCATCTTCAATTTGCACACTATTCTACAAATCATTGTTATCTTGAGAAATAACTCATTACTTATGTTAGTCATTCTGGAGTAATAATCTCCATTAGAGTTATAATCCACTATCTTTTCCTTGGTGCCAAACATTTCATCAATTTCAACATTTGCGCACTCAACTATAGTTTTTGTTCTGTAGTTGAAACATCTTTAGGCTTTACTTTTTAATGAATAGCCAAGAAACATACCTTCATCTCTCCTTGGATCAAACATACTAATATTATTATCTCTCTTGATGTAACATTTTCTTCCAAATATCTTGAAGTACTCAACAGATGGTAAGTGACCAAACCATAATTCATAGGGTTTTTTGTACATACCTTTCCTAATCTGCACTTTGTTCAGTGTGTAAACTACTATATTGACTACTTCTCTCCAAAAAGTCTTTGGTACATCATTCTCAAATAACATAACTCTTTCTACTTTAGCAATTGATTTGTTTCTTCTTTTAAAAATCCCATTCTACTCAGGTGTATGGGGTGAAGATAGCTATCTTTTGATTTCATGCTCTTCATAATAGATATTGAATTCTCTAGAGGTCAATTCTCCTCCTTTATCTAATCTTAAACTCTTGATTTTGACTCCAGATTAATTCTCAACTTTGTTCTTAAATAACTTGAATTTCTCAAATGCCTCTAATTTTTCTTTAAGAAGAGCTACCCACATCATTCTAGTGAAATCATCAAAAAAAATAATAAAGTACCTTTATCCATAGAATCCTCTCGTTCTTGTAGGACCACTCAGATCCGTATGAATCAATTCCAACTTTTGTGTAGTACAAAACTGTTTGCTTGGAAATAAGACTCTCTTCTGCTTAGCCAAAATACATTCCTTACAAATAGTATTAATGAGCTTAGTGATCTTAGGTAAATCTCTTACAACAAGTGTATTACTAGCCTTCACAATGTTATCAAAGTTAATATTGTAGACACCTAAAAACCTTTAGAAAATAAAGTATTTTTATTTTCTGAAAAAGTCCTGATGACATCATCATTTATTAATTAATTAATTAATTTTTATGCCATTAAATCCCTTTATCTTAATTAAAAATATTTAATTAAGGAATCCTTCCCAAAAATGTTTAAATCTTATTTAAACATTATTTCCTTATTTATTAATTATTTAATTAATAAATTGACCAAAAATCCTAAAATAAATAAAAATTTTATTTTTTACCCAAAACTTGGCCAATTTCTTTATGACCAATAACCTCTTCCAAAATCTTCTAATCCTTCTTTAATTTCAATTAAAGACTAATCTCATTATTTCCTACCCCTAATTCCAATTCAAAATATTTAATTAAGATTAAATATTAATTCTCATATTTATTAAAAAAGTTTTAATAAATATCTCCTCAACCCAAACCCTTGAAATAAATAAAACTTTATTTATTTCCTAAAAATCTAATTTATCCTCATCCTAAGAAGTTCTAGACTCTTCTAGAAAGTCTTCATCCTCATCCTAGGAAATTCTAGACTATTCTAGAAAGTCTTTATCCTCATCCAAAGTCTAGACTCTTCTAGAAGATGTCTTTAAACCTAATCCTAATCCCCTCCTAACCTTGTCACATTCCCTAAACATGAGTTAAAACTTCCTAACCCAAGCCAAAGTTAACAAATATCTCCTCCTTCACCCACCCTCATTAAATGCCATCCACTTGCCTATCCCTAAGCTAATCCTAAACCATCCTAATCCATCCTCTAATCATTTTCACAAGCCTAAACAAGCTTAAAACCTTCCTAATCAAGTCCAAGTCAAAATTTCTCTCATCACCCTCAAAATATCTCAACCATAAAACTTTATGAAGTCCACTAGGTCATAAATGACTCTTACAAGCCCTTTTATTGCTCTTACAAGTCATTATGAGGGTCTTTATGAAGATTTTATCCCTTGAGCCTCCTTTGTTGACTCATCCTTCCCCTTTCCTCCATCCTCTCACCATGTGACATGTGTCACTCCTTGATTGGCTATAAGGAAGCACAATCCATGTGCTCTCCTCTCATGCAATCTGAGCCCTCCATAAGCTTTTTCCCATCCTTGCATCTTAGCCCTCAAACCCTCAAGCCTCTTGCCTATAAATTGGATCCTTCCCCTTTGCAAAATAACACAATCCATGAAGTAAAGTTATAATGCTATTTTGAGAGCCAAATCCATACTAAATCCATCTATCCACACCAAAAATCCACAATCATCCATTGAAGCCTTTGGAAGCATATTGAGCATACATCCTATCCATTTAGATAAAGCCACTCAACAAGAGAGCTTCTCATTGAGAGAGCCCATTAATGGCTCATATTCTCAATTGAGAGCTCATCTTAGTCTATCTTGAAGTTTATGAATTTTGTTTAGTTTGTAGAAGCTTTATTTAAATTTGGTTTCTATTAGCATACTAACATTGCTCATATACATTTTGGCACGCCCGGTGGGACCCCGCATGGGTCATCTTTATTAGCTTTTTTAGTCAAGTTTTGTATGTTATTTGTTGATTTTGGCTAATTTTTCTTGTTTTTGTGATTGGTAGGATTGTATAAATTGGTTTTGTAGGTCCACATGAGCATGAAGAAGACAAAGGAACTCATAATCTATCTCATAGTGTTTGCAGATTTTTCAAGCTTATAGGTGGACAAAGAACTTGAAATTCTTCTTCCTCTTCTTGTCTATATTCTTCTTATTCCATCTACTTCTTCTTCTTCTTCTTGTGGGAGATCTTGGCCATTTTTTTTTAAGGAAGCAAAATCATACACACTTCTTTTTAGTGCTTAAAATGAACCCCCAAATCGTACTTAAATCTATTGAAAAATTAAAAATTTGCAAGAAAGAAAAAATCTTTTAACAAGTGAAACTAAACCAATCTAATCATTTGCATCCTTGCAACATCAAGGTTTTAGATGCATTCATGAAAAATTAGGAACACTTCATTTTTGGGAATTTAAAAAGAACTTCAAGTTTCCATTTCAAAAGGTTCAAAATCAACACTAAGTGCACACTAAAGTTCTCTTAAAAAATCTCATGAAAACTAAGAGTCCTAAATGGTTGCCAAAAATTGTCCTAAAAGCTTTGTTATTTGTTCCAAACAAATGTCTTATTGCAAAATCTTGAATGTTTCTTAGGATTTTCATGCATCAAAACAATCTAAGAATATCATTTTTGGGCTTAAAATATGCAAACTAGAACACAAAATCTTGAATGAAAACCAAAGTCCAAAGAGTCATTTTCACTTTTTGAGTCCAAAAAAATCTTGAATGATCTAAGGTTAAAACAAAGCACTTCAAAGTTCTTAAAACAACACACAAAATCTCAATCTTGAATGCTCAAAAGAAAACACTTGAATGTTTAACCACTTTTCTTTGAATGCATGTTGCTAAAATCACTCTTGAATGCCATGGATTAAAATCAAATTTTCCTTGAATGCATGATTAAAACAAAAAATCCAATCTTGAATTCTAAGGATCAATTAACCATTGCAATATCAAACACTTCATTTGGAGCTTCTAAAAATTGAACAAAACAAATCTCTTTTCCACATGCAATCTAGGTAAAGTTTGATTTTTGGACATTTAAGAAACCTTGTTAAGTTAAAATACAAATTTGCAAAAATCAATTTGAGTAGTTCCTTGGACTCACCTCTTTTCTAATCACCCATCAAATATTAACCATTGGTTGCAATCTCAGCGCCATTTATGGGGATGGGTCTACTTGAAAAAGGTGTTAAATGTTCCACAATCTAACTCACTCACTTGGTCTTTGAATGTTTGCTTTAACTTTATCAAAATTCTTAAATGATCAAAACTCTAGATTAAATCGATCACACTTCAAGTTTGGGCACTAAAATTGAACAACAAATGACGTGGAGAGCCTCCGAGCGCGCGCTTGGAATTGACTCTCACACACTTTTGTTTTGGGCTTAAAACAAACTTACACTCAATCTTGAATGCCTTAAAGAAAATTAATCGATACTTGACGTGGAGGGCCTCTGGGCGTACGAGTTTTCTTTTGTTGACCCTAACTCTTCTTATTGTTTGCATTCTTCGATCGATTTACTTTTGTTGGTGCTTCAAGTTGGAATTGAACACTGTCTCTTAAACATGAGTGCTTGCAAAGTCTAGATTAGCACACATAAGAGTCAGTTGGTAAAAGAACAAGAGTGTTTTTTAGCCCAAGGTCATCCAAGTCTTCTCTCCCCTTGCCATCTTTCGAGGCCATCTTGGGTGCATAAGATTAGGATCCAAAACCTTGTTTCTTTTTAGGAGGCCTGCTTGGAGATTTCATCACCCCTTGGACGACCTCAACTCCAGCGTTCTGGCAGAGTATAAGAATTGGGAGGTGAATCAAAAGACACCTCTCTTGGGATCAAGATTTTGTCACTCGGGCTAAGCCTCAAGGAACTTTATACCTTTGAGAAGTGAAAGAGGAGAAATGGGTTACCGCTCCTCTCGACTGTGTGACATCTTTTTGGTCTCATCTACGGATTTGGGCCTCACGTACCTTGGGTATATTGAGGACTCCTTAGCTAAACCAACTGTCAACATTGTAGACAACCATCTAGGATGTTAATGTGTTTGAGGTGACTAATCAAAACATTTGTAAAACATACACACTCCTTGGCGCAAGTATCACTTTCTGAGAATCAAAAACTTCTATCTGATTATTTCTATCTATTGCTTGATCTTTTATTTGTTGAATGAATGTTTGCCAAACTTGGTCAATCCTAGCTTAGGGCATACTTAGTGTAGTCACTGCCTATTCCAAAAGTTGAACGAGTTGAAGCAAAACAACCAAGATCTCTCAAAGCCAAGCAAATTCAGAAATTGATGTCAGAGCAACCCAAACCCAAACAGAAGTTCCACAAAGTTAAACTCAAACCATCTCTAGCATACCAAGAACTTTTAGCCAAGAGAAAAGAAATAACACCAAGCCCACGAATTGCCAAACTCCACAAAGTAGAGGACAAAGCTATCGATGAAGCACTTCAAGAGGCCTAGTTAGAGCGCACCATCAAATTTAGCCAACATCCAGGAGTTAATCCTGCTTATGCCTTACCAACTAGGCATGATTTCTATGATTAGACACCCTTGTTTCTCCACATCTTCTTGGATTAGCTTCACTTTAGAGTCATCTTTGTAGAAAAGCGGGCCATCTTAGGTTATCCCCTTAAGCATTATTAGCTCATCCATCTCATTTAGAATCAAACCATCTAGCCAGCAATCAAAACCTCACATCCAAGCCTTCAAAATTGTTGTCACTTTTGCCAAAAGTTTGCCACTCCTAAAATCTTCCAAATCCATCAATCTCACCAAGGTTATCCCTTTGATAGAGCTTTGTCTAGGGTAATCCAGCTTTGTCACTTGTTATCCCTCATCACCTTGAGCTAAAGGTTGGGATCCACAAGTGGTCAATCTCATGTTCTTCCTAAACGATCATCAGTCTATCCTTAAGTTGACACAATCACCACCAAGCTTGCACGTAGGAAAGCAGACCTTTCGTGCTTTGGCAACATATCTTTGAAGTTAGAATCTCCAACCCAATCCTCCTTAGGTTTTGTCATATAGCTTTGCCTTAACCTAGGAAATCATTTGCATAGAGAAGCCTTCCCCCTTTTGCATCCATCAACATTATTGCATCTCATCGCTAGGAGCATTTTTCATGCCACCCATCACTCGCTTAGCCAAGAAGAAAGAAACAATGGAGCCCTATCATTTGGATCAAACAACCTCACCCCCCTTGAGCATCCAGCCATCCTTCAGCCCAGAGAAAGCTATGCCATCATGTACTGACATTGAAGCTTTCATGAACCAACCAGGAAATGCAGTATTGGTAAATGCCATTATAGACAAGAACAAAGAGACAATCATGGCTAATTTTTGAAGGGAAAATGTAGGAACCTTTGACTTTGGAAGACCCCCTCCATTATCAGATCCATCTCACCCATTGTTTGGGCAGCTACCACCACCCATAGGCTCTTATGATCCAAATTATCCTCAATATATGCCAAAAGAAGAGCCTCCAGCCAATCCATATGATCCAACAGACCCAAACATACCATCATCCACCCAAGTTGAAATCTCAATGCCGCAAGCCAACCCATCCACCACCACTCCATCCTTGGTTCATACCTCTCTACTCCAAACCCCCTTTACCCAAAATAGCTCACCGTTCACCCCCTTCACTATTGCTGTTGCTGCTCCCCAACCCAGCCTTCCAAATCCACCCATCTCACAAATCAGTGCTAGCATCTTTGGCCAACCTCAGCAATATACAATAGGGATGCCAACAATGGGGCCAAGTAATCAACCTTTCATCACCCCCAGCTTGTTCACTATAGCCCAAAGCACAATCCCATCATTTCCATTAGGTCTTGGGAGCTCAATACCATTAGCCACAAATCTACAAGCTACTACCCTCACTCCACAAAGCTATCAAATCCCACAAGCTACTACCAATTTTCTACCAAACTCCCAAGTGACCCCAGCCCCTGCCACCACTCTACCAAGCTTCCAAATCAAACCACAAAGCTATCAAACCCCATCAGTTCCATTCCCAAGCTTTCAATTCCCACCACCTCCACCACCAACTAATCCATTACCTCCAATTACCAACTACTTTTCAATGCCACTTCTAGGAGGTAATCCACCACCCCAGCCAACCACCAATTATTTGCAGATACCATCCCAAATGGGGGCACAACCCACATATATTGGTCAAACCCCACAAGCCCCCTGATCCCTTCCCCAAGCCTCTCAACCATCTTATACCTTACCTCCACAAAGCAATCCATTTATCCCACAACCAGCTTATGTTCCTCAATCCCAACCTCAAATCCCATATCAACAGCAAGCCTCACAACACATGCAGCAATATGCACCACCTCCCCCTTAGCAACCTGTCATCCACCATGCGGCTGCCCAAACAATGTACAATCCCTATCAGCAAATCCCTCATAGCCATCCATATTCAGTGGCCCCATCCAGCACATACCTACCTCAAGGCACTCCTACATTGGGGGCACCCCAGCCATCACCTATCAATTCAGAATGGGAGCAAATGAAGATAGCTCTGAAAGCCATCCAAGAAGGGAATGATCCGAAGACATTCAAGTTTGAGAATGTGTGTCCTTACCCATTTGACAGAGCCATTACCATGACACCATTTCCCAAACACTTTGAGGTACCCAAATTTGACAAATTCAGAGGAAAAGGAGACCCTGTCACACATATCAAAGAATTTTACATGCACTGCCAGGACGTAGCATACAATGATGTCTTCCTCTTGCGCCTTTTTCCCAAAAGCTTAGCTAGACCAGCTCTTGAATGGTTTTATAGAATCCCCTATGGCACAATTAAAAACTTTGCTGAATTATCTGAGGCATTTGTAGCCCAATATGCCCATCTTGTTGAAACAGAGCTATCAATAGTTGATCTTGTCCACACCAAGCAAAAAGGTGGAGAAAGCCTTGCCAAATACCTGCAAAGATGGCAAACCCTTACCACCCGCATATCCTGCACCTTGCCAGAATGCCATGTGGTGAAAATGTTTATTGATAATGCCCATCCTAGCTTGGCTCACCACATGACCATGAACTATTTGCAAACCTACAAAGATATCAAAGAGAAAGGAATGATCCTTGAGAAAGGACTCATTAAAGATGGTGTGGTCAAGCTTTACAAGGAAGCCAACCAAAATCAATCACATTCCAATAACAAGTCTAGGTATTGGAACAAAAACAAGCACGTTGCAACAGATGGCATCACTGACACCAGACATGTGAATATTGTTGGTCCTTCTCACAACCAGTCCAACCCACCATATCAACCAAAAAATCAACAAGCTATCAACTACCAACAACATAATAACCAAAGCTATCAAAACCACAATCCAAGACCCAACTTCCAAGGGTCTAGCAATCAAGCTAATGCCATCAATGTAGCTGCAGGACAAAAGCCTAGATTCCAACCTACACCTAGAAACTATACACCCCTTGGTGAGCCATTGGATGTCATTTTTGAGAAATTAGTCAAAGAAAGCCTCATCAAATTTCCTTCTACCCAGCAAATTGACCCAAGCCAATCCAAAGCTGCATGGTACAAAGATAATGAGTACTGCAAATTTCATAAGGTAAAAGGTCACACTACCCTTAGATGCATGAAACTGAAAGACTATGTGCAGGGCCTCATTGATCAGAAGGAAATCACTGTTGGTGCCCAAACCTCTCCCAATGTAGGCTTACAGATCTATCAAAATGCTTTTCCTCCACACCACAACCAAAATCCTGAAAAAGCACCTATCCAAACCAACAACAACAACACCAACAATCGTCAACCAAACCAATAGCATGGGAAGAACAATGACCACACTTCATCCTATATAGACTATGGTAGCCTTATAGGTTGTATATCCGAGAAAGAGCCTTCTATCAATGTTATCAATATCCAAGGACCAAACAATGAGTGTGCAGTCACCACTCGAAGAGAATGATTTAACATCGCAGGCCCACCTGTTACACCAACACCATCAGCTCCATCAAAAAGCCAGTACAATATCTTGGAACACCTTGGGAACATGCCAGCCCAAATCTCCATTTTAGACCTTCTTTGCACTAGTCCTGTGTACAAGAACATCCTTGACAGTGCTCTCATAGAATCTCGTGTCCCTTCTGATATCAATGCTACTAATTTTTGTAATCTTGTTGGACACCTCTCATCCTCATGTGCCCTATCGTTCAAACCCACCGACATACCCGTGGTCGAGCCAGATCACACCCTT
Organism: Cupressus sempervirens; assembly: GCA_028749045.1. Classification (NCBI taxonomy): domain Eukaryota; kingdom Viridiplantae; phylum Streptophyta; class Pinopsida; order Cupressales; family Cupressaceae; genus Cupressus; species Cupressus sempervirens. The sequence goes on from CM053793.1 coordinate 795,878,162, forward strand.
CCGCTTCGCATCGCCATCATGGTATCCAACTTTGCTGTAAAAAGAGTAATGATAGATAATGGATCAGCCTTGAATATTTGCACCCTAAAATTCATAAAACAAGCTAGGTGTACTGAGGAAGATATCATCAGTGAGGTTATCACCATCAAAGCTTATGACAACTTGGAAAGAACCACAGAAGGAACTATTTTGCTTCCAATCAAGGTTGGGCCAGTCATCCAAGAGACACTCTGCCATGTTATTGATCTAAACCTACCATTTAACATCCTCCTCGGTCACCCATGGATTCATGCCATGAAAGCTGTTCCATCCACTTACCATCAGTGCATCAAATTTCCACATCAAGGCACTGAGGTAACCATCCATGCCGATCCAGAACCCTTTGCTTACTGCAATGTGGTTGAAGCTTCATATACAAACCATTGCCCTGGAATTGATATCGGCACATCCATTGCCAGCTCATCCCACACTTATAATGACCCAGAAACCATCCTTGCCTCTACCCTGTCTACCGTGAAGATCAATAACAAAGGTTGTGGAGAGTATAGTTTGTCAGATGCATTTGCTGTCGGGGCACTCCCACTTGATCCACATGCCCATGGACGCCCGACATATCACAAAGCTAAGGAGGTTCCACCTCCTCGATACAAACAGTTTGGCCCAACAACCTTTGTATCCTCAAAAATCCCTCTTCATGAGGAGCTCACTCTAGATATCAACAAATGGTTACATAAGGATGCACCTCAAAGAAATCAAGCACGCCTTGATCACTTCAGCCAAAAGTATCCCCAAGAACATAAGCTCATCACTGAAAAATGGAACTATCAAGGTGGTGGTCTAGGACCAGAAGAAAGAGGCATGTAGTGCCCCATCGACGCACACAAGTGGGAATCAAAGTCAGGTCTTGGCTTTGGCATACCCACAATTGGGGGCACCAATGAGAACGGTCATGCTTTTTTAAACATTCATCGCAACCTTGTCGAAATCGAAGACATTCCTAAGGAAGTTGAAAAGAGAGCCTACGACGATATCCTAGACCAAATCTCCCTCGGAGACTCTGTTCTCCAAGAACTATCCATCCACCTCATTGACCTACCACTCGCCCATGCACAACTCATAGATTGGGACCAACCAAGTGTCATACACATCGATGAGTTCACATCAGAGGAGGCACTTCTAAGATTCATGGGAGCTGAAACTCCTCACAAGAAAACAAAGCCAGATTCTGCCTATATCTACAAGCTAGATCCCAAGGGGTATTTTGGAGAAAATCCCCAACCTAGTTCCAATACACCCAAAATTGGAACTAAGGTGAATCTAAGACTAGCTAAGGCAATGAAGAGAACCCCTCAGCAAGAAAATCTAGAAGAACATGAGGATTTAGCATTTCCTCCTCAAGATAATCGACCAGAGGTGTCTTCTATTCTAATTGAGGATACTCGAGAAGTCAACATTGGTTCATCAGAGATCCCCAGACTTGTTCACATTGCTGCATCCCTATCACAAGACCAAGCTGACCTCCTCTTTGAGGTCTTAAGAGAGAACATTGGCCGATTTTCATGGTCATATCAGGCCATGCCAGGACTTGATCCAAAGCTTGTAGTTCATCATCTTGTAGTTGATCCAAAGATCAAGCCCATCAGACAAAAGCTTAGAAAAATGCACCCCAAGGTGGCATTATTGGTCAAAGCTGAATTAGAAAGAATGTTAGCTGCTAAGGTTATCCGACCTATCGACTACTCAGAGTGGATCTCCAACATGGTCCCTGTCACTAAACCTTCCAGTGACATCAGAATCTGCACTGATTTTAGAGATCTTAACAAAGCTTGTCCAAAAGATGATTTTCCCTTGCCCAACATAGATATGATTGTAGATCTTATGGCTGGACATGAAATTTTGTCCCTCATGGATGGATTTTTTAGGTATAATCAAATCAAGATTGCAGAAGAGGATCAACATAAGACATCATTCACTACCCCTTGGGGAACCTTTTGCTACAACATGATGCCTTTTGGCCTAAAGAATGCTAGGGCTACCTATCAAAGAGCTATGACAGCCATTTTTCATGATCTCATCCATAGCATTTTGGAGGATTATGTGGATGATATCTTGGTCAAGTCTCATACCTTCATGGATCATCTTGCTGACCTGGAGAAAGTCTTTGATAGGTTAGCCAAATATCATCTCATGCTGAATCCCAAGAAATGTGTCTTTGGGGTCACATCTGGCAAGCTTCTAGGTTTCATAGTTTCTAAACGAGGTATAGAGATCGACCCCAAGAAGGTCAAGGCTATCTTAGACATGCCTCCTCCCCAGACACTGCGATAGCTTTGCTCTCTTCAAGGAAAGCTCTAATCTATTTGGCGCTTCATCTCCCAGCTTGCAGATAAGTGTACACCATTTTCACATTTACTAAAGAAGGATGAGAACTTCAAGTGGGATCCTTTATGTCAGCGTAGCTTCGACCATCTCAAGCAGTATCTCATCAATCCCCCTATCTTGGTTCCACCAGTTCCTGGTCGTCCCCTAATTTTTTACATATCAGCAACACCTACTACTCTAGGGGCACTTCTAGCACAGCTTGATGACTACAACAGAGAAAGAGCCATCTACTACATCAGCAGAACCCTAGTTGGTTATGAACTCAATTACACTCCTATGGAAAAAGCTTGTTTGGCAGTTGTTTTCTCAACTCAAAAGCTTCGCCATTACATGCTAAGTCATACCATCCAACTAGTCTCCAAGATTGACCCTCTCAAGTATATGCTCTCTAGAACAGTACTTACAGGCCGTTTGGCCAAATGGGTTATGCTCCTTAGTGAATTTGACATCTAGTATGTGGATAGAAAGGCAATCAAAGGGCAAGCTATAGCAGATCACCTAGCTGATGCACCTCTAATAGATGCTTATCCATTGATCACAGAATTTCCAGATGAGCATATCTGTCTAATTGAAGAACAACCCCCATGGAAACTTTATTTTGATGGCTCATACACATCTCATGGATCAGGAGCAGGAATATTGTTGGTCACACCTCAAGGAGATTACACTCCAAAAGCCTTCAAGCTACAATTCCCTAGCACCAACAATATAGCTGAATATGAGGCCCTCATAGCAGGATTAAAGATAGCTGCAGAATGGAACATTGTTGAGCTACAAATCTTTGGCGATTCTTAGCTCATCATCAAGCAAGCCCTAAATGAATATCAAACCAGAGATGAAAAGCTATTACCCTACAAAGAGCTAGTTGATCAGCTAACCCAACATTTTACAAAGCTTCAGTTTACACAAGTGCCTCGAATATAGAACAAAGCAGCAGATGCTATGGCTACTATAGGCTTGCTCTTGGAAATTTCCCAAGCAACTACACAGTATGAGTTTTTAGTGGAGCAGCTCCTCACACCTGCCTATGCGAATGAGGATTCAAACCGTGTTTGTATCTTGGTTGGTCCCCAATCCCCTTGGTACCATGAGATTCACGCTTACCTTAACGATGGTATCATATCCCCTCACCTCACACGTACCCAATGCCAGAACCTCATCCGAAAATCATCCCGCTATGTTATAATAGCCAATACCCTATATCGTCGGGGTTATCACGATACTCTCTCTCGATGTTTAGACCAAAATGAGGCTACGATGGTGTTAAAGGAAGTACACTCTGGACTTTGCGGTGCCCACACAAGTGGTATTGTCCTAGCGCAAAAAATCCTTAGAGCAGGCTACTATTGGCCTACCATTGAAGAAGACTCTTGTGACTTTGTCAGAAAGTGTCTCCCATGTCAGCAGCATGCAAATATTGTGCACGCTCCAACACAAGATCTACAGCCTATTGCACCACCTTGGCCTTTCGCTTGTTAGGGCCTTGATCTAGTTGGAACTATCACACCCCTCTCATCTGATGGACATAAATGGATAATAACAGCTACAAACTATTTCACTAAATGGGTGGAAGCAGTCCCCCTAGTCTCAGCTACAGGAGTTTAGGTCTCCAAGTTCATCTTGTACCACATTGTTTGTCGCTTCGGCATCCCATCCACCATCTTCACCGGCCACGGAGGTAACTTTGAAAATCTCAACATGGAAGAATTATGCACTTCCCTCCGCATCCATCACCACTTTTCTAGCCCATATTTCCCACAAGGTAACGGCCAGGCAGAGGCAACTAACAAAACCCTCCTCAAAATTCTAAAGAAAGTTGTCAATGATTCTGGCCATGATTGGCACCTACAAATAAATCCAGCCCTATGGGCCTATCGAACTTCCTTTCATACATCCATAGGCACAACTCCATACTCCCTAGTCTATGGTGCTAAAGTGGTACTACCTATAGAGGTTGAACTTCCCTCCTTGCGCATATCTTTGCAATGGCAAATATCAGATGAAGAATATAGAGTAGCTCGACTCACCCAGCTAGATCTCTTAGACGAGAAGCGGCAACAAGCCTATGATCATCTCACAGTCTATCAAACTCATCTCAAAAGAAATTTCAACAAGAAGGTGCTTCCACGACACTTTCAGCCAGGTGACATGGTCCTCAAAGAAAACATGAAAGTCCAAGTAGATCGAGAAAAGAAAGGCAAGTTTGAACCTACATGGCTTGGTCCTTATGTTGTCACTGCTTCCTTTGGCTCTGGAGCTTATCAGCTATCTACACTAGAAGGAGAACTCTTGAATGATCCTACTAACATCATTCATCTCAAGAAGTTCTATGCTTGAAGATCCTTGGTATACCACGCTTTTGAAAAATACAAAAGAAAAAAATAGTAAAGAGAAATAAGCGTCAAATGGTGAAAACTTGGCAATTCAAGCACCTTGGATAGGTACCTTGGTGAAAACCTGGTAATTCAGGCACCTTGTGTACTAAAGACTAACCCATTATCTATCACTATCCTATCCCTCATCCATTTACCCACCATCCCATAAGACACACTTGCTTGTTCCCTTGGTGTTCCAACCAAATATCCAAAATCTAATGAAGCTTGTAAATACCTCCTGTACAGCTTGTAAATCTTGTACCAAAGCTTGTATTATACCTTGTAAATCTTGTACCATACCTTGTCTATCCGAATCTTGTCCAAGGTTTGTACCATATTCTAGCCTATAAATAATCTTGTATCCTAGCTTGTATACTATCACGTGCACACACAAAACCCCATTTTCACTTAATCTTTTCGCAAACCATCTACCTATCCACCTATCACCTATTATAGACATCCCTTCCTTCACAAACATTTCCATCTCACAAAAACCAAAACATTAAAAAAATTGTACATTTGTAACATATCTTGGTCCATCAGCTTGTACATCCTCTTTAGCTTAGTACCATTGTATCTATCCAGCGTTCGTGTCAGTTCGTCCTTGGTCAACATCTTGCACACATCGCACACTTTGATTAGATATTCCAATGCATCCTTTAGATAGATTTCCTATCACCAAAGTGTTATCTTTCTTAGTTCAGCTTGCCAGACGCATCACTCATCCAAATCCACCAGCTTCGGTGCTCTCCAATAGGTCCTTGCAGGATATAGCTTTCCTCATGTCTGATCTTGGTCCGTTAGTACCTTGTCCTACCCATCTCATTGGCAAACAGTTCTCTTTTGGATTTTCGCTTTCTTTTGATTTGGGATCTTGCCTTTTGGGTCTTGAAATATATTTTCCAAGCAATCTCCTTGTTCCCTCCTCAAGGTTGCCACGATTTTCCATATCATGGTATGCTGCGAATGGGGCAATTAGAGCGTAAGGTCTTGATCAGGTCTTTTGCTTGTTTTCTTTTTCTGCTTGTGGGTTACCTAGTGTCGTTTCCACACTGCTTCCTCTGGGATTCATGTGTGATATTGGGGCAATCCTTGTGTGTTTTTTTTGAGTCAGTTCGTCAGTCCTCTGGATGGTTGGTAAAAAGGCCTTGATGTTCTTGGTAACCCTAGCAATTAACCAACAGTCCTATAGCAAATCTAGTGCTCAACTACATGGTGGTACTTCTCTTTGAAGTATCCCCCCGCTCAAAAAGCTTCAATGGATTCCCTTCATCTCCATTATCCCCCATCCATATCTTACATCTGTCGCTCCTACCCCAGCTTATGCATCAGTATCTCTTTGAATCACTCCTCACGCTTAGCTTTAGGGATCCATAATCCTAGTCTTAGGGATCCACCAATCAAATCAATCCACCAAGCCTCATCTTTCGAGATCCACAATCCTAGTCCTAGGGATCTCCGAAACCCATCTTCCACCAATCTGACTCTTTGAAATCCTATTGCATCAGCTTTATCATCCTATCATCCATCTCCCTATCCTAGATTCTTTTTTATAGCACTTTGCTCCTTCATCCTCTGCAATCCCTAAGGTCTTAAGCTTGCTTCCTCTTGTGCCTCTGATTCTCCCTTTATCATTCTCCCGTAGTGAGAGTTTGAGCTAACCAAACCTCTTCTCTTAAGCAAATCTGAGTCTTCTTGCTCATCTCGGATTCTTTTACTTTTCAAGAAGTCGTTGAGCCTCGCTTTCTCTCCCCACCGCCTTCTTGAGGGGGCATCTCATAGTCCATTCTCTCCTCTTCTGCTCTAGCCTTGGGCATCTTATTTTCTTATCTTTGATGTCATGCCACTTGCAGCATCACATTAAAGAGGGGCAAAATGTAGACACCTAAAAACCTTTAGAAAATAAAGTATTTTTATTTTCTGAAAAAGTCCTGATGACATCATCATTTATTAATTAATTAATTATTTAATTAATTAATTAATTTTTATGCCATTAAATTCCTTTATCTTAATTAAAAATATTTAATTAAGGAATCCCTCCCAAAAATGTTTAAATCTTATTTAAACATTATTTCCTTATTTATTAATTATTTAATTAATAAATTGACCAAAAATCCTAAAATAAATAAAAAATTTATTTTTTGCCCAAAACTTGGCCAATTTCCTTATGACCAATAACCTCTTCCAAAATCTTCTAATCCTTCTTTAATTTCAATTAAAGACTAATCTCATTATTTCCTACCCCTAATCCCAACTCAAAATATTTAATTAAGATTAAATATTAATCCTCATGTTTATTAAAAAAGTTTTAATAAATATCTCCTCAACCCAAACCCTTGAAATAAATAAAACTTTATTTATTTCCTAAAAATCTAATTTATCCTCATCCTAAGAAGTTCTAGACTCTTCTAGAAAGTCTTCATCCTCATCCTAGGAAATTCTAGACTATTCTAGAAAGTCTTTATCCTCATCCAAAGTCTAGACTCTTCTAGAAGATGTCTTTAAACCTAATCCTAATCCCCTCCTAACCTTTTCACATTCCCTAAACATGAGTTAAAACTTCCTAACCCAAGCCAAAGTTAACAAATATCTCCTCCTTCACCCACCCTCATTAAATGCCATCCACTTGCCTATCCCTAAGCTAATCCTAAACCATCCTAATCCATCCTCTAATAATTTGCACAAGCCTAAACAAGTTTAAAACCTTCCTAATCAAGTCCAAGTCGAAATTACTCTCATCACCCTCAAAATATCTCAACCATAAAACTTTATGAAGTCCACTAGGTCATAAATGACTCTTACAAGTCCTTTTATTGCTCTTACAAGTCATTATGAGGGTCTTTATGAATATTTTATCCCTTGAGCCTCCTTTGTTGACTCATCCTTCCCCTTTCCTCCATCCTCTCCCCATGTGACATGTGTCACTCCTTGATTGGCTATAAGGAAGCAGAATCCATGTGCTCTCCTCTCATGCAATCTGAGCCCTCCATAAGCTCTTTCCCATCCTTGCATCTTAGCCCTCAAACCCTCAAGCCTCTTGCCTATAAATTGGATCCTTCCCCTTTGCAAAATAACACAATCCATGAAGTAAAGTTATAATGCTATTTTGAGAGCCAAATCCATACTAAAGCCATCTATCCACACCAAAAATCCACAATCATCCATTGAAGCCTTTGGAAGCATATTGAGCATACATCCTATCCATTTAGATAAAGCCACTCAACAAGAGAGCTTCTCATTGAGAGAGCCCATTAATGGCATATATTCTCAATTGAGAGCTCATCTTAGTCTATCTTGAAGTTTATGAATTTTTTTTAGTTTGTAGAAGCTTTATTTAAATTTGGTTTCTATTAGCATACTAACATTGCTCATATACAAATATGACAAAATATTTTGTGTCATAACCAACTATTGTCAATCTTTTCTACCAAACATGTTATTTCAGTGGAGTTTAACTAAAATACATTACCTCTAGTTTTAGTGTTAGTACCAAGTAGTTTTCCTTCCTTTTTCTTGATAATGCATGTGTTATTACCAAACTACAATTGGTATCCTTTGTTCATAAGCTGACCAACACTCAACAAGTTATGCTTTAATCCATTAGCAAAGTAAACATCATCTATATGTGTTTTACCATCAAGTCTGATAGATCAAATTCCTATAATATGATAGGCTGCACTATTTTGTACTCTGACAATTCCTCCATAAAGGGTTTTGAATTTGATAAACTTGCTCATATCACTAGTCATGTGAGGTGAACAACCACTATCAATTATCCAAACTTTCTTTTCAACTTGTGAGATTAGTGCACTTTCTTCTCTAATTTCTTTGTCAAGATCATCCTCCTTTATAGCTACGAACCCTAATTTGTCTTCACTTATGTTTTGACCAGGTTCCTCTTCTTCTTCTTCATTAGCATATAAACAATTTCTAGATCTTCTAGACTTGAACCTTCCCTTAAAATTTCTTTCTCTTTTAGGAGACTTAGATGCATAATTAGCATATACATTACATGTCCTACATTTGAAGATATTCTTACCATCTTTTTATCTTTTCACAAGAAGAGCTACTCCCTCTTGGATCTTTTCTTCAATGGACTTGCTACTGTTGGCATTGTCTCCTTGCACTTTTGTATTCCTTGCTAAACTAGGTTTGATGTTTAGTGCATTGAATGCTGTCTCAAATTTTTCCAATTCTCTGGATTTTTTTAGATCAAATTCTATAGCTTCAAATCTACCAATAAATGTCTCTTTGGTGAAATTAGTAGTACAGGGTATCATTAGCTGAATCATTTGTGCTACTATTTTGAAAGGTGGTGTCAGACTTTTCAGAGTCTTCCATATCACTTCATTATCAGACTTCTTTCCATCATGAGATGTGATTCCTACAACAATCTTAGATATACTCACAAAATAGCTTCTTACATATTCATCTTCCATCATTCTAGCATCTTGGAATGTGCAATATAAATTTTTCAATCTAACCCTTTATGTATGTTCACACCCTCATAAATATCTTCTAAAGTTTTCCAAATTTCATTAGATGTTTTGAGTAGTTTTACTTGACTATACTTACTTTCAGGTAATGCTGATAGTATTACTTCTCTTTATACTTCACATAAACACTTCTCTTTGTTCCTCGATACAAGTTTCAAGATTATTTTCTTCTAGAATGTTCTTTGATGTCTTGGTTACAAGCCAATATCCTAGACCCATGCACAAGAGATGAGTCTTCATTTTATCCTTCGTATTGTCATAGTTTGTGCCATCGAATCTAGGACTTTCCTTCTTGAATAGATTCACCATGGATTTCCCAAAGTTGTTAAACTTCCCTTCAAGGACCTGATGCTCTAATACCAATTGTTAGAAATATTAGTTCACTAGTATAATTGAGAAAGAGGGAGGGGGTGAATCAATTATGTAGCAATCTAAAATATGAAACTTCTTAAACAATTCTTAATCATTAAACCAAAACAAACATCAACCATAAAAAAATGTGCATACACAATTACACTAGATATGTTGACTAGGGAAACCCTTGATCAGAGTGAAAACTCCAGTGGGAATGATGCCCACAAGATAATGTACTATTCTAAATATTCCTTGTTAGAGGATGCACCCTATTAGGAGTCTATTACAATGCTTAGTAAAAAGAGTCCCTATTAGGAGACTTTGAATCCCTGTTAGGAGATTCTAACCCTGTTAGGAGTTTTAGAAGGCAACTAAACCCAATGTGTAATGCCTTGCCAAGGGATCCAAAGAATTAATCTAAAATATCACTAAGTTTGCCAAACAATTTTTTTTTAAAAAAACATGAAAGATAAACCATTTATAGCTTATGCTTAATAATGGAAGCAATAGCAACAATTCAAATAAAAGTAAACATAACATACATAACTAGTTACATTCCTTAAAGATCCCTTAACATTGAATCACATCTAACATAACTAATCATCTAACATCAAATCCTTATGAAATAACAATGACACATCCAACAATATACAAGTGTCCTTTTAGTAATTACATTTTAGATTGCTCAATTATCCTCTGTACATGTCACAGGGTATGAAAGGCTTGAAAGAATAAACATCCATGTAAATAAAGTACATCATCATACTAACTCTAATCCATGATGCAATAACATAAATGAAACCATAAACAATACATGATACATAATCATCATAAAGATATAAACATCCATCATAAAAGATAGCCATGAATCATAAAACACATCTAATCTAAATGCACGGTTCCTCCCAACCATAAATAGCATCATTAGACCATCATGAATCCTAGCCATCCCTCTGTCCATAACATTTCAAATCACTGAAAAGATCATCAGTATTAACATAGTAGGAATGTCACTCCTAAATCATACAACATCATATGCAGAAAGTAATCTAACATGCAAAGTAAAGCATAAGATAACATCATCTAACATATGCAAATCATCAATATAAGAGACATACCAGTAAATACATCCATCATAAGGTATATCATCTATCATAATGATCCAAGAATAGAATGAAGATAAATACCAACCAAGAATGCTCCAACCACGATGTCTACAGACGAATCTCAAATGTTAAGAGTGAAAAAACACTACTACCCAACTGCATGGAACCTAAATGGTCCACTCCCACTGCACTGAGGAGATAATATCAAGTCCTAAACAAGATATCAAATCACATAGCATAAATACTCTCTAAGTCCAAGAATCCTAAAAGTATACTAACTCAAAGGTTCCAATCACAAAATTGACATCTAATCCCAGAGGCACACAAAGACATGTAGGAAACCTACTATGCAAGCGGGCAAGTGTCATCACATATATCATGTAGAAGTTACCCTAGCAGTTAGCTTACAACTCCATGGGTCCCTACTGGTCCTTATGCAGCCGTTAGTATCCTCTCATACTGACAAGGCATACTATGGAATGCAAGGTCGCAACCAAGCATTCTCTCTACTCCCATCCTAGTCTATACAAGCACTTGAGGCATGGGTGAGAAAAAAAACAATTATCTTTTTAGGCTCATTTAATCTCCATTTAGTGTAAATGTTATCACTTATTAATAAAACTTACAATGAGTTACCCTAGCAGCCACTTAGGGCCCCAGCCCCCATTGCAAGCCACTTCCCGACACTACAAGTAGATAACCTACCCTAAGCTCATGGAATTATAAAATCACCACAATCCTATACAAGTGACTGTAAAAATACCAAAAGGTAATCCACAATAAGAACATCAAATATCCAGAATAAAAGCATCAAATCTCCATGAGCATCTAAAAAGAATCCATTAATAATCATGACCACAACAGTTCTCTATTGGCAACTGAAGGTATCACTGATAATCAAAAGTATCCATTGGTTCTCAATAACCAAAATATATTTCAAAATCATACTGATCGAAGACTCCAAAATGGTTGAGTCAAAGCATGTCACAACATGACATCATCAAGAAATAAACCAACATTTTAGTCCCATCATGGCGACTAGAAAGTAATCCAAGGATAACTAATCAATGACTCAAAAATGGTTAAATCAAGTGTCTCAGATACATATACATCTCAGCTTCACACATGAAGACTGAAAAGAAATAACAAGCAATAAATGCAAACATCTCATAGAGCATGCCATCACATTACGATGGTTGGGTTTATAAAGAATCAAGATCAAAACATCAACATGCCATCACAATCATAACCCTCGAGCCTCTGGTAGACGTCCTATAATTGGTCAACACTAGTCAACCCAAAAACCTAAAACAAGAAGCATAGAGAATGTACAATGCAAACACATGTTATGGTTTTGCTATATTACATGGTTGAATTAAGCATAGAGCTTTAGTTTTCGTTTCAAGTATACATTCAAGTATATAAGAGTAATCATTTGACCTACAAGTCAACCTATTTGTTCCCTCGATAACATTATCCTTCCATTATTTAAAATAATATTCTAAGAATAACTTAAGGGTAAATACTTTACTCATTAAACTAATCATCATTGACCCTTAATTAACTTGTTCTCTTTATTTAACTAAGATCCATATTCTAATTAATTAACTCTTCTTTAATGTTACTTCAAAATTCAACATAAATCAAGGATCATTATTTGTTATATTATAAGAGAGCCATTTATCAATCTTTGAATAAGAAGATAACAACAAGACTAACTAGCCTTACTTAAAATGCCATGCTTTATTAAATCATTAAATTAAGTAATAATGCACATAGGTACACAATCCATGTCCCTATATCATTTAATTAAAACTTAATTAAATATTACTAAATCTTAAGTCTCTTAATTTAATCGCTACAATAATTAAATCATCACTAATAACCATTAAAATATCTAAAGTCATTATTCAAGTCATTAGAATAAGACTTATCAACTTCGATGTAGATACTTAACAACTTCACTAAAAGAATCGATATTATCATATCAATTAGAACTTTGTTACATAACTTAATTATTAATTAAATTAAATTAATAATTACATATCCATATCATGATCCAATTAATAACTAGCCATAATTTGTAAGTTAAAAGCCAACCATAATCCAATTCTCTAATATTAATAATGACTTGTTAATATTTAATAACAAGTTATATTGGAAATCTTATTAATAAATCTATAATGACCACCTTCATCATTCTTCAATAAATACTAATATTTCCTTAACAAATCCGTATTATCGATAATCATTTCAAATTAAGACTCTATCACATAACTTAATTATTAATATCATATCTAATAACTCAATGAATATCAATTGATTAAAAATCAACTATGCTCCAGATCCAAAAAAAATCAATATCTTTTACAAAACTTCAATCATTAAATAATCTCTACTAGATTAACTCTAATCAGATTTATTGATAACTACTTAAACCATTTATACTATTATTTATTAATAGTTTGTTAGACCCAACAAACATTAATAAATAATAAAATCATCAAAACTATAGATAATCGATCTTAAAGAAACCTTACAAAACTTCATTGGTTAATATTTAACTAACTCTTAACACCATTAAGGTATATCAATAATTTATTTAATAATACATAACGTATTAACAATAACATAATAATTCAAATTGTAGCAATGTTATAACAATGACTCCTTGTCAATTAAATCTTAATCCATTATCATTAAAGTCTCTTAATTTAAAATCATCCTCATTAAACAACTATTATTAACGTAATATAAAATTACCATCTCTTAATTATTTAATATACATTAAATAATTAATATTGAAAGTCAACTATATTCCAATTCATATTACGACTTAAAAGTAATCATCTATTAAAATAATAATTGATTACTAAATAAATAAATAAAACTCTCAACCCAATCTAAATTGGATTTCTAAATATAATTAAACATTATTAAATGATATCCATCATTAATTCAAATTAATTTCAATGTTCATTTACATTACCAATTAATAATTATTTAATAATTATTAATTAATTCCTATTACCAAAATCCTTAATAGCAATATTATTAATTCTAATTAAAATAATATTAAATTTTTTAATAACTATAATAATTTAAAATTAAACTAATAACAAATTCAATATTAAAATTTACAATATAATGAAGAAGGCAATATTTGTAAGCGATTTAAAAATCGTTGCCAGGCTTTATGAGCCGTGCGGCCCTGTCGCATCGTAGGTACACTGCGTAGTGCCACCATAAAGAAAAGGGGATCAGGTGGGGTGAGATCCCTGTCCGCCCCCCCCCCCCCCCCGCCCCCCCCAACACTTATATTATATATAATTAAAAATAAAATAAAATACATTTTTAAATAACGTTTTCATGCAATTCAAAAATTTATAAATCTCTACTGCGATTTTAAACAAGTATATACTAAGCTAAACAGACAATGGCAGGAAGTAGTGCATCATGTAGATCCCAACTAGTAGGTGTATATGAGCAATGTTAGTATGCTAATAGAAACCAAATTTAAATAAAGCTTCTACAAACTAAACAAAATTCATAAACTTCAAGATAGACTAAGATGAACTCTCAGTTGAGAATATGAGCCATTAATGGACTCTCTCAATGAGAAGCTCTCTTGTTGAGTGGCTTTGTCTAAATAGATAGGATGTATGCTCAAGCTTATGCTTCAAAACGGGCTTCAAATGGAGTTGGAATTTGGATGTGAGTGTATGGTTTTGATGTAAAATGGCTTCTCAAAATGGCATTATGACTTTACTTCATGGATTGTGTTATTTTGCAAAGGGGAAGGATCCAATTTATAAGCAAGAGGCTTGAGGGATTGAGGGCTAAGATGCAAAGATGGGAAAAAGCTTATGGAGGGCTCAGATTGCATGAGAGGAGAGCACATGGATTGTGCTTCCTTATAGCCAATCAAGGAGTGACACATGTCACATGGTGAGAGGATGGAGGAAAGGGGAAGGATGAGTCAACAAAGGAGGCTCAAGGGATAAAATCTTCATAAAGACCCTCATAATGACTTGTAAGAGCAATAAAAGGGCTTGGAAGAGTCATTTATGGCCTAGTGGACTTCATAAAGTTTTATGGTTGAGATATTTTGAGGGTGATGAGAGCAATTTCAACTTGGACTTGATTAGGAAGGTTTTAAGCTTGCTTAGGCTTGTGCAAATGATTAGAGGATGGATTAGGATGGTTTAGGATTAGCTTAGGGATAGGCAAGTGGATGGCATTTAATGAGGGTGGGTGAAGGAGGAGATATTTGTTAACTTTGGCTTGGGTTAGGAAGTTTTAACTCATGTTTAGGGAATGTGACAAGGTTAGGAGGGGATTAGGATTAGTTTTAAAGACATCTTCTAGAAGAGTCTAGACTTTGGATGAGGATAAAGACTTTCTAGAATAGTCTAGAATTTCCTAGGATGAGGATGAAGACTTTCTAGAAGAGTCTAGAACTTCTTAGGGTGAGGATAAATTAGATTTTTAAGAAATAAATAAGGTTTTATTTATTTCAAAGGTTTGGGTTGAGGAGATATTTATTAAAACTTTTTTAATAAACATGAGGATTAATATTTAATCTTAATTAAATATTTTGAGTTGGGATTAGGGGTAGGAAATGATGGGATTAGCCTTTAATCAAAATTAAAGAAGGATTAGAAGATTTTGGAAGAGGTTATTGGTCATAAGGAAATTGGCCAACTTTTGGGAAAAAAATAAATAAATTAATTATTTTGGGATTTTTGGTCAATTTATTAATTAAATAATTAATAAATAAGGAAATAATGTTTAAATAAGATTTAAACATTTTTGGGAGGGATTCCTTAATTAAATATTTTTAATTAAGATAAAGGGATTTAATGACATAAAAATAAGTTAATTAATTAAATAATTAATTAATTAATAAATGATGATGTCATCAGGACTTTTTCAGAAAATAAAAATACTTTATTTTCTAAAGGTTTTTAGGTGTCTACAGTAGGTGACTACGACTCCCTTCCTTAACCACATCAGAAACACCATACAGAAAGAAAACAAGCACACACACCATACACATGCAAGTATGGGGTAAGTATCCATAAGAAAACACATATGATAATAAATCATCTTACTAATTATCATTAATAATTGCAAACACTGTAATAATCATCATACATAAATGAAATATAAAGTACCAAGTAATCTCATCATATATCAACTAAATCTGAAACAATATGTGATAATCTCAAAATAATTTCACTAATAATCATCATCATAAAACTAGCCCTAAAAGAGTTCGACAATGATAACAAAAACGCGACCTAGGGGCAGGCACTACACACTGTCCAAACAACTTCAAGCTCAGATCAATGAACACACTGTCCAATTGACCTCGGTACTATTCCTTTCAGAATAATATATGTATGATAGTCTTTTGCTACTTCCTCTATCTAGTACATTAGAATACTCCACCTTTAGATCATGCAATCAGATATGGAACTATGTATCCATCAATAGTAACCCTTGAGGTCACTTACACACATTAGCAGATTGCTCTGCTCCTCTAGGTTGCAATTTGTAAGTCTTCTCTACTTCTTAATCTCCAAATCCTTATCACTAAAACTCATAAAAACATCTTTCCTTTATACCATACTCAATATTAATTCGTTGAGTTGGCTCCATACTTTATCATAAGTTAATTAAATGAAATACACATTTAATTAATGTTGTCAGCTCATACTTATACACAACCTTCCACATGTGTGACTTCTATACCTACGCACTTGTTGACATCATTAGTAGTTAGTATGCTACCTCCAGTTAATTGTGCAACCCTTCATTCAAAATACAATGTGGTATATCAATCATACAATAGAGACTATTTTCCTAATGCTCTTTTTCCCTGAAGTTCTTTGTAAATTATTAATATCTTTTGTATGCTATCAATTTAGGTTCTGTACACTTGCCCACATGTCACATACATGCTATAGTGTATGCTAGTAACTATGCATGAGCAGATATGCAATGTATTTCCCTCAATGCAAAAATCTCAGTCTGCTACTCTGTTAATGTTTTGCAAACTTATTACTATGTTGTCATCAATGACAAAAATAATCATAAAATTTTTCTATAATGCTCCCCCATAGCATCAACATTCATGCTAATAGTAGCTTCTTGAAAATAAAGTCAAGATGTTCCACATATTCACTCATTGTCTTGCTATAGATTAGTATATCATATAGATATATAACTATAAACTTGCCTATGTTGTCTTTGAGAACTTCATTCATGAGTCTAATGAATGTGGAGAGGACATTGGATAATCAAAATGGCATGAGAAACCATTCATACAACCTTTTATTGGTCTTGAAGGCTATTTTCCACTTATCTCCTTCATGCATCCTTATTTGGTGATAGCCACTCTTTAAGTTTATCTTGTTGTAGTTCTTGGCTTCAGTTAGGAAATCCATTACGTCTTCAATCCTAGGGATAGGGAACCTATACCTAATAGTTATCCTATTTATAGGCCTTGAATTAGTGCAAAGCCTCCAAGTTCCTCCTTTCTTAGGTGCAAGTACAATGGGTACAACACATGGACTAATACTCTTTCTAATTAGACCTTGGTTTAAGAGTTCTTGTATTTGTCTTTCTATTTCCTTGTTTTGTTGAGGGGTCATCTTGTAGGCTTCTTTGTTAGGTAGGGTAGGTCCTTGAATAAGGTTTATCTTATGGCTTATGGCTCTTTTAGGGGGTAAGGTTGATGGTTTTCCATCACTTATGTAATATATCTTGAATCTCCTTATGTAACTCTACCTTCTTACTCTCCTTACCTTCATCTCCTTCTTTTGGTATTAACACCAATGCAAAGCCTAGACCTTCACTTTCTTCCATGGTTTGTAAGAACTCATTTTCACTCACCATAAGTACATTTGGACCTTTTTTCTTTACTTGATCATCTTAAATAGTGGTTGAATTTTAAATCTCACATTGTACTTTTTAAAAGAATAGGATTTATTTCATCCATCATGGATAGCTTGGCGATCAAATTTCCATGGTATACCTAGGAGCAAGTGACATGCATCCATATGTAACACATCATACAAAACTATATCCATGTACCTTCCAATTGAGAACTCCACCCATGCTTGTTCATTCACTAACACATGTTCACCTTTATTGAGCCATGTGACCTTATCAGGATTGGTGTGGGGTATTCTTGTCAATTTCAATTTTCTAACTACTTCCTTTGACACAATATTTTTAGTAGACCCTGATTTAGTGATTACCCTATACACTTTGCCTATTATCTTGCACTTTATTCTAAATAATGACTTCCTTTGGCTTGGCTCTTCTTTCACTAGCTCCTTGATCAAAATTCACCTTATCATGAGGTTTTCCCCTTCTTCTAAATTCAATGATACCTCAACATGCTTCACTATTGTATTAGACTCATCTTGGACCAGGTTAGTTCTTTTGTCACTCCTTTGTGATGAACTACCTTTCTTTGGACATCTATAGACAGGTTGCCCCATTTGATTGCAATGGTAGAAATTCATAATGGAAAATTAATTGCTCCTTCCTCCTTGTCCACCATTCCTTCCTCTAGAATTAGAGTTTCTTCCTCTACCACCTCTACTTGAGCTTCCTTCTTGTTGTTCACTAAATTTTATCTCACCTTGAGCCCTTGCATCTAAACTTCTTCCACCATAGCCACCCCTTTGCCCTCTACTATCCTTCTCTTAGCTTTACCTTTGGGGGTTTCTTAATTCCTCTTGCACTTCTTTTCTATCTTTAAGGCCATTTGATGGCATTGATGAATGGTTTTGAAGTTTACTAGGCTCATTTCTTCTTGAATAGACTATTTAAGGCCATTCAAGTACCTTACAAGCTTGATGCTTTCTTCTTCAACTACCTTGGACCTCAAAGAAAATTTTTAAAACTCCTCAGTATTTGTTTGGACATCCAAATATTTTTTTCTAAGATTTTGTCTCCTCCTATGATGCTAAACTTCATAGTCATTAGAAAGGTAGGTCCGCTTCACCTTGGTCACCATGCCCTTCCATATAACTATAAGACCCCTTCCATCCTTTTCTCTTTCAGTTTGCACAAACTTCCACTGACTAATAGTTGAACATCTTAAACTAGACTTGGCCATCACAAATATTTGTGCCTCAAAGATACCATCACATTCAAAATGGTTATCAATGCTATCAATCTAGTGCACAATTGAATCTAGATCCATTTTTCCACTAAGTAGTGGCACTCTTTCTAAAGCTTTTCCACTCAATTCTTCTAATGCCTTTAAGAATGGTTCTTTAGGAAGAATACAATCAGGTTTTGGTGCTTCCTCCAACTCTAATTCTTTGTCCTTTTCTTCTTTTTATTCCTTTAGGTCAATATTCTCTTTGACCCTGTCAGCTTTATAGACAATCTTACTCTTAGCAACTTGTTATATTCTCATTGGTCCTCAACCTTCTTGGCTAACTCAATGTTAGTCACCATGGATGTGTCTTCTATTTCTCTACTTGGTTTATTTTCTCCCATTGATTTAGTAGACTGCAACTTCCACCAAAAGCCTGATCAAAACTTGGCTTTGTACCACTATGGTGTATAAGTTCCAAGGCTTGCTTGCACTGCTACTAAGAGACCTAACTTGTCCCTTATAGGAACCTAGTCTCCTCTAGGTCCTAGTTAGCTTGGGTGATTAAATAATTCCAATTCTAACTCATCTCAAAGAGTTCTCAACCCTTGTGCTTAACCTTGAAACACTAACACCTTTAGATAGTACAATCTTCCACCTTCACTTAGAAAGCTCTAAGTGCTTCTTTCTCACAAACTCCACTCTTCATTTTAGGGGCATCCATATTCAAGAAAAAATACCATTTTACTCCTCTTGGATTTATTTGGAAATATTTTCAAGTCTTTTTCCTATCGATTTCATGATTTTGCCTCTATAAAGCTTATTTAGGCCTAGTTCCAACTAGCCCTTGAAAATGACTAATTCCTTGTTCTTGCCAAAATTTTCCAAATAATTTGAAAAAATAATTCTAGATTCAAGTACCCTTTTGGATTTCCTAAGATATTCTATAGGACTTAGACTCCTCAGCTATCCATATAGGGGTTCCTATTATCTAGGTCTAATAGGGCTAAAAGGCCTATTTCTTAGGAACTCATTGGTTTCTTGTTCAAAACACACTCACATGGACTGATATTCCATGGATCCTTCTACCAGAATAAGATATTTTCATAACACACTTGGAACTATACTTGTTTCATATTGTACTTCTTCACCTTGCATGAAATCTCCACTTTCTCCTATCCTAAGCCTCTAACTAGACATTATCTCCTTGCCTAGTGCTTAGTAGTAAAAATATATGCCCATACTTCCATGACTCCTAATCCTAAACCTATGTACACTAATAAATCCCCCAACATTTTCATCTACCCTTGGGTTTTTTCCATGGTTAGATTTCATGGAGGAGCCACACCTATACATACTAGTCAACACAAAACTAGTGAGATGTTCAGAACTCAAACAATTTATTCAACCCTCAAAACCTACTCTAATAAACTCACTTATCAAAGGAAAAACTCTCCAAACTAATCTAATAACACTATAAAAACATCAAATTTGGTCTTTCAATCCATTTCAAGTCACTATCAACACTAAAACCCAAAAATTTGCTAGAAAATGTTGTTTTAGAGCTATATTTCAGACAAAAAACTATTACAATGCATACTCCCCCTTTTAGATTTGAGTATTTACTCCTTTTTAGATGAAATCTCAATTATTCTAGGACTTTTGGTCAATTTCTCACTCCATATACTTAAGGGAATCCAAGGTAACCAAGTTGCATGATTGCAAATGTTGCCATGACAACATCTTGACAACGTTTGGCATATTTGCCATTATGCCTCCATTCTAATTTTTAGGACCTTTAACCTTTATATTCCAAGGAACCAAATTAATTTATGGCTGCTTTGCATATTTATAACCATTTATATGTGTTTAAAATACATTTAAGACTCTAATGCAACACTAAGCTTCTAACACTAAGAAAATTAATTAGCAACTAACATTGGCTATTTGTGTGACCTTAGTCCTAATGACTAAATCACTTAGCCCACATAGAAAATGACCTTCTAAAGTCTTAAACCAACCTAAAATAAACTTCTTGGCTTGGATAGAGTAAAAAAAAAGCCAAAAATACTAGACATGGAGAGGTTAGCCTAGGTGTGCTCTGGCACAAACTTAGATTGGATGGGAGGAAGACTACTAGAAAGAGCCTAACTCTTGGACCCTCTAGGTGTGTCTCTCTCCCTTCCTCCTCTCCCTCTATATCCTCTATTATTTCCATCATATCCCTCATCCATGCTATCTACCATTACTACATCTAGAGTAGTGAACTTGGAGAAGGGATGTGCTTTGATATACCTCATGTAATTAGTTGAGGCCCCCATGTTTGTCACTAACAAGAGCATATCCCATGCTATCCCTTGTATATTCTTCATCTCCTATAGGAATAATTCATAGCTAAGCATCTATAGCTACCCCTAATCCTTCTAACCCCTAATCCTTCTAATCTTAGTGCCTATCATAGGTAGTCATCATTTTTGCGACTTGTTTATGCTCCCAACTATATCCATCCTCTATTAATGGCAAATCTCTCCACTATCCCAAGGTGTCTCCATAGTAGTGGCCTACTATAGAACATGTAGTCTAGCTCACCCCTCACCTTTTCCCAATCCTCATAGTTGACATATGGCCTCAACTCAAATGATGCCAAGTTATCCAGTAGTCATTGATAGTAAGTTGTATCTCCAGTGTGTGACTACACTATGAACCCTAAATATTTATATAAGGGGTCTCCCCCTTGCTCTTAGTTTTACTTTGGGTCACACAATAGTAGTGTGATCCCGTGCCCACACTTGTGTGGTATATCCCTCCATGATAAACTCTTGACTCTCCAATATTTTAATGTCATGTAATTCATCATACATGTTTGGTAGTAGGGCAGGACCCCAAGAATCCCATCATGGTCTTCCCACTAAGTATATAACCAATCTCCCCCATCCATATGTGAATCCCCTCTCACTCCTATCAATGATCAACCCCTTCCCTATCAAACAACACACTATACATGCCACTAGATGCATGGCTCCATAGCGTTCTATCATAAGCTCTCACAAGACATATCTATCTAGTATCATGTCATCCTACAACAATGCCTATTATGTGGCTCTCTCAATCTTGGAAGATTGATCAAAGTATACCTACAACATAAATACTGTTAGAAATTCTTTTTGGTAAGGAACATATTAAGGTTGGTATAGGCCTAATACAGATAAGCATAAGATAGGGACAAGCCTAAGGATAAGCTAAATCGTATGCTTAGCAGGGTTAACTCTTAGCTTTGGGCCAAGTTCAATAGAGTCACTAAGACTCCCTTCACTTTAGGCTCTATAGGGCCAAGGCTGGCACACATTAGGGATGGAAATGTTTTGTTATAGTTATTCTCCTTCAAAACTCACTCATTCACTCACATTCTTCTTTTCAAAACTATCCCTTATAGTAGAAGGTGGTCAATGTTTATTTATGATCTACTAATAACTTCTTGATCATAGTAGCTAACTATAACTCAGAAGATATTGCAAACAAGTAATGACCAGCATATTTAGTTCTTCATTACATAAAATGGTAAATTAATTATTTAATTTTTGTCTATTCTGCAACTATATGAATCATCAACTTGTAACTAAAATGAAGTGATCAGTGTCTTGTCCATTGTAATATAGAGTCAAAACCAACAACTCAAACCTATTCAATTAACTTGTAATTAAATTTGTCAACAATGATATCTGAATTTCATTCTTACCATATCCTTCTCATAAACCCTAAAACCTATCACTTGTAGAAAGTAATTACTTAATTATTTGAATTAAGAGCAATTCATAAGAGATATAAAATTTATCTAAATTGCATTCAACTAAAAGAACATCATTCACTTCAATCTCAAGTGTTAGAAATATAGAAGGAGTAACTAAGAGGGGGGGTGAATCTGTTACCACTATAATAAATCCTAGATACCTTAGATGCGAGCAATAAATTTTACACTAAGAAAACTAATTGCTGTTGTTACTTGGTAAACTCACAAAAAATGCTATAACTTGATAAATGTAGAGTGTGAATTACTTTAGTAGATCTAACATTAATAGTAATTAATTTGCAAGCATAAGAGAAATAACATGAACACATGAGACACAAGATTTAATGTGGAAACCCAATATGGGAAAAACCACCAATGTAACTAGTTACTATTTTTTTCTCTTCTGAAGTGAGCCTTGTTAAGAGCCAACCCTATTAAAGGTTACAAAAAAAACTATTAAGTGTGACCCTATTAGAGGATTTAATCACCCTGTTAGAAGTGGCCTTGCAAGAGGTCTTAAAATAATTAAATGGAATTGTCACCTTGTTAGAGGATTTACAACTAGTTGTTAAACTAACTCTATTAAGAGATTTTAGATCACTGCTACAATGGTTAGAGAGTAACAATAAAATGACTTGATTGTGATGCAACTAAATTTCTTAATATAGATCTCTATTCCACTTAAAAACTTGATCCTTCCTGATCGAATGTTACTTTTCTGCTCCATAAGAATATCTGCTTATCCTTCAAGTTCACTCTTACTCTTTCATTCTTAATTCAATCAACACACTTGCACACACACTTGAAAACCACAACTTGACCTTACATTTATACCTTATAGATTGTCCAATATTCATCATCATAGTCAGCTAGAAACAATACTCAAAATAATTAAGCTTCATATGCCAAGATAAAAAAATCCTTCATTAGCCAACCCTACTCGGTAAACACTAGTTCTGAGACGATTAACTATGTTAACCAAAAAAAGCTCGGTTAACATTGTGAATTTGCAAAAAATCCTTTGGTAACCGAGTGAACTCTATCTTCTTCCATAATTTTCTTTGATGCCCAAGTGAGCTTGGTACACACTATCTTCATAGAGTAAGCTTCAAGAATGCTTGGTAGACAAGTAAAACTATCTTGTTGACCAAGTGAGCTTGGTAAGCACTAATTGACAACTGATATGACATTTTTGTAACATCAAAGACTATTAGAAATGCTTTAGAATAATTTGGGGGGGGGGGGGGGGTGAATTAGTTATTGAAGGTCCAAATGTCCTAATAAAACTTTTTCATCAAGTAAGGTGTGCTCATCAAACTATTCATTCATCCAAGCTTTAAACTTTCCTACTTAGCTAGTTACTTTAAATCAACATACAAGCATAACACATGAAGAATCAACACATAACACAACAATATACATGGAAACCCAATTTAGGAAAAACCACTAGTAACATGCTACTCAATTCTCACTCTTCTGAAGTGATGCCTTGTGAAAGGCCTACCATATTAAAGGCTATAAAACACTATTAAATGTGACCTGGTTAAAGGATTTATCCACCCTATTAGAAGTGGGCCTTGTTAGAGGATTTTAGAACATTCACTTGGAATGCCACCCTGTTAAAGGATTTACAAATGGCTATTTTACCAACCTAAGTCCATAGGATTTTACCCTTACTGATACAATTGCTAGAGAGTAACAATAAAGGGCTTTGACCTAATTACAATTCACAACTTATCTTGCAAATTTCAAATCACTATTTAGCTCATAACATTGCCTGGTTTTTAATCTCTTCAGCTTTGACAACTTGTCCTCCTCTTAAGCTTTGTCTAATTGAGTCTTCATGCTCAATGTACTAGTGCAATCATCTCTCTCTGACCACTTATCAAAGAAAAGTCTTTGTGCTCTATTCTTCCTTCTCCTTGATGTATTCACCTTGAAACCCTTCAAGTACTTCACAATTTGGTGCACCAACAAGTCTTGCTTCTTGGCCTGTGATTGCTTAAATAGAAGTCTAGAATCCTCTTTCTAGCTCAATTCTTCCCTTCTTTAATTTTGGTTCGAATGGATTAGGTAGGATTTGTTGAATCTAACTCATATCTTGTTCCTTCTAAAAACATCTTGAAGAATCCTCTTGAATTCACGTAAAAATGGTTTATCTAAAATCTTGTGCCTCCAACTCATCATCCTTATCCTCCATCTAGTTCACAAAATTTAATGTAACAATCTTGTTGGCTCAGATTTAGTGAATCTTTGACTTTTCAAATAATGCAACAGCTTGGCACTATTGAATTTTGGTGCTTGGCACATACTGTGTTACATGACATCAACTACATTTTACTAATGCTCAAAACCTAATGTAGGTTCACTCAACATCCACTAAGTTTTTTTGATGCTCGACACCTGAACACACTTGGCTCCTTCTGTATCACTCCACACACACTAGATTTTGCATTTGCTCAGCTCTAACTAAAAATTTACTCAACTCCAATGAGCTTGCTTGGCACTCACTAATGAACTTAGTTAAGCTTTGTAGTCAACCTTGTTACTACTCAGACTACTAAAGTATCTAAGTGTGGCCAACCTTTGTATCTTCAAGTATACTATCAATACATCATTTTACCATTGTCTTAACTAATCCTTGCACTTTATTATAAAACCATAACTCAACCTTTCCCTTAGGTACTTTCATTTTACCTTTTCGATCAAATTCTCTTCATCAATCAACTAAGTGATAATACTTGGATCTTATAAGCAATTGTCATTCCAACAAATAGCAAGTTTGACATCAATGAAAAAACAATGATTGAAAACACTCTTTATCAAACAACTTCCTTCTTTACAGTAATCTCCCTCTTTGATCTTCAAAAATGATATTTTCAATTAGATTTCCAACAATCTCCCTCTTTGGCATTGATGGAAAACCAAACTAATCAACCATCAGACCGACCTATTCAACAAAGTTATCAAGATGCTAACTAGGTTAGAACAGTAAGTCAAATGCCAAAAAAAAATTGTGTTACCGTCAATTTTCACATCTCTCTCTGTGATCTGATATCCTAATTACTTTTCTTCTACTTCTCCCTCTTGGCTGATGTTTCCTTTCTCCTTTATTGTTCACTTTGATCTTGTACTGCTCTTGACTTCCTTTTGCATTATTTATCCCTCTATCCATTTTATCCTATAGATTTGATCAATTTTTTCTCTTTCCACTTTTTTCTCTTTGTTGTTGATCAGTTTCTTGCTACTTCTCCCTTGAATGTTGTTGATCAATTTTTGCATATCTCTCCCTCTTTGACAACAATGCCGAAGACATATTTCTTTAGCATCTTATCATGAAAGTATAACATTGTGTAGGTACTCCAATTTCTCCCTCTATCACTTTACTTGTGACTGATTTGGAATTTCAGCACTTTGATTACTTCAGGCATGATCCTAAAGTAAATATTCTCTGCATCAATTTGTAATATTTCATCAATCCACTTGTTTGATGCAGGTCAATCTTGCTTATTCTTAAGTAGTCTTGGGTAGGAGTATTACCCCTAACTTTCCTCTAAGATACTCAAAAACATCTTTAGGTAGTGGTTTTGTGAAGATGTCAGCAATCTTTTCTTTTGAACTAATGTATTCCATTTTCACTTGTTTGTCTTCCACCAATTCTCTTACATAGTGATACTTAATTGCAACATGCTTTTTTTTGACATACATCATAGGATTATTTGATATATTGATGGCACTTGTGTTATCACAATAGAGTATCACAGGTTTAGTTACCTCTTCCTTCATACCTCACAATAGATGTTTGATCCATACAATATTGGTGCAATTGGTAGAAACAACAACATACTCAGATTCTACTGTGGATTGTGAGGTACAACTTTACTTTTTTCTGGTCCAAGTAATCAATCTTTTCCCTAAGAAAAGTGCTCCTCCTCTAGTACTTTTTCTATCATCAGTATTACCTCCCTAGTCTACATCAGTGTAGGCTCTCAACTCAAACTTTTCACTTCTCTTGTATTATAGCCCAAAGTCATCAGTTCTTTTTAGGTACCTCAGTATTCTTTTTATTGTCATAAAATGATTTTCTCTTGGATTAGTAGAAAATTTTGCCACTATTCCAACTACTAATGCAATGTCTAGTCTACTATGCACAACATACTACAATTTTCCAATCATTGATCTATAGAATGTCTAATTCACTTTAATAGATTCATCATTCTTGGATAGCTTATGTCTTGTTACCATTGGTTTACTGACTAGTTTTGAATCTTTTAAACCAAATTTTTTTAGTATCTCCTTGATATATTTTTATTGGGTCACAAATATGCCATGCTTTAGTTGATGTACTTGCAATCCAATGAAGAATTTGATTTCTCCAAACATTGACATTTCAAACTCATGTTTCATCTGATTAGCAAAATCTTTGCATAGAACATCTTTTCCTCCAAATATTATATCATCAACAAAGATTTTAGATATCAAAATTTCTTTACCTTTTTTGGCCTTGATATATAGGTTATTATCATTATCTATTCTCTCAAATCCAATCTTCACAAGATATTTTTGCAATCTCTCATACCATACTCTAGCTACTTGCTTCAAACCATAGAGTGCTTTGTGTAGTTTGAAAACCATATCCTTGTTGTTATCATCAACAAATCCTTCTGGTTATTCTATGTAGAATTCCTCTTTCAATATACCATTCAGAAAACTAGACTTTACATCCATTTGGTAAAGTTTAAAACCTTTGTAGGCAACAGATTCAAGTAGTGTTCTTACTTCTTCCATTCTTGTAACAAGGGAAAATGTTTCCCATTAATCTAGTCCTTCTTCTTGCGCATAACCTTTTCACACTAATTGGGTTTTGTTTCTTGCTATCTCACCATTCTCGTCAAGCTTGATCCTAAATACCCATTTGGTACCAATCGCATTTTTATTAACTGGTCTAGGAACTAGGGTCTAGGTTTTGTTCTTCTCAATCTGATCTATCTCCTCTTTCATAGCTCTATACTAGTGATCATCTTGTAGTGCATATTTCACTATTTTATGTTCAATCTTGCTCAATATGCATGATTCATTCCTTAGTCTATTCCTTGTCATTGGTTTGGCATCCTTGTCACCAGTGATTTTTTCTACAGGGTGATGCCTTCTCACATATCTAGATAGTCTTGGTTCTATCCTTCTTTCCATGCTTGGTCCTTCAGCTTCAGAATCACTTTGCACATCACTTTCAAGTGTTTCATCATTTCTTCCATGTGTACTATTTTTAGAGTTTGAATGTACATTATTTTCATTCTACAAATCAATTTCTGAATGTAGCTTGACATTCATTGGTTGTGACTCGACTGATACTAATATTTTTTGCTAATTTCCAACTTGATTAGCAGATTCATCTTCAATAGGCATTGCTTCATATAAATATACAAAATATATGTACTCTTCTGGTTTCTTAGATTCATCAACTTGGAATTCTACATGCTTGTCAAAATTTACATTTGCACTATCCACAATCTTGTTAGTGTTAGTATTCAAACACTTATATACCTTACTCCTAGTGGACTATCCAAGGAATATGCCTTCATCACTCTTTGCATCAAACTTTCCATTTCTAGTATCTTTAAGAATATAACATTTACAACCAAATAATTTGAATTTTTTTACATTGGGTGAGTGACCATACCATAGTTCAAAAGGTGTTGCATTTGTACCTTTCTTGACTTGGACTCAATTTAGGGTATAAATAGTAGTACTTACAACTTCTCTCCAGTACTTCAAAGAAACATTTTTCTCCATCATCAATGTTCTAGCACAGTCTATCACTTATCTATTCCTCCTCTCTACAATGCCATTCTGTGGGGGAGTTCTTTGTGTTGATGTTTGTCTCTTGATTCCTTTATCATTGCAAAATGTCTCAAATTCTTTTGATGCAAACTCTCTTCCTCTGTCTGATCTTAAGCACTTCAGACTCTTTCCTATTTCTTTCTCAACTCTGGCCAAATACCACTTAAATATTTGAAATGCATCATATTTTTTCTTTCAGAATATGGTAGTCATCATCCTAGAGTAGTCATCAACAAAAAACATTATATATATGTCTCCTTGATAGCTTTGAACTTCTATTGGGCAGCATAAGTCTATATGTTCTAGTTCTAGTACTTCTTTGGAAGTGTGGGTTTTGCTTTTGAAACTAGACTTAGTCATCTTTCCTAGTTGACATTGTTTGCACATTGTATTTTCAAGCTTTTTTAACTTAGGTAAACCTCCAACTTTCTTCTTTTTGCTGATACTAATCAGATTATCAAAGTTAACATGACACAACCTTTTATGCCATAGCCACACATCATCAAGTTTTACAATAAGATAGGTTGCATCTTCCATATCTAGGTAAAATAGATTACTCTTAGTTTCTTTACCTTTTCCTATTAGATTTCTATTAGTATCATAGATTTTGGTAGTTTTGTTTCCAAATTCTACTTTGCAACCTACATTGCCTAATTGTGATACACTCAACAAATTGTAGTTCAATCCTTCAACATAGTATGCATTATCACATAAGATTTTCTTTGTAAGTTTAATAGAACCTTTTCCTTTGATTTGACATGGAGAATTATTACCAAATCTAACACTATTTCCATCATACTGAGTAAAGGTAATGAACTTAC
Source organism: Cupressus sempervirens (assembly GCA_028749045.1). Lineage (NCBI taxonomy): Eukaryota > Viridiplantae > Streptophyta > Pinopsida > Cupressales > Cupressaceae > Cupressus > Cupressus sempervirens. Next base: position 795,907,446 of record CM053793.1, read on the forward strand.
TTTTGTCTCCTATCATGTGATGTGAGCATCCACTATCTATGATCCACTTGTCATTCTTGTTCACATAGGTTACAAATGTTGTTGCTTCATCTTCATCCAATTCATCCTTCATGGGTAGATAGACTACTTCATCATCATTCTCATCAGAATCCTCTTCAATAATGTAGCATCTTTTGCCTTTATCCTTGTAATATTTGCTATCATCATCTCTTTTATTTTTGTACTTGTTTCCTTCTTTGAAGTTCTTCTTCTATGTAAATCTTCCAGTAATATTTCCCACTTCATTGCAATTTAAAAAAATGATAGACAGCTTACCTTTGAATTTATCTTTTCCTCTATGAAATCTTCTAGCCAATAATGCTTCCAATTGTTCCACATCTTCCTCATCTGTGCTGCTATTATTGGATGCATGTTTTCCTTTTCTACTCCTCTTCTTTGATTTCACCTCCTCAGTGTCTTTCAATGTTAGGTTAACCTTTAAAGAAAATTCAAGATTCTCAGGACTATAGTTATCAAAATTGGACAATTCAAATGCAGTGAGTCTTCCTACTATCCTTTCAAAAGATAGCTAGTTTCCTAGTACACATCTTAACTCCTAGATGGCTGAACCTCTAATAGCATAGATGGAGAGTAAAGTTCTTAAGTATTTTTTGTTAATAATATCATCTTCTAGTTGACCACCTACTTACCACTTCTTTCATTCTAGAGGTATATTGGGCAGCATTCTCACCTTCCTCCATTTACATGTCATCAAAATTTCCTCTAAGGATTTCTCTTTTTACTCTTTTAACATTCTAATCTCCTCCATAGATATCTAACAAGGCTTTCCACATCTTGAATACAAAATCAAATCCTTTGATCAAATTTAGCATAATTGCATGTAGAGGCAATCTTCAACATTGCTTGATTGTGCTCCTTCCTTTTGTTCAAATCATCTATAGTAAGGGGTCCAGTTGGATCTACATGTTCCACTCCAATTGAGGTTTTTTTATAATCACCAATTGATCCAAGGTGTAGCTTCATTAGACTTTTTCATGCAATGAAGTTATCTCTGTTAAGCTTGGGAGCTTCTCTCTTGGACATCTTAATCTTCTTTCTTCTAGTACCTTTAAACTAAATCAGTAGATAGCTTTGATACCAATTGTTAGAAATGCTTTAGAATAACTTGGGGGGGGGGGGGGGGGGGGGGTGTGAATCAGTTATTCAAGGTCCAAATGTCCTAATAAAAGTTTTTCATCAAGTAAGGTGTGCTCATCAAATTGTTCATTCATCCAAGCTTTAAACTTTCTTACTCAGCAAGTTACTATAAATCAACATGCAAGCATAACACATGAAGAATCAACACATAACAAAGTGATTTATGTGGAAGCCCAATTTGAGAAAAACCACTAGTAACATGCTACTCAATTCTCACTCTTATGAAGTGATGCCTTGTGAAAGGCCTGCCCTGTTAAAGGCTACAACACACTGTTAAATGTGACTTGGTTAAGGGATTTATCCATCCTGTTAGAAATGGGTCTAGTTAGAGGACTTTAGAAAATTCACTTGGAATGTCACCCTATTAAAATATTTACAAATGGCTATTTTACCAACCTAAGTCCATAGGATTTTACCCTAACTAATACAATTGCTAGAGAGTAACAATAAAGGGCTTTGACCTTATTACAATTCACAAAATATCTTGTAGATTTAAAATCACTCTTTAGCTCATAACATTGCCTGGCTTTCAATCTCTTAAGTTTTGACAACTTGTCCTCCTCTCAAGCTTTGTCTCCTTGAGTCTTCATGCTTAATGTACTAGTGCAATCATCTCTCTCTGACCACTTATCGAAGTAGAGTCTCTGTGCTATGTTCTTCCTTCTCCTTGATGTCTTTACCTTGACACCCTTCAACCACTTTACAATTCGGCACACTAGCAACTCTTTCTTCTTGGCTTGTGACTACTTAAATAGAAGTTTGGAATCCTCTTTCTTATTTGATTCTTCCCTTCTTTAATTTTGGTTCGAATGGATTAGGTAGGATTCATTAAATCTAACTCATATCTTTTTCCTTCTAAAAATATCTTGAAGAATCCTCTTGAATTCACCTAAAAATGGTTTATCTTAAATTTTGTGCCTCTAGCTCATCATCCTTATCCTCCATCTGATTCACAAAATTCAATGTAACAAACTTGTCAGCTTAGATTTTGTGAATCTTTGACTTTTAAAATAATGCAGCAGCTTGGCACTATTAAAATTTTGGTGTTTGGCACATACTATGTTACTCAACATCAACTACATTTTACTGATGCTTGACACCTACTGTGGGTTCACTCAACATGCACTAAGTTTTTATGATGCTTGACACCTGAAGTTTTCTTAGCACCTAAACATGCTTGGCTCCTTCTGTATCACTTGACACACTCTAGATTTTACATTTTCTCAGGTCTAACTAAAAATCTAATCAGCTCCAACTAGCTTGCTTGACACTCACTAATGAACTTAGTTAAGCTTTGTAGTCAACTTTGTTACTAATCATACTACTAAAGTTTCTATGCATGGCCAACCTTTGTATCTTCAAGTATACTGTCAATATATCATTTCACCATTGTCTTCACTGATCCTTGCACTTCTTTACAAAATCATAACTCAACCTTTCCCTTAGGTACTTTTGTTACATCTTGTTGATTAAATCCTCTTCATCAATCAACTAAGTGATAGTACTTGGATCTTATAAGCAATTGTCATTCCAGAAAATAGCGAGTTTGACATCAATCACAAAATAATGATTGAAAACACTCTTTATCAACCACCTTCCTTCTTTACAACAATCTCCCTTTTTGATCTTCAACAATGATCTTTTCAATTAGATTTCCAACAAAGACAACACACAATTAGACAATTGTATCCAATAATCGCCCTCTTTGGCATTGATGGCAACACAACATGTCATAGCACAATGAAATTTGAGAACAAGACTTTCTTTGACAAATTTTTTTTCTCCCTCTTAGATTTTCCACAAAAACTTCTTCTTTCATGCAGTAATCTCCCTCTATGAAGGAATTACATAACTTCTATGACAATATACTTCTCCCTCAAAAAGATATAATTTTTTTTTAGAAATATATGACAGTAATCTTATCCCTCCTTGACATCACATGCCAAAGACAACACATACCAAATTAGTACCAATGTACCTTGAGTTCTAATTCATATGCAATATTCTCTTGACTATGTTACATTAACTGATCGATCTTCAACTTGGTTCCTATGATGCACCACTAAAACTTGATTTGGTGAGCTTCAGATAGGGGAATGACCCCTAACTTACCTCTTAGATACAAGAATGCATCCTTAAGTAATGGTTTGGTAAATATGTCTACAATCTATTTTTGTGTGTGGACATATTCCAATCTGATTTCTTTATCCCACACCAATTCTCTAACAAAATGATATTTTATAGCAATGTGCTTAGTTTTGGAATGCATCATTGGGTTCTTTGATATGTTAATTGCACTGGTATATCACAAAACATGAAAAATGGTTCTTTGATCTCAACCTTCATGCCTTCCAACAATTGTTTAAACCAAACAATGTTAGAACAATTTACCGTTGCTACATATTCTACTTCTGCCATGGATTGGGATGTGTAGTTTTGCTTCTTGCTTGTCCAAGATACCAAACTTTTACCAAGAAAGAATGCTCCACCACTTGTGCTTTTTTTGTCATCAAGATTTCCTACCCCATCACTATTACTGAATACCTTTAGGTCTAAGTTTCCTCCAAGTTTGTAAAATAAACCATAGTCTTTAGTACCTTTTAGATATCTCAAGATTCTTTTGATTGCCATTATATGATTTTCTCTGGGTTTAGCTAAGAATCTTGCCACTATCCCAATTTCTAAAGTAATATCAAGTCTTGTGTGAACTATATACTATAATTTCCCAATCATTGATTTGTATAAGGTCTGATCTACCTCTTTGGAATCATCATCTTTGGTAAGCTTGACTCTAGTACACATAGGGGTACCAACTAGTTTTGAATATTCTATACCAAACTTCTTGAGTATCTCTTTGATATACTTAGATTGAGTAATGCAAATACCATTCTTGTTCTACTATGTCTACAATCCAACAAAGAATTTTATCTCACCAAACATGGACATTTCAAAATCTTTATTCATTTGTTCTAAAAATTCTTTGCATAGATCATCATTCCCTATAAATAGAGTATCATCCACAAATATCTCTGCCAATACAATCTTGTTATCTGGTCCTTTCTTGATATAAAAACTACTATTATCATTAGTTCTTTGAAAACCAATCTATATAAGGTAGTTATGTAACCTTTCATACCATGCTCTTGGAGCCTGCTTTAGACCATATAATGCTTTGTGTAATTTGCAGACCATGTCCTTTTTGTCTAGATCAACAAAACCTTCTAGTTGTTCAATGTAGACTTCTTCATCAAGAATACCATTGATAAATGCATATTTAACATCCATCTGATATACTTTGAATCCTTTGTGAGTAGCATATGAAAGTAGGGTCCTAACACCTTCTAATCTTGCAACAAGAGCAAAAGTCTCATCATAATCAATTCCTTCTTCTCAAGAATAGCCTTTGCATACTAGTCCAACTTTGTTTCTTGATACCTGTCCATCTTCATTCATCTTATTTCTCAATACCCATTTTGTTTCAATCACATTTTTATCCTTAGGCCTAGGAACAAGGGTCCAAGTTTTGGTTTTCTCTATTTGTTCTATTTCTTCATTCATAGCCTCAATCCAAATTTCATTTTCCAATGCATCTTTAACACTTCTAGGTTCAAAATAGGCAAGTAAATAGGTACCTTTCAATTTTCTTCTTGTAATAGTACCTTTTGATTTATCTCCAATAATATGATTAGGTGCATGATGCCTTTTGACATACTTGGCCAATACAGGTTGTTTACCTTTTGAATGAATTGTACTATCTTCATTTTAAATCTCAACTTCTAGCTTGGGTCATTCAAACTAGGTAGGCATTGGTTTGGTAGCTTTAGAATGTGACTTAGGTCCCTGTGAATTGATTTAAACTTCTTGCAACTTGGTAGCTAAAGAAGACTCAGGAGGTGAAGTCTCCTTATTGTTAGATGTGACTAGCAACGTATCAATTTTGAAGTAGACAAATCTTCTATATTCTTCTAGTTCTCTTTTGCTTTCTTTTGTAGTCTTTTTTGCAAACTTGTCAATTCTCACATGTGCACTTTCTATAATTTTATGAGTAGAAAAATTCAAACATCTATATGCCTTATGCAAAAATATCCTAAGAATATACCTTCATCACCTTTTACATCAAACTTGCCTTTTCTAGACACTTTCAATATAAACATTTACTGCCAAATACTTTCAAGTAACTTACATTGGGTTTGTAGCCATACCATAATTCATAGGGAGTTTTATGTGAGTCATTGTTCAACTAAACTCAATTCAAAGTATGGACTGCAGTGCTAATGGTTTCCTTCCAATATTTGATAGCGACATTATTTTCAATCATTAGAGTCCTTGCACAATCCATGATGGATTTGTATCTTCTTTCAGCTATTCCATTCTACTTGGGAGTAGTAGGGGCTGATACCTTCCTTTTGATTCCTCTTTCAATGCAAAAGTTATTAAATTCATTGGAGATGAATTCACCACCTCTATCTAATCTTAAGCATTTCAATCTTTTTCCTGTTTCTTTTTCTACTCTTGCTAGATACCATTTGTTTTTTTTAAATACTTCTAAATTTTCTCTAATATACATCACAATCATCATTCTAGAATAGTCATCAACAAAAAGAAAAATGAATTTTTTTTCACTATAACTTTCTATTCCAATGGGTCCACATAGGTCAGTATGCACAATTTCCAAGACATCTTTAGATTGATAGCTTTTGCTCTTAAAACTAGTCTTTCCCATTTTGCCAATCTAACAATTTTTGCATAAACCAACATCTAGTTTCTTCAAACTAGGGATACCTCTTACTTTTTAGTATTTGCTTATCTTGACCATATTATCAAAGTTTAAATGACAAAGTCTTTTGTGCCATAACCAATTGTCTTCCATTTGAGCAATAAAATATGAGCAATCACAAAGATTAAGATAAAATAGGTTACCTCTTGTTTGTTTTCCTGATCAAATCAGATTCCCTTTGTCATCTAGAAGTCTTTCCTTGCCATGCATAAATTCTATCTTAAATCCAATGTTCATTAGCTATGCCAAACTTAGTAGATTATGTTTTAATCCTTCAACCCAATAAGCATTATCACATACAAGCTCATTGGTTAATGAGATTCAACCTTTCCCTTTTATACAACAAGGTTCATTGTTTCCAAACCTTACACTACCTCCATCATAGTGTTCAAAATGTTCAAACTTTGTTCTATCTCTAGTCATATGATGTGAACATCCACTGTCTATGATCCATTTATCATTTTTACTAACATGAGAGAAAAGTGACATCTTATCTTCCTTTTCATTAGATTCATCTTTTACAACAATGTATACTATCTCATCTTCACTATTATCAAAATCTTTAGCCATGAAGCAAGTTTTCTTACCTTTGTAATTTTTGAAATCCTTTTTGCCTTTGTACTTGTGACTCTTCTTCTCATCTTTGCTTTTTTTTTTTGGGCACTTGGCAGTAATATGACCAATCTCTTCACATTAAAAATAGATTAGGGGAACTTTACCTTTGTATTTTCCTCTACATTTAGAATATTTCTTTGCAAGTAAAGCTTCAATAACTTCATGATCACTATCAGAACTTTCCTTTGTTTTCTCTTCACTTTTTGATTGAATGTCCCTTATTTTCTTGCCTTTCTCTTTGAGTGAAAATTTAGCTTCAAATTCAAGCTTAACATTTTTGGAAGCTAGAACATAATTGTCAAAGTTATCTAGCTCAAAAGCTATCAATCTTCCTACCAAGGCATCCAAACTTAACTTGTGATTTGGATCACACCTCTTTTATTGAATAGAAGATACTCTAATTACATAGATAGGAAGCAATGTTATGAGAACTTTATTGACAATAGTTTCTTCCTTCATTTCTTCTCCAGAAGCTCTAATTACACTGGCACTAGCTTTGATTCTTTACACATATTTGGCAACATTTTCATCTTCGCTCATTCTCATCTGATCAAACTGTCCTCTAAGGCTTTTTTCTTTGGCTCTCCTTATATTTTCATCACCACCATGGATATCATTTAGCTTTTTCCACATATCAAAAGTAGTTTTATAGTCTTTGATCTCATCAAATTCATCATAGCTGAGAGTAGATGCAATATCAATCATCATGGCATTATGGTTCTTTTTCTCAACAAGATCTCCAATAGATAATGTACTAGTAGGAGTTTTGTATTATTCATCAAGGTATTTCAAGCCTAAATCACTAATGGTGGCTAGCTGAAGTCTCGTGAGTCTCTACCATGTTGAAAAGTTGTCTCTATTTTGCTTTGGAATCTCTCTCTTTTATAAGACATCCTAATCTTTAACTTAGGTCCTTGAAACCTTCTTGCAAGTACCAAAGGCTCTGATACCAATTGTTGGAAATATAGAAGGATTAACTAAGAGGGGGGATGAATTAGTTACCACTAAAATAAATCCTAGATCCCTTACATGTCAACAATAAATTTTACACTAAGAAAACTGATTACTATTGCTACTTAGTAAACTCACAAAAAATGTAGTAACTCAGTAAATGTAGAGTGTGAATTACTTTGGCATATCTAACATTAATAGTAATTAATTTGCAAGCATAAGAGAAATAATATGAACACATGAGACACTAGATTTAATGTGGAAACCTAATATGGTAAAAACCACCAATGTAACTAGTTACTATTTTTTGCTCTTCTGAAGTGAGCCTTGTTAGGAGCTAACCCTGTTAAAGGTTACAAAAAAAATTGTTAGGTGTGACCCTATTAGAGGATTTAATCACCCTGTTAGGAGTGGCCTTGCAAGAGGTCTTAAAAAAATTCAATGGAATTGCCACCTTGTTAGAGGATTTATAACTAGCTGTTAAACCAACTCTGTTAAGAGAGTTTAGGTCACTGCTATAATGATTAGAGAGTAACAATGAAATGACCTGATTGTGATGCAACTAAATTGATAAATATAGATCTCTATTCTACTTAAAAACTTGATCTTTCCTAATTGAATGTTAGTTTTCTACTCCACAAGGATATCTTCTTATCCTTCAAGTTCACTCTTACTCTTTCCTTCTTAATTCAATCAACACACATGCACACACACTTGATAACCACAAATTGACCTTACATTTATACCTTCTAGATTATCAAGTCAGCTTAATACAAATTACAATCACCAATATTCATCATCATAGTTAGCTAGAAACAATACTTAAAATAATTAAGCTTCATATGCCAAGATAACAAAATCTTTCATTAGCTAACCTTGCTAGGTAAACACTGGTTTTGAGATGATTTCCTATGTTAACCAACAGAAGCTCAGTTAACATTGCAAATTTGCAAAAAATCCTTTGGTAACTGAATGAACTTTGTCTTCTACCATAATTTCCTTTGACGCCTGAGTGAGCTCAATAGATACTATCTTGGCAGAGTAAGCTTCAAGAACGCTCGATAGACAAGTAAAACTATCTTGCTAACCAAGTGAGATCAGTAAGCACTAACTGACAACTGATATGACAATTATGTAACATCAAAGACAACACACAATTAGACAATTGTATCCAACATCAAGATCATAGATATATAAGGAAGGAGAGAAAATTAGAAGACATGGATATGTAGGATTTCCCTTCTATATTGATTTCATTTGAAAATGAATACAATACTGATAAAAACTTGAATTATAATCCAGAACTTGACAATTGATACTTGGTATTCACTATATTCTCAAGTATACAAAACTAGTTACATTCATATAATTATTAAAACTTGGACAGACTGTAAAAAGACATTAAAACAAGAATAAAATATCGACCACCACTCCACATCTTGGGAATCCTTATATAGAGGATTACAACAAGCTTCAGATGGGAGTCCTTTCCCTACATACTTCTATTTGCAAGAAATTCATGATGTAATCTTCCTCCCAAATTAGCTTATTTCTAGGAAGAGTGTACTTCCTCATTTGTTTAAGAGCATTCCTCACCAAGTCATTTGGATCATAGGTTCTAGTTGGGGTAGATGGAAGTTTAAATCCAACCAAACACTGATCTATCTCTTCTATAGCATCCTTCCCTATCAAAAAATTACCTATCTTGGTATTTCTGGCTACAAAAGAGTCTGTCTTGATAGGAGGGCCTAAATAATCTTTATTCATCATTAGTAATTGCTAGAAAAATTCTAACTAGACTAAACACTCAGGGACATATTTGGATAATACATGGAGAGGCCGAGGACACCCAGAAACTCTTATAATAAAAAAATTCTAAAATAAAAACAAACTAGTCTAGGCATGGCTAAGTACCCTATCCCCATTTGGGCAAGTAGATGATCTAATTAACATCCTTAATCCCCTAGGTATTCTCTTATTTATATCCATTAACATATACATGATTGGAAAAACAAAATCATTATAGAAAGCAATAGTACTAGCATAGGAATAAAACATCTTCTAGAAGTGAGTCCACAATTACATAGGTAAGGTTTCTCCATTCTCCTCAGTGGCCTTGATAAAGTTTGGATAGATGTGCCCTATATTCTTGAAAAGGATAATGTGCATCAACAATGAATAATGGAAAAAATTGATGTTTCCCATTTCTCCCATCTAGGAAGCCACAATCTCTTCTTGCATCCTTTCAATGATTTGTTTCACAAATTCATAACATAAATTATGATTTGGATCCTACATATCCAATTCCATGATATATATAGCCTGGGGTATTCATGGTGCCATCAACTCCCACCACCTTTTCAATTCCATGGATGGTGTATCTAAAATATTTGTAGAAAAACTCAAGTGGAATTAGTTCTCCTACCTTCTTAGGAAACTCCCCCTTTTATTTCTTTGATTTGGGAATGTGCCTCCTCATGACAATAAGAGTAAAGAAACTCTTGGAATTCTTGAAGGTTTCATTCATTTTTTCTTTGTCAATTTTCTTTGTGAGATGTCCACATAGGTCAAAGACCTCAAAAATAGTCTCCCTATATAATCTACGTAGGATACTCATATCCTTTCTCTAGAAGGCCTTGGTTATGAATTATAAGATTTCATTAATGCCTTTACCAGGTCAACATCAACTATCATCTCTAGCATTATCAACTTCACCATTTTTTTGATTCAAGGGTTATAGATTGGTGATTTTCCATACTTATTTTCATAAAAATACTAGAATAATTCATTCTCATTGGTATTAGGTATAATGGCATCCTTGTAGAAGGAGTATACATCTTTGAAGACATGGGCATTCAAAGTTTGAATGTGAGAAGACCCTGGGAGAAAATACACCCACTCTTCTGCATGCAAAGTTTCCAATTTTGGCTTTGCCTACTCTGTGGTTTGTGAAGATTCTTGCACATCAATTTGAGCTATCATATTTCATTCTTCTTGTGCCATGATCTCTTGAACTAAAATTTTGGAACAATGTCTATCAATACTAGCTTTGAGGATGCTGAAAAACTCTCCAAATTCTTGGCACTCAAACTCTTATCTTTGAACTTATGCAAAATATTGTAACTCAAGAATCCATTATATCAACTTATTAATATAGGGAATGCAATAGAGGGGAGTTTATGTCTCTTAATGTCAACATGTGTAAGAAATCCCAAAATTTGCAAAAGTGCAAAGAAATGCATTGATTTGTTATTAGAGAGATTAGTGGTAGGCTTGTCAAGAAATAGTGACAGCTCTTTCAACTCTTTTTGCACTTTTGATAGGACATAACCTTTAAAGTCATAATGATGCCTCTAATAGTAATTTCTTGCTTAACATTTCATACTCGTGACTAGGTGACCATAATATTTCCTTCTTTCCACCACTTCATGGTTTATCCTTTATTGTTGTCAACTAAAAGTACAACCCTGTGCTCACAGGTTCTGAACCTTTAATTAACTTCAATAACATAGTCACACCATTCTACTAATAGTTACACTTACTACCTGCAACCCCATGAAAACCCTTGATTATTTAAGAGAACAAATTTCCACAATCCATTCTATTGTACTGATATGTTTCTAGATTCGATTGTGTTAAGATTTTTACCATCAAACATATTAGTACAACCCTTGATTAGTCATTAAGTCATAGTTTTGCACACCTATATGCACTTTAGTCCTTTGTTCCTACAATTGAGTGATCACCATATTTGACTTTGGGTTTAACTGCATCATATGGCTATGGCCTAATTATCTTTTATACTTAGTAACCATGCAACCAAGTGATCAAGCCCTTCTTAATTGTTCTCATCAGGTCACTAAATTAATAACCCTTATCCTTTCTGATGGTGCAACTAGGCAAACAAGTATTTTTTACACTTTCATAACAATGATCATCGAGTCATAACTAATTTCTTTAGCTATCTAGCTAGCATCGTGACTGTGTGGTGTAACATATCCTTAACCCTTTCGCCTAGTCATGGTCGAATAAGTGAAGACTTATCCATACCTTGTGACCATGCAAACACATATCATAATTGCCTTTGAAAAAGGCCCTACCTACCAGATGTCAACCTTTGGTTGGTCTAGGTTTGTTTTTTACCCTGGGTCCATCATGCCACGTGGAAATTAGTTGCATCATCACAACTCTAACCCATGATTATCTATTATCTAAAACCAAGGTTAGCATAAACCTCATGCAATCTTGTGATCAAATATTGTTCATAAGCTCTTTAAACCAATTTTGCATAGTCATAGTCAACTATTAACCTTCACTATCTAAATGCTTGACCATGTGACCAAAACAATCAGTCAGTCACTGCCAAGAGTTGATATAACATTTTATTTAGGTGATTGTGTGATCAAAGATCATCACCAACCACTTCTCTTGGTTGTGGTTTGAGAAGAGCCTAAGTGCCTATCTACCACTACTCAATGACCAAATAAAATAACTTCCTCACTGGGTCATGTCATTTGATGTTGCAGTTTGATGAAGAGCCCCGACCTTGTGACTAACCACAGTTGCCTGGTTGCACACTTAAAATCCCATGAGCTCTCACTTAGACACAAAGTGCCAACCTTATAGGTATTTGAAATTTTTAAAAAATAAAGAGTGTGGGATTAAAAAAAAGGGTTTTCTAGGGTAAATTACTTTTATGAAGATTTTAGGAAAACCCATGTTGATTGGCAAAGATAAAAGTTATCACAATGAGGGTTTTGCTATAGGATAAAAATAGGCTGCAATTAATCCTAACTACACAACAAAAAACACTTTCACAAATTTTTTTTTGGACATTAAGCCTAGTGAAAATAAGGGCTAATAAATACATTCACATTAGAAATGATATCAACAAGACTAAGTACAACAATAGCTGAAATCTTATCAACAAATACTTGTTGGCTCTCTGACATGGTGAATTTGAAGGATCCTACACACACCCTTGAGAGTGATCATGGCCTAGCTTGTTGGTAGGTGGAATGTTTTATGTTCAATATGCCATCTCTTAGAAAATGTTGTAAGAAGACTATGGTTTTCCTAGATATGGGGCATCTACAATAACTCACCAAATCCCATATATTTGAATATAGGCCTTTGCACGAGATCTAGCTAGGGCACAAGTCTCAACCTTAGCACCTCAGGTGCCCTAGATAAGTTTAGAAATATCTCTTGCATCACAAACACATCTAAATGTATCAGTACCTATTAGATGAGAATCATAACAAATCTAAGGATATCACTACTCAACTAGTAGAGCACTTGACTAAGTTATAATGATGCAAAATGATACATTTTCTAAATAAAATCCATTATTGGCTGAACTAGTATTATACAATACTTTATATTATACTGATATGATACTTTTTTTTCATATAATACTTCATCTAGGCTAGTACGATTGTTGGGTATGCTTGATATGATACAATACATAACTCTCAAATCATACTTTATAGAAACTAGAACTATCATGTGATTCTTTGCTTAACTAGGGTACAATACTTTAGTGATATCCTATGACATTTGACAATAAACTACTAAAACATGAGAAAAATATGGCAAAAATGCTCAAAAATAGTAAAAAAAAAGCTTGGATGTCAACCACTTACTAGGGAAGTGTATTGCTTTGATGTGGATCCTAATAAGACTTGGAGGTTTGTTTGGTGCAGTTTTCTCCCCATATTATTTCTATGGGGGTTTGGAGGTAGTGCCCTTGTGGGGTCTTGGGGCAGCACCCTACGTGCACTCCTTGTTGTAGTATAGGATAAGGTCAAGATGCAATGCCTCCATGGGGTTTTTCAGGGACAATGCCTCCGAAGCCAAAAATGACCTTATATTGTAAAAGGCATCAACTGCTATTTTTTATTATTGGATGACTTATTCTAACCCAAAATTTGTAAGTGGCAAAAGCTTGTATAAAAAGGCTTAGGGTTAGGGATTTCATAATGTAATGGTGATATTGTAGCTTCTAGTGGCAGTATTGAGCTGTAAGGGGTTGCAGTTGTAATCACTAAATAATAATAATATTGAACTTTCTATTGGTGGATATAGCCCATAGATTGAGTGAACCAAGTTGAATTTTATTGTCTTGTGTTCTCTTATGTGTGACCTATTGTTTTTTGATATTGGTTATGTTTGCATGTAACTATTATATTTGTCCAAGGTTAATCATAACATATAACGTTAGGGTTGGATGTGAAACTGACTATGCTTGAGTCAATGTCTCTCAATGAGAATTCTCATATCTACCATGGTGTTCTCTTACTATACTCTAAAATTTAAAAATCAAATGAGACATATGATTTGAGAATGACCCCTTGAGTCCCTTATTTATCCTTTTGACCTAATTTTTGAACTAGTCATACTTTCATGAAAATTGCATCCTTACCTAATTTTAATATCTTGGATCCATTTTTAGGATCAAAATAAAAATCCAAGTTCATCTTGATGGTAAAAATTTCATTTTAAAATTCTACCTTCTTTTGTGCAGTTGACCAACTTTTCTAGGCTTAATATCTTGAGCTTTCTAAAGCATATAGCATTCCTCCATTTCTTCATCATTTCTAATCTCTTCACCTATCTTCTCATTTATTCAATTTCATTGCATCTCATCTTTCTATTAGGATTTAAAAGAAAAAAATAGCAATTATATGCAAATATAACCAATGTCAAAAAATAATAAATTGCACAAAAGAGAACATAAGACACAAAGATTTAACATGATTCACCCAATCCCTAGGCTACATCCACCAAACAATGAGTCCAATATTCTTATTATCTAGTGATTACAACCTGATATCAATTTGTAATCCCTTACAACTCAATATCACTACAAGGAGCTAGAATCTCATAGTACCTTATGAAATCCCTAACTCTTAGCCATTTTGTACAAGCTTTTCACCGCTTACAAATTAGGGCTAGAATAAGCCAACCAATAGAAAAATATCATTTCTTACACCTTTTACAATAGTAAATTCATTTTTATCTTTAGAGAAATTGACCCTAGGACCCTACAAGGGGAGCTACCCCTTGACCTCACCTAGGGTGCTACCATAAGAACCCATAAGGAGTGTTGCCCCTTGGCCCCTAGAGAATGGGGGCATTGCCCCCAAACCTCAATAGCAAAATTTAGGGAGAAATCATGCTAAATAAAGTGGGAAAAAATAAGCCTTTAAGTCTAATTAGGCTCCATATCACAATAGTCTCCCACTTGGAGACTAATAGGAGTCCACAATAATAACCTTCCACTTGGAGATTGATCATAGCACCATTAAACTTGTAGCTCCTACTAGAATGTAAAACCACTCCAGATTTTGATATTCTTTAATTCTATTTAGTCTAGAAGATCAATTAAATCTAAAGAGGAGTTCAAATTCTCCCTTTTTAATTCCTCTTTAAACATATCTATTGGATTATCATCTGTATGCATCTTTTCCATCTTTAATTTCCCATTATCCAAAATTGTCTGAATGAATGGTACCATAATTGTGTGTATTTTATCTTTGAATGTAGATTAGAATTATTTACAAGATGAATGAAACTCTAGCTATCTATAAAAAAATATTTTTCCATCTTAGGGTGCCCCAAATCTTCCATGAAGAAATGAAGCCATGTCATCTTCTTGGTTGCCTTTGTAGCAGCAACATACTATGCTTCTGTGGTGGATAAAGAAAACATTCTATAACCGATAAATCCAACTCACTCTTGTCCCACCAATAGTAAAAATATAACTTGTAGTACTCCATCTAGTATCAAGACCCCCTACCAAATTTGAGTCAAAATAACCTTTTAAATTAGTAGTAGAGCCCCAAAAATGTAAACACTTACTGGATGTTCCTCTCAATTATTTGAGAATTCATTTGACTACATTTTAATGCTCAAACCCACGATGACTCATATACTTGCATTTAACTCCCTTTTCAAGTGAAATATCTAGCCTAGTACATACCATGGCATGCATCAAGGTCCCTATAGCTAAAGAATAAGGTACCTTAGACATCTTATCCTCCTCTTCTTGTATCTTTAGACACATCTCCTTAATCAATTTTACAAGACTAGGCATAGGTGTGTTGACATCTTTGGCATTCTCCATAGAGAAATATTGAAACACCTTCTCAATATAATTAGATTGAGATAATATCAACTTTTTCCTCTTCTTTTCTCTACAAATTCATATACCAAGGATTTTTTTTACTATCCCCAAGTCCATCATAGAAAATGAATGTGCTAATAATTGTTTTAACCCCTTACTGTGATCCATGTTAGACCCAAGTACAAGCATATAATCAACATATATACATTAAATAATGTATTTTTCATCATCCAACCTCTCAAAATAAACATAATGATTTGAATGACACCTAGCATATCTATTCTCATGCATAAAACTTTCAAATTTAAGATACCATTATTGAGGTGCTTTCTTCAAACCATATAAATGTTTCTTCAATTTGCACGCTAAATGCTCCTTACCTTTGACCTCAAATCCCTATGGTTGTGCCATATATATCTCTTCATCAAAATCAACATGAAGAAAATTGGTTTTAACATCAAGATACTCCAAATGTAAATCTTTAGTAGCCACAATACTTAAAACAATGTGAATAGAAGTCATTTTAACAACTAAATAAAATATCTCATCAAAATCAATGATCTTTTTCTATCCAAATCCTTTTAGTACAACTAACCTAGATTTAAATATTTTTCTTACATCCATCCTCTTCTTTCATCCTATAAAAATATTTATTCTGTAAAGCCTTTTTACCCATGGGTAACTTATATAAATCTTATGTCTAGTTTTTCAGCAACAAGTCCATTTCTTCAATCATTGCAGTCTCCCATTGAATCTTTGTATCCACTTGAACAACTTCATCACAACATTAAGGTTCATCAAAATATATTAATAAAATATAATACAAAGAGGGATAAAATATTTTTAGAGATCTACTTAGCCTTGTTGACCATCTAACATTTACTAGGGTTTTTGGTATTTATTGTTGTTGTTGTTATTGTAGAGCATAAGGAACTACTAGAACATCATCTTTTTGAATATCATCCACTAGTACATTATAATTTTCTTTCTTCTCATGTTGCTGAAAAATATCTTTGTACAACACTTTCTCATTGAATATGACATTTGTGCTTCTTACAATTTTATGATTTTTAAAATTCCAAAGCATATAACCAAATTTATCAATGCCATATCCAACAAATACACATCTCTTTGACTTAGCTTCTAGCTCAATTCTATTTTTAGAATCTATATGTGCAAAAGCTTTAGAACCAAAGGTTATAAGAAAGAATAACTCACTTTCTTACTAGTCCATATTTCCTTTGGAATACCACAACCCAAAGGAGTAGAAGGGCCTCTATTAATCAAATATACATAAGTATCAACAACCTTTTCTCACATTTTTAAGGGCAGCCCAACATGCAACCTCATATTCATTGCACACTCCATTATTATCCCATTCATGCATTTTATCACTCTATTTTATTGTGGAGTCCTTGGAATGGATTTCTTCCCATGAATACCATTAGTGGAACAATAATATTTAAATTCATTATTGCAACACTCTCTACCATTATCATATCAAAGACATTTTAATCTTTTACCAATCTCATTCTCAGCCAAGCATTTCCATTTCTTAAAAGTTTGAAATACATCATATTTATGTCTAAGAAAATAAACCCATAGTTTTCTAGTTACATCATCAATTTATGTGACATAATAATGTGAGCCACCAAGGCAAGATACCTAAGTTGGTCCCCATACATCTATATGCATAAGCTCTAATTTTTCAATTTTCTTTTCTTCCAACTCTTCACAAAACTAACTCTCTTTTATTTTTCATACACACAACTTTCATTTAAATCCATATTGACACATTTTAGACATGGTAAAAATTTCTTTGACTAAATTAATTTTGTACCTTTCTTACTCATGTACCTAAGTCTATTGTGCCATAGTGTTGTTTCAAAATCTACATTAGTTGTTTGTTCTCCCTACTTAATTGAAGCAATTGTTCCTAAACATTTATTTTTCTCTGTAATAATTGAAGTAGAAGGAACATTATGACTTGTTCAAAGATATAATGTGCCTACTTTCACACCTTTTTCTACTATTAAGGAACCTTTTGAAATCTTCCAATTTTTATCATTAAAAGCATCTATGCAACCCTTATCACTTAGTTTCCTTGCTAAAAATTAAATTCCAACTAAGCCTTAGAACATGTCTCACCTCTTGTAGTAGCTAATGATTCTCATTCTTCAACTTAATCTTAATTTTTCCCTTTCCAACAATCTTACAGGGTTCATTATCCCCCAAATGAACAATCCTAAAATCCCCTTAGACATAATTAAGAAAAAAACTTCTATGCCAAGTAGTACAAAATGAAGCCCCTAAATCTAAAACCCATGAATCATCAACAATTTCTAAAGGAAAAATAAAAGCATCCTCTTTGGATTTTTTACTTACCACATTTTCCTCCTTATTCCCTTCTTGTTTGTCTCCATTGTTCTTTTGAGTCCAACAATCTTTCTTCTTATGCCATGGTTTCCCACAATACCAACAATATCTTGGTCTTCTAGTTTGATACCTCTCTCCCTTTGATTTTCCTCTTAATTTCTCATAATTTCTATAATTATTTCCTTTCTCATTTGTTTTGCGTCTACTTTGTGCATTCAAAACACTTACTAATGTAGATCCACCCAAGCTATTCCTATGAGTTTCCTCACTTAGAGTAACACCAATCACATCATTAAATTTTAGGATATTATATCTAGAAACATAATTACTCACAACCATTACCAAGCCATTCCAAATTTTAGGGAATAACAAAAAATAAAGAGATCCTTTATTTATTCATCGAAATTGGAATTTATAGAAGATAATTGAGTGGTAATCATATTAAACTCATTTAAATGATTTGCAACAAATCCACCTTCTTCCATCTTAATATTAAATAAATTCTTTATGAGAACTACATTGTTTAATGTGGAGGCCTTTTTATACAGCTTTGCTAGGGTTTGCATCAACTATTCTTTTACCTTAGGATTCACCATAGTAAATTTCACAAATTGTGCTAGAAATAAACAAATACTTCCAAGTGCCTTTACATTAAGACCATCCTTGTCCTCATCTATCATAGTTGTTGGTTTCTCATATTTTCCTTGCAATGGTTTCCATAAATCCTTTTGATAAAGATAGTCCTCCCTTTTAATTTTCCATAACTGAAAGTTATATCCATTAAACTTCTCAACCTTCAACTTACCCTTGGCTATAATTTCTCCCACTTAATTATAAGACCTTCTTGTAGAGGATAACTAATAATAACCTTTCTCTAATCCCACTTGTTAGGATTAATGAGACATAAATAATAATTACATGCAAATATAATCAATATCAAAAAATAATAAAATACATAGAAGAGAATACAAGACACAAAGATTTAATCTAGTTCATCCAATCCCTGGGCTACATCCACCAGACAGTGAGTCCAATATTCTTATAATCTAGTGATTACAACTTGATTACAAGTTGTAATCCCTTAAAACTCAATACTACTTCAAGGAGATATTAGTTTGTGGTGACTGATCAGGGAAGTATTGTACATATTTTATTAGGATTTTGGGCCAACATGTGGTTATTAATTATAACCCTAAAGTGGTGAAAATTCTTGTATAAAAAGAGCTTAGGGTTAGGGGTTTTCATAAGGCTGTGATGCAAAAATTGCTTCTTGCAGTGGTATTGAGTTGTATGATATTACAGATTGTAATCAATTTGTAATCACTGGATTGTACTAATATTGGACTTGCTATTTGGTGGGCATAGCCTAGGGGTTTAGGTAAACCACATTAAATCTTGGTGTCTTGTGTTCTTTTTTGTGTGATCTATTATTTTTTGACATTGTTTATATTTGCATGTAATTGTTATTTATATCCATGATTTAATCCTAATAGGAGCTACAATCTCATCATACCTTATAAAATCCCTAAAACCCTAAGACATTTTATACAATATTTTTTCCGCTTACAAATTAGGGCTAGAATAAGCCAACCAATAGAAAATTATAACTTCTTACACCTTTTACAAATTAAATTCATTTTAAAGATTCAAGGCAACTAACCCCAACACCTTGCATAGGGCATTGCCCTAGGAACTCACAAGGGGTGTTTCTCCTTGACCCTTAGAGCATGGGGGTGCTACACCAAAACCCCCATAGTGATATTTGGGAGGAAACTTTACTGAACAAAGTGGGAAAAAGTTAACTTCTAAGTTTGATTAGGCTCCACATCACAACACTTTCTTCTCATTTTGACCTAATTCTTATGATTTATCTTTCTGGTAAAACCTAGTCATATTGGAGCATATTGTCAACTCTTTGTGGTCAATATTTGATCTTAATCTCTTATCTATTTATCTTTTTTTCTAGGAATATCATATTTGCAATTTTGCATTTGTCTATCTGCTTTGAACTTGTTAGTGCTCATCTTAGGTTTGGATGTATCTTAACTTGATATATCTACTTGATTTTGGCTTCTTATCTTGAGATATACTAGTGCTCATCTTGAGTATTGATATTATTTTATCCATTTCTCTCCTAATGTTCAATTCCACTACTTATCGACTGTGCATTCAGGATCATCTATCTCTCTAATCTTCGATCTTTAGAGTCAAATCCATCTTTGAGCTTGATATCTTAATTATTTTACTTAATGTTTTCCTATATTGATCACATGTTAGTCAATGAGGGGAAAATTTAATCACACAAAAATAGTCCTCTAGATTATGAGCCCTGTTTTCTATCAATTTTTGCATATTTATCTATCACTTGTCTTTGATCAAAGTATTACTTTACTATTTAATTGATTACATCCTATGGTTTGACCACCTTATCCTAATTATTTTATTTAATGAAATAACATGCCCCTTTTTAATTAAATAAATCCACAAAGTCCATTCCTAAGTGTGCACATGAAAATATATTTTCCTATTTTAAAATTTAAAAAAAAAACTATTTTTGTCTACACATGAATGGCACACTTTTCTATGTGAGATAAATATTTATTTTCAAAATAGCTTTAATTCTCCTTCACACATATTTTTTCTCTTAAACACCATCATTTATATTTATTATGTGAGATTCTTGTGTACATGGATCAAATAAGACTCATTCTCCACCCTTGATTTTTCCTCTTAATCTCTACTGTTTATTTCTCTTTAAAAGGATGCTCTCTCCTCACTCTCTCATCTTTTACACTCTCATGCTAACATTATGATAGAGGTTTTCTTAGAGATTTGGAGTACTTTGAGCATTTGGAGCATTCTTTATTGCATTAGGTCATTCATACATTCTTAGCTTAGTCTTCATTTTACTTGTATCATGACATACTTTCTAGCTTAGATTCCCTCTATTAACTATCTTAAATCACATAGTTTAACTATGAGTTACTATAATCCTTTGATTCTTGTTAGCTTAAGTTTACATGTTCATCTCTTAGCTTATACCTTGCATCTTTCATTTATCTTTCACTTGCATTTCCTTCACTTGATTCTTAGATATTGGCACTCTTTCCTTTACTCTTTGAATCTTTTGTTCTATGGTGCACCTTGCAAGGGTTGCTTAACTAGGTTCATTTGAGATTCACCATCTCATGGCTCTTGCTCATCATAGATAGGAAGTTATAAGTATCCTCTTGAGATTCACTTCATCATGGGTATTCTCAAGTATAATGGTCTATAGAAGAATGTCCACATTTTATGTATACAATAAGTAACCTAAAATAAATACTAGGGTAACACATGTCAAAATAATTCCAAAACAAACCTCACACAGATAGATACAAATACATGTATAGATATATACACATATATACATATACATAAACATATAGACTCATGCGGCACACATATACATATATACATTTGTGTGCTTGTGCATGTATATATACATATATGTATATATGTACACTTATCTCTTCCACAAGATTATCTATGTAAAACCATATTATTATTAACCTTGTCATAACACTAAAAATATCATGGAGTTATGATGGATTAAAAAGTAAACACTATGTAAATCATCTTCAAATTTTTAATGTGTAAAATTATAAAATAAATATATGGTTTTTTAAATCTAATATATGTAGATGTATATGTGTGTACACACACACACACACACACACATGTATGTATATATGTATTGTTGGAAATGAAGAGAGTAACTGAGAGGGGAGGGGTGAATTAGTTACCAAAAAAAATAATTCCCTATCCTTAGATGTCAAATCAAACTTTTAACTGATAATGAGATTCTTTGTCCACCTCGATTAAAACTAAGTTATTGTGGTAGCTTGGTCAACAAAGAAATCTTATGAATATTAATATGTTTTAATCTTTAGTGACTTAGTTGTAGAAACATAAAGCATAAATAAAATAACATCAACATAGATGACACCAAGATTTAAAATGGAAACCCAATCTAGGAAAAACCACAATGCAACTAGTTACAATATTTTTCACTGTTATGAAGTGAGCCCTGTTAGGAGCCAACCCTATCAAAGGTTACACTACATAATATTAAGTATGACCTTATTAGAGGATTTAAATCATCATGTTAGGAGTGTCCTAGTTAGAGGTTTTCAAACACTAAAAGTATCATGTAGTTATGGAGATGGATTAAAAAGTACACACTATGTAAATCGTCTTCAAAATTTCAATGTTTAAAATTGTAAAAAATGTAGTTTTTTAAATTTAATATATGTATATGTATATGTATATGTATATGTATATGTATATGCATATGAATATGCATATGTATATGTATTATTGGAAATGAAGAGTCTAATTGAGAAATGAGTGGTGCATCAATTACCACAAAAATAATTCCCTATCCCTAGATTTCAAACCAAACTTTGAACTGATAATGCAATTCTTTGTCCATTTTAGTTTAATAAGTTATTGTTGTAATTTAGCTAACAAAGCAATCTTATGAATATTAATCTATTTTAACCTTTATTAACTTAGTTGCAGAAACATAAACCATAATGAAAATAACATGAACATAGATGACACCAAGATTTTACATGGAAACTCAATTTGAGAAAAACCACCATACAACTAGTTACAATATTTTTCACTCTTCTAAAGGGAGCCCTATTAGAAACCAACCCTATTAAAGGTTACAACACATATTGGTAAGTATGACCTTGTTAGAGGAATGAAGAGAGTAACTAAGAAAGGAAGGGTGAATCAATTACCACAAAAATAATTCCTTGTCCCTAGATGTCAAGTCAAACTTTTGATTGATAATACAATTCTTTGTGTAGCTTGGTTAACTGTAAGAATATATAGTCCACCAATATAACTGGGGGGAGAGTGAATCAGTTATCCACTAATATCACAATTATACACCTTATTAAACTTTAACCATATGAGAAATATAATAAAAAATTGCAACAAGATACTCATACACAATAACACCAAATATGTTAACTAGGGAAACACTTGATCAAAGGGAAAACCCTTGTGAGGATGGTACCCACAATATGATGTACTAATATAAATTTTCCTTGTTAGAGGATGGATCCTATTAGGATTCTAGTACATATGAGTCCATTCTAGAAGACTTTGAACAACTGTTAGGAGATTTCAACCTTGTTAGTAGATGTGTCAACCCTATTAGGAGTTGTTGAAGACAGCTAGACCCACTACCCAAAAAAATTGAAGAGAAAGGCTACTGAACTCACTATCCATATGATCTCTATATTATTCATTGTAGAATAATAGAAATGAAATGTACTTCCTCTTCTTATGTCTTGTCAATCGGACCTATGCTCTTTCTGATCTTGTAACTAGATCACAAAACTCACATCCAATAATCCCTTGGATCACTTACACCCATTCCTCAACCACTTTGCTCCTTTTTGCACTTTGCACTTCAATTGATACATTAAAAATAAGGAAAATGTCTTTCCTTTATACTTTACCTTCAAAATAATTCCTTGAATCAACCTTGAGGCTTTCATAATTAATTATAATAAGATAATTAGTTAATTACAATTACAATAGCACTGTCAGTTCACAATCTATACAAAACTTCACACATGTGATACTAGGGCTTGCACACTTTCTAACGTCACTAACAAATTTTCCTTTTTCATATCTTCTTATTACATCTCAGATGAAAGATATTGAACAAACATTAAGAATTTCTTTCCCAATACTTTTTCTCTGAACTACTCTCTGTAAATCAAGTATAACTTACATATTTCTTTGACTTAGAATCTATGCACTTGACCACATCATCAAGACATAGTGTAGAACATGTCCATGACTACACATCACCATAAAATCAAACCATTTTCTATACCATTAAGATCTCTATCTACTACTCAGCCAATCTTTACAAAAATAATGCTATGTTGACATCATTAACAAACACAACCATGAATGTAAAATTTCAATACTCTTCAATGCTTAGGATACTTGCCAAAAGTAGTATCATCAATATTTATGCTAACAATAACTCAGTTAACAAAGAAATCTTATGAATATTAATCTATTTAACCTTTAGTAAATTAGTTGGAAAAACATGAAGCATAAAGAAAATAAAATGAACACAGATGACACCAAGATTTAACATGGAAACCCAATTTGGAAAAAACCACCATGTAACTAGTTATAATATTTTTCACTCTTCTAAAGTGAGCCCTATTAGGAGCCAACCCTATTAAAGGTTATAATAAATACTATTAAGTATGACCTTGTTAGAAGATTTAGATCACCTTGTTAGGAGTGGAATAGTTAGAGGTCTTCAAACACTTCAAACTTGAAATGTCACCTTGTTGAAGAAATTTTATATATGACTATTAAGTCAACTCTGATAAGATATTTCTTCATTCCTACAATGGTTAGAAGGTAACAATAATTTGACCTGATTTATGATGTAGTTTCTTTTGCAAATTCATATCTCTATTCTAGCATGACCTTTGGATCCTTATTGATTAGAATAATCTTTGCAGCTTATCTTCCACACTTTCCTACTCTTATTTTCCCTCCAATCACATATCCATCTTATTCCACATCATCCACTTGCATATTTTCCTCACTACTTGACCTTTCTTATATATCATATGTAAGATTTTTCAAGTTAGCTTGAATACCCTTTCAAATAACCATTAAACATCCAATTAGTTGGCCTCAATTAGTTAATTAATAGATAAGTGTATTCTACTAAAGCTTGGTCAATACTAGAAGTGTTCACTCAATTAACACTAGAAGTCCTTTGATGCCTACCCACTTGATTAATACTGGAAGTTGGATATCCTTCATTGTCTGATAGATCAGTCAGTATTGAATGCCCTTCATTACCTGACTACTCGGTCAATACTGAAAATGCTTGGTTAATATTTCAAGTTCTTCATTGTTCAGGTAATATTGACATTTGTGTAACATCAATGGAAACATACAATTTGGAGAATATTTCCAACAATCACCCTCTTTGGAATTTATGGAAACACAACATGTCAACACAACTAATTTTCTTTCCTACCCTATTGTTCCTTCTTCTTCTACAATCTGGAATGTAGTTCAGGGAGCTAAACATATTTTAAACATAAGTAGGTAGTAGGAGCAAGATGATGTTTTGGGATGATGAATGGCTACTAGATCATCTTTTGATTGAGGATTCTGATGATAGGTGTAAGTAGGATTTTGGTAAATATGTGGAGAATTACAAGATTTAGAGTAAATGGGTCAATATTGATGTCATTTATCAAGATTTTTCTAGCATCCAGTTGGCCTTGAATGCTACTACCATCTACTCGCTAAAAGAATATATTTTGGTTTTTGGGATTGAACCAAGAGGGTGCTTCAAATTCTCTTCTATTTTCAAATGAGATGATAGAGGAAATACTCCTTTGTGGGCTAAAGCATGGATTAAAGGGCTTACTCCAAAAATGAATGTCTCTTTTTGGACTTCACTTCAAAACAAAATCTTAACTCTGGATAACTTGCAAAAGAGAGGAATATACTTGGTGAACAAATGTTGTCTCTCTAAGAAGGACTTTGAAGACAGGAACCACCTTTTTTAAAACTATTGTTTTAGCCAGAATGTTTGGAGTTATCTCCTCAAATACTAGAATTTAGATTGGGTCCAACATAATGACATTGATCAATGTTTTAAGGGATGGAAATATCCTACCAAGGATGATGATATTGGTTTTTTTTGGAAGATTCCTCTACCTCATCTCTGGTGGGGTATTTGGAAGGAGAGGAATAATAGAGTTTTTAGAAATAAGAAGACTCCTGATTGGGTTTTAGGTCAAAATATTATCAGATCTATAAAAGAGAATTTCAAATCTTAGACAAAAAAGTTTAATGAGATTCAAATAAGTAATCCTATGAATGCTAAAGGTTCTATAACAAAACAAAAGGATTAGAGATAGAATGTTAAGTGGAGATCTCCACCTACAAACTGAATTAAAGGTCATTTTGATGGCCCTACTAAAGGAAACCTAGGAAAAGCTAGATGTGGAGGTGTTTTGAGGGACCATAACAGAAGGGTTGTGGATGCTATTTCTATCCCTAAAGGGAAGTCTATTAGTCATAAAGTAGAGGCAACAACTACTCTATTCACTATAACAATGGTAGTCGAATCTAGTTTTCAAAATCTTTGGTTGGAAGGAGATTCTCTTAACATCATTAACATGTTGAGAAACAAGAGTTTGATTACCTAGAGTATTGAGGGAAGTATAATGGAAATAAAAAACCTTAAGAGTATATTTTATAATGTCTATATCTCTCATATTTTTTAGGAGGACAACAAAGTTGTTGACTAGATAAGAAATCAAGTGGTCTATAGGGAAACTAAAATGAGTTGGCAAGATGACCTAACAAAGGAAGTGGAGCTAACAAAAATTTTTAATTATGATATGATACATGCTAATGAAGGAAAGATCACATAATATTGAGGAATTTATTAAGGGAAGTGATGGGTTTATGGCAGATTTTTTGAGTATCCCTAGGTGGTACTTTTGTATAATTATGGGTTGTACTTGGCATGCGTGCAAGGTTAAAGGTTTCTTGGAAATCATTAACACCTTACTATCCTTTTTGGTGACCATTTTACAATCAAGTTGTAGGTGAAGAGTAGAATATGAGATGGAAGGGGAACCAAGAAATAAAGAGTTGACTAATTGCAAAGAGTGGAGGGGAAATTTAGATGTTTGGGATATACTAAAAAAAGGGAAAATCATGGCTTATATAGAGAAAATTCAAGGGTATAAGCCACACATGACAAAGTCCTTCTTCAAAAATTGGATTGAAGATAGGGTAACATTACATGGGGTCATGGTGAAGTTGTCAAAGGAGTTCATCACTGTGATTATGGGTCTTCCAATGAAGAGTCTCAAATTCAATAAGGAAAGTAGTATCTTGAATGTAGTCTTCAAAAAATTCCCTAAAATAGATGAGGAGGAGAAAAAACTAGAGAAGAATGGTGATTTTTATGATTTGAGCCAAATTAAGGTAATTTGGAGAGATAATTTATCAAGTATCTGTGAGTATTTAAACCTTGATGGTAGAGCTAAGAGAGTCCAAAATTTTTATTTTGTGTTCCTAAATTATTTTAGGTATAAAGATAGAATTTGTTTCCCATTCTACCCAAATTACTCTCTGATACAAAGTCTCCAAGCTCATAGGAAGAAGGATCCTCGTCTTGTGCTCCATGAGGGCTTAATCCTTCTTATTGAAAAGTATTGTAAAAGTAAGGTTGTTAAACCCTTTCTAATTTTGGAGAAAAAAAAAGGAAAGTGTCTGGTAATGAAGTCTCAAAGAAAAAGGTTAAAAATGAGGGAGGTACTAGTGATAGTAAGAGCACTAAAAAAGGTCACAAGTGGGAGATTAAAAAGAAGAATGTTGAGGAAGTGACGGGTTCTGAGAATTCTATCAAGGATGATAATAAGACTAAAATACGAGACCTTAGCTCGAACCTAGAAGGTTATTCTAGAAGTAAGGGCATGTCTATTGGTAAGGACCATGTGGAGGAAAGTAAAGATAGAAAAATTGATTCAAATGTTGGGTTTCAAGCTTTAAAGGATGATGAGGGGAAAGATAATGTTCCTTCTTCTCCTCCTAATACTAAATCTAGTGAGGAGAAAATGGACATTGTCCTAGAAAAGAAAAATGAGAGTAATTTACTTGTCATGAAAGAGCATATCTCAAGTAAGGAGAAGGAAGAGGAGTTTAAGGAGAAGCAAGATGCTAACACTAACATCCAGGTCAATAACACTACCATTGACACTGCAATTAGGACTAAAGAAGCTAACGAGGATGAGACTAACCATGTGAAGATATCTTTTATTCATAATACCAAACTTAAAGCAAAGGAATCCCTACAAGTAAGCTTGTGGCTATACAATAAAATCATGGTGCTCAAGAAAAAAGTTGGAGTCATTCAGAAAGAGTTGGACCATGAACATGTTATGAGAGCCCACCTGGAGAATATTGTTGCTAAAATCTTTGACAAACTAAAGGATTATGAGCTGGAACTCCATCAACTTATTAAGAAAAGTGGGCAAAGAATGACCAGTCTAGGAAAGAAAAGAAACAAGGAGATCATATCTCTAGACACTACTATGGTGAGGAGTCTAGGAGGGCCTAGCATGAGAATGAGGTAGAGTATGAGGACAAGGATTGCTAACACTCCTAAGGTTCCTATTTTTGCCATGATTGATATTATCCATACAACTATAGAAGAAGGAAAGGAGGTGGAGAAGAGCATCAAGGAACTATTATAGGTGTTGGTCGTGGTTGCTAGTGTGCTAGTTGCTAGTTTGGGTGTTTTTGTTGGTTTTGGTTTTTATTTTCTAACTTTCTTCTTAAAATTTTAGTTCCAGGTCTTTGTAAAACTTGGGTGTGTTTGGTTTAAACTTGTGATTTTAGGTCCTTATAAAACCTGGTTTTTTTTTGTATATTTTTACTTTACTCTAAGTTTTAGGTGTTTGTAAAACCTAGGTGTGTTTGGTTTAAACTTGTGATTTTAGGTTCTTGTAAAACCTAGTTTTTTTTTGTTTACTCTAGGTTTTAGGTCATTGTCAAACTTGGTTTTTTCTTAATGTTGACCTTTTTCTTTTATTATAGGGTTTTAGATCCCTTTAAAACCTATTTTACCTTAATCTCAAACATACAATGATAAAATTATGAGCAATTTGATAATATCCTTAGTTTGATTCTTATTCTCGTCCATACCAACTCCCTCTACGATTCTTCCTAGATTTTTTTTAGCTAGTTCCAAATGAATTCTCCCTCTTACATTTGTCATCACTTAGTGGTGTACTTTTATCATTATTCTCCCTCTTTTCTCATCATTTTTATACTTTCCTTCTTGTAATACTAAACTCTCCCTCTACTAAACTCTCCCTCTTTGACATAAAATGCCAAGGGATGCATAATCTGAAGTTACTATGTACCTTTTGTACCAATTCATAGGAAATATGTTCTTCATTTTACACTTGAAGTGTGATAATCTGCATCAACTTGATAGATCTTCAATGAAACTTAGTTGATGCATCATTATTTTGTGCTTTAGTGAGCATAAGATAGGGGAATAACCCTTAGTTTACCTCTTAGATACATAAGTGCATCCTTAGATAATGCCTTAGTAGATATGTATTTTATCTACTCCTTGGTGTTCACATATTACAATCTCACCTCTTTGTCTTGAACCAATTCCATTAGGAAATAATACTTGATTGCAATGTATTTTGTTTTTGTGTGCATCATAGGGTTTTTGGATATATTGATTGAACTTGTGTTATCACAATAATTAACTACTAGTTCCTTGGTTTTCTCCTTCATTCCTGACAATAATTGCTTGATCCATATAATGTTAGAACAATTTACTGCTACAACAACATACTCTGCCTATGTTGTTGATTGAGAAATATAATTTTGCTTCTTTCTTGCCCATCATACTAATCTCTTTCCAAGAAAAAATGCTCCTCCATTGGTGCTTTTTCTATCATTAGTGCTTCCTACCCAATTTGCATTAGTAGAGGTTCTCAACTAAAGTTTTCCTCCTTTCTTATACCATAAACCATATTCTTCACTTCCTTTTAGGTATCTCAAAATCCTTTTAACTATCATTATATTATTTTCTTTAGAATTTGTAGAAATGATTGCAACTATGCCAACTCCCAATGCAATATTAGGTTTGGTGTGTACTACAAAGTTTGAATCATTGATCTATAGGTAGTTTGATTTACCTCCTTTGAATCATCATTCTTTGAAATTTTTTCTAGTAGACATAGGCATTCCAACTAGTTTGAAATCTTCGATTCTAAAATCTTTCAATGTTTCTCTAATGTACTTTGACTGAGTGATGAATATGTCATCCTTAATTTGATTAACTTGTAAGCCAACAAAGAATTTTACTTCTCCAAATGTAGACATTTCAAATTATTTCCTTGTTTCTTCAATAAATAGTTTGCATAACATCTCATGTACTCCAAATATGATATCATCCACAAATATTTCTACTAGCAATATCTTGTCCTATGGTCCTTCCTTTATATACAAATTACTATTATAATTTGTCTTTTCAAAACCAATTCTTACTAGATATCCATATTTCCTTTTATACCATGCTCTAGGATCTTGCTTCAATCCATATAGAGTTTTGTGAAGTTCACATACCATGTCTTTTTTTTTTTGGATCAATGAAACCTTCAGGTTGTTCAATGTAGAATTCTTTTTCCAGGATTCCATTTAAGAATGATGATTTTACATCTATCTGATATACTGGAATCCTTTTTGTACAACATATGATAGTAGTATTCCAACTCCTTCAAGTCTTTCAATAGGGGAAAATGTTTCTCCATAGTCAATACCTTATTCTTGTACATAACCTTGGCATACTAGTCTTTCCTTGTTCCTTGTTTTGATTAAGTAAAAAAAGGTTTTGAAAAGACACAAAAACTTGTACAAAGGGAAAAGAAAGATATAACCATGAAGGATCCTAAAACAATTGTGGAAAACCACTTGACAAGCTAGAGGGACACACCAAAGTTCCCACCAAGAGGGATAACAACCCAAAAGGCCACAGACCATCAAGATTTACATTTTGGTTAAGTCTTTTGAGAATGTAAAGACATATCAAATGAAGGTTTGCAGGATTTGACATTTTTTCCTTTAACTGGTGCCCATTCATCCTCCACCTTCCCAAAAACCATTTGCCAATTCTCAGGGAAAACCATCAAAAAAGGGGTAGCCCCACTACTAACCTTAAAAACCCTCATAGTAGGAGATAAAACTGTAAGGATAAACCACAGATAGAAATAAAAACTACATGCAAATATAACCAATAACAGAAAAATAGTAGAACACACAAAAAATGAACACAAGGCACCAAGATTTAACGTGGTTCACCCAATCCCTGGGCTACGTCCACCAAACAGCAAGTTCGATCTTATTACAATCCAGTGATTACAACCTGATTACAATTCGTAATCCCTTACAACTCAATACTGCCGCAAGAACCAATTTCGTATCACAACATTTAAAAAATACCCAACCCTAAGCCATTTTATAGAAGTATTAAACCGCTTTAGGGTTATAACATGTCGGCCATATGTCAGCCATAATATGTCGGCTACCATGTCGGCTACTATTTATGAAGCATGTACAGTACTTTCCTGATCAATCACCACAATCTAACAATCTCCCACTTGGGGACTGATCAGGCTCCACACTAAACAACAATCTCCCACTTGGAGACTGATTCTGTAGCAATACCACTACCACATGGGGCTCCCACTGGATCAAACCATCCTGGACTCTACTGTTCTTTTAGTCATGTTCAGTCTAAAAGACCAACCGAAGCTGAAGAGGAGTTCAACTTCTCCCTTGTTACAACCTTTGTCAACATATCTTCTAGATTGGCATTGGTATGGATCTTCTCCAGCTTTAACTGTCCATCCTCCAAAACTGACCGAATGAAATGGTACCGCAACTGTATGTGTTTGGTCTTAGAATGCAGAGCTGAATTCTTGGCAAGATGAATGGCACTCTAACTATCTCTAAACAAATAATTATCCTTCTAAGGATGTCCCAATTCTTCTAAGAAGAACTGAAGCCATATCATCTCTTTGGCTGCCTCTATAGCAGCAACATATTCTGCCTCTGTAGTGGAGAGAGCATTAATCTTCTGTAACCTAGAAACCCAGCTCACGACTGCCCCACCAACAATAAAGACATAACCTGTAGTACTCCGCCTGGTATCAATATCCCCAGCCAAATCTGAGTCAACATAGCCCTGTAAATCAGTAGTAGAGCCCCCAAAGTGTAAACACTTATTGGATGTTCCTCTCAAATATCTGAGAATCCACTTGACAACATTCCAATGCTCAAATCCTAGATGACTCATATACCTGCTAACGACTCCCACTGCATGTGCAATATATGGCCTAGTGCATACCATAGCATACATCAAACTTCCTACAGCTGAAGCATAGGGTACCTTGGACATCTTATCCTCCTCTTCCTATGTCTTGGGACACATCTCCTTAGTCAATTTCAAATGACTAGG
Organism: Cupressus sempervirens; assembly: GCA_028749045.1. Taxonomy (NCBI): domain Eukaryota; kingdom Viridiplantae; phylum Streptophyta; class Pinopsida; order Cupressales; family Cupressaceae; genus Cupressus; species Cupressus sempervirens. The sequence goes on from CM053793.1 coordinate 795,939,609, forward strand.
TAAAGGTGTGCTGACAGCTTTAGCATTCTCCATAGAGAAACGTTGCAACACCTTCTCAACATAATCAGCTTGAGATAGTGTCAATGTTCTGTTCTTCCTATCTCTGCAAATCTTCATACCAAGGATTTTTTTTTCTGCCCCCAAATCCTTCATAGAAAATGCATGTGCTAACTGGCATTTTAGCCCCTTAATATGATGCATGTTAGACCCAGCTATAAGCATATCATCAACATATAGACATAAAATAATGTAGCTATCATCATACAACCTCTTAAGATAAACACAATAATTTGAATGACACCTATTATATCCATGCTCATGCATAAAACTGTCAAATTTCAGATACCATTGCCGAGGTGCTTGCTTCAAGCCACATAAAATTTTCTTCAATTTGCACACTAAGTTCTCCTTACCTTTGACCTCAAAACCCTGTGGCTAAGCCATATATATTTCTTCATCCAAATCAACATGAAGAAAGGTTGTTTTAACATCCATCTGCTCTAAATGAAAATCTTCAGTAGCCACAAGACTTAAAACAGTACGAATAAAAGTCATTTTAACAACAGGAGAAAATATCTCATCAAAATCAATGCCCTTTTTCTGTGCAAATCCTTTTACAACTAACCTGGCCTTAAATCTTTTCTTACCTCCTTCCTCTGCTTTCAACCTGTAAACCCATTTATTTTGTAAAGCCTTTTTACCTGCAGGCAACTTGCACAAATCCAATGTCTTATTTTTCAGCAAAGAGTCCATTTCATCTTTCATTGCAGACTCCCACTAAATCTTAGTATCCACCTGCACAGCTTCATCATAACTTTCAGGTTCACCAGCACCAGTAAGTAAAATAGAATACAAAGAGGGAGAAGACCTTTGTGGAGGTCTAATTTTCCTTGTTGACCATCTAACATTTACTAGTGTGTGTGGTATTTTTTGTTGAATTTGTTGCACATCATGAGGAATGGCTGGAACATCAGCTTTTGGAGTATCATCCAGCACTACATAATCATCTTCTTTCTTCTCATGTTGCTGCAACAGATCTTTGTACAACACTTTCTCATTGAATATGACATCCCGACTTCTAATAATTTTAAGATTTTCAAAATCCCAAAGCCTATAACCAAATTCATTAATTCCATATCCAACAAAGACACATTTCTTTGATTTAGCTTCTAGCTTGGTTCTATTTTCAGAGTCTATATGAGAAAAAGCTTCACAAACGAAGGTCTTGAGAAAAGAATAACTCACCTTCTTACCAGTCCATGCTTCCTCTGGAATACCACAGCCCAAAGGAGTAGAGGGACCTCTATTAAGAAAATATACTGCAGTATTGACAACCTTTTCCCACATGTGTAAGGGCAACCCAGCATGCAACCTCATGCTCCTTGCACGCTCCATTATAGTCCTGTTCATGCGTTCAGCCACCCCATTTTCCTGTGGAGTCCTTGGAAAAATTTTTTGTCTACGAATACCATTAGTGGAGCAATAATCTTCAAATTCATGACTACAATACTCACCACCATTATCAGATCTGAGACATTTTAATTTCTTACCAGTCTCATTTTCAACCAAGCATTTCCATTTCTTAAAAGTTTGAAATATATCAGATTTCTGTCTAAGGAAATAAACCCATAATTTTCTAGTTGCATCATCAATAAATGTAACATAATAATGAGAGCCACCAGGGAAGATACCTGAGCTGGTCCCCATACATCTGTATGCACAAGCTCTAATTTCTCCTTTTTGTTTTCCTTCCCTGTCTTTACAAAACTCACTCTCTTTTGTTTTCCATACACACAACTTTCATAGAAATCCATTTTCACACATTTTAGACCTGGTAAAACTTTCCTTGAATGAAGTACTTTCATACCTTTCTCACTCATGTGCCCAAGTCTATTGTGCCACAGCGCTGTATCAAAATCTACAGCAGCTATTTGTTCTCCTTGCTCAACTGCAGTAATTGTTCCTGAATATTCATTTTTCTCTGAAACAATCAAAGTAGAAGGAACAATATGACCTGTACAAAGATATAAGGTGCCTACTTTCACACCTTTTTCTACTACAAGGGAACCTTTTGAAACCTTCCAATTTTTATCATTAAAAGTAACTACACAACCCTCATCACCGAGTTGCCCTGCTGAAATTAAATTTCTACTTAGTTTTGGAACATGTCTTACCTCATGTAGTAGCCAATGATTCCCATTCTGCAACTTAATCTTAATTTTTCCCTTTTCAACAATCTAACAGGGTTCATTATCCCCCAAATAAACAAGTCCAAAATCCCCTTGGACATAATCAATGAAATAACCTCTATGAGGTGTAGCATGAAATGAAGCACCGGAATCTAAAACCCATGAATCATCAACACTCTCTAAAGACAGAAGCAAAGCATCCTCTTTGGATTTGTTACTTACCACATTTGCCTCCTTGTCTCCATCTAATTTATCTCCTTCATTTTTCTTTCGATTCCAGCAATCTTTCTTTTTGTGCCCTGGTTTCCCACAGTACCAGCAATCATTTGGTCCTCTCGATTGAGACCTCCTCCCCTTTGACTTTCCTCTTGATTTCCCACGATTTCCAGAGTTACTTCCTCTTTCAGTCATTCTGCCCCTGCTTTGTGCATTTAAAGCACTTCCTGATGTAGATCCACCTGAGGATTTTCTGCGAGTTTCCTCACTTAAAATAACATCGATCACATCATTATATTTTAGGGTACTAGATCTAGGAACAGAATTACTCACCGCCATTACCAAGCCATTCCAGCTTTCAGGCAAAGAACACAAAATCAAGAGAGCCCTAATTTCTTCATCAAAATTGATACCCACAAAAGATAATTGACTAGTAATAGTATTAAACTCATTTAAATGATCTGCAACAGATCCACCTTCTGCCATTTTCATATTAAATAAATGCTTCATGAGAAATACCTTATTTGAAGCGGAGGGCTTTTCATACAGTGTCACTAGGGTTTTCATCAAATCTTTTGTCATCTTTGCTTTTGTAATATTAAATGCCACTGATGGTGCCAAGCATAACCGAATGTTTCCGAGTGCCTTTCTGTCCAAAAGATCCCATTCAGCCTCTGACATAGTTCCCTGATTCTTGGCTTTTCCTTCCAACGGCTTCCATAAATCCTTCTGATATAAATAGTCTTCCATTTGCATCTTCCATAACTGGAAGTTCTGCCCATTAAACCTATCAACCCTCAACTTACCCTCATCTGCCATCGCTCCCACTCAACTGTGAGACTCCCACTTAACCGTGAGACTTTCCTGTAAAGGATAACTAAAAGACAACCTTGCTTTGATACCACTTGTAAGGATAAACCACAGACATAGATAAAAACTACATGCAAATATAACCAATAACAGAAAAAATAGTAGAACACACAAAAAATGAACACAAGGCACCAAGATTTAACGTGGTTCACCCAATCCCTGGGATACATCCACCAAACAGAAAGTCTGATCTTATTACAATCCAGTGATTACAACCTGATTACAATCTGTAATCCCTTACAGCTCAATACCGCTGCAAGAACCAATTTCGTATCACAAAATTTTAAAAATACCCAACCCTAAACCCTTTTATACAAGTATTAAACCGCTTTAGGGTTATAACATGTCGGCCATATGTTGGCCATAATATGTCGGCTACCATGTCGGCTACTATTTATGAAGTATGTACAGTACTTTCCTGATCAATCACCACAATCTAACAATCTCCCACTTGGGGACTGATCAGGCTCCACACTAAACAACAAAAACAACTAAATCAACACCAACAACAATGTTCTAGAAAGAGTCAGTAGGAAAAGAAGGGATAAAAGTAACATTCTAAATCTAAACCACCAAAGAGACAACCTTGCCTTGTTCCTTGTTACTTCTCCTTACTCATTTAACTTATTTTTGAATATCCATTTTCTACCAATAACATTCTTATCCTTATGTCTAGGTACAAGAGACTAGGTATTATTACTTTTTATTTCCTCAATTTATTAGTTCATTCCCTCTATCCAACCTTCATTTTCTAAATAATCTTTTACAAATCTAGGTTCAAATTCACTAAGCAACCATGTACCTTTAATCTGTTCCTTGTTAGTATGTCATCTATCTCTCCTCTAGTTATTTTTTTAGGTGCATGATGTCTTCAAACATATTTTTCAATTCTTGGTTCTTTCTTTCTTATTTCTAAACTTGGTTCACTTGGTTCTCCATGACCCAAACTCCTCTGTCTGATATAGCTATAAATTGGGTTGCACTATTTGTCACTCGAGTTCCTTTGTCTGATTTGGTTGTAACTTAGGTTGTATTTTCTATGAATTAGGTTCTTTTGACTTATCTAGATGAAACTTAGGTTGTAATGTTTGTGATTTAGGTTTCTTTGTCTAATTTGGTTGCAACTCATGTTGTACTATCTATGACTCAGTAGGTGAATTTTGTTGCTCAACTCCAACTAACTATGAGATAGGTAAATTCTCAAGTTCCTCCTTGTAGTAGAAAAACTTTCTATAGTCCCTAGGTTCATTGTTTCTCTGTTCTTCACTTCTTTCTATAAACTCATCAATATTCACATGTGCACTTTCTATAACTTTGTGAGTAGAAAGATTCAAACATTAATATGCTTTACTCTTATTGGATTAACCTAGGAATATACCTTCATCACTTTAAATTGCATTGAGTTATCCTTTCCTTACATCTTTCAAGATAGAGCATTTTCTTCCAAAGACTTTGAGATAAAAAACATTGGCCTTCTACCCATACCATAATTCATAAGGTGTTTATTTTTCCTTTCTTTAGTTGAACTTGGTTAGTGTATGAACTAATGTGCTGATTTCTTGTCTCTAGTATTTTGGTGCAACATTTTTCTCAATCATTAGCATTCTTTCACATTACATGATGGAGCTATTCCTTCTTTCTCCTATACTATTTTGATTTGGTTTCCTAGGAGCTGATATCTACCTTTTGATTCCTCTTTCATTGCAGAATTCATTGAATTAATTTGAGATGAATTCACCTCCTCTACCTAATCTCTAGTGTTTCACATTCTTTCCTATTTCCTTTTCAATTCTAGCCAAATTCCATTTGAACTTTTGAAAAGCATCAGATTTATCTATTAGAAACATTACAATCATCAACAAATAGAATGAAATACATGTCTCCATAGTAGCTTTCTATACCTATTGGTCCACAAAGATCTGTATGAACTAGTTCCAAAACTTCTTCAGAATTGAAAGACTTACTTTGAAAACTTCTTTTACTCATATTTCCAATTTGACATTGTTTACACATAGCCATCTTAGGTTTCTTCAGATTTGGTATGCCTCTTACTCTTTTGGTCTTGCTTATGGTAACGAAGTTATGAAAGTTGACATGACAAATCCCTTTATGCCATAGAAAAATTCCTCTATTTGAGCTAATAAACATGTATTTTTAGTGAGATCAAGGTAAAAGAAATTACCTTTTGTCTAATTGCCAGTCCCAACTAGGTTTTCTTTTCCATCCAATATCTTAGCTTTGTCATTCATGAATTCTACCTTATATCCTACATTTTTTAGTTGTGCCACACTAAGTAGATATTTTCTTAGTCCTTCAACCCACTAGGCATTTTTCACATTTGATTCCTTCAGTTAATGCTATGAGTCATTTTTCTTTTAAATAATATGGTTCATTATTTCCAAATTTAACACTTCCCACCATCATCATGTTCTAAATGTTCAAACTTAGTTCTATCACTAGTCATGTGATAAGAACAACCACTATCTATGATCCATGTATCATTTTTGTTAACATGAGAAATAAGTGTCATCTTTTCATTTTCATCATTATTAGATTCATCCTTAATAGCAATATAGACTACTTCTTCATTATCAGAATCTTTAGCAATGTAACAAGATTTCTTACCTTTGTCTTTGTAGTCCTTATAGTTCTTAAAGTCTTTCTTTCTTTTGAACCTATCATTTCTTCTTTCATCATTATCTTCTTTGTTTGGATATCTTGTAGTAATATTACTATAAATATTTAGAATAACTAAGAGGGGGTGGTTACTTAGTTACTCAAGGCATATATGTACCACTTGAAAATTAAACATTAAACACATCATTGTTCTTCTTATCCTACATATCCTATTGTCGCTTGGTCTCTACTATAAAATTGTCATAAAATTTGACTTGCATTGCATAATGAAAACATCATCCATTATAAAATATTCATAAGACATTCATCATATTTTGACACTAGGATTTTACATGAAAACCCAATTTGGAAAAAACCACTAGCAACATGTCACTCCTTTTCACTCTTTTGAAATGAGCTCTATTAGGAAACAACTCTATTAAAGGTTACAATACAAATTGTTAAATGTGACCTAGTTAGAGGATTTAATCACCCTGTTAGGAGTGGCCTTGTCAGAGGACTTTGATCATAAAATTTAAGATAATAATGAGAGCCACCAAGGGAAGATACCTGAGCTAGTCCCTATACATTTTTATGCACAAGCTCTAATTTCTCCTTTTTATTTTCCTTCCCAATCTTCACAAAACTCACTCTCTTTTGTTTTCCATACACACAAATTTCACAAAAATCCATATTAACACATTTTAGACTTGGTAGAAATTTTTTTGAATAAAGTTTCATACCTTTTTAACTCATGTGCCCAAGTTTGTTGTGCCACAATGCTGTATCAGAATTTACAATACTTATTTGTTCTCCCTATTCAACTGCAACAATTGGTCCTAAACATTCATTTTCTCTGAAACAATTAAAGTAGAAGGAACAATATGATCTATACAAAGATATAAGGTTCCTACTTTCACACCTTTTTCTACTACAAGGGAACCTTTTGAAACATTCCAATTTTGATCATTAAAAGTAACTAGATAACCCTCATCACCGAGTTGCCCTGCTGAAATTAAATTCCTACTTAGCCTTGGAACATGTCTTTCCTCATGTAGTAGCCAATGATTCCCATTCTACAACTTAATCTTAACTTTTCCCTTCCCAAAAATCTAATAGGGTTCATTATCTCTCAAATAAACAAGCCCAAAATCCCCCTAGACATAATCAATGAAATAACTTCTACGAGGTGTAGCATGAAATGAAGCACAAAAATCTAAAACCCATGAATCATAAATACTTTCTAAAGATAGAAGCAAAGCATCCTCTTTAGATTTGTTACTTATCATATTTTCCTCTTTGTCTCCATCTAGTGTATCTCCTTCATTTTCCTTTTGAGTCCAACAATCTTCCTTTTTATGCCCTGGTTTCCCATAGTACCAATAGTCGTCTGGTCCTCTCATTTGAGACCACCTTCCTTTTGACTTTCCTTTTGATTTCTGACAATTTCTAGAATTATTTCTATTGGTGCAAATAAGTATTTACTTATTACAATTACTTAAGTTTACTTAGGTTAATGCATTATTTAATTATTTTCCATTATTTTATTATTTATTTTAGGTGAGACACTTAGGAGTTTGTGTACTCTCATGAGTTATGCAACTCTAATTATGCACATGGTGTCTACAACATAGGGGTTTGCTTCAATCACTAAGTTGTCATGTTGACAACATGGTTATCCACACTCCTCATTTAGCAACGTTGTCTACACCACTAATTTGCATGCTACACCATTCTAGGCTTATCCTCACATCATCGCACTTAACTCTATGCTTAATGGAGGATAACCCATATTTGGTGGACATGTGCCTGGTTGTATGACTTATCATGATGCTAACTTCTATGCATTCTAGAAGCTCTCTTAAGGCATTTATATACAGGCACTCCTAGTGTACTCTTAAGTTGGCATATTGAATGAATATCACCATTCTGATCATACTCTTTCTATTTTGGTCTACTGTGTGCTTGTGTTGAGTTCTTTAGTTCTTGGGTGACTTTTGGCCTAAGAAAAATTCTCACATGGTATTAGAGCTGAGGGAGATTCTCTACACATATCCATTCAAGACCATTCATGCTTCAACACCTCGACATGAATTTGGAGGATCCACAAAAATTGGGAGTGTTTGGTGCCAGATCTGACCTTGCTATTGCATCCAGAGCATCAATTTGGTGAAGACCAACTATAAATTTACCTATACTGGGTGAAAGTTGATCATGAGGCAGATTTTTTTGCAAATCAGAACCTAGAGGCCCCGATTTTCAGATCGAGTATGGTCATTTTCAAATTTGTTTAATTATTCTTTTGGATCTGATTTAATTATTTCTTTGTAATTCTACTATAATTTTTTGAAATTGTTTTTTGAATCCAAGGATTTAGGCATAGAATTTTTTTTTAGCCAAACTAGGTAGTGACACCCTAGCTTGGCTCTATATTTTTGGTGGATTATTATTTAATCACATGGATTTATCCAAATATGTGCATGGGCCATACTATGCACTCTGTTACAAAATCCACCGAACAAATCTAGCAGCTGGCCCGAGCCCCTAAACCTGTGGACTCTTTCACAATGGTGGGAGGCTTTTGACATTAAGCAAGTGGGAGTTTCTTTTAAAAATAGCATAGTCTACACTTACCCACTACATGTGGGATAATACTTTTACATTCTAGCAAATCATAAATAGGCGGCAACCTATAGTATAAGTTCCAGCAATGGTTATAACATTGGGTCCTACGCATATTGAATTCCAACATCATTACAAGGACAGTCCGGTGTAATAACCCTCTCGCAATAGAATTAGAATATTCTAGCACTGAACAAAATTCCTGGTGTCACTATTAAAAATTGGCATAAAAATCAAAGATGTAGCATCACTGCAACACACCATGCATCATTTTTTCATTCACCCATACTTGTCCTTGTCAAAGCCTACGACAGTGCCTACATGGAAGACAAATCAGTAAATCTATATGCTGAGTCAGTAGGCATGTGGATTATTTGTATGATGCATATAATGATGACATCATCCCATGGCAAGAGGGAATTGATGTCATCAAGTTTGCTAGCCTAAATTTGACACCTTTTTGTACATCATTTTAGGGAAAATTAAAACTGCTACGATGACTATATGACCATCAAATTTAACCCCATCTTTTGCTAGTGTAACCCCTCTTTAGATTGATTTTTCATTTTTTAGTCTGACATCAAGAGGCCATAACTCAAACATTCATACTCCAAATCAAGTGCAAAATTTTTTGTCATTAGGTAGAATTTTTAAAGTTTTTTAGTGGTGTAGCTCTTTTCTAGTTTTGGTGGACAGATTGTTAAAAATTTGCATTTTTTGGTGATTGTACTACATAATCTTACATTTTACAACTTCAAATGCTCCATATGAGCACATTTGGAGTCAAAAATAGGTTCTATTTTTTTTAAAAGTGTGTTATTTTTCATCTACTTTCTAGATCTACTATCATATTATAGTTTTGTGTGGACAAAAGTGTCACTTTCAGTAATAGGGCCTTACTTTACTTTGTAATGCTTCAAAATTGTAGCATATTATAAAGTTCTAGATTTGTAATCCTTATAGAGGTTGTAATAAGAAAAATTAGAAGTCCAAAAAGGAAAAAATTAGCAAGTGGCTCATTGTAATCGCACTACTAATAAAGTGCCCAAAGCATCTATTTTGGGGGGGTTTCTTGATTTAGTGAAAAGGGGGGGTGTTCTTGGTGTTGTGTTCTCTCTTTTATGCACTTTTCTTTCATTTTCTACATTATGGGAAACTTTAAGTTTCCTAAATTAACTCCTCATAACTATGCTTCATGGTCCATCAAAATATGGTATCACTTAATGCATAATAGAGTTTCACAATATGTAGATGGTACTCTTCCTAAACCAGCAGGTGATAATGTATCAGCAAGTGAAATTTCAGCTTGGGTAGCAATGGATAGGAAAGCCCTAGGTGATATATGTTTGGAGGTTGATGATAAGATCATGTATCAAATCAAGAAGTGTTCTACATCTAAGGAAGATTGGGATACCCTCCAAAACCTTTATGGTAAAGTGTCTGAAGAGGATGTGTTCAAAATTAAAGATGAGCTTGTCTCCTTAGATCCTAAGTCATATGATTCAATACAGGATTTCTTCATCAAGGTTAATGAACTAAGGACAAAGCTTGCTAATTGTGGGAGTTCTATCAAAGATGACAGATCGATCTATCTCATACATAACAAGCTAACATTAGAGTATTCCACATTTGTGTCTTCTTTTAACACCTCAAAGACTGTCTTAGGGTCTACCTACAAGAAAGTCACTTTTGATGAATATTCTAAACATTTGAATGATGAAGAAAAGAAGTTTAAATCAATAGGGATTCTAAAATCACCTTAGTCTAAAGCATTGGTGGCAAATAATGAGGGTTCTCAAAATTTAGTTGGATAGTCTTCAAATAAAGGAAAGGGTAAGAAGAAATGGAAAAGAAAATTAGAGGATACAGAAAAGACAACACCACAATCCAATCAACAAGGTAAGTCCTCAAATTCAAATAAGAAGGGGGACAACAATAAGGAGAAAAAGAAGTGTGCTTATTACAACAAATTGGGTCTTGAAGAGCATCAGTGTTATCTTAAAAAGATTGATGAATTGACCAACATCATGAAGAGACATAATGTTCCATTGCCTAATGCTTACAAGGAGATTCAAAAGGCAAAGGGCAATCACTCATGGCAAATTCAAACTCTTCAAAGGAATGGATATTTGACTTAGGTGCCTCATATCACACGAGTTTTTCAAAGGAGGATTTTTCTTCAATGAAGTAATCCAAGGTACCATAGATCTTTATGGGAGATGATAAAAAAATGGAAGTTGAAGGGAAAGGAAATGTGGAGATGGAAAATGGAGAGTTTCAAAATGTTCTCTATGTTCCAAACCTAAGTTTAAATCTCCTATCAATCTACCAAATATCTCACCTTGGAGATGGACATAGAGTTGAGTTCCTTCCAGATTTAGTAAAGGTGCACAGTCTTAAAGATGACTCATTGGTTGCAGTGGGGAATGTGAATCATAACAAAAGGTTATGCTCTTTCTCTCATTTTGTGCCCAAGTATCCTTTAAAGGCATTGTTATCTCAATCAAATTCAAAAATTCAATTATGGCATGAGTGGTATGGTCATCTTGACTTCCACTGCATTCAACAGCTTTGCACATATAGAATGGTCAAAGGTCTACCTCAAATCAACTTTTCTAAGGGTGAATGTTGAACAGATTCAATGGATATGCATCCAGAGAGGAAGTTACAAAGAGGGAAGTCTTCAAGAGTAGCAAGTGTTCTATAGCTAGTTCACATGGTATTACTAGGTCCTTTTGCATTTAGCCAGGGTCACTACATACTTACCTTTTTTGATGACTTTTCAAGATATACTTGGGTCTATTTTCTTCATAATAAGAATGAAGTGTTCAACACATTTCTAGCCTTCAAGACTCATGTAGAATAGAAATCTAGAAAGGCCATCAAAGTACTATGAATGGACAATGGAAGCATGTATGTGAGCAAAAGACTCACAGACCTTTGTAGATATGAGGGCATTGATCTTTAGACTCCACTAGCATTCAGTTTGCATAAGACAGATGTTGTAGCTTTGAGGATCTAAACTCTTAAGTCTATGGCAAGTTGCATGATACAAGCCAAGTCTCTAGATCCATCACTTGAAGTCAAAGCAATCTCCAGTGCCACTCACATTCTTAATTGTTCTCCTCATCCAGCCATAGATGGAAAAAAATCTTTTGAGGCATGGTGTAGAAGAAAACCTATTGTGACACACTTCAAAGTCTTTAGTTGTCTTGCATGGGCAAATAGATCTTCCAGGGGATGCAAGGCACAGTCATCTTGGCCTTGTACTTTCATTGGTTATCAAGATAGTGTGAAGGCATACAAACTTCTAGATCTTGAGACACATCAAATTTTTGTGGAGAAGGATGTATACTTTGAGGAAAGTTCACCCAGCTTGTCCTCTTCTCCTCTCCACACATCATACAATGTGGAAACCAATAGTGACACCAGTAATAGTGCTTTAATAGATTTAGACATGTGGGGTTCTATTGATAATTGTAGTGAGTGGCCACTTCATCAATACAGTTTGCATGCATACATAGCCATAGTGATAGGTCTAGAATAGCAAGGTACATCTAGTTCTCTAGGTACAGGTTCAATGAAAGATTTGGGAGATAATATTGATGATCTGCCTCTTCTTCTTGATGAAGCAACACCTACTTTAGTTGTTATGAGGGCTCCATCTGAACCTCTTGTTCATTCTCTACATGATCGATCGTCACAAGTTGAAGTGATTGTGGATATGATCAGCAATTGTAGCAGGCTTCTTCATCAGTTACAGAGATAGACAATTCTTTGGGATAGGTTCTTCAGCTAGTTAAGTAGGTTTTAGAGACATCACTTTTCTATGGGATTCTTTCCATGCATAATGAAAGTGTCTCATTTGTACCTTTGGCATTATTTCTTCCTAAGGGGAGGAACACCATTCTATAGTCTTGGATCAGCTTCTTCATCAGAGTAGTCACTAGTCGGCATTCTTCTTTTGAGAGGGGGGGGGGGGGGGGGAGCCTATCCTATCTCTTTTCCTCTTCTCATCATTCTCTTATGTATATACTAGATGTATGTCATAATGGGGGGGGTTTTGATTACTCCATCCATCCATGCATCCCTAATTATCTCTCTTTTTGGGGGAGAATTTTTACCATGTGGTTTTCCCTCTTTCTCCACTTTATGAGAGGTAGCATATCAGTCTGTGGGTACCTAACATGGCCTAGTAGCTAGGTCCCATCCTACATATCATCCTAGATTTTGTAAGCTTAAGGGCATTCCCCTAAGTTGCACTTAAGGGGGGGTGTTGGTGTAAATAAATATTTACTTATTAAACTTACTTAAGTCTACTTAGTTTAATGTATTATTTAATTATTTTGCATTATTTTATTATTTATTTTAGGTGAGACACTTAGGAGTTTGTGTACTCTCATGAGTTATGTAACTTTAATTATGCACATGGTGTCTACAACATAGGACTATGCTTCATTCACTGAGTTGTCATGTTGAAAACATAGTTATTTGCACTCCTCATTTAGCACATGTTGTCTATACCACTAATTTGTGCACCATTCTAGGCTTATCCTCACATCATCACACTTAATTTTGTGCTTAATGGAGAATAACCCACATCTAGTGGACATGTGCCTAGTTGTATGACTTATCATGATGCTAACTTCTATGCATTCTAGAAGCTCTCTTGAGGCCTTTATATACAAGCACTCCTAGTGTACTCTAAAGCTGGCATATTGAATGAATATAGTCATTTTGATCATACTCTCTCTATTTTGGTATATTATGTGCTTTTGTTGAGCTTTTTAGTTCTTGGGTGAATTTGGGCCTAAGCCAAATTTTTTACAATTTCCTCTTTTAGTCATTCTTCCTCTGCTTTGTGCATTCAAAGCACTTCCTGGTGTAGATCCACCTAAGGTTTTCCTATGAGTTTCCATAATACTCAAAAAAAAACCAATCACATCATCATATTTTAGGGTACTAGATCTAGGAACAGAATTACTCATAACCATTACCAAGCCATTCCAACTTTCAGGAAAAGAACACAAAATCAAGAGAGCCCTAATTTCTTCATCAAAATTGATAACCATAGAAGATAACTAACTAGTAATGGTATTAAACTCATTTAAATGATCTACAACAAATCCACCTTCTGCCATTTTTATATTAAATAAATGCTTCATGAGAAATACCTTGTTTGAAGCAGAGGGCTTTTTATACAATTTTGCTAGGGTTTGCATCAACTCTTTTGTTATCTTCACTTTTGTAATATTAAATGCCATCAATGGTACTAGGCATAATTGAATGCTTCCAAGTGCCTTTTTTCTAAAAGATCCCAGTCGTCATTTGACATAGATCCCTAATTCTTGGTTTTTCCTTCCAACGACTTCCATAAATCCTTCTGATAAAGATAGTCTTCCATTTGCATCTTCCATAACTGAAAGTTCTACTCATTAAACCTATCAACCCTCAGCTTACCCTCATCTGCCATCACTCCCACTCAATTGTGAGACTTTCCTATAGAGGATAATTGAAAAATAGCCTCGCTCTAATACCACTTGTTAGGATTAAACTACAGATAGAAATAACAATTACATGAAAACATAAACAATATCAAAAAATAATAGATCACACAAAAACGAACATAAGACACCAAGATTTAACATGGTTCACCCAATCCCTAGGCTATATCCACCAAACAACAAGTTTGATATTATTACAATCTAGTGATTACAACCTAATTACAATTTGTAATCCCTTATAGCTCAATACTATAACAAGAACCAATTTTCACATCAACCTTGTTTTGTATGACTTCCTTCACACAAAAACTTGCACACACATTGGTTGGGGTTGGACTAGGCACAAAATGTTTGGTGTTGTATTACCTTAAATAGGTAATCTATGTTTTACTATTTTCTACATCCATTATAGATCTTAGGGTTTACAATTAGATTCAACTCAATTCAATGTATCTGTACATATTCTTGATCATCCTCTACAAACTTCTCTAGAATCCTTATGTTAGGTCTTTACCTAATCATTACCTTGAATTTAAAGATCCAACTCATCAATCTTACCTTCAACATATTTTACATCTCCCAAGAAATCAACTAAGTAAGATTGATCTTACAATTTCTTAGAATTTGGTCTTTTACTATCACTCAAAAATCATTGAATTCTAACACTCTATCAATACTAAAATACTCAATCATTATTTATGCATTCTAGCTCAGGATCAATTGACTTTCTTAGTTGATGTCAATACTTGATCAACACTAGATTTTCTTGGCATTAAATATGGCTTGATTAACACTAGCTTTACTCAATATTCCTTAATATTTTACTCTTTTTCTAGGGTAGGCTTATCTTCCTTGACATAAAAAATTACTTTTCTTTATCAAAGTCTATCTAAACAAATGACCATTGTAACTCCTTTTCATAACCTCAACCTTTACTCTAGGTGCTATAGTTATGAGTAACTTTCAAATCCTCTTCATCAATCAAATAGATATGATATTTAGATTAGGTAGAAATATGTCTCATCCATAGATTTGACATCAATGAAAAAATAACAACTGTTCCAATTATAATTTTCCAACAATGACCAACCTCTTCACATGAGAAACAAATCAATGGAACTTTGCCCATAAATTTACCTTTCCCTTTTGACAATCTTTTTGTAAGTAGGGCTTTGATGACTTCGAGGTCTTCATCTATATCATCTTCTTCTTCACTATCAACCTATTTTCCTTTTGAGTTTCCTCATTTCTACCAAGAGTTAGTTTGGCTTTGAATGCAAATTCAAAGTTGCTAGGATTAGGAGCATAGTTATCAAAATTATTCAATTCAAAATTAGTCAATCTTCCCACAAGTTCATCTAAGGTTATATCATTCTTTGGATTTCATCTCATCTCTTGAATTGTTGAAACTCTAATTACATAAATAGGAAGAAGAGTTCTTAGTACCTTGATGACCATTGTTTCATCAGTTATATCTCCTCTTGCAACTCTGATTGCACTCACAATTTCTTTGAGTCTTTCACTATATTGGACAATGATCTCACCTTCTTTTATTTTCATTTGATCAAAATTGCCTCTCAAGCTTTCTACCTTGGCTCTTTGCACATTTTTATCACCTACATAGACTTTTTGAAGTTTTTCCCACATTTCATATGTTGTTGGACAATCTTTGACTTCATAAAATTTAGAATAGTTAAGAGAGGAAATTATATCAATCAACATTATATTGTGATCCTTTGCCTCTTTCATCGGTTCCACAATAATAGGTATAAGTGGTGACACATATCTATTTTCTAGGTAGAACAAACTATAATCTCCAATTCTTAATAGGTGTAGCTTCATCAATTCTTTCCATGCTGAAAAGTTTTCTCTATTAAACTTGGGAATCTCCCTTCTATATGACATCTTGATCTTTAAATTAGGTCTTTGAAACCTTTTGTAATGCCCAGCCTGGAGATCCTTGGAACAAGGATGAAATACAAGCCAATATTTTCTTTAAAAGTATGAGTTCACATGATAACATCATACATGGATCACATAAATCACAATGGAAGACTTAACCACCATCCCGACAACAAATGAATCTCCAAATGCCACTACTCAAACTAGCATACACACAACTAGAAGATAAAAACCAAATGATAACCAAAAAAAAAAAAAGATCTATTAGAGCATGGCAATTTAAGTAACCCCAAAAGGTACTAGAATCACCAAAAATTGATCCTCGAAAACTAGCAAAGATGCCCCCTATTTTCTGCATGAGGACTGCAGACTAACAGGTTTTCGTGTGAAGATGTGTAGCATGCCCCATGAGGAAGTGCACCATGTAGTGCAATAATGTGCTTGGCTAAATAGCCAAAGAACCTAACACTGGTGTTGGGTTTTGTGCAAGAAAGTTCCAAGCCATGCGAAGGAACCTAATATACCACACAAGACCTTGCATCCTCGTGCAAGGTTGCACGATTTAGCACAAAATCCCAAAACAATACGCCAAAACCAAAAAGGTAATACAACTAAGGGATAAAGTTTCTCCACATCGGGGAGTACCAGATCCACAATTTGAGGCATAAACACTCAAACACACTATTGAAAGATAGAAACAATATCTAACCATCTAATAAGCAGTGAAGAGAAAGTACATAAGGTAACATTGCAGTGCACTTAAAACAACATTGCAATAATTGAAAACAACATTGAAATGTGTAGAACAATCAAACTAAGTATGTGGTTCCTCCCAACCATAATAGCATAATAAGACCATTGTAGGCTCAAGCCATCCCCTGTGCATAACATCCCAAGCTACTGATCAGATCGTTAGTACTATCATATAAGGGATGCCACTATTAAACATGCTGCAACATAAGCATAAGGAAATCTAACATTCTAGAAGTAAAGCATAAGATAATCCTAAAAATATGAGTAACATCAACTGTCATATGCTACTCATCATAAAAAGGAAATGTGACAAAAACTCACATCATCTAAAATGATAGACAAGTATTCCAATGAAAACATACTCTAGAACTTGAAGTGCCAAGTGAAAACATCTAGCAACGGTCACACTAGGACAATAGGACATCTCTATACACTAGTCCCTAGTAGTGTTATAGGTAGCTTGGCCTCCCAACCACGTGGAACCTATAGGCCCACACCCACTATGCTGATGGAGATAATGATCCAACCATAAACACACACAAAGAAACATCCATGGCTAACACACACGCTAGATAGTAATGATGATAGAATCCAAGACCATGCCACAATACAAGTACAATAGGTCCTAGTTTGAAAATCTATGGGTAACTATGTAGAGACTCTAATGGAGAGTTGGTAACTCAAAATTACCCAAGTTGTAGCACACAAACAATCATTCCCCTCGGTACACCCTTGGGAGGCTAACATGCTGAAATAATAACCATTCCTTGGCACCACCCTTGAGAGGCTGACCAAATTTCTTATCTTCTTTAATTATCTATCAATTAATTAAGTTATCACTTATTAGAAACTTCTACATGTACAACATGTCATGGATACCACACAAGTTATGAGAGAAGCCCCTCCACCACCTTACCCTACATACCAATGCTCATCACATGATGAGTGCCCGTAGGCATGGATATTCCTAACTTAATCCCACATGAACTTAACTCAACTAAAATACAATAGGATTTTGGGCCTCGCAAGTCACCCAAAAAATGCACGTGCATGTGCTCGTGTGTGCTGCACCACCATCACGAAGATCAAACATAAGGGCTGGATGAGAACATAAATAGAAAGAACACTCAACTGAATAACAACTCAAGAGGATGGATGTGGCATGTATCCAAATGTAACATCAAAGTGTAATAAAATTCTGATCAATATCTCAACTGATAATCTAGGTCCATGACCAAACTCATGCCAAGAAAACCTGAGAAAATAGGGCAGCACACAAAATGAGGTAAAAACTCCCAAAATTGGAAAACTTCAAAATTAAAACCCATTTGTTCTTTGGGTACAAAAACTCCAAAAATCCAATACTATATGGGTTTAGATGCCATAGGAAAAAATGACTAGCATAATGGTGCAAAACCCCAAAACCCCATCCCAAAAATCAGGAAAAACTTCATAACCGTCCAACTAGGTAGAACCAACAAACAAAAATGAAGGGGAACACTAGTTCTTAGCCTCCTAACAAATTTCTACAAGAAAGAGAAGCTGAAATGAAGCAAAAATAATAAAACAAGAAAGCCCTACCTAACAACAAAAAGGGCAGAAATTGAAATCCGCACAATAAAATAAAACACTTGCCAAAGCTGCCAGAAATCATGACAAAGCACAAACTACCTAAGCTAGATCCAACAAGATCGAACTCACAAAGATCCCATGCTTGTAGCTCTCAGAACAAATAGAAACGTGATCCTCCAAAGAGGATTGTCAAAAAGGCTCTCAAATTTCTATTTTCAAACAGTGAGAAGTGAATAATAAAATCCCTTTTTCAATACTTATTCACTTTTCGAGTGAATAGTTGATTAGGGAAAATAGCTAGTTAGACTGGCTAGACTTTGAATCACCCCAAACAAAAATAGGTTATTCCTCATAATGGGAATTCACCTAAGGAAAAGCTACCAAAAATTAAATTTGAGAAGATTTAAAGCTCGAAAACCTAAAATCATAGAAATCACTAAACAACTTTTGCGACAATGTGAACCTCTAAATGCACAAACATGCTCACTAGTCTAATCACATAATGCAGATGAGTTCAGATTTAATAATCAGCAAAAGCTTTAATTTAAATAGTTGGTTAAGAGCTCAAAGTTGGGTCACAATTTTGCGGAAGTCAAATCCGTAGAATTGGACCTCTTAGAAACGGGTACTCAATTTTCTTAGAATCGGGTACCTATTTCTAAATCACACTTTAGGCACCTGAGCCGTGATTCAAAAATTTGGTACCCAATTTTTGAAAAGAAGATCGGGTGCCCGAACTACATAAAAATTGGGCACCCAATTTTGAACAAATTGGGTGCCTGATTTTTAAAATATTGGGTATCTGATTTCAAAAAATTACAAATACCCCTTTTTTGGCATTTTGAGTGTCATTTTTAACATCTAGAAAATGGAAGCCTGATTTTAAAGCAATACAGGAGCCCAATTTTGACCTCTACTAATTGCCCCCTACTGTTATTTTTTGACATACCAAGTTTTTTTTTTTTGGCTACTATTTTACTGAGTTATTTTTAGTTTTATGTTTTAAATACCATCAATTTATTATTATTATTTTTTTCAGTTTTAATATACATAAAATTGTAAATTTTCATTGTTAATGAGTATTATCTTTAGATTATTGTATCTATTAATTTAAATAATAGTTTCATAGATGTTCATTTAAAAAAAATTATTTTAGATGTTTTGAAATGTATTTAATATGTAAATTACAATGTTGAATTATTAGATTATAGATGTAAATTCATTGTTTAAACATGTAATTACAAATAAATATTGATTTCAATTAACTAGTGATTAATTATAGATTAGTTTGTAAACCATATAATAAAGAAAGTAAAACTAACTATATTCATACGTCTTTAACCTTGACCTAACCATATAACTGTATAATAAAACCCTAAACATATAACTAAGTATTTAATCATGTAACACCCCACAAAGGGATCCAAACACAAAACTTAGTATTTAATGATTTTACTTATTGTATTGTACATTGTTTCATGGATCAAAAATGGATGATGTAAACTATTTTATAAATATATATTATTTCAACCTTTCATACCCTGTGACATGTACAGTGGATGATTGTGCATTCTGAATTAATTTTCCAAGTGGCATTTGGAACAAATGTATATTATTTAAATGGATTGAACTTGTAGTTATTATTTCATGTCTATGTGTTATTTGTTTTACTTCTAGTACTTATAATTATTTAAAAATGAAATGTAAATGTGCTCATTAAGGAATCATTAAGGAATGTAATCTCTTATGTTTTTTATGTAAATTATTGTACATGTTATTGCTTGCTTAGTAAAACTTTAGGTTAGTTCTTTGGATCCCTTGGCTGGGCATTACATAATGTACCCCCTTACTTTACATCAAGGTTATTATTATGGTTAGGGTTAAGGTTCAAGTATTAGGCATAGGATTTACACTAATAGTTTTGGATTAAGGGAAAACATTTAGGAATAACTATAATCTCAATTTTAACCAAAACTCTAATCATAACCCTTACTGTCATCCTAACCATAATCTTAATTTGCTAAAACCTACACCCTAATATAAATAATTAACTAAGTATCCTAAGAACAAGTACTAATTATAAATGTCAAACCATAATCCTAACCTTAAATGATAAACTATTATCCTAAATGCTTAACGCTTATCTTAAATATTAATATTCCTAATCCTAACCCTCTCCCTAAATCCTAACCCTTATATAATCTCTAACTTTTATTAAAATACTAACCCTATGTTGGATACAATTGTTAATTGTGTATTGTCATTGATGGCAACACAACATGTCATAGCAAAAATGAAATTTGAAAACAAGTCTTTCACTTATATGGCAACACAACATGTCAATATAACAATTCTCCCTCTTACAGTAATCTCTTTCTGTGAAGAAATTGCATAGAAAACTCTTTTGAACAAATTTCAGAGAGATATGACAGTAATAAACTCTCCCTCTTTGACAACACATGCCAAAGACAACTCAAACTCAAATGAATTTCAGTGTACCTTTAGTACTAATTCATATGCAATGTTTTCTGATTATGCTGCATCAACTGATAGATCTTCAATTTAGTATGAGTTGATGCATCACTAAAACTTTATTTTAGTGAACTTCAGATAGGGGGGTGACCCCTAACTTACCTCTTAGATACAAGAATGCATCCTTAGGTAATGGTTTTGTGAATATGTCAGCAATTTGGTCCTTTGTATGAATATATTCCAATCTAATCTCCTTATCTTGCACCAATTCTCTGACAAAATGATATTTTATTGCAATATGCTTAGTTTTGAAATGCATCACTGGATTCTTAGATATGTTGATTGCACTTGTATTATCACAGAACATAACAATTGGTTCTTTGATTTCCATCTTCATGCCTTCCAACAACTATTTAAACCAAACAATGTTAGAACAATTTACTGCTGCAACAACATACTTTGCCCCTGCTGTTGATTGACATGTACAATTCTGCTTTTTGCTTGTCCAAGAAACCAACTTTTTTCCAAGAAAGAATGCACCTCCACTTGTACTTTTCCTGTCATCAAGGTTTCCTGCCCAATCAGCATCAGTAAATACTTTTAAATCCAAATTTCGTCCAAACTTATACCATAAACCATACTCTTCAGTTCCTTTCAAATATCTCATTATTCTTTTGATTGCCATCAAGTGGTTTTCTCTTGGTTTTGCTGAAAATCTTGCTACAATACCAACAGCAAGGGCAATATCTAGTCTAGTATGAACTACATACTGCAACTTTTCAATCATAGATCTATACAATGTTTGATCTACTTCTTTTGATTCATCTTCCCTGGTAAGTTTTAATCCAGTACACATAGGAGTCCCAACTGGTTTACAATATTCCATTCCAAATTTTTTCAATATCTCCTTGATGTACTTTGATTGAGTAATGTAGATACCATTTTTATTCTGTTGAATTTGAAGACCAACAAAGAATTTGATCTCACCAAACATAGACATTTCAAATTTCTTGTTCATTTGTTCTAAGAATTCTTTACACAGATCATCATTCCCTATGAAAACAGTATCATCTACAAATATTTCTGCCAAGACAATCTTATTATCTGGTCCTTCTTTAATATACAAGCTACCATTATCATTAGTTCTTTGAAAACCAATCTGAATAAGATATTTATGCAATCTTTCATACCATGCTCTAGGGGCTTGTTTCAGACCGTACAATGCCTTGTGTAATTTGCAGACCATGTTCTTCTTATTTGGAGTAACAAAACCTTCGGGTTGTTCAATGTAAACCTCTTCATCTAGTATACCATTGAGGAATGCTGATTTGACATCCATCTGATAAACTTTGAATCCCTTGTGAGCAACATATGCTAGTAAGGTTCTGACTCCTTCCAATCTTGCAACAAGAGAAAAAGTTTCTCCATAGTCTATTCCTTCTTCTTGAGCATATCATTTGCATACTAGTCTAGCTTTGTTTCTTGATACCTTACCATCTTCATCCAACTTGTTTCTAAATACCCACTTAGTTCCAATCACATTTTTGTCTTTAGGTCTGGGTACAAGAGTCCATGTCTTATTTTTCTCTATTTGCTTTATTTCTTCATTCATAGCTTCAATCTAGCTATCATTTTCCAATGCATCTTTGATATTCTTAAGTTCAAAATCAGCAAGTAAACAAGTACCTTTCAACTTATTTCTTGTCATGGTTCCTTCAGATTTATCTCCAATGATTTGATCTGTTGAATGATGTCTCTTGACATACTTAGCTAATATAGGTTCCTTGCCTTTTGAATGGATTTCATTATTATCTTTTTGCATTTCAACTTTAGGCTCTGTCTATTCTGGCTTGGTAGATATTTGCTCGGTAGATGTTTTCTCGGTAAATACTTGCTTGGTAGATACTGAATTTAACTCGGTTTGTTGTGGCTTGCTTTGAACTTCCTGTAACTCAGTTACAGATGACTTGGGAGTAGAAGTTTCCTGATTCTCTGATGTAACTGGTACTGTATCAGGTTCACTGAAGACAAACCTTTTATAATCTTCTGGTTCCCTTTTTCTTTCTTCTTCAGTCCTTTCTGTAAACTCATCAACTTTCACATGTGCACTTTCTATGACTTTGTGAGTAGACAAGTTCAAACATCTATATGCCTTACTTGTGCATGAGTATCCAAAGAATATACCTTCATCACCTTTTACATCAAATTTTCCTTTTCTAGATTCTTTCAAAATATAACATGTACTTCCAAATACTTTAAGATAACTTACATTAGGTTTATAGCCATACCATAACTCATAGGGGGTTTTGAATGAGTCTTTCTTCAGCTGTACCCGATCCAAGGTATAGATTGTAGTGTTGATTGCTTCCTTCCAGTATTTGATAGCAATGCTCTTTTCAATCACTAAAGTTCTTGCACAATCCATGATGGATCTGTTTCTTCTTTCAGCTATTCCATTTTGCTGGGGTGTTCCAGAGGCTGATACTTGTCTTTTGATTCCTCTTTCAATGTAAAAGTTATTGAATTCATGTGAAATGAATTCTCCACCTCTGTCTAACCTCAAGCATTTTAATCTTTTCCCTGTTTCCTTTTCTACTCTGGCCAAATACCATTTGAACTTTTCAAATGCTTTTGATTTATTTCTTAGATACATGACTACCATCATTCTTGAGTAATCATCAACAAAAAGAATGAAAAAATTTTCTCCAGTATAGCTTTCAATTCCAATGGGTCCACATAAATCAGTATGCATAATTTCTAATATGTCTTCAGACTGATAGTTTTTACTTTTAAAACTAGTCTTTCCCATCTTTCCAATTTGACAATTTTTGCATAGACTGACCTCAGGTTTCTTTATGTTGGGAATGCCTTTTACTTTCCTAAATTTGCTTATCTTTACCAGATTATCAAAGTTTACATGACATGTGTGTAACATCAAAGATAGCCATCAATGCCAAAGAGGGAGATTGTTGGATACAATTGTTAATTGTGTATTGTCTTTGATGTTATACAAATTTCATATCAGCCATTAGATAGAGTCTACCGAGACCAGATGGTTAGCAAAGCAATTTATAGTGACTACCGAGCATTCCTGAACATTACACAATAAGTTAGCTTTTATCGAGCTCACTCAGTAAGCGAAGAAAAGTTAGCTTTTACCGAGCTCACTCAGTAAGCAAAGGAAAGTTAGCTTTTACCAAGCTCACTTGGTAAGCAAAGGAAAGTTAGCTTTTACCGAGCTCACTCGGTAAGAGAAGAAAAATTAGCTTTTACCGAGCTCACTTGGTAAACAAAGGAAGGTCAGTATTTATCGAGTTAACTCGATCTCCGAAGGAAGTTGCAAGGTTTGCAGTGTTTACCAAGCTCCATTTGGTTAACACTGGGGAAACCATTCTGAGCAGTGGTCACCGAGCTGGGTCAGGCAGTGAAATTTTTTATTGTTCTAAAGAATTAAGTTTAATTGTTTTATGTAGCAGATTGATTTATGTTTTTCAGTTGATTGAGCTGACTTGAAAATCTATAAGGTATATATGAAAGGTCAAATAGTGAATTCAAAAAATGCAGAAGTGTGTGGATGCATAAAAGTGTGAATGTATGAATAAGCAAATATATGAGCGAATGTTGAGGAAGAATTAGATATCCCTATGAAGCTGCAAAGTTGCATTCGATCAGTGAGGATCTAGTGAAGCAGAACAAAGATTTGTATTCAGCAAAGATAAGTTGCATATATTTCAGATCACTTCATTGTTGCTTTCTAATCATTGTAACAGTGATTCAAAATCTCTTAACAGAGTTGGTTTGACAGCCATTTTGTAAATCATCTAACAAGGTGACAATTCAATTGAATTGTTTTAAAGACCTCTGACAAGACCACTTCTAACAAGGTGATCAAATCCTCTAACAGGATCACACCTAACAGTGTGTTTTTTAATCTTTAACAGGGTTGGCTTCTAACAGGGCTCACTTCAGAAGAGTGAAAATTGGTAACTAGTTACTTGGTGGTTTTTTCCAAATTGGGTTTCCACGTTAAATCTAGTGTCTCTTGTGTTCATATTATTTCTTTATGCATGCATGTTATCACTTTAAATGCTAAATAAGTAATTAGAACATCTATCAAGTTTCAGATTTATTTGTGAGATTGTTAGCAGCTATATTTTAAGACATCTAAAGATTTGTGGATTTATTTTTGTGGTAACTGATTCACCCCTCCCCTCTTAGTTACTCCATCTCTATTTCCAACACCCTAATCCTAAAAGATTTACATAAATCTAAAGTATTAAATACTAAATATTAGATCCATACCTAAGCAATAACCCTAAGTTATAGTAAATGATAATTTAAAATGAAAAAATCTAAACTCTTCAAATACTAAACTATAGTTGTCAATGATATTATAATCTCATCCCTAATTATAAATGCTAAAATTGTACTTTAAATGGTAAAACATGTGCCTAATACAAAATATTAAACCTTGACATTAAGTTTTAAATTCTAATCTCAAGTCTAACCCTTATCCTAAACCTTTATCATAAATTCTTAACTTGTGGCTTAACTAAGTTATCCTAAATGCTAAACCTTTATCCTAACTTTATCTGTAACTAGATCACACCTTCTTCCAATATTTCCATCCTTCAATGGATATTCAATAGTTTTGAATCTTTTTACATCAACTAATTGTTGTCCAAAAGTAGTCAAAGCATTTTCATGCAAACATTCATCTAACAAAGAAAGATTGTCGCACATATCACATGTACCAAAAACACATGCATTGAAAAGAAAGTATTGATCATTAGGTGGCTTACAAAATAAACTTGATATGGAATCCTTTATTGTTTGAGGTGGTATTTTTTAATCACATTCCTGCAACATTTCTTTACTAGGCATGGTACCACATATAGATCAAAATACATCATAATGGTAATGAAATTGAATATGAGTTTTACAACAACATGTGATTTTTTCCTTGTTCATCCTTACATACCATGGATTACACTTTTCAAAAGATCTTTGATTAATGGTAATATTTAATACCCTACCATCTACAAAATTTCTAAACAATTCAACTTGGGTCATGTCCAAAAGGTGTTTAGGATGTGGATCATGTATTTTTTACCTAATTCTCAATTTAAGAACATCTCTTGAATTAGGTGACACTCTTGTATTATCATGCCAAAAAATTTCAACCAAACTTTTGACTTCACTAGTACATTTTATATCACATCTCGGGAGTCTACCACTAGAAGTCCACAAAATATTTGTTGGATCACATTCAAAGTTAACCCTTCTCTTTATAGCTCTTTCTAAAGTGTTGGATCACATTAAGATATCCACTTATGTTGCTAATCAATCTTTTGTTAGTTGCTGATTTGTTAACTAAAGCTGTTGTTATTGCTCGTCATGCTACATTCTTATCTTTAGATTGATTTCTCTTTCCAATAACATCAAAGGCACTAGCAACAGTGGATACAATCTTTTTTAAAGACTCATTTTTATTCTTGGGTTTTGCATACATTCCCAACCTTCTCATTGCTTTTCACATTTTAGACATTTTAATTAGTTGCAACATCAACTGACATTGAAACACTAATTTCTTATTACAAAAGAAATGTCTATACAATCTATTAGCATATGTCCTAATTTGTCTCCATGAAACCGATCCCTCAAGATTATCTAGCACATCATTAGGAATATATGAAAATTATGTTTAGACACTTTACTATCATTCTGACATGTTTGTTCAGTAGTTGGTGTTTCTATGTCTACATTCATGCAATTTTTATTATCAATTGACATTTCATTTTCACTGTTATTTGAGATTTGAATCTCATTTTAAACTTTTCTTGGTATTTCTTTCAAGGCATGCATTTCCATTGGAGTTTTTTGTGCATGATCATTTGACAATTTATTCTCATGAAGAAAATCTAAATCATTTAAATTGTAATTTGCTTCTAAAAGATCACCAATTTTATCACGAGAAAAAAATTGAGTGTTTGGAAACACACCTATACTGAATGCATGATTAGAATGTGCACCTGAATTTTCTTGTATTGGGTTCTCTTCTTTGACCTCTTCATCCATTGTGATATCCTCAATGTCTTTCTCCTTTGAAACATTGTTCAAGTCTATAATTCTTTGTCTTGTCTCTTGTTGATGTCATGCTTCATTCTTTTTATTTGTTGCAATCTCCTCATCTGTCAAAACTTTTGCTTTCTTTTTTCTTCATTGTTTTGATCCCATGTTTGCACTAGTTTTGAATTTGAATCAATAGCTTGCAAATTGTAGAAGAAGACAAGAAAATAGAATAACTATGATAGAATTCACTGTTGCAGATTGAAACTGTTATTCAATCATTCTAATTATTGAAAGTTGGCTTGTGGGGCAGCTTTTAGGGCCCAACGGGTACATAAGAATTTGGTACCCGATTGTTTAAAAATTGGGTACCCAATTTTCAAAGAATTGGGTACCTAGTTCTTTCAATGGTTAACATGCAATCAGGCACCCAATTTTTGAATTACAAATCAGGTGCCCAATTCTTAAGACATGAGTGGGAATTTGGAATGGCACATGACTTTTGCATAGGGTCTTTCCTTGGGGAAAGGCATGGCATAGTCTTTGTCCCACCAAGCCATGCATTTATGATCTTTTTTTTTTCTAAGACATTTAATCGATAATTTCAGGGATTGTCATAATTTTTATATAGTTGTCCCCATCGAATTTTTTGATGAAACAAAAATCCATTATAGGCTTATTGTTCTGATTCCAAAAATTTAAATTTTATAGTGTTATTAGTTTATTTGCTATTTTTTCATTATTTATTAATCAAAACTATCTCTTAGACATTAAAAAGTGACATTCACTAAAACATTAATAACTTTTTTATTTTTTATTTTTTCTTAAATTAATCTTTATGTCATCAATTTACATACAATTCTTTTGAGGTTTTTTTTTTTTTTGAAAAAAGTGAAATTTTGTTTAAATTATGGTGTCCGTACATGAGAGGTTTTAAAATTTACCTTTATAGCCAATTAATAATTAATAACAATAAATTATAAAATAAAAAATTAAGGAAAAATATTGTCATCAATCTTAGGTGTATTAGGTAACCCCCTTTAAAAGGGTTTATGAAAATTCATTTATTTGTGTCAAATTATGTTGTCCGTACACGAGCGTGGTATGGTCCTAAAATAGGCATTTTGAAAAAGTGGTTTTTAAAGATCCATACCAAAATAATAATCTATCATATGGGTACACAAATAAATTGCATATTCAAAAATTAGATTCCAAACACTAAAAATTTTATTTATGAATTTTTTTTAATATTCAATCTCTAAATGCCCCAAATTTTGACATCAATTGACAAAAAATTTCAAAAACAGGGAACACACTTCCACTTTTTGGCCAAAAGTGAGACCCAACTTCTTGCACTAACCTCGTTAAATAAGGAGACATTGACCATATAGGGATGAAATTGGTAAAATATGAATAGCTAAATCACTAACTCCATATGCCACTACCAGGGATATAATTCCTGCACAATAAAATATACGATCAAGTGCAATTGCATATAATATCATAGCCAAAGCAAAAATGGATTAAATACTTAATTAATCCATGTACATCACTCACATTCACATAAAGTATAAAAGAAAAGAATGACATAATTAACCATAGCATAAAATCCATCACATAACATAAACAAAAATATATCCAAATAACAGATAATCAGATATCATCATAGATCTATTGTCATCTCAAAATGACATCAACTTGCAAATATGATAAACTAAATAGTATAGCAGTAAAGCATCTATGATACTAAATCAAAGTATAACATCCAACCCTCAGGTCATCTCAAAGTACATATAATAAGAGTATCAAATATCTCTCGAATAAAAAATAGACAAGGTACAAATTGCAAACATGAGAGGCACTACACCTCTCTTGCAAACACCATATGCTCTAATATCAGTTGTTGGAAATGAAGAGAGTAACTAAGAGGGAAGGGGTGGATTAGTTACTATAAAAATAATTCCCTTTCTCTAGATATCAAATCAAAATTTTAACTGATAATAAGTTTCTTTGTCCAACTCAATTAAAACTAAGTTATTGTGTTAGCTTGGTCAACAAAGCAATCTTATGAATATTAATATGTTTTATTCTTTAGTAACTTAGTTGTAAAAACATAAAGCATAAAGAAAATAACATGAACACATATGACACTAAGATTTAATGTGGAAACCCAATTTGAGAAAAAACACCATACAACTACTTACAATATTTTTCACTCTTTTGAAGTGAGCCCTATTAGAAGCCAACCCTATTAAATGTTAGAATACATACTATTAAGTATGACCTTGTTAGAGGATTTAGATCACTTTATTAGGAGTGGCCTAGTTAGAGGTCTTCAAACACTTCAAACTTGAAATGTCACATTGTTTAAGGATTTACAATATGACTGTTAAGTCAACTCTATTAAAAAAAAAATTTCATTGCTATAATGGTTTGAAAGTAACAGTAATTTGATGTGATTTATGAAGCAACTTCTTTTGCTGATTCAAATCTCTAGTCTATCTTAACCTATGGATCCTTACTAATTAGAATAATCTTTGAAGCTTATCTAAACCATACTTGCATGTTCTTCTTTTCCCTTGAATCACATCTCCATCTTATTTCACATTTTCCACTTACATGTTTTCCTCACTACTTGACCTTTCCTATATATCATAAGCTTTGTCAAGTCATCTTGAATACCCTTTCAAATAACCATTAAACATCTAAATAGTCAGCCTCAATTAGTTAATTAATAGACAAGTGTATTCTGCTAAAGCTCGATCAATATTGGAAGTCCTTTTATGCCCAGCCACTCAATTAATACTAGAAGCTATATATCCTTCATTTTCTGATTGCTTGGTCAACACTAAATGCCCTTCGTTACCTGACTACTCGGTCAATACTAAATATGCTTGGTTAATTATACTGCAAGTTCTTCATTTCTTGGGTAATACTAACATTTGTGTAACATCAATGACAACATATAATTTGAAGAAATGTATATGTATATGTGTATATGTATGTGTATTTGTATGTGTATTTGTATGTGTATATGTATATGTATATGTATATGTATATGTATGTATATTCATATAGATATACTGGTCAAAGCACAAACCTGTGTCACCCTTTTGTAAATGAAAAGGCTAACAATAGTATAATTGTCCACCTTTAATGATATAAAACTAACTTATTATTATTTATAATTTGAAAATGAAGTAAACTAATGAAATGTGTAAAAATTGATCAAGTTTAGGATTATAATTTTTAACAATTATTTGGAATAACAATTGATATTTTTTTGTAATTTTTATAGATAATTTTTAGTTGCTGATAAATGTTGTAAATCAGGGGTCTAGTTCCCACCACAAAACTATATCAAAATAATCTTATATCCCTATGATCTCAGACTATGCTATAGATAACATATATATATAGAACATTCAAAAATAAAAATTGGATTTAGACCTTTTTTTTTTCACTTTTATAATCATTCAAATTTTAACTCACCTAAAATCAATAGTTTTCATCTACCACTATATTTTGCAAAACAAATCTATTCTAGCCAGAATAAAAATTATACATTCTAAAAGAAGACTCTATCCTCTAGAACACTATATAAGTTTTGAACTTTTTTGATATGATTTAATATTTTTTTCTTTCTCAAAATTGACATTTTTTGAGTGTTAAAATATGTGCTTGTAGAATTTTTTTAATTATAATATACTATATCTAATTAAGACACTGTAAATTCTATATAAGAATATTCTTGACTTTGAGCTCTATAAAATGGTCTTTATAAGTTATTAAAACTATATCATAAAAAAAAGTAAGAGTTATTGAAACATCAGTTTTATGAAATAATTGTATTTCTTTAGTAATTGAATACAAACTAGTATAAAAATGCATTTAATAAAAATTTCCCATTGGAAAAGTGTGACATCATGTATAACTTAGCTAAAATGAATTTATCTAGATCATATATTTGAACAAAATTAATTTTTAGATAGAAATACTCAAATTCTATCATTTTTCAATAAGTTAGCCTAAAAGTTGAGTATTTAGTCTAGGCATAGAGAATTGTCAAAAGAGAAGGTAGCTCAGTATATTTATGGTTTGAGATTCAATATTTAGGATGAGGTTGGTATGTTGAATATTTCTTTAGTTAAGGATGCTTATTAGTATGCATTGAGAGTAGAGGAGAAGCTAAAGAGGAAGAATCGAGGTAGTTCCCGAGGGAAGGTGAAGTAAGATAGTTCAGCATAAGCTAAACCAAAATTAAAAAGTGAACCAAAACATGTTGAACAAAAAAGAAGGACATGTGGAGGTGGGTTCAAAAGTAATTGTTTCAAGTGTAGTCAAAAGTACATAGATCTTTTGAATGTTTGATGGGTAGGATAGTTGCTATTGTGAATGAGGTTGAAGTCTAGGATAGTCAGCCTGAGCAAGGAGAAAGTTTGTTGGCTCAACAAGTACTAGTCGATGAGAGGACATTGGAATCTTGTCAGAGGACTAGTTTGTTCAAGACTTGTTGTAAGTCTGGTGGCAAAATTTACAAGGTGATTTTGGATGGTGGTAGTACTGATAACCTTGTTGTTGAAGAGATGGTTCAAAAACTTGGTTTGAAGAGAGAGAGATAACCTTATCCTTATTAGATTTGTTGATTGCAAGGTGAGAATGCTTTGAAAGTGAGGGAGTAGTGTCTTGTTGATTTCTAGATTGGGTAGTATAAGGATCAAGTGTTGTGTGATATTGTGGATATGAACAATTGTCATGTGTTGCTTGGTAGACCTTGGTAGTATGATTGCAAGGTTGTGTATGATTGTGTTAGGAATGTTTTTAATGTTGAGAAAGGTGGAAGAAAGTTTTCTTTGATTCTTTTACAGAATGAAGAGCTCAGTAAGAGGAACCTGAGTATTGGTAGCTGAGTTGAGTTGGCAGATTCAAAGAAGGTTGGAGATCAACATGGAAAGCAGGCCTATGGAACACATGTGGTGGATGTGAAGAAGAAGAAGAGAAGCAAGGGAACAAGTGTGCAAGTTGAAGACTTGGAGGACATTTATGTGAAGAACCAGTTTGAGATTTATGTGTTGAATCCCAAAAGATGTTCTTCTAGCTACTAGAACATCTTTTCAAACCTGAGGTGTCTAATGCAGGAGCATCCTAGGCTTGCTTGCAATCCTGCATGTTTGGAGGGATTTTGGTTAAGTATTGAGGAGCATCGAGATTAGATTTTGGTGGAGTTATGTTTTCATGGTTAGGGATGTGTTGGAGACACATTGGAGAACTTTTCCTCACGATTTCATAGAAATTGGATGGATTGAGTTGAAGTTTGGAACTGTTTTTACCTTTTTGTTGGAACGACATTTTTCTAGTTTTTGGGTGCATGCTGTAGAGCATGTAACTAATTATCCTTAATAGATGAAAGGTTGTGCACTTTAAGGATTGAAGAGGGCCTAGATTAATTCCTTGTGTCAAGTGTGAAAGTTCTAAATCTTTATAGGTTGGGAGATATGACAATTCTCCTACAGTATTAATTTTTGGCAGACTATGTGATAGGTTTTTGTGGGTAACTTTTAGGATGGATGCACATTTTTTCTTAAGGAATCAACCTTTACATATTTATTGCTTTGTAGAGGACCTATATTTGTACATATGGTTTGAAGCACGAGTTCTAATTCAATCAAAGCTATCAGATATTGCAATTTTACTCAGATATTAATTTTTGGATATAATTGTTGTTGCAGGTTGACTTGTGGCATTTAATTTATGTATTTCTATTTAATTTGTGTCCTAGGCCAACTTGTGGCTTAGATTGGTATAAGTAGGGGTCTTGTAGAGTCTTTTATTCATTAAGTTGAGATGGAATGAAGGATAGATGCGAGTTTGAAGAGTAGAGCCAAGGTTGCAACTAGAAAACAAGGAGATTGCTTAGTAGGCTTGCGAGCACAAGTTTAGATTTCCTTGGTGGTTTTCTTCCAAATTTCTATTATGTTACAGATCTGAGCTAGCTGAGATTGGTTATCTTGCATTATTGTTTCTTTTTGTTGTGTTTCCATTGTGTGGTTATATTGTTGGGGGCTAGGACATCTCTTTTGGGGATTCTCCTGCCCTGCACTATATCAATAACATATATATCTAGAACATTCAAAAATAAAAATTGGGTTTAGACTTATTTTTTCACTTTTATAATCATTCAAATTTTAACTCACTTGAAATTGATAGTTTTCATCTACCATTACATGTTACGAAACAACTTTATTTTAACCAAAATAAAAATTATACATTCTAAAAGAAGACTCTCTTCTCTAGAATGCCATATAACTTTTAATTTTTTTATATGATTCAATATTTTTTTCTCTCTCAAAATTGACATCTTTTTGAGTGTTAAAATACATGCTTGTTTATAATATACTATATCTAATTAAAACACTATAAATTCTATATGAGAATATTCTTGACTTTGAGCTCTATAAAATGGTCTTTATAATTTATTAAAAATATATCATAAAAAATATTAAGAGTTATTGAAATGTCAGTTTTATGAAATAATTATATTTATTTAGTAATTGGATACAAACTAGTGTAAAAATGCATTTAATAAAAAAATCTCATTCGAAAAGTGTGATACCATGTATAACTTAGCTAGAATGAATTTATCTAGATCATATATTTGAACAAAATTGATTTTTAGATAGAAATACTCAAATTCAATCATTTTTCAATAAGTTAGCCTAAAATGTGACATAGCTTTGTACTTTTACCCATACACACTTATCTCTTCCACAAGATTACTTGTGTAAAATTATATGATTATTAACCTTATCATAACACTATAAATGTCATGTACTTATTGAGATGGATTTAAAAGTAAACACTATGTAAATTATCTTCAACATTTAAATGTGTAAAATTGTAAAATGTGGTGGTTTTCTTAACTTAAAATATATATTTGTAAGAAAGTTATACAACAACAATTAATCTACCATTCCTTGATGTTTTATATATTAAAAGTAGCTAAAACAAGGAGGCTTACCTAAAACAACAAAAAGAGGTAGGGCTTCAAAAGCCACAATTACCACACATTGACAACAACCAGAGAGAAGCACAAACAACAAATAATTTTAACCAATCGCTTCCCTTAATATCAAAGACCCTTCCCACCATCTCAAAGAAAACATCATTTAAACAAAAATACTTCCCCACCCATAAACATCATGTAAAACTAGTAGAGTACATGTAAACAACTATCTAACCACATTCTAGTAAGAGTATTAAAAGTTCTAAAGTCATTATGGTTGTATAAAAGAATTCACAAAATACTAAAAAATAGAATAAAATGGCACACATTGCTAGCCTAGAATACCATTGCTTGATGTTGAAAACATTGGGTTCTGAACCAACATGTGACATGATAATCAATTACTATGTGTTTAAATAAAAGCTAGGTAAACTTTTTTAACATAAGTAATATCAATGGCACGACATAGCCTTTGCGTCCATGTGAAATGTTTTTAAAATATAGCTATGAATCAGTATGACCACATATGAGGATCTTGTCCCTATATAACAAAGTTGAGGCTCAAACCCACAACCACATCAGGTCAATAAAGGCACAAACCTACAACCACAATGGCCCAACAGAGGTTTGAACTTGGGTGGTGACAACAACACCGCCAATAACCAACAATTTAAGTGGTGAAGCCCTAGAGCATAAATTACCATAACACTTTACTTACATATATGCTTTCAATTGTCAAAGAAACAATAACAATTTTATACCTTGTCTCTTACATCTAACCTCTATCATGTCCATGAACATAATGTGCCAAATCACATAATATGTCATCTTTCTAAACTTGAAATATTTAGATTCATAGTATGATTATACGATAAAGACTCGTCCATTGCTTGATGGCCGTCACTCTTAATGGTCAAAGAGACAATATAAAGCCTACAGCTCATCTCATACACCTAACCTTCAACAAGTCTGTGAATATAATGTTTCAAATTTCAAAACAACTTGTTGATTTTCTAAACTTTGAATATATATATTCACAACAAAATTTTAACATTAAAATCTACCATTGCTTGATGGTTGTCGTTCTAATACTTTACTTGTATATCACACTTTTCAATAATTGAAAAATCAATAACAATTTTACACCTCACCTCATACAACTAACTTTTAAAAACCTCCATAGATTTTTCCCCAAAACTTTATCTTGTTCCATGAATGTGACCTAAGTTGTGTCCAACCAAGATAATTTGGCAACCCAAAAGACATGGCCTTGCAAAGTCAAGGATGATGAACTTTGCGTGAACATCTAGAAGAGATTCTGCCCGTGAAATGAGGCAGGAAAAGGATAGATTGCAGGCCCCAGGCCCCATTGTTCGTGTGAACTTTTCAGATATTCCCATCAACACAGGCGCCTCACTTTGCCTCAAATTTCCACATCCCCACGGTTTGAAAAACCCATCCATCTTTGTCAGAGAAAATATTGACTGCTCATACGTTGCCATATATCTGGCATTTGGGTGGCCTTTTCATGCCATTATTTTCCTTGTCACGCATACTATTACAAATGTGCAAGCCGCCGGGGTCATCAATGTTGATTTCAAATTCCACGTTCCTTCAAGTCAAAGGAAAAAATATATATAAGCTGTTTTAACACTCAATTCTGTGTGCCAAATGATCTATAAATTCTGAACATTCCTTCTTTGCTCTTCCACGAAGACAGTGAGATTTTGTGGGACGATCTATTCTAACTAAAAGGTGAGACTTGTCATATGTGTTACAACTTGATTGTTTTGAATGTATGAACTCATTTTGTTAATGGCGAACAAGTGTTCATGTGTTTGTAGATGAAGGGCGACGTAAAAGGCTCTGCACCAGCATGTGGTGCATGCAGGATTCAACGTAGGAAATGCTCAGACAAATGCCTGCTTGCTCCCTACTTTCCTCCCACTGATATTAGAAAGTTCGTGATTGTGCAGAGAGTATTTGGGGTCACCAACATTGTCAAGCTACTTCATGTAAGCAAAAATCTCAATCAGAGTTCTGTGTTACAACAGTTGAGAAATCAGAATCATACTCTATGTGTTTTAATATGTATAGACAATTGTTAATCTCATCTTCACATAATATCCTTAAGAAGTAGTTGGATTTATAGTATTTATTAAGATTTGATTTTAGTCAAATTTATTGAATCATATTTAATTTAGTGAGTAATTGTTCATAGGAATTGTATTTTATAAAAATGTTTGTTGTATTTAGATGATTTTCATAGTGGTAAGGCATAAGGATGCCTCAAAAGTCAATATTATTTCAATTCAAGCATGCTAAATACACATGTTTATCTCATCTTTACATAATAAATAGTTGAATTTATGATTTTTTTTGTTAGGATTTGTTTTTATATTATTTTTAGTCAAATTCATTGATATCATATTGTAAGAGTAGTGATTCACATCTCAGTACTTATAGTCCACTTACTTGTTGCATCTAGGTGATTCTTATAATGGTGAAGTATTATGACTTTCCAAAAGATAATCAATCTTGATATTATTCCAAATCAAGCATGCTTTTATCAAGAGTTTTCCTCAAGCAAGCCCACTTAACTAGCTAGCATATTTGTAACACCTTTAACAAGTGTTGTTCTTAATGAAGCAATCGTTATATATCTCTTTTAGCTAAGTAATTGATAAAGAGGTATTTCCTCCAATGTGTCAAGTTATGATATTTCTATCACGATTCGAGTGTGTGGCTTTTGAGTTAAATTTTTGGACTCATATTTCATAAGTAGTAACCTTCACACACACACCCATGAGAATAAATGATCCACTTATCATTCATTGCATCTATAAAGTGCTCATACAGGTGAAGTATTAGGGCTTGTTAGGAGGCCACACATTCACATACTATTCTAACTTAAATGTGCTTAACCAAAGAGTTTCATGGTATCTCATATGCAAAACCTTCAACAAGTGTTGGGACTTCTAAACCTTAGAAATACAATAAGAAGCTCATTAGCATGCCAAAAAAAAAAAATATCACTTCACCAAAGCCAACCCTCTATTGAGACATTGTGGCAACATCAACAACATGCATAAGTGTTGTTATTCATTTATAAATTCTGTATTGAAAAAATATACAACTGGTCTTCAATCAATTAGAAGTTGTATATTCTATTACTTAATATAATTAATTCTACTTTGACTTGCTATATATATATATATATATTTTTTAAGTAATTCCTTCACTTATTTATTTATACATAAAGAATATAAATACAGAAACAAAACACTTTGGTGTGCTTCACTTTGACCATTGATCCCTCCTATTCATAGCCTCTTCTTGTTACCCAAATAAACATATTTTTATTAGTATTGTTATAGATTGAATTTCACATCACTGAGAAATGATTTTAATAATGTTGAATTGTCTTTGAACTCTTTTCCATATAGAATCTCCTACTATGAATTATCCCAATTTTGAAATGAGCATGGGAACAACTAGATTCATATTCATGGACTGTAGAAACCTCATGCTTCTTATTCTTGTTATTAATTGCAACTATGTCATTGATGAACAGGAATTACCAGTAGAGAAGAGAGGTGATGCTGTATCGAGTATGATATACGAAGCAAGCGTGAGAATTGAAGATC
Organism: Cupressus sempervirens; assembly: GCA_028749045.1. Classification (NCBI taxonomy): domain Eukaryota; kingdom Viridiplantae; phylum Streptophyta; class Pinopsida; order Cupressales; family Cupressaceae; genus Cupressus; species Cupressus sempervirens. The sequence continues at coordinate 795,977,044 of CM053793.1, forward strand.
CAGTGTATGGTTGTGCGGGTACAATCCGTAGGCTTGAACAACAAGTCTCAGAATTGCAATCTCAGTTGGCAAATATTCAATTGGAGCTTCTCAACGATCGCTTGCAAGCAGCAGGTCTCCCACCGTTCATCACCACAACAAATACAAATAACTCCATCTGTGACACCCCAAATTCAGACGAAATGGATCCAATGGAGTTGTGGGAATATCCATTCCAGACATAATCAAAGGTCCAAATGAAAAATTTGTACAACACAAATAGAAAAAGCTTTACTTATTCACATCAAATCTCAACTTATTCATTCATCACAGACTTCCTTGGATGATATGTTGGCTTTCATGGACTGATATTATAGATATGCAATTTAATGTATGCTTGGATCTGCTCATTTCAGACTAATAGTTAGCTCTATTGCTTGTTTTTAATTTCTTTTCTAATGGCCCTCATGGGATTATTTGAGGCTAGCTTTCAAAGATCAAACCTTATATCTCTTCTAAGAGGATTTTGGCAAATTGAAGGTTGAAACAATCTCAACAAATCACAGTCATAGTGCCCCACTATCAATTAGTGGTATTAATATGTTTTTATTTCTTTTTCTTTTTTTTTTAAAATCAAGGGGTGTATGTGCTGCTTGCCTAGTAGTGGCGTCAATATGCTTGTGAGTAGTGTCAATATGCTTGTGAGTGGTACTCCTTAATGTAGGATGGGAATTTTGTTTATTAAATTTGTGGACATGTTTTTTTATTTTTCTATTCAAATTAGACATTTTAATGAATACTATTGATTTTTTTTGTTACACATAATTTAGTTAATTCTGCTGTCTTTGTTGAATTTTGAATTGAATATGTTGACACATGAAATATTTCACTTCAAAATTGATTTAGTTTATACAATTGATTTTAAAGTTGATAATTCTAAAGTATGACTATTATTTATCAATATGCACTCTAAAATTTTCAAATCACTTCTTGTATATTTAAAGACACCTTCAAAAAGGCTTTAAAAGATTAAAAGATACTTGAACATCAATATGAAAATTGATAGGAAAAGGTTTTTGAAATTTGTATTTCTATTGTATATTACTATTATAATTGTTTGTATAAATGGTCTATATTTATTTATCATTTTTTGCCCATATAAAGAGTACAACATCTTTTTTGGGACGACACTCTTAACCACCTATCATTCATCTTGAAATGTGTTTAAAAGATGGTAGGAGAATCCAAATTATATGCCATTTTGATATTATAAGTCATACTTTTGGTACTCTTATGACATTGATGCAGTACAAGGCAGGTGTACTTCCAAAGGAGATGACAAAGCCTCGAACAAATACAACACTATGGAATACAACAAGATACAATTTCCAATAACACACTTATAAATAAGAGATCTTCATATACAACACTGAATACTAATTGATAAGACAACTCACATTACAAAATGATAAGCAACATATCGAGTTGCAAGGTCTTCCTAGTTAGGGCCATTTACTTTCCAAATTATAGACCAAACACATTATTCCAAGCTTCCTCAAGTATCTTCTCAATTACCACTTACATAATACTCCTTGACTCAAGGAGACTACATGGGTGAGTGCACCAAGATGGTGTACAAAAAGGGGGGTATAAGTGGACACCTTTTTCCTGAAAAAAATAACAAGATGTATAAAACATATAAATTGTAGTACTCTAAATCTAATTTCTAAACTACTAGAGTTTTTTAAAAATAGATAAGATTAAGTGTGTCAAACTCTGTGCACACGAAAAATAGTATCTAATTTTTTAGAAAACATAACATAGTTGTTTTCGTGTGTAGCACAAAAGGCCAACTTATATTTAGTATCTTGCATATCCCTTTGGTAAGATGATAGTTAAGAGTCATATCTAGAAGTTGTGTATTTTTTTGTAATTTTATGATGAGTATTTTTATTATTATGAATTATTAAACTGACTACATCTTGAAATTTTGGTACATGTTCGTGTGCTAAGCATAACTTGCATCAAAATAATCAAAAATGAATTTTTAATTTTCTTCAAAGTGTATAGAATCAAGTGTAGAACAATAATGTATAATTTATTTTGAATTTGGTTAAGTATATTTTTTTTAAAAAATGGTAAACATATATCAATGAGGAATGTCATTGAGGCATTAGTAAAAGTAATTAAAGTTTTCATTGTTAACATTGTCCAAAAATAAAAAAATTTACACATTAGAAAGCAAAGAAGACATGTGATATTATGGTAGTAGTTTTAGAGATACCCACTTCACCATTAGAAAACCTAATGAAGGTAAAGATAAGAATTCATCTTAGAAGACTAAAAAATGTTTGAAGGAAATTTTTTTTTGGAGGGAAAATAGTCTCCCAAGCCTTTGGGTCATTTTCCTATGCTATCACCAAGCTATAACCCAATCATGTTTCTAGGATTCAAATAACCCAATTGGGTTATGAAATGAAAAAGTGCATTCAAAATCTAATTTAGTTATTCAAAACCCATTAGTTTGTGGAGAACTAAAAGTAGGCTTTACTCTGAAGGCCATAACTTTCACATATAGAGTCCAATTGACTTTGTTCAAAATGCGTTGGAAAGATATTGAAGAGATCTACAACATGATGTAGATAAATCAATCATATTTTATCAAAATTATACTTTCCATCAATTTGAATTAAGATTATCTAAAAAAGGTAGTCATTAATTTCTAAATGCAAAATCAATAGGTAAAGATGAATGCTAACATAGTGTTCATTCTCTCTCTCTCAAAAGAATATACACAAAATCACTCACTAACTAAATAAATCCTAAGATATATCTTTTACTTTTCATAACCTCTCACATTCTTTAACTAAATCCTAACTATTGGAATTACAATAGGAAAGATAAACTTTTGAGAGGGGAGGAGGGGGGAGGGGGTGAATCAGTGCTTTAATCTTTGACTCATAAAACATTCACCACACATCCATCTCATACATTCAATAAGTAAATTGAAATACCATGTAAAGCATGTATGTCTAAATCATGTAAATAAGTAAGCATTCATACATATATGACACCAAATATGATTACCCAAAACCCTCTAATGAGAAGGTAAAACTATGGTGGGAATGACACCCGCAAATTTTCACTATTGCAATAATAAAGTGTATCCAATAAAGGTTATAATGTTTGATCATGAGACAAGATCTACCCTATGAAAGGTTTTCCCTATTAAAGGCTTACAAAGACTATTAAGTCTTACCCTGTTAAAGGATTTGGACACCCTATTAAAAGTGTGCCTTGTTAAAGGACTTTAACTCACACTAAAATAAGAACCATGTTAGAGGATTTCAATACAACCTATTAGGACTACTCTATTAAGAGATTTAACTAATTCACCTATTAGAATGTCTCAACATTGATTATACATCTAGCACTTTGTTGCTTGATGATAGATCACCTCTAAATTGATGTATTCTTGATCCTTTCTTGATCAAATGTCTTTCTGTTGTTTTCTATTTCCTTCCTCTATTCTCCTTTAACTGATTCTACAATGCAATTTCAGAACATTATACCTTGGTCACCATGAATGTGTTGTTTGCACATGCAAAACTCTCCTTGATCATTCATTCATTCCCTTTCACACTCATGAGAAGTTTAGGGTTTGTCTTCCTTAAGGAGACCTAGGTGACTTAGGGTTAGGTATGAATCAACAACTATTATTCATATATTTTTTACTTAAACCTTTCCTTTACCTGATTGGATGGATGTAATGCATATGAATTTTCAAATTAAGATTCATCTTTATCACCAAAATATTATAATTCAATCTGTAAGTCAGCTAAAAAATGGTTTACATAGTAGTTTGTGCCAATACAGACAACTATGACAAAATTGTGTTACTTGACATCTGAAGTCTTTGATGCTTGGCATAAACTAATTTCAATACTATGAATCAACATCTAAATGACTCAATATGCACTACTTGCTCAGCTCCTAAATCACTTGACATTAACTATCTGCTTTGTACTTCATTGACTCGGCACATGAGTGGCTTGACACTCACTATTGACTCAACATGCTCTATCTTAGACATGTTGTGCTCGACATATACTACTTGTTTGACATTAACTAAGTAAATGACTTAAGTGTATAGATACTCACTAGTCAAAATCAATATGAAATAAACAATCTCCCCCTTTGAAATGAGTGTCAAAAACACTTGGTCATGCATTAATACTTTTATTCTTACAAGCATAACATATCTCTTATTCACATTTTGTACAAAATTTTAAAATATCAAAATTTTGCAACAACTTATACCTCAAAATCTTATAACTCTCCCCAAGTTGTTAGATTTGGTTTTGTACTCAAAATGTTACTCCTATTGATTACATGTGCCTCAACTAATACTCTTTTACTTGCTTGTTGTGCTTGTTGTTCTTTTCTTGCTCCCCCATGCTCTTACTCTGTCTTAGCTTAGCTCTCTTTCTCTCCCTTTGCTTTAGCTAACTTTCTCCCCTTTTTTGACACTAATGTCAATGGGCTATAGACTAATAATGTGTTTGTCCAAGAAAGATTTATGGACCTCAAGGATAATCTTAAGAGCGACATCCCAGTTGTCACAAGTTACCTCTAAAGACTTAATTTGGATGGCCAGCTCGACAGCAAGGTGAACTAGTCCACCTAATATAGAAAGATTGAGGTCTTTCTTCATAAGAGTTTTTGCATAGCCTAACTCCTTGTGCAAAATCTCCATGTGAGGAGTCATTGTAGTTTGGATGCTTATCAGTTTAGCCCTTATATTGATTTCATCTGCAAATAGTACTACTAACTGTAGAACAAGATTTAGTATGCAAAGAACATTAACAAATAAAGTAAACATTCACAAACCAAAAACTAAATTCACATATATGCTTAGACAAAAAAAGCAAACCAGAAGTGCAAACCTCACAAGAGAAAACACTCCATGCTTTCTTGATTCTGTAGATGTGTCCTTTTGCTGTGGATGTATGCTCAAGATGCTCAAAAGCTAATTCAATGGAGATGGGTAATGGCAAATTGGTATCTTTGTGAGCTCTCAATTTGGCATTATAAGGGTATGGGTATGGATTTTGGCTCTCAAAAGGGCATGGTAACTTTAGCTCAAATATTGTTGATGAAATGGCTTGGGATGGGATTCAATTTATAGGCTAAGGGGTAGAGGGATGGAGGGCTTAGATGCAAGGATGGATGAAGGCTTAAGGAGGGCTAGGATGCACTCAAAGGAGAGCACATGGATTGTGCTTGTTTAGCACCAATGGGAAGGTGACACTTGTCACAAGGAGGATGAGTGTGAGAGGGTAGGGTAAAGGGTTGGTTAAAGGCATGATGAGTGGGGTTGAGTATGTAAGAGGGATGTAAGAGGAATGAGTGTGGAAGAGGGAAGAGTGTGGAAGATGGGTGTAAGAGTCATGAGTGGGCTTGTAAGAGTCTTTTATGTTTTGTAAGAGCACTCATGACTTAGTGGTTGGGTTTTTTGAGGGGAGACTTTGGTTTGGATTAGGAAAGTCTTAAACTTGTTTAAGGAATGTGACAACATTAGGGGGTGGATTAGGCTTGGGTTTAGGATTAGATTAGGAGTGTTAGAGATGTGCAAGTGGATGGCATTAATGAGGGTGGGTGAGTTAGTGGCTAAGCTTGGTTAGTATGGGTGGATGGGGTGGATTAGGCTAAATGGAGGATTAGAGATAGGTTAGGGGTTTTTGAATTTGAGGATTTCATTTATCAAATAGATTTATTTAATAAATGGAGATTTTTGGAATTAGATAGGAGAAAAGGATTTAATTGATAAATAATAGATTATTTGATTTATCAATTAGGACTATAGATGATTATTTAAATTAATCAACTAGGGATGGCAAAGGATTAATTAAATAAGAATTTAATTAATGATGCCTTTAGAGATGGCTAAATTAGATTACCAAAGCAGTGTAATCAAATTTAGGTGTCTACATTTTGCCCCTCTTTGACATAGTGTTGAAACAACACTATTTCAAAGAAGTTCGAATGAAGATGACACGAGGAAGATGTTTTAGCAATAAGGTTGCCCCAATCTCAGATAAGAAGAGGAGAGACTAGACTTAGATGATGCCCCCTCAAGAAGGCGGCGGGAAGAGAAATGAGGCTCGACGACTTCTTGAAAAGTACAAGAAATTGAGATGAGCTGAGACGTAGGTTGGCGAAGAGAAGGGGCTGAATTAGCTCAAACTCTCACTACGGGAGAATGATAAAGGGAAATCAGAGGCACAATAGTAAAGCAAGCTTAAGACTTTCCAGGATTGGGAGGGGAAGATGGAGGAGCAGAGCGCTATAAAAGGAATCCATGGTAGGGAGATGGATGATAGAATGATAAAGTTGATGCAATAGGATTTCAAAGAGTCAGACTGGCGGAAGATGGGTTTCGGAGATCCCTAGGACTAGGATTGTGGATCTCAAAAGATAAGGCTTGGTGGATTGATTTGATTGGTGGATCCCTAAGACTAGGATTGTGGATCTCTAAAGCTAAGCGTGAGGAGTGATTCAAAGAGATACTGATGCATAAGCTGGGGTAGGAGCGACAGCTGTAGGATATGGATGAGGGATAATGGAGATGAAGGGAATCCATTGAAGCTTTTTGAGCGGGGGGATACTTCAAAGAGAAGTACCACCATGTAGTTGAGCACTAGATTTGCTATAGGACTATTGGTTAATTGCCAAGGTTACCAAGAACATCAAGTCTTTTTCACCAACCGTCCAAAGGACTGAAGAACTGACTCAAAACAAACACACAAGGATTGCCCCAGTATCACACATGAATCCTAGAGGAAGCAGCGTGGAAAAGACACTAGGTAACCCACAAGCAGAAAAAGAAAACAAGCAAAAGACCTGATCAAGACCTTACACTCTAATTGCCCCATTCGCAGCATACCATGATATGGAAGATCGTGGCAACCTTGAGGAGGGAACAAGGAGATTTCTTGGAAAAGATATTTCAAGACCCAAAAGGGAAGATCCCAAATCAAAAGAAAGCGAAAATCCAAAAGAGAACTGTTTGCCAACGAGATGGATAGGACGAGGTACTAACGGACCAAGATCAGACATGAGGAAAGCTATATCCTGCAAGGATCTATCAGAGAGCACCTAAGCTGATGGATCTGGATGAGTGATGCGTCTGGCAAGTTGAACTAAGAAGGATAACACTTTGGTGATAGGAGATCTAGCTAAAGGATGCATTAGAATATCTAACCAAAGTGTGCGATGTGTGCAAGATGTTGACCAAGGATGAACTAACACGAAAGCCGGATAGATACAATGATACTAAGCTAAAGAGGATGTACAAGCTGACAGACCAAGATATGTTACAAATGTACAAGTTTGTTCATGTTTTGGTTTTTTGTGAGATGGAAATGTTTGTGAAGGATGGGATGTCTATAATAGTTGATAGGTGGATAGGTAGATGGTTTGTGAAAAGCTTAAGGAAAATGGGATTCTGTGTGTGCATGTGATAAGATACAGGCTAGGATACAAGATTATTTACAAGCTGGAATATGGTACAAGCTTTGGACAAGATTCAAATATATACAAGGTATGGTACAAGATTTACAAGGTATAATACAAGCTTTGGTACAAGATTTACAAGCTGTACAGGAGGTATTGACAAGCTCCATCAGATTTTGGATATTTGATTGGAACACCAAGGGAACAAGTAGGTGTTTTATGGGATGGTGGGTGGATGGATGAGGGATAGGATAGTGATAGATAATGGATTAGTCTTTAGCACACAAGGTGCCTGAATTACCAGGTTTTCACCAAGGTACCTATCCAAGGCGCTTGAATTGCCAAGTTTTCACCATTGGATGCTTATTTCTCTTTACTATTTTTTTTTTTTTTTTTTTGTATTTTTCAAAAGCTGGGTATACCAAGGATCTTCAAGCATAGAACTTCTTCAGATGAATGATGTTATTGGGATCATTCAAGAGTTCTCCTTCTGGTGTAGATAATTGATAGGCTCCGGAGCCAAAGGAGGCAGTAACCACATAGGGACCAAGCCATGTAGGTTCAAACTTGCCTTTCTTTTCTCGATCTGCTTGGACTTTCATATTTTCTTTGAGGACCATGTCACCTGGCTGAAAGTGTCGTGGGAGCACCTTCTTGTTGAAATTCCTTTTGAGATGAGTTTGATAGATTGTGAGATGGTCATAGGCTTGTTGTCTCTTCTCGTCTAAGAGATCTAGCTGGGTGAGTCGAGCTACTCTGTATTCTTCATCTGAGATTTGCCCTCGCAAAGATATGCATAGTGAGGGAAGTTCAAATTCTATAGGTAATACCGCTTCGACACCATAGACTAGGGAGTATGGAGTTGTGCCTGTGGATGTACGAAAGGAAGTTCGATAGGCCCATAGAGCCGAATTTATTTGAAGGTGCCAATCACGGCCGGAATCATTGCTAACTTTCTTTAGGATTTTGAGGAGGGTTTTATTAGTTGCCTCTGCCTGGCCGTTACCTTGTGGGAAATATGGGCTAGAAAAGCAGTGATGGATGCGGAGGGAAGTGCATAATTCTTCCATGTTGAGATTTTCAAAGTTACCTCCGTGGTCAGTGAAGATGGTGGATGAGATGCCGAAGCGGCAAACAATGTGGTACAAGATGAACTTGGAGACTTGAACTCCTGTAGCTGAGACTAGGGGGACTGCTTCCACCCACTTAGTGAAATAGTCTGTAGCTGTTATTATCCATTTATGTCCATCAGATGAGAGAGGTGTGATAGTTCCAACTAGATCAAGGCCCCAACAAGCAAAAGGCCAAGGTGGTGCAATAGGTTGTAGATCCTGTGTTGGAGCGTGCACAAGATTTGCATGCTGCTGACATGGGAGACACTTTTTGAAAAAGTCACAAGAGTCTTCTTCAATGGTAGGCCAATAGTAGCCTGCTCTAAGGATTTGTTGTGCTAGGACAATACCACTCGTGTGGGCACTGCAAAGTCTGGAATGTACTTCTTTTAATGCCATCGCGGCCTCATTTTCATCTAAACATCGAGAGAGAGTATCGTGATAACCCCAACGATATAGGGTATTGGCTATGATAACATAGCGAGATGATTTTTGAATAAGGTTCTGGCGTTGGGTGCGTGTGAGGTGAGGGGATATGATATCATCGTTAAGGTAAGCGTGAATTTCATGGTACCAAGGGGATTGGGGACCAACCAAGATACAAACACGGTTTGAATCCTCATTCGCATAAGCGGGCGTGAGGAGCTGCTCAACTAAAAATTTATACTGCGTAGCTTCTTGGGGAATTTCCAAGAGCGAGCCGATAGTGGCCATGGCATCTGCTACCTTATTCTGCATTCGAGGCACTTGTGTAAACTGAAGCTTTGTAAAATGCTGGGTCAGCTGATCAACTAGCTCTTTGTAGGGTAACAACTTTTCATCTTTGGTTTGATATTCATTTAAGACTTTTTTGATGATGAGTTGGGAATCACCAAAGACTTGTAACTCAGTGATATTCCATTCTGCAGCTATCTTTAATCCTGCTATAAGAGCTTCATATTCTGCTATATTGTTGGTGCTAGGGAATTGTAGCTTGAAGGCTTTTGGAATGTAATCTCCTTTAGGTGTAACTAATAATATTCCTGCCCCTGATCCATGAGAGGTGTATGAGCCATCAAAATAAAGCTTCCATGGGGGCTATTCTTCAATTAGGCAGATATGCTCATCTAGAAATTCTATGAGCAAAGGATATGCATCTACTAGAGGTGCATCAGCTAGGTGATCTGCTATAGCTTTCCCTTTGATTGCCTTTCTGTCCACATACTGGATGTCAAACTCACTTAGTAGCATAACCCATTTGGCCAAACGGCCTATAAGTGCTATTCTGGAGAGCATATACTTGAGAGGGTCAATCTTGGAGACTAGTTGGATGGTATGACTTAACATGTAGTGGCAAAGCTTTTGAGTTGAGAAAACAACTGCCAAACAAGCTTTTTCCATAGGAGTGTAATTGAGTTCATAACCAACTAGGGTCCTACTGATATAGTAGATAGCTCTCTCTTTGCTATAATCATCATGTTGTGCTAGAAGTGCCCCTAGAGCAGTAGGTGTTGCTGATATATACAAGATCAAGGGACGACCAGGATTTGGTGGAACCAAGATAGGGGGATTGGTGAGATATTGCTTGAGCTAATCGAAGTTGCACTGACATAAAAGATCCCACTTGAAGTTCTCATTCTTCTTTAGCAAGTGTGAAAATGGTGTACACTTATCTGCAAGTTGGGAGATGAAGCGCCAGACATATTGAAGTTTTCCCTGAAGAGAGCGAAGCTGTCACAGTGTCTGGGGAGGAGGCATGTCTAAGATAGCCTTGACCTTTTTGGGGTCGATCTCTATACCTCGTTTAGAAACTATGAAGCCTAGAAGCTTGCCAGATGTGACCCCAAAGACACACTTCTTGGGACTTAGCATGAGATGATATTGGGCCAACCTATCAAAGACTTTTTCCAGGTTAGCAAGATGATCCATGAAGGTGTGAGACTTGACTAGGATATCGTCCACATAATCTTCCAAAATGCTATGGATAAGATCATGGAAAATGGCTGTCATAGCTCTTTGATAGGTAGCCCCAACATTCTTTAGGCCAAAAGGCATCATGGTGTAGCAAAAGGTCCCCCAAGGGGTAGTGAATGCTGTCTTATGCTAGTCCTCTTCTGCAATCTTGATCTAATTATACCCGAAAAATCCATCCATAAGGGACAAAATTTCATGTCTAGCTATAAGATCTACAATCATATCTATGTTGGGCAAGGGAAAATCATCCTTTGGAAAAGCTTTGTTAAGATCTCTAAAATCAGTGCAGATTCTGATGTCACCGGAAGGCTTAGTGACAGGGACCATGTTGGAGATCCATTCTGAGTAGTCGATAGGTCGGATAACCTTAGCAGCTAACATTCTTTCTAGTTCAACTTTGACTAGTAATGCCACCTTGGGGTGCATTTTTCTAAGCTTTTGTCTGACGGGCTTGATCTTTGGATCGACTGCAAGATGATGAACTACAAGCTTTGGATCAAGTCCTGGCATGTCCTGATATGACCATGCAAATCAGCCAATGTTCTCTCGTAAAACCTCAAAGAGGAGGTCAGCTTGGTCTTGTGATAGGGATGCAGCAATGTGAACAATTCTAAGGATCTCTGAAGAACCAATGTTGACTTCTCTAGTATCCTCTATTAGAATAGAAGATACCTCTGGTCGATCATCTTGAGGAGGCAATACTAAATCCTCATATTCTGCTTGTGGCTCTGGATTTTCTTGCTGAGGGGTTCTCTTTGCTGCCTTAGCTAGTCCCAGATTTACCTTAGTTTCAGTTTTGGGTGTATTGAAACTGGGTTGGGGATTTTCTCCAAAATACCCCTTAGGATCTAGTTTGTAGATGTAGGCAGAATCTGGCTTTGTCTTCTTATGAGGAGTTTCGGCTCCCATAAATCTTAGAAGTGCTTCTTCTGATGTGAACTCATCAATATGTATGACACTTGATTGGTCCCAATCTATGAGTTGTGGATGAGTGAGTGGTAGGTGAATGAGATGGATGGATAGTTCTCGGAGAACAGAGTCTCCTAGGAAGATTTGGTCTAGGATATCGTTGTAGGCTCTCTTTTCAACTTCCTCGGGAATGTCTTCGATTTCGACAAGGTTGCGGTGAATGTTCGAAAAAGCGTGACCGTTCTCGTTGGTGCCCCCAGTTGTGGGTATGCTAAAGCCAAGACCTGACTTCATTTCCCAATTATGTGCTTCGATGGGACATTGCATGCCCCTTTCTTCTGGTCCTAGTCCACCTCCTTGATAGTTCCATTTTTTAGTGATGAGCTTATGTTGTTGGGGATACTTCTGGCTGAAGTGATCAAGGCGTGCTTGATTTCTTGGAGGTGCATCCTTATGTAACCAATTGTTGATATCTGGAGTGAGCTCCTCATGAAGAGGGGTTTTTGAGGACACAAAGGTGGTTGGGCCAAACTGTTTGTATCGAGGAGGTGGAATCTCCTTAGCTTTGTGATATGTTGGCCGTCCATGGGTATGTGGATCAAGTGGGATTGCTCCAACAACAAATGCATCTGATAGACTATATTCTCCACAACCTTTGTTGTTGATCTTTACAGTAGATAGGGTGGAGGCAAGGATGGTTTCTGCATCATTACAAGTGTGGGATGAGCTGGCGATGGCTGTGCCAATGTCTATTCCAGGGCAATGGTTTGTATATGAAGCTTCAACCACATTGCAGTAAGCAAAGGGTTCTGGATCGGCATGGATGGTTACCTCAGTGCCCTGATGCAGAAATTTGATGCACTGATGGTAGGTGGATGGAACGGGCTTCATAGCATGAATCCATGGGTGACTGAGGAGGATGTTAAATGGTAGGTTTAGATCAACAACATGGAAAATTGTCTCTTGAATGACCGACCCAACCTTGATTGGTAGCAAAATAGTCCCTTCTATGGTCCTTTCCAAGTTGTCATAAGCTTTGATGGTGATAACCTCACTGATCATATCTGCCTCAGTATACCCAGCTTTTTTTATGAATTTTAGGGTGCAAATGTTCAAGGCTGATCCATTATCTATCATTACTCTTTTCACGAAAAAATTGGATACCATGATGGCTATGCGAAGCGAAAGGGTGTGATCTAGCTCAACCGCGGGTATGTCGGTGGGTTTAAAAGATAGGGCACATGAGGATGAAAGGTGTCCAACAAGATTACAAAAATCAGTAGCATTGATATCGAAAGGGACACGGGATTTTATGAGAGCACTGTCAAGGATGTCTTTGTACACAGGACTAGTTCGGAGAAGGTCTAAAATGGATATTTGGGCTGGCATGTTCCCAAGGTGTTCCAAGATATTGTACCGGCTTTTTGATGGAGCTGATGGTGCTGATGAAACTGGTGGGCCTGCGATGTTAAATTGCGCTCTTCGAGTGGTGACCGCACACTCATTGTCTGGTCCTCGGATATTGATAACATTGACAGAAGGCTCTTTCTCAAATATACAACCTATAAGGCTACCATAGTCTATATAGGATGAAGTGTGGTCATTGTTCTTCCCATGCTGTTGGTTTGGCTGGCGGTTGTTGGTGTTGTTTTGGATAGGTGCTTTTCCAGGATTTTGGTTGTTGTGTGGAGGAAAAGCATTTTGATAAATCTGTAAGCCTGCATTGGGAGAGGTTTGGGCACCAACAATGATTTCCTTCCGATCAATGAGGTCCTGCACATAGTCTTTCAATTTCATGCATCTGAGGGTGGTGTGACCATTTACCCTATGGAACTTGCAATACTCATTGTCCTTGTACCATGCAGCTTTGGATTGGCTTGGATCAATTTGCTGGGTAGGAGGAAATTTGATGAGGTTTTCCTTAGCCAATTTCTCAAAAATAACATCCAATGGCTCACCAAGGGGTGTATAGTTTCTAGGTGCAGGTTGGAATCTGGGCTTTTGCCCTGCAGCTACATTGATGGTATTAGCTTGATTGTTAGAACCTTGAAAGTTGGGTCTTGTATTGTGGTTTTGATAGCTTTGGTTATTTCATTGTTGGTAATTGATAGCTTGTTGGTTGTTTGTTTGATATGGTGGGTTAGACTGGTTTTGAGAAGGACCAATGATATTCACATGTTTGGTGTCAGTAACCCCATCTGTTGCAACATGCTTGTTTTTGTTCCAATACCTAGACTTGTCATTGGAATGTGATTGATTTTGGTTGGCCTCTTTGTAAATCTTTACCACACCATCTTTGATGAGTCCTTGCTCAAGGATCATTCCTTTCTCTTTGATATCCTTATAGGTCTGCAAACAGTTCATGGTCATGTGGTGAGCCAAGCTGGGATGTGCATTATCAATAAACATTTTCACCACATGGCGTTCTGGCAACGTGCAGGATATGCAGGTGGTAAGGGTTTGCCATCTTTGCAGGTATTCAGCAAGGCTTTCTCCACCTTTTTGCTTGATGTGGACAAGATCAACTATTGATAGCTCTATTTCAACAAGATGGGCATATTGGGCTACAAATGCCTCAGATAATTCAGCAAAGTTTTTAATTGTGCCATAGGGGATTCTATAAAACCATTCAAGAGCTGGTCCAGCCAAGCTTTTGGGAAAAAGGCTCAAGAGGAAGACATCATTGTATGCCACGTCCTGGCAATGCATGTAAAATTCTTTGATATGTGTCACAGGGTCTCCTTTTCCTCTGAATTTGTCAAATTTAGGTACCTCAAAGTGTTTGGGAAATGGTGTCGTGGTAATGGCTCTGTCAAATGGGTAAGGACACACATTCTCAAACTTGAATGTCTTTGGATCATTCCCTTCTTGGATGGCTTTCAAAGCTGTCTTCATTTGCTCCCACTCTGAATTGATAGGTGATGGTTGGGGTGCCCCTAATGTAGGAGTGCCTTGAGGTAGGTATGTGTTGGATGGGGCCACTGAATATGGATGGATGTGAGATATTTGCTGATAGGGATTGTACATTGTTTGGGCAGCTGCATGGTGGATGACGGGTTGTTGAGGGGGAGGTGGCGCATATTGCTGCATGTGCTACGAGGCTTGTTGTTGATATGGGATTTGAGGTTGGGATTGAGGAACATAAGCTGGCTGTGGGATAAATGGATTGCTTTGTGGAGGTAAGGTATAAGATGGTTGTGAGGCTTGGGGAAAGGATCGGAGGGCTTGTGGGGTTTGACCAATATATGTGGGTTGTGCCCCCATTTGGGATGGTATCTGCAAATAATTGGTGGTTGGCTGGGGTGGTGGATTACCTCCTAGAAGTGGCATTGAAAAGTAGTTGGTAATTGGATGTAATGGATTAGTTGGTGGTGGAGGTGGTGGGAATTGAAATCTTGGGAATGGAACTAATGGGGTTTAATAGCTTTGTGGCTAGATTTGGAAGCTTGGTAGAGTGGTGGTGGGAGCTGGGGTCACTTGGGAGCTTGGTAGAAGATTGGCAGTAGCTTGTGGGTTTTGATATCTTTGTGGAGTGAAGGTAGTAGCTTGTGGATTTGTGGCTGGTGGTATTGAGCTCCCAAGACTTAATGGAAATGATGGGATTGTACTTTGGGCTATGGTGAACAAGCTGGGGGTGATGAAAGGTTGATTACTTGGCCCCATGGGTGGCATCCCTGTTGTATATTGCTGAGGTTGGCCAAAGATGCTAGCACTGATTTGGGAGATGGGTGGATTTGGAAGGCTGGGTTGGGGAGCAACAACAATAGTGAAGGGGGTGAACGGTGAGGTGTTTTGAGTAAAGAGGGTTTGGAGCGAAGAGGTATGAACCAAGGATGGAGTGGCGGTGGCTGGGTTGGCTTGCGGCATGGAGATTTCAACTTGGGTGGATGATGGTATGTTTGGGTCTGTTGGGTCATATGGATTGGCTGGAGGCTCTTCTTTTGGAATATATTGAGGATAATTTGGATCATAAGAGCCTATGGGTGGTGGCAGCTTCCCAAACAATGGGTGAGATGGATTTGATAATGGAGGGGGTCTTCCAAAGTTAAAGGTTCCTACATTGTCCCTTCGAAAATTAGCCATGATTGTCTCTTTGTTTTTGTCTATAATGGCATTTACCAATACTGCATTTCTTGGTTGGTTCATGAAAGCTTCAATGTTAGTAGGTGATGACATAGCTTTCTCTGGGCTAAAGGATGGCTGAGTGGTCAAGGGGGGTGAGGTTGTTCGATCCAAATGATAGGGCTCCATTGTTTCTTTCTTCTTGGCTAAGCGAGTGACGGGTGGCATGAAAAATGCTCCTAGGGATGAGATGCAATAATGCTGATGGATGCAAAAGGGGGAAGGCTTTTCTATGCAAATGATTTCCTAGGTTGAGGCAAATCTATATGACAAAACCTAAGGAGGATTGGGTTGGGGATTCTAACTTCAAAGATATGTTGTCAAAGCACAAAAGGTCTGCTTTCCTATGTGCAAGCTTGGTGGTGATTGTGTTCACTTAAGGATAGATTGATGATCCTTTAGGAAGAACACGAGATTGACCACTTGCAAATCCCAACCTTTAGCTCAAGGTGATGAGGGATAACAAGTGACAAAGCTAGATTACCCTAGAAAAAGCTTTGTCAAAGGGATAACCTTGGTGAGATTGGTGGATTTGGAAGATTTTAGGAATGGCAAACTTTTAGCAAGGTGACAACAATTTTGAAAGCTTAGATGTGCAGATTTTCGATTACTAGCTAGATGGTATGATTCTAAATGAGATGGATGAGCTAATAATGCTTAAGGGGATAACCTAAGATGGCTGGCTTTTCTACAAATATGACTCTAAAGTGAAGCTTATCCAAGAAGATGTGGAGAAACAAGGGTGTCTAATCATAGAAATCATGCCTAGTTGGTAAGGCATAAGTAGGATTAACTCCTGGATGTTGGCTAAATTTGATGGTGTGCTCTAACCAGGCCTCTTGAAGTGCTTCGTCGGTAGCTTTGTCCTCTGCTTTGTGGAGTTTGGCAATTCGTGGGCTTGGTGTTATTTCTTTTCTCTTGGCTGAAAGTTCTTGGTATGCTAGAGATGGCTTGAGTTTGACCTTGTGAAACTTCTGCTTGGGTTTGGGTTGTTCTGACATAAATTCTTGAATTTGCTTGGCTTTGGGAAAAATCTCAGTTGTTTTGCTTCAACTTCCAAAATAGGCAGTGACTACGCTAAGTGTTCCTTAAGCTAGGATTGACCAAGTTTGGCAAACATTCATTCGACAAGTAAAATAAAAACAAGCAATAGATATGAACACCCAGATAGAAGTTTGTGGTTCTCAGAATGTGATACTTGCGCCAAGGAGTGTGTATGTTCTACAAATGTTTCGATCAGTCACTCCAAATACATTAACATCCTAGATGGTTTTCTGCAAGGCTGACAATTGGTTTAGCTAGGGAGTCCTCGATATACACAAGGTACGTGAGGCCCAAATCCGTAGATGAGACCAAAAGGATGTCACACAGCCGAGAGGAGCGGTAACCCACTTCTCCTCTTTCACTTCTCAAGGGTATAAAGTTCCTTGAGGCTTAGCCCGAATGACAAAATCTTGATCCCAAGAGAGGTGTCTTTCGATTCACCTCCCAATTTTTATACTCTGTCGGAACGCTAGAGTTGAGGTCGTCCAAGGGGTGATGAAATCTCCATGCAGGCCTCCTAAAAAGAAACAAGGTTTTGGATCCTAATCTTATGCACCCAAGATGGCCTCGAAAGACGACAAGGGGAGAGAAGACTTGGATGACCTTGGGCTAAAAAACACGCTTGTTCTTTTACCAACTGACTCTTATGTGTGCTAATCTAGACTTTGCAAGCACTCATGTTTAAGAGACAATGTTCAATTCCAACTTGAAGTGCCAACAAAAGTAAATCGATCGAAGAATGCAAACAATAAGAAGAGTTAGGGTCAACAAAAGCAAACTCGCGCGTCCGGAGGCCCTCCACGTCAAGTATCGATTAATTTTCTTTAAGGCATTCAAGATTGAGTGTGAGTTTGTTTTAAGCCCAAAACAAAAGTGCGTGAGATTCGATTTCAAGCGCGCGCCCGGAGGCTCTCCGCGTCAGTTGTTGTTCAATTTTAGTGCCCAAACTTGAAGTGTGATCGATTTAATCTAGAGTTTTGGCCATTTAAGAATTTTGATAAAGTTAAAGCAAACGTTCAAAGACCAAGTGAGTGAGTTAGATTGTGGAACATTTAACACCTTTTTCAAGTAGACCCATCCCCATAAATGGCGCCGAGATTGCAACCAATGGTTAATATTTGATGGGTGATTAGAAAAGAGGTGAGTCCAAGGAACTACTCAAATTGATTTTTTTAAATTTGTATTTTAACTTAACAAAGTTTCTTAAATGTCCAAAAATCAAACTTTACCTAGATTGCATGTGGAAAAGAGATTTGTTTTGTTCAATTTTAGAAGCTCCAAATGAAGTGTTTGATATTGCAATGGTTAATTGATCCTTGGCATTCAAGATTGGATTTGTTGTTTTAAGCATGCATTCCAAGGAAAGTTGATTTTAATCCATGACATTCAAGAGTGTGTTTTGAGCAACATTCATTCAATGGAAAATGTGTTTAACCATTCAAGTTCATTTTTTTAGCAACATGCATTCAAAGACAAATGGTTAAACATTCAAGTTCATTTTTTAGCAACATGAAAACCTGCAATATGAAAACCTGCAAGAAACATGGTTAGTGGTTCCATATGTGCTCCAACCTGCAATGAGACAAAAAAAAAGTAATTTAGTTAGTTAGCCAAAATCTTCAAAAATGAGAGCTTAACTATGGAAAAATTTTTAAAACTTTTTTTGCTGTTTTTTCTATGCATAAAAATGCTTAAAATGGTCTAATTCCTACGGAACCACTAAAAGTCAAATTTTGATTTATACTCTTTTTAAATTATTATTTTTTTTTTTAGCTACAAAGTGCAAAAATAAAGATACGCTAGTGTTCGAAGACGACAGAACAGATTTTGCAGCACAAAAAACAAGTGACAAGCAGAGAAGCCGATTTGCGTAGATGTGGATTTTCGCAGATGTCAATTTGGATTGGCAGTGGCGGAGACGTCGATTTGCGCAGACGCAGATTTTCGCAGACGTCGATTTGCGCAGACACAGATTTTTGCAGACGTCGATTTGCGCAAACGCGGATTTTCCCAGACGTCGATTTGCGTAGACGCAGATTTTCATAGACAGAACAGGTTGCAGACCAAAACTGCGCCAAAAAAGTTGAAAAATGTGAATTTTTTTTTTAGATGGTATTTCTTCTTCCTAAGTGCGTTCTTTAACCTGCAAAAACAAGCAAAAGACCCTCACAACATACTCAAACAACAACAAACATTAGATGGTTAGAAAAATGACATATAGATGAAAATAGATGATTAAATGACCCATAGTGGGGTCCCACCGAGCGTGCCAAAATGTAGAACAAGATTTAGTATGCAAAGAACATTAACAAATAAAGTAAACATTCACAAACCAAAAACTAAATTCACATATATGCTTAGACAAAGAAAGCAAACAAGAAGTGCAAACCTCACAAAAGAAAACACTCCATGCTTTCTTGATTCTGTAGATGTGTCCTTTTGCTGTGGATGTATGCTCAAGATGCTCAAAAGTTGCTTCAATGGAGATGGGTAATGGAAAATTGGTAGCTTTGTGAGCTCTTAATTTGGCATTATAAGGGTATGGGTATGGCTTTTGGCTCTCAAAAGGGCATGGTAACTTTAGCTCAAAGATTGTTGATGAAATGGCTTGGGATGGGATTCAATTTATAGGCTAAGGGGTAGAGGGATGGAGGGCTTAGATGCAAGGATGGATGAAGGCTTAAGGAGGGCTAGGATGCACTCAAAGGAGAGCACATGGATTGTGCTTGTTTAGCACCAATGGGAAGGTGACACTTGTCACAAGGAGGATGAGTGTGAGAGGGTAGGGTAAAGGGTTGGTTAAAGGCATGATGAGTGGGGTTGAGTATGTAAGAGGGATGTAAGAGGAATGAGTGTGGAAGATGGGGGTAAGAGTCATGAGTGGGCTTGTAAGAGTCTTTTATGTTTTGTAAGAGCACTCATGACTTAGCGGTTGGGTTTTTTGAGGGGAGACTTTGGTTTGGATTAGGAAAGTCTTAAAACTTGTTTAAGGAATGTGACAACATTAGGGGGTGGATTAGGCTTGGGTTTAGGATTAGATTAGGAGTGTTAGAGATGGGGTGAGTTAGTGGCTAAGCTTGGTTAGTATGGGTGGATGGGGTGGATTAGGCTAAATGGAGGATTAGAGATAAGTTAGGGGTTTTTGAATTTGAGGATTTCATTTATCAAATAGATTTATTTAATAAATGGGGATTTTTGGAATTAGATAGGAGAAAAGGATTTAATTGATAAATAATAGATTATTTGATTTATCAATTAGGACTATAGATGATTAATTAAATTAATCAACTAGGGATGGCAAAGGATTAATTAAATAAGAATTTAATTAATAATGCCTTTAGAGATGGCTAAATTAGATTACCAAAGCAGTGTAATCAAATTTAGGTGTCTACACTAACTGACTCTAGGTTTGTAATAAAGTTTTGAAATGTTTCTCACTTTGAGCTAGAGTCATGGGAAATTTTTCACTTGATGAATTTATTTGACATTCCAAGCTCAGAATGTGATTCCTTGTCTCTTGTGTAAAGAGTGTAGGATTACACAGTTTGGTGTAAAAAGGGAAAACATTTTCAAGTACCTTCTTCACATGTTCTATCTTAGTTGTCAATGCAACTTGTGTAAGTGCTATATCATTGTATATTTTCTCATTCATTTTACTTTGAAATTTCTTTTCAAACCATTCTAATAATTTTGTAATAGTATCAAGGTCTACATCACTTACCTTTTCTACTATGTTTATCAATTGTTCAGTAAGTGGCTTTGTTTCATCTGGAGTGGGCAGGCTAAATACATCTAAGAGGATTTCTTTAATATCAAGCAAAGCTTGCTTCTGCCTATGCTACCTTCTGAGTAGTTCTTGATGTTTCTTTCTAGCTAGGGCTTCTTGAAGTATACCCATCTACTCTATTATCATTGTGGAATAATTTGTTGGAAATATAAGAGGAGTAACTAAGGGGGGGGGGGGGGGTGAATAAGTTACCACTAAAATATTTCCCAAATCCCTTAGATGTCAATTAAAATTCAAACTAGTAAAATTGATTACTGTTGATACTCAATAAACACACATAAATTGTTGTAATTTGTTAAATTCAAAGTGTGAATTACTTTACCAGATCTTAAGATGTTATTAGTAATTACTTGCAAGCATGAAAGAAATAACATGAACACATGAGACACCAGGATTCAACATGGAAACTCAATAAGGGGAAAAGCACCAATGTAACTACTTACTATTTTCACTCTTCTAAAGTGAGCCTTGTTAGGAGCCAACCCTGTTAAAGGTTACAAAACAAACTATTAGGTGTAACCCTGTTAAAGGATTTAATCACCCTGTTAGGAGTGGCCTTGAAAAAGGTCTTAAAACAACTCAATGGAATTGTCACCTTGTTAGAGGATTTACGAATGGCTGTTAAGCCAAATCTGTTAAGAGATTTTAGTTCACTACTACAATGGTTAGAGAGTAACAATGAAATGACCTGATTGTGATGCAACTAAATTTTTGATTTTAGATCTCTGCTTTGGTTATAATTGATCCTTCTTGATCAAATAACACTTTTCAGCTCCTCAAGGATATCTTCTTATCCGTCAAGTTCTCTTCCTCTTCTTATCTCTTTCAACTCATTCAACTTGCATCTCACACACTTTGAAATCACAACTTGACCTTTTATTTATACCTTTCATATTGTTAATTCAGCTCCAATAAAATTAGAATAATCAATATTCATCACCTCAGTCAGCTAGAAACAATAGGTAAAATAATTAAGCTTTACATGCCAAAATAAGAAGATCCTTTAGTAGCTGACCTAGCTCAGTAGAAACTAATACTGAAGCAATTTCATGTGTTAACCAGTAGAAGCTCAGTTAACACTATAAACTTACAAAATTTCTTTGGTGACTAAGTGAGCTTGGTTAACAATAACTCTGCTCAACTTTCCCTTCTTTAACTGAGTGAGCTTGGTTAACACTCTTCTCTTCTTAACTTCCTTCGATGCTTGAGTGAGCTTGGTAGAAACTGCCTTCTACATAGAGTAAACTCAGGAATGCTTGGTAGACTAGAAAAACTATCTTCACTAACCAAATGAGCTTGGTATGCACTGTCTACCAACTAATATGACATTTGTGTTGTTGGTGTTCTAAATGGTACTAAAACTACTAAGCAAAAAAAATCTTAATACCAGAATGGCAGTACATACACAATCTAAAGACTAGCCTATTCTTATCAACAATTGCATATGTAAGGTATTTGGACCCAACTTCAACAAAACCACAAATGATTTTCTACTCTTTTGGCTCTGTACAACCAGGGTGGGTATACCCAGGGATGGTTCAAATCTGAAATGATTGTATGAGGATTATTCTTAGTTTCATTCTGATTCTCATTTCAAAATCCTTAAATATATACATAATTCTTACTAACTTGCTAAACACATCCCATAAACAGATATGGCCAAGAAGTCTTCTATAGATCTGCAGATGTTTTCAACAATAATGGCTAACTGAAGCTAAAAAGATTTCATGCAAACAAGTGCTAGCCAACTTTGAAGATCTACAAGAAATAAAAGTAAAATTTGATTTGATGATGCATTTGAAAAATCATTTGTAAGATATTTCTCCTTCAGCTGAAACAACTTGATCAATGCCTAATCCATTGGGGGTTCAGAGTCTACAACAAAATCTAAGATCTAATTTGTTACCTTACAACAAATTTTATTAGCAATTCTTGTCAGAATTTGTCATTCAAAATCCTTTTCAATACTTAAGGAATCTTATCACATTCATCAAAGCTTTTATTTAATCCATTGAATTAACAGCAATGATAGATGGATATACAACCTACTTAGATTGCATTCAATTGTACAGGCTTTTACTCATACAACATCAAGGTAACTAAGTATTGAGAAGGAGACAAAATTCAGAAAGAACTGATATGGGGACAGTTCATAGTTTGTATTCATTTCCTTTGAAAATGGTACATCTTTTACAATAAACTCAGAATAGCCTTCAGAAAGAAACACAGTTCATTCTATCTTCATGTATTTTCAAAAAATTTGACAGAAAAATACATTACAAACTTGCCTTCAAAATTTGGACCAAAAACTAGAGTAAGCACAATACTTAGAAGAAAAAGAATTCAGACCCTTCTTTAGCCTTGGGATATCACTTAAATAGTGTGAGATGCAACAAGCTTTAGGCTAAAAACAAATGACATGTGTCCCTTTAAAGACAAGGACAAAATAACAGAAAGGCTAATTACAACAAACATTCCTTCGTGGGTCCCTTTCTATTATGCTTCTCATTTGTTGAGACAAGAAAATATGATCCGATCTTACAATCACTCTTCATCTTCGGAGTACATAGCCATGAGGCCTGAAAATGATGTATCATCTTCAGTTACTTGCAAACTCACTTTAATCTGGGGATCTTCCATGTCTTCATTACCAATTACAAGGGTAATTGTTAGTTTCGCATCTTCCTCCTCATTGTCTCCTGACATCTGTTCCATAAACTGATTTTTCCATTTATTAAAAATGTCATCATCTGGCCAATCAAAACTTAGAGCTTCCCTTTGTATCTTTATTAAAGAATTTGCAGTTTCTTCTAAATCATCAAATTCTTTTCTCATAGCAGTATAAAACAATTGTATTTTTACTAGCTCTTCATTTGTCTTTGCCCAGAACCAGTGGCCACTTTATTCTTTCATTGAATAATTCATCCATTTCCCTTTTCCACTTTTCCTTTTCCTTTACTGTATCAACAAATTCTAAAGCACAAGAAAATAGGGTGAATTTTTCAGTAATATATTTGAAAAAATAGAGTGTTAATCTTCTCTATAAAGAATCTCTTTCATCACCAAAATTTTGTAGCTTATTTAACAAATCAAAAATCTTCTCAACTTGATGATAAGGCATTTGGACTATAGATATACATATGATTGTAATATCATTATTTCTCTCCCTCCATTTCTGTGCAAGAGGAGTCAGTCTATCCTTTTCTTTATTCAACTCATCCATGAGGGTTATAATTCTAGTCAAATAATCATAAAAAGTTGACCATTGTATTTTATCCCTCAAATATACCACACCCTACTTCAATTTTTCTTCCTATTGATTTCTAAATTCTATCTGCAACTCATGTAATTTGATTTTTTCTACTTCAAAGTCCTCTGCAGTATAGAATTGGGGCCTTTCAGGGGTGTCAGGTATTTCAATGATAGGGGTAGATCCAACAAATTACTGTGAAGGGTACATAATTCTAAGTGTACTAGATTCTCCCACCTTTCTTTTCCCAAGTATCTTCTCCAATTAAGATACCCTGTTTTCCAGCTCAATTCTCTTTTTAACTTCTTGATTGTAGGCATCCACCACTATTTCATACTTACTCTACAAATCAATCATTTCCTTTTCTTCTCTTTCTGCAGTGGCCAAGGAAAATTTAGAATAGTCCACATTCATGTAGGCTGCCTATACATTTGAAGTATCAGTGACCCTCCTCACAATGATATTCCTTGTTAGTCCTGAATCATCAGGCTGTAATGGAGTAGTCCTGGATCCTCTTCTTAGTGACCACATAACAAGGGCAGCTTGATCATTACTGAATGCTATTCCCAAGAATTCCTTCTTATCTGGATCCTATAATCCTAAATTATTTGACATAGAATTAAAAATTAAGGCATCAGCAATATCCCAATTGGGCAATAATAAAATATTTGCATTTTTCACCATCTGTCTACCCTCGTCAAGGGTTATATTTTGGAATTATTGTATCATTTGTTCTTTTATTTGATTTTGAATGGAGGCTTCATCCATTTCTGGATGCTCTGCTTTCATATTCCTACACCTTTGTTAAAAAATGTGCATGTTTGCCCTCCATGCAAACTGATGGAAAGCCCTAGATTTTACAAAATTGTTATCAGACAAAAATTTCTGACTGGCTTGTTCCAAAACAAGGTCTAATTCCCTTCCTCTGAAATCTGCTACAGTTAATTCAAAACTTGGCACAAGAAGCTCCTGGGGGTTCCCTTCATCAATTTCTGCTTGAGTAACAAAAACTCCTCCTTGCGACCCCATTTGTTCAATTTTCTCATTGGTGAGCTGCTCTTCCTCAATTCTCATTGGAGTTTGGGAAGGTGAGTAACCTTCATCATGGGATTCCTCTTCCCTTATTATTTTTCTTCTTTTGGGAGAAGGTTCAAGGGGTCTTTCTTCAAGGGCAGTATTAGTAGATTCAATTACCTATTTTTCTTTGTTTACAATGGGCATCTGCTCCTGAATAACAGTATATCCTGTCCTCTTTCGGACAACCAGTGGACCTATCCTGTGTTAGGAGTGAAACCCAATTTCCTCATAAATTCTCTGGCTTTATCTAGAAAAGAATCAATAAAATGTTGTTTCTTTTCATTCATTACCTCCATTATTTCTAAGAATGTACTCATGAGCTTATTTATCCTATCTGCATTAGTTGCAGCATTACTAAGAGGACTGTAATCTTTGTCAAAACAATTAATAAACTCCAAAACTTTTGAATAGACTCTCCATTTTTTTGTCTTTGTTTCTTGCTCCTAGAGAGAATATTCATTCCTTATTATATCTTTAGGGAAGTAGAATTCATGCTAACTTGGACGAAGCTTGATCCTATATCTAAGAGAAGAATTAAAGAAGTCTTCTGTGTCACAAAAACGAGAATTAGATACTGCCATCTTATACAGATCCATAAATTTGTAGAGGAAGATCCACCCTTCTTTAGTTATCACAAACTGGTGAGCTACCATGCAAGTAGGAAAAATTGATCCTGTTCCCCTTTTGTGCAAAAAGGTCTCCTCCACTCCTCCCAACTGCCATAAAAATTCAGCTACCCCTACCTTTAAAGGTACCTGATAGGGTAGTACATGGGGTGTCCCTTTGAACCCATAGAACCTAATGACAGTTGAGACTGGATATGGGATGATATCTCCCCAATTATGTAAAACTTTTAAACTATGGGGTCTGTTCATAGGCCCAACAAGATGCATTAGTGCCTTAGGAATTTTGGGATTGTCACTTAATATGAGGCATCTTAGTTTAGAAGCAAAGTGCCTATCAAATCTAACAAAACTAGCATTTTTTGCTTCCCAAGTCATGTCTGCACTCCATAATTGAATTGGTAGTGCCTCCCCTTCTTGTTCCCTATTTAAAACCATTTTTTTACCGAAATATGTAACCCCTTTAAAAAGAAACATATGCATCAATAGGGAGTACTGACCCCAAACCTTTTCCACCTTGCCCTTTGCAATCCCCACCAATCCATTGTGAATCTCATTAGCTAGGTAAGATGCAAAATCAAAAAATATTTCTACATCGAAAGAAGAGATTTCGGTGATCATATAGATGAAGCTCACCGGAATAAAGTCTTCTTCACCCTCTCCGAAGACTCTGCATAGGGTCCTGTATATTTCTACTGCACTGACATTAAAGCATGATTTCTTGAAAGGTTCTTTAGAAGATGATTTTATTGCTGGTAGGTTTCCAATTCTGCCTATGTGGGCTTTCAATGCACCTTGTCTAACTACATCCCTTTTGGACATATATTCTTTTTCTAACTCTATCAAATTAATGGGCACATGATACATGGTGAGAGGTGCCAGACTGAAAACCTTCCTAATTTCTTCTGGACTGATGGTAATTAAAACCTCACCATCCATTCTTCTCACTACCTTAGTGGCTTGATCATAACTTTTAGCTATAGTTTCAAGCAAGTCATAATCCATAAACACACTGGGAACAAAAAGCTTTCCAAGATCAAAATTCCATATATTGACATGAGGGGCATATAATTTCCTTTCTGCGAACCATTTTTTGAACAAACTCAAACCAGTTTGCGAAGTCATAGCATCCTGAACCCAATTACCCTTATCATACAATCCATCAGCTATCCTTAGCCTAGGGTTCAATGAGGTTAACCTTTTAACTTGTACTGTCTCTACAGTAGACTTAGGAAGCAACTCAAGCAAATCATCATGCACATTCCTATCCAAATAATTTATAGCACCTAAAAATCCCTTCTTCAGAGGCATCTTGGACTTATTTTTTACAGAACTGAAAAGCCTACGAGGATTATGGTAATACTACTTACTTGAATTTTGTCTTTATTTTCCTCTGTATTTCTGCAAACTTTCTGCGAACAGACAACTTCACAATTTCTACCAGGCTTTGGCACACTTTCCTTCAGTATTTGCTTCTGCACAAGAACAACTGGGAGTTGTATTTGACATGTCAGTCAATTTACCCAATGAGAACTTACCACGTATATAATTCTTTCCTTGATGGCGCTTGTATGTGGACCCACTAACAACTGAGGACACATGTCAGCATGTCGCTACTTCGTTATGCATAAAAAATGAGCACCTTGCCATAGCGAAGCAGCGACAATCGTCGATCTGATCCAAAATTGATCAAATGATATGTTACTGGGTTTGCTCAGAAAGAAGGCAGTGGGCCCTATTCGCTATGTTGCTATAATTATCTCCCTCGTAACTCTTCATAGTGAGAAGACGACAGTCATTGATCATATACTCAATCAAGGGTGAGGAAACTGCACAGGGTCTTTTGATTCATATTCGCTATGTCGCATGGCTTAAAAAGCATGCAAGTTTGCATAGCGAGGTAGCAAGGACCATTGATTCCGTTCCAATCTGACGTTCAGGATCTCTTTGTACATTCGGTCAGAAGGGCATTAATGAAAAAAGGATCTCTGCATAGTTGGCACCTTACAAAAATTTACTATAGTCCTAATTATCACTCCACGTCACCAAGGTCCTGCCGACCTCCAAATTTTACGGGGCCTTGCTACTTCGCTAACGATGAAGTATTTGGTTTTTTTGATAGCGAGGTAGTGAGCTCTGGCACTTTAATGAATTTTGGACCATAAAATGCAAGGGGCAGTAGATAATTATTTCTATTATTGAAACTGCTTCTGACAACAAGATTTATTACTTGGCATGCCACCTGGTGTAGTCATGGTACCGGCAAAATGCAATGTCACCGCCTCTTGATTTCACGGGGCCTCGCTACTTTGCTAACGACGAAGTGTCTAATTTTTTTGATAGCGAGGTGGCGAAGCATCGGAAAAATCATTATTCTGGCTCTTATTTCAAATATTCTACTGGGTCCCCTCTCCTATTTGGACGGTAGTTGCAACGTGTACCTGCACAATAAATCATTCAAAAAATAAAGCTTCAACCGTCGTATCTTCACTTTGCAGTCTCGCCTCGTAAAATACTCAGCATTCGCTACCTTGCCATACTTAGAAAGCATGCAATTTTGCATAGCGAGGTAACGATAGCGGTAGATCTACTTGGATATGATGGCTGGAAAAAATGAGAAAAAGGGGATCTCAGGGGAACAGAAAATAAAAAGGGACAGAATATTCGTCTCACTTGAAAATTCAAAAGTTTCGCGTTCGAAAACTTATGAATAGAGAGAACATAGGGTTTTCATGAGTTTTTTCTTTATGGATGGATTATCCAAAAACCCTACGTTTCACTTAGAAATAAAAAATCTGACTTTTCTACAATTGAACAAAAACTTTTGTTACACAAAAAGTCAGACCAACAGTGGCTCTGTCTGGGGATGATAGACTACTTGAGTCTATGCAAGAATTCAAAATCTATAGGAGAGCAGACCACACATTTGGCAAGATGACAACTTCTTCAGAGAGCACAAAGCAACACACAAAAACAAGGAACCAGACTGTAGAAGGATATTTACAAGGATTTACAGAAAAAACAAACGACAGGAAATCCTAAAACTACTGTTCATGGAAGAAAATAAGTATTTCTTAAGAAAAATACCTCTTCAAGAACTGTCCATGAATTGGCAATTCAAGAATATTGTCAGATATATCTTTGATTATATAAGAATCTTCACCCCAAGTATTCTCAATGAGATATGGGCCTAACCAGATAGGATCAAATTTGCCATGTTTTCCTTTATCTTCAGTTCTGGCATTTCACATCAAGACTAGATCTCCATTTTCAAATTTTTTGCTTACAGTTCTTTTATCATAGAGTGTCTTGACTTACAATTGCAACTTTTGGTTCCTTAAAGATGCTTCTCTTCTGGTTTTGGTCAATCCTACCAATTCATCCATTCTTTCTTGCATTTCATCTGTAGTATCTTCATCATATAACTGGATGTAATTGTATAGTCCCATCAAGTTGTTCTAAGGCATCCTAGCTTGAATTCCGTACACTAAATCAAATGGAGCTACACCAATTGCTTTCTTTACAGTTACTCTGTCAGCCCATATTGCCAACTGTAACTTGGAATCCCATGCCTTTTTATTATCATCCAAGGTTCTCTTAATGACCTTCAATAGGCTCTTATTTGTGGACTCAGCTTGTCCATTCTCTTGTGGATGATATGGAGCAGATGATGATCTTGTCATTCCATATTTATCACAAAATTTAATGAACTCCTCAGGTCTGAAACACATAGCATTATCTGTGACAATTCTCTATGGACATTCAAATCTAGAAATAATATTATTCAACAGGAAATTATTTACCACTTTACTTGTTGCATTTCTTGTGGGGATAGCCTCTATCCATTTTGTAAAGTAGTCAGTAGCAACCAGAATCCAAGAATAGCCAGTGCTAGACTTGGGGAAAATCTCTCCTATGAAGTCCAGACCCCATTGTTGAAAAGGTGTTTGAGTCTCAATTGGCTTTAATGGAGTATTTCCTAAGAATTTTAGCTTTCCAGCAAACCTTTAACAAGGATCGCATTTTTTAACCATAACTTGAGCATCCTTGAACAGAGAAGGCCACCAGAATCCATCCCTCATTATCTTATGTGTAGTAGTTTTGGGCATGTAGTGTCCTCCACATACTCCAGCATGCATTTCTTTCAAAATCTCTTCTGCGTTTTCTTTATCAACACACTTCAACAGAATTCCCTCAAAATTTCTCCACCATAGGTTATTTTGGACAATTACATACCTAATGGCTTGCAATTTAGTATTTTTTTTTTCATTATCAGGCAGATGGGGAGGAGCTTCCATATGTTGCAAATAATGTATGACATTGGTGTACCAATCACATTGGTCCATGTCACATAAGTCAGTTCTGAGATCATCATTTACCAGATTTATCTGATTTTCCTCTAGATCGGTTTCAGCCATGAGTTTGGCCAAACCTTGACCTCTTACTAATTTTTTTATTTGTATATCAATGTTAAATTCCTGGATTCTATTGATCCACCTACACCTCCTGCCTGAAACTTCCTGCTGAGAGAATATATCCTTGATTGCAGCACTAGGTACAAAAGCAATAATAGTAGCACCTACCAAGTAACTTCTGAAAGCTTTTACAGCCTTTATCAAAGCATATTCTTGCTTTTCATTTATCTCATACTTCAGTTCAGCAGGCTGTAGTGATTTGCTGAAAAAGGCAATGGACTGTTCATACCCTTCTTGATTCTTCTACAATAAGACTGCTGCTACATTATGGAATGATGCAAAAGAGAAAATATGCATGGCCTTTGCATAATCTGGGGTCCTTAATACTAGAGCATTCTTTATTGAAATTTTTATATCTTGGAATGCTTGTGAGGGTTCACCATTCCAATCTATAACGGCTCCTTTCTTGAGCATCTTTGAGATGGGTCTACTGATTTCAGCAAAATTGGTAACAAATCTCCTCAGAAAATTGACCTGGCCAAAAAAGGACTGAATTCCTTTCACATTTTTTAGTTTGGGGACTTTGTCAATAGCTACTACCCTTTTAGGATCTATTTTTACCCCATCCTTAGACACTATGTGTCCTAATAATTTTCCTTCTGTGACCCTGAATGTGCATTTCTTTGGGTTTAAGGATACTCCATATTCCAAGGCTTTTATAAAGATTTTTTCCAAATGTTTGCAATGATCTTCAGCCTTATTAGAATATGCTATGAGATCATCCTGATACACAACCATAAATTTGTCAATATACTCATGAAATGCTACGTCCATAGCTCTTTGGAAGGTAGCTCTTGCATTAATCAAGCCAAAAGGCATCCTCACATACACATATGTTCCCCAAGGGGTTGTGAAGGCTGTCTTGAACTATTCACTTTCTTTTACTAGAACTTGATTATATCCAGAAAAACCATCCATCATTGACATCAATTCAGAGCCAGTCACTTGTTGTAACATGGCTTCCATATTAGGTAAGCCATAATTGCCTTTCAGAGATGCAATGTTTAAATTTCTAAAATCAACACAAAGCCTAATATCTCCATTCTTCTTCCTAATAGGAACCAGTTTGAAACCCAGGTGGAATGCCTGATTGGTTTGATTATTCCACCATCTCTCAGTTTTGTCAGTTCTTCTTGCATTTTTGGGGCAAGGGTAGGATTGATTGGTCTCTGTTTTTGCCTAAAAGGTCTTACATTTTCCTTCAATGGTATGACATGCTGGAAAAGATCCTTCCTGTAAGCCTTAAGGTCATCATATGACCAAGCAAAAACATGTCTTTATTTTCTAAGTAGGTTAATCAAGGTTTTCCTGATTTCAATAGGTAGATGTTGGCCAATATAAACCCTTTTAGGAACTTCATCAGTACCCAAGTTTATTTCTTCTAACTCCTGGGGTTTGGGGTCATTTACTCTGGATTTTACTCTGTCTTGATTATCAAAAATATTTTCCAACACTACTAACCCCTTTGGCATCTTATTTGTTTTCAATTGCATTATTTCTTGACCAAAAATGGTTTCCTTCCCATTTATGGTTTCAATCAGTCCACTACAATCCATCTCCTGACTATGATACTTGTCTTCATTTAACAAAAAAATTGTAATATCTTTGTCATCTTCAAAAATATGCCAATTTTCAATGTTGTCAGGTATGGAAGGCCTGTTTTGCACCTCAATCTGGGAGATTCCTACAAATGATATTTCTTTTGGCTTGATTGCTACATTTTCCAAAAGATCAGCCATCTTATTTTGGGTCCTATCTCTCCATGAGGTCCTAAATGCATCAAAGAGTTCTATTTGATCCCAGACTGCATTTCTATATTGTTTCAATCTCCTATTCTTGGATGAGTAGGTTCTTTTGATCTGAGAGATAATTAGTTCAGAATCCCCTATGACACATAATTTTTTAATTTTATGATGTATGGAAACTTTGAGTCCTAGCAGCAGTGCTTCATATTCTACAATATTATTAGTGCAGGCAAACTTCAAGGTGAATGAATACCTAAAAGTGTTATTTTTTAGGGGAAACAAAGACTACACCTGCCCCTGCACCCTCTTTAGAACTAGCCCCATCAAAGAACATTGTCCATAATTTTGGTGAATTCATACAACATTCAACCTCATTTTCGATGGTAGTAGGTAAATTTTCAACTTCCTAAATAATTAATTCAGCCCTGAAAGCATTAATCCCAGTATCAAGGAAACAAGTGGTATCTTTGTCAATTTCTTCACCTAAGATGTGGTTAACCCTTGGTTCCCTATTTACCCTGATAGCTTTGTCCCCTATATGAAAAGTGGCATAAGTAAGATCACATTGTAGGCTTCCCCCCATGGCAGCACTCCATTTTCTGGAGAGTAACATTCCGTAATGTGGAGGTATATCTACCACAAGGACAGACATGGTTAATTCTACTTCAATATATGCAGCCAATTTGAATGGTAGGGCATTTATAGTACCTATGACTGGGACTTCTCTAGCATCCATCCCTCTGCATCTTCCTTGCTTGGTATCTACCTTCAATCCTAAGGCTTCCATTACCTTTAAAGGCATTATAGTGTTGGAATCTCCTGAGTCTATCATGCAATTTTTTAGGGTCTTCCCTTTTATGATTAGATTGAGGAAAAAAGAATCAATATCTTCTATGAATGCCACTGAGGAATCATCTAGAAACATTTGAGGAATATGGGATATGATACCACTGTCCTCTATTACTAATGGGGTCTATTGGGGCATAGTTTGGTCAGCAATAATATTATTGTTTGCTATTCCACCCAACCATGACAAAGCCTTATTCTTATGTTCTTCAATTCTAAAAAGTTTAGACAGGGGAACTTTTACAGTAATTTGAGATAACATGGATATCATATCAACAGGTTCAACCATAGTAGGTTTTACAATAGTACCTGGAGTCGGAGTCTTTTGAATAGTAGGCACCACATTTTGCTTTACAACATCCGGTTCTGATTTCTTTGGTTGCACCACTGGTTTTGTTGCTTCACTTATCTAAAATTGAACCTTCTTCTTTGGTTCCCATTTCTTACCCTTGTTCTCCTTGATTTTAGGCACATCTACATGGAATTTCTTGTCTTTATCATTTATCTTATGAGTGATGTCCTTGATGAAGACACTAGATGACTTTCCTGCATCATTTTTTATTGCTCTATTTCTCAAATTATAATTGCTATGGACTTGTGAAATCATTTCAGCTGTAATTCTATCAATTTCCTCCTTGGAGGGCATTCTTAGACTTGTGAGACCTACATCAAAAAATGTACTACAGACCTTATCTGCATCATACCCTTCATCATCTGAGAGTACTTGCTGATGATGTAGCTGGTAAGCAATTCTTTGGCAAGTAACATCATTTTCAGGCTCTTCTGAATCAGAATCTATCAAATCATCACACATGCTCACCATATTGCAGCTTATATCGTCATGGTTTTTCTCTTCAGTTTCTTCTTCAGCTTGCACTCCTTGGGCTTGGGAAAATGACTGAGCAACAACACAATAATCAGCAGAATGAGGTGATTGGCATATAATGCACCATGGTACATCATCATTCATATTTAAAATGTTCCTTTGTAGGGGGTCCGGAGTACCCTTATCCTTCACATTTTGGGTCTTGTTGGGAACTGGTTTACCATCTTTCCACTGAGTGGTATAAGGGTAATTCTGCATCCTATGCTATCTATTGAAGTTGTTGTTATTCACAGGGGGTCTTTCAGCAACACTTGGCCTATTGAAACTAGTGGGATTCATCTTCTTGAGAATTTCTAAAACCTGGCCTATAGTAGGTTCTTTGGGCTTTTTTCCTATAGGGGTTTTGTCACCCTCCCTTTTATTATTGTTCTTAGAATTAAAAAGTTTAGGAACATCCCTCCTACCTAGTTTTCCAGATGCCTTTCTATTATTCTCTATATTTACTGCAACTCTATAGGCATCTCTCAAAGTTTTAGGATCTTTATCCCTCAATTGATAAGCCATTTTGCTATCAAAAGCATTGAAATAGGTTGTGAGACAGATGTCTTCATTTAACCTCATGAATTGAAAAAGTTTGTACATACCTTTTTGGAATCTCACATTGAAATCAAATGTGGACTCATTTGGATTCTTCTTGATATTGTTGAACTCGTTCAACATGAATCCTGCATTGGTATTGTCCCCATACTGCTCTTTAAACAACTTTTCCATATCACTCCATGATGTAATACTGTCATCAGGCAACCTCCTGAACCAATCCCTTGCATCCTCTATTAATGAATGCACAAACAATTTCATTACCATGTCTTCGTGTTCAACTTCATAATCATTCAACATGTCAATGAAAGTCCTCAAATGTTCTTCACCAGTAACAGCGTTATTTCCAGAAAAATTAACCACTTTATCCCTTAAATCAAAAGATATGGGATGGGGGGCACCAGGAATACTAGAAAATGATATCTGTCTATATTTTTCCAGGTATATAGGTTTCTTCTGGAAACTAGGAACATTTGAGGTACTAGCTATATTAGCTTGACTCAGTGGAGCGGCTTGGGACTGTTGTGGTGGGACAAATGGGACTTGGGTGCCAATATTTGAGGATGAGGTAGGGGCAGATTGGGGTATTCCCTGAGTTGAAATTGTGGGAGCACTAACTGGTGCAGGATTTGCAGGTGGGATAGACAAATTGGGCCATGAAGCCAATGCAGAATTATACTTTATGAATTGGATTTTCCTTCTAGTTTCTGCAGCTTGAGCTTCATTTTCAACCTTCTCAAGTTCTTTTGCAAGATCTTCCCTCTCTTTTTGAGCCTTCTCAAGATCTAGATCTAACTTCGACATGGAGGGTTGTATAGGTTTTCTTGGTATAGCTTGAGGCTCATTTATTTGGATTCCTATAGCCTTGCCTTTCCCTTTATCTGGAGCTTTTGTAGTGGGCTCTATAGGATCAATTTGAATAGGTTTATAGGCTTGAACTTGAGCAATAACTGGTTCTTGCCTTCGATTTAGGTGTTTCTCCTGTTCTTGCACTTTATATCTCAGATTATCAACATCTCCAAAAATATCCTTATGGAGAGTTGTGGTATTCTCTTCTAATTTTTTATTTTTCTCTTTCAAAGTAGCCATCCTTCTTAACAGAGCATCTCTTTCTATTATGGCATCTAAGGTGGCTTGCTCCTTCTCTTTTTCAAGATGAATGCATTTAGCTTCTTCCTCAGCAATCCATTTCTTCAAAAATTCTATCTCAGAGTGCACTTCTTTAGGATCTGCAGAAGTTGCCTTGGAATCAGCAGGGTCATCCAGATCTATAAGGTTTGGTTCTACATATGGGGCTACTCTGAGATTAAAAAGATTATCAGATGAACTCCTAAATCCTAGCCTATAATTTATATCAGCTCTAGGATCTGGTCTTAATGAAGCAACTCCCATAGTAGACACGTCCTTATCTTGAAAAAATCTCTCATCTGGTAATGGGGTATTGAAAATGCCTCCTAAGAGTCTTGTAGTTTTGGATTCAGAGCTAAGCGAAGAAGACTCTCTTCCTATTACTGGTTGATAACGAGAATTGACGGATGCATTACCTCTAGGTTTTCAAGTAGGATTTGGATATGTCTTTTTCTTATTTTGGTTCTTCCTACCACCTTGGGGTAAATCAGTATACATTGATACATCAGGATTGGCTCTCATGTAAGCTCTTGTGTTTTTTCTCTTGTCAGCCATATTCACCTTTTGTTACAATAAGCACTAGCTTCAAAACCTTGACTGAGTCGCCACCCTATTTTGGGAAAATATACAATGAAACTTTTAGCTGATCAAAAGAAATTGATACACAAGTAGGAACAAAAATAAATGGCACAGATAGGCCAATCACTGATGTCGTAAGACTGCAACTCTTGCTTGTTTAGATAAGACACTTGGATAGGCTGGATACGTTAGTGTGTAGAAATGGTACTTGGGCTCTATCTTTTTTTTAAATTCTCAAGGTTTGACACTAAAATATTCCCTTATAACCACGGGCAAGACATAGATCACATGACACACACGTACACATCAGGACCAAAGAAACTGCAGTACTTTTCACAGAGGTGTTAGACAAGTCCCCAACAAAGTCGCCATTTTGTTGGTGTTTTAAATGGTACTGAAACTACTAAGTGACAAAAAGCTTAATACCAGAATGATAGTACATACACAATCTAAAGACTAGCCTATTCTTATCAACAATTGCATATGTAAGGTATTTGGACCTAACTTCAACAAAACCACAAATGGTTTTCTACTCTTTGGCTCTGCACAACCAGGGTGGGTATACCCAGGGATGGTTCAAATCTGAAATGACTGTATGAGGATTATTCTTAGTTTCATTCTGATTCTCATTTCAAAATCCTCAAATATATACATAATTCTTACTAACTTTCTAAACACATCCCATAAACAGATATGGCCAAGAAGTCTTCTATAGATCTGCAGACATTTTCAACAACAATGGCTAACTGAAGCTAAAAAGATTTCATGCAGACAAGTGCTGGCCAACTTTGAAGATCTACAAGAAATAAAAGTAAAATTTGATTTGATGATGCATTTGAAAAACCATTTGTAAGATATTTCTCCTTCAGCTGAAACAACTTGATCAGTGCCTAATCCATTGGGGGTTCAGAGTCTACAGCAAAATCTAAGATCTAATTTGTTGCCTTACAACAAATTTTATCAGCAATTCTTGTCAGAATTTGTCATTCAAAATCCTTTTCAATACTTAAGGAATCTTATCACATTCATCAAAGCTTTTGTTTAATCCATTGAATTAACAACAATGATAGATGGATATACAACCTACTTAGATTGCATTCAATTGTACAGGCTTTTACTCATACAACATCAAGGTAACTAAGTATTGAGAAGGAGACAAAATTTAGAAAGAACAAATGTGGGGATAGTTCATAGTTTGTATTCATTTCCTATGAAAATGGTACATCTTTTACAATAAACTTAGAATAGCCTTCAGAAAGAGACATAGTTCATTCTATCTTCATGTATTTTTAGAAAATTTGACAGAAAAATACATTACAAACTTGCCTTCAAAATTTGGACCAAAAACTAGACTAAGCACAATACTTAGAAGAAAAATAATTTGGATCCTTCTTTAGCCTTGGGATCTCACTTAAATAGTGTGAGATGCAACAAGATTCTGGATAAAAACAAATGACAGGTGTCCCTTTAAAGACAAGAACAAAATAACAAAAAGGCTAATTACAACAAACATTCCTTGGTGGGTCCCTTTCTATTATGCTTCTCATTTGTTGAGACAAGAAAATATGATCTGATCTTACAATCACTCTTCATCTTCGGAGTACATAGCCATGAGGTCTGAAAGTGATGTATCATCTTCAGTTACCTGCAAACTCACTTTAATCTGGGGATCTTCCATGTCTTCATTACCAATTACAAGGGTAACTGTTAGTTTCGCATCTTCCTCCTCATTGTCTCCTGACATCTGTTCCATAAACTGATTTTTCCATTTATTAAAAATGTCATCGTCTGTCCAATCAAAACTTAGAGATCCCTTTGTATCTTTATTAAAGAATTTGCACTTTCTTCTAAATCATCAAATTCTTTTCTCATAGCAGTATAAAACAATTGTATTTTTACTAGCTCTCCATTTGTCTTTGCCTAGAACTATTGGCCAGTCTCACTCATGATGTTTATTATTCTTTCATTGAATAATTCATCCATTTCCCTTTTCCACTTTTCCTTTTTCTTTACTGTATCAACAAATTCTAAAGCACAAGAAAATAGGGTGAATTTTTCAGCAATATATTTGGAAAAATAGAGTGTTAATCTTCTC
Organism: Cupressus sempervirens; assembly: GCA_028749045.1. Taxonomy (NCBI): domain Eukaryota; kingdom Viridiplantae; phylum Streptophyta; class Pinopsida; order Cupressales; family Cupressaceae; genus Cupressus; species Cupressus sempervirens. The sequence continues at coordinate 796,014,706 of CM053793.1, forward strand.
TGTAAAGAATCTCTTTCATCACCAAAATTTTGTAGCTTATTTAACAAATCAAAAATCTTCTCAACTTGATGATAAGGCATTTGGACTATAGATATACATATGATTGTAATATCATTATTTCTCTCCCTCCATTTCTGCGCAAGAGGAGTCAGTCTATCCTTTTATTTATTCAACTCATCCATGAGGGTTATAATTCTAGTCAACTGATCATAAAAAGTTGACCATTGTATTTTATCCCTCAAATATACCATACCCTGCTTCAATTTTTCTTCCTGTTGATTTCTAAATTCTATCTGCAACTCATGTAATTTGATTTTTTCTGCTTCAAAGTCCTCTGCAGTATAGAATTGGGGCCTTTCAGGGGTGTCAGGTATTTCAATGATAGGGGTTGATCCAACAAATAATTGTGAAGGGTATGCAATTCTAAGTGTACTAGATTCTCCCACCTTTCTTTTCCCAAGTATCTTCTCCAAGTGAGATACCCTTTTTTCTAGCTCAATTCTCTTTTTTACTTCTTGATTGTTGGCATCCACCACTATTTCATACTTACTCTGCAAATCAGTCATTTCCTTTTCTTCTCTTTCTGTAGTGGCCAAGGAAAATTTAGAATAGTCCACATTCATGTAGGCTGCCTATACATCTGAAGTATCAGCGACCCTCCTCCCAATGATATTCCCTGTTAGTCCTGAATCATAAGGCTGTAATGGAGTAGTCCTGGATCCTCTTCTTAGTGACCACCTAACAAGGGCAGCTTGATCATTACTGAATGTTGTTCCCAAGAATTCCTTCTTATCTAGATCCTGTAATCCTAAATTATTTGACACAGAGTTAAAAATTAAGGCATCATCAATATCCCAATTGGGCAATAATAAAATATTTGCATTTTTCACCATCTGTCTACCCTCGTCAAGGGTTATATTTTGGAATTCTTGTATCATTTGTTCTTTTATTTGATTCTAAATGGAGGCTTCATCCATTTCTGGATGCTCTGCTTTCATATTCCTACACCTTTGTTAAAAAATGTGCATGTTTGCCCTCCATGCAAACTGATGGAAAGCCCTAGATTTTACAAAACTGTTATCAAACAAAAATTGCTGACTGGCTTGTTCCAAAATAGGGTCTAATTCCCTTCTTCTGAAATCTGCTACAATTAATTCAAAACTTGGCACAGGAGGCTCCTGGGGGTAAACTCCTCCTTGCGACCCCATTTGTTCAATTTGCTCATTGGTGAGCTGCTCTTCCTCAATTCTCATTGGAGTTTGGGAAGGTGAGTAACCTTTATCATGGGATTCCTCTTCCCTTATTATTTTTCTTCTTTTGGGAGATTGTTCAGGGGGTCTTTCTTCAAGGGCAGTATTAGTAGATTCAATTACCTTTTTTTCTTTGTTTACAATGGGCATCTGCTCCCGAATAATAGTATATCCTGTCCTCTTTCGGACAACCAGTGGACCTACTCCTGTGTTAGGGGTGAAACCCAATTTCCTCATAACTTCTCTGGCTTTATCTAGAAAAGAATCAATAAAATGTTGTTTCTTTTCATTCATTACCTCCATTATTTTTGAGAATGTACTCATGAGCTTATTTATCCTATCTGCATTAGTTGCAACATTACTAAGAGGACTGTAATCTTTGTCAAAACAATTAATAAACCCCAAAACTTTTGAATAGACTCTCCATTTTTCTTTCTTTGTTTCTTGCTCCTGGAAAGAATATTCATTCCTTATTATATCTTCAGGGAAGTAGAATTCATGCTGACTTGGACGAAGCTTGATCCTATATCTAAGAGTAGAATTAAAGAAGTCTTCTATGTCACAAAAATGAGCATGAGATACTGCCATCTTATACCAATCCAAAAATTTGTAGAGGAAGATCCACCCTTCTTTAGTTATCACAAACTGGTGAGCTACCATGCAAGTAGGAAAAATTGATCCTGTTCCCCTTTTGTGCAAAAAGGTCTCCTCCACTCCTCCCAACTGCCATAAAAATTCAGCTACCCCTACCTTTAAAGGTACCTGATAGGGTAGTACATGAGGTGTCCCTTTGAACCCATAGACCCTAATGACAGTTGAGACTGGATATGGGATGATATCTCCCCAATTATGTGAAACTTTTAAACTATGGGGTCTGTCCATAGGCCTAACAAGATGCATTAGTGCCTTAGGAATTTTGGGATTGTCACTTAATATGAGGCATCTTAGTTTAGAAGCAAAGTGCCTATCAAATCTAACAAAACTAGCATTTTCTGCTTCCCAAGGCATGTCTGCACTCCATAATTGAACTGGTAGTGCCTCCCCTTCTTGTTCCCTATTTAAAACCATTTCTTTACCGAAATATGTAACCCCTTTAAAAAGAAACATATGCATCAACAGGTAGTACTGACCCCAAACCTTTTCCACCTTGCCCTTTGCAATCCCAACCAATCCATTGTGAATCTCATTAGCTAGGTAAGATGCAAAATCAAAAAATATTTCTACACTGAAAGAAGAGATTTGGGTGATCATATACATGAAGCTCACAGGAATAAAGTCTTCTTCACCCTCTTCGAAGACTCTGCACAGGGTCCTGTATATTTCTACTGCCCTGGCATTAAAGCATGATTTCTTGAAAGGTTCTTTAGAAGATGATGTTATTGCTGGTAGGTTTCCAATTCTGCCTATGTGGGTTTTCAATGCACCTTGTCTAACTACATCCCTTTTGTACATATATTCTTTTTCTAACTCTATCAAATTAATGGGCACATGATACATGGTAAGAGGTGCCAGACTGAAAACCTTCCTAATTTCTTCTGGACTGATGGTAATTAAAACCTCACCATCCATTCTTCTCACTACCTTAGTGGCTTGATCATAACTTTTAGCTACAGTTTCAAGCAGGTCATAATCCATAAACACACTGGGAACAAAAAGCTTTCCAAGATCAAAATTTCATATATTGGCATGAGGGGCATATAATTTCCTTTCTGTGAACCATTTTTGAACAAACTCAAACCAGTTTGAGAAGTCTAAGCATCCTAAACCCAATTACCCTTATCATACAATCCATCAGCTATCCTTAGCCTAGAGTTCAATGAGATTAACCTTTTAACTTGTACTATCTCTACAGTAGACTCAGGAAGCAACTCAAGCAAATCATCATGCACATTCCTATCCAAATAATTTACTGCACCTAAAAATCCCTTCTTCGAAGGCATCTTGGACTTATTTTTTACAGAACTGAAAAGCCTACGAGGATTATGGTAATACTACTTACTAGAATTTTGTCTTTGTTTTCCTCTGTATTTCCGTAAACTTTCCGCAAACAGACAACTTCACAATTTCTACCAAGCTTTGGCACACTTTCCTTCAGTAATTGCTTCTGCACAAGAATGGCTCCAAATCTTTTCTCGCGTAAGATGAAACTGATGAAATCTCTCTGTATTATACTCTATTTTTTCTCATGAACGATGCTTTCATGTCTAATTAATATAGGGAGTGGCACTACATTCTGTGTTTAAAACTGCACCATCGATTTTCAAAGATCCTACGATCATGTGATATGGAGAGAACAACTGGGAGTTGTATTTGACATGTCAGTCAATTTACCCAATGAGAACTTACCACGTATATAATTCTTTCCTTGATGGCGCTTGTATCTGGACCCATTGACAACTGAGGACACATGTCAGCATGTCGCTACTTTGTTATGCATAAAAAATGAGCACCTTGCCATAGCGAAGCAATGACAATCGTCGATCTGATCCGAAATTGGTCAAATGATATGTTACTGGGTTTGCTCAGAAAGAAGGCGGTGGGCCCTATTCGCTATGTCACTATAATTATCTCCCTCGTAACTCTTCATACCAAGAAGATGACAGCCATTGATCATATACTCAATCAAGGGTGAGGAAATTGCACGGGGTCTTCTAATTCATATTCGCTATGTCGCATGGCTTAAAAAGCATGCAATTTTGCATAGCGAGGTAGCGAGGACCGTTGATTCCATTCCAATATGACGTTCAGGATCTCTTTGTACATTCGATTAGAAGGGCATTAATGAAAAAAGGATCTCTGCATAGTTGGCACCTTACAAAAATTTACTATAGTCCTAATTATCACTCCACGTCACCAAGGTCCTGTCGACCTCCAAATTTCATGGGGCCTCGCTACTTCGCTAACGGCGAAGTATCTAGTTTTTCCGATAGCGAGGTAGCGAGCTTCGACACTTTAATGAATTCTGGATTGTAAAATGCAAGGGGTGGCAGATAATTATTTCTATTATTGAAACTGCTTCTGACAATGGGATTTATTACTTGGCACGCCACCTAGTGTAGTAATGGTACCGGCAAAATGCAATGTCACCACCTCTTGATTTCACGGGGCCTCGTTACTTCGCTAACGGTGAAGTGTTTGATTTTTCTGATAGCGAGTTGGCAAAGCGTCGAAAAAATCATTATTCTGGCTCTTATTTCAGATATTCTACTGGGTCCCCTCTCCTGTTTGGATAGTAGCTACAATGTGTACCTGCACAATAAATCATTCAGAAAACAAAGCTCTGACCACTGTATCTTCACTTTGCGGTCCCGCCTCATAAAATACTCAGCATTTGCTACCTCGCCATACTTAGAAAGCATGCTATTTTGCATAGCGAGGTAATGACAGCGGTAGATCTACTTGAATCTAACAGTTGGAAAAAATGAGAAAAAAGGGGATCTCGGGGGAACAGAAAATAAAAAGGGACAGAATATTTGTCTCACTTGAAAATTCAAAAGTTTCACGCCCAACAACTTATGAATAGAGAGAACATAGGGTTTTCATGAGTTTTTTCTTTATGGATGGATTATCTAGAAACCCTACGTTTCACTTAGAAATAAAAATTCTTACTTTTCTACAATTGAACAAAAACTTTTGTTACACAAAAAGTCAGACCAACATGTGTAACATCAAAGATAATACACAATTAATCAATTGTATCCAACAATCTCCCTCTTTGATATTAATTGTAACACAACATGTCATAGCACAATGAAATTTTGAGAACAAGACTCCCTTTGTTATAAAATTTCCCCCTCTTTGATTTTATGCAGAAAAAATTCTCTTTTTATTATTCTCCTTTTGTGAATGTACTTCTTAACTTCTCCCTCTGCAAAATTTTAGAAAGATATGATAGTAAACTTCTCCCTCTTTGACAACACATGCAAAAGACAATTCTGATTAATAACAATGTACCTTGAGTACAAATTCATCTGCAATATGTCCTTGTTAATACTACATCAATTGATTGATCTTCAACTTGGCTCTTGTTGATGCATCACTCAACTTTATTTAGTGAGCTTCAGATAGGGGAATGACCCCTAGCTTACCTCTTAGATACAAAAATGCATCCTTAGGTAATGGCTTGGTGAATATATTTGCAATTTGTTCTTTTATATGCACATATTCCAATTTGATTTCTTTTTCATGTATTAATTCTCTTACAAAGTGATATTTTATAGAAATGTGCTTTGTTTTGGAATGCATCATTGAATTCTTTGATATGTTGATTACACTAGTGTTATCACAATACATCACTATTGACTCTTTGATTTCAACCTCCATTCCTTCCAACAACTATTTAAACCAAACAATGTTTGAACAATTCACTACTACTACTATATATTCTACTTCTGTTGTGGATTGAGATGTGCAATTTTGCTTCTTGCTTATCCAAGATACCGGCCTTTTACCAAGAAAGAATGCTTCACCACTGATGCTCTTTCTGTCATCAAGATTTTCTACCCAATTAGCATCAGTAAATACTTTTAGATCAAGGTTACCTCCAAGTTTTTACCATAAGCCATAGTCTTTAGTACCTTTCAGATATCTCAAAATTCTTTTTATTGCCATCTTTCTCTAGGTTTAGCTAAGGATCTTGCTACTATCCCAACTACTAAGGCAATATTAGGCCTTGTATATACCACATACTATAATTTCTCAATTATTGATCTATATAAGGTCTAATCTACTTCTTTGGAGTCATCATCTTTTGTATGCTTTAGTCTAGTACACATGGGTGTTCCAGTTTTGAATCATCCATTCCAAATTTCTTGAGTATCTCTTTAATGTACTTAGATTGAGTGATATAGATACCATTTCTATTCTAATGTATTTACAATCCAACAAAGAATTTTATTTCACCAAACATTGACATTTTAAATTCTTTATTCATTTGTTCTGAAAATGCTTTGCATAAGTCATCATTTCCTATGAATAGAGTATCATCCACAAATATTTCTGCCAATACAATCCTATTATTTGGTCCTTCCTTGATATATAGGATGGTATGATCATTTGTCCTTTGAAAACCAATCTGTATCAAGTAATTATGCAGTCTTTCATACCAGGCTCTAGGAGCTTGTTTGAGACCATATAGGGCTTTGTGTAATTTGTAGACCATGTCCCTTTTTTTTGGATCAACAAAACCTTCTGGTTCTTCAATGTAGACTTCCTCATCAAGAATTCCATTCAAAAATGCAGATTTAACATCCATCTGATATACTTTGAATCCTCTATGAACTACATAAGCAAGTAAAGTCCTAACACCTTCTAATCTTGCAACAAGGGTAAAAGTTTCACCGTAATCAGTACCTTCTTCTTGAGAATAACCTTTACATACCAATCTTACTTTGTTTCTTGATACTTTTCCATCTTCATTCAGCTTATTTTTGAATATCCATTTTGTACCAATCACATTTTTATCTTTGGGCCTAGGTACAAGAGTCCAAGTTTTATTCTTTTCTATCTATTCTATTTCTTCATTCATAGCTTCAATCCAACTTTCATTTTCCAATGCATCTTTAACACTTCTAGGTTCAAATTCAGAAAGAAAACATGTACCTTTAGTTTTCTTCTTGTCATTGTTCCATCAGATTTGTCTCCAATGATCTGATTAGGTGCATGATGCCTTTTGATGTATTGAGCTAATATAGGTTCTTTGAATTTTGAATGAACTGCACTATCTTAGGTTTGAATTCCAACTTCTAGCTTGGGTCCTTCTATCTATGGTTCAGGTTCTTCAGATTCAGTATGCACTAACTCGATAGCCTCTGAATGTGACTTTTGTTCCAGTGACTCAGTTTGCACTTGCTGCCACTTGGTAGCTGATGGAGAGTTAGAGAGCTTAGGAGATGAAGTCTCATTTTTTGTCAAATGTGTTTGGCAATGTATCGAGTTCATAGTAGAAAAATATTCTATAATCTTTTGGTTCCTTTTTGCTTTTTTCTTTAGTCTTTTTTGCAAACTCATCAATTCTCACATGTGCACTTTCTATGATTTTGTGAGTGGATAAATTAGACTTTTGTATGCTTTACTTCTATAGGAATATCCTAAAAATATACCTTCATAACCTTTTACATCAAATTTTCCTTTTATAGATTCCTTCAAGATATAACATTTGCTGCCAAATACTTTCAAGTAACTTACATTGGGTTTGTAGCCATACCATAGTTGATCGGGAGTGTTGTTTGAGTCCTTCAATTGAACTCAGGTCAAAGTATGAAATGCAATGTTGATAGCTTCTTTTTAGTATTTGATAGCAACATTCATTTCAATCATTAGTGTCCTTGCACAATCCATAATGGATCTATTTCTTCTTTCAACTATTCCATTCTGCTCAGGAGTACTAGGGGATGATACTTGTCTTTTGATTCCTCTTTCAATGCAAAAATTGTTGAATTCATTTGAGATGAACTCACCACCTCTATTTGATCTTAATAATTTCAATCTTTTTCCATTTTCTTTTCTACTCTAGCCAAATACCATTTGAATTCTCAAAAGCTTTTGATTTTTCTTTGAGATAAATGATAGTCATCATCCTAGAATAATCATTAACAAAAAGAATTAAAAAAATTTGTCCACTATAAGTTTCTATTCCAATGGATCCACATAAATCAGTATGCACAATTTCCAAGACATCTTCTAACTCATAGTTTTTGCTCTTAAAACTAGTCTTTCCTATTTTACCAATTTGGAAATTATTGCATAATCCAACATCAGGTTTCTTCAAACTAGGAAGACCTCTTACTTTTCTCAGTTTGCTAATCTTGACTATATTATCAAAGTTTACATGACATAGTCTTCTGTGCCATAGCCAACTTTCTTCTACTTGAGCAATAAAACATGAACAATCACCAAGATCAAGATAAAATAAGTTACCTTTTGCTTGCATGCCTAACCCAATTAGATTTCCTTGGTTATCTAGTAGTCTTGTCTTTCCATTCATGAATTCTAACTTGAATCCATTGTTATTTAGCTGTGCCACACTCAGTAAATTATGTTTTAGTCCTTCAACCCAATAAGTATTGTCACATACAAGTTCATTGGTTAATGAGATTCAGCCTTTCCCTTTTATGCAACAAGGTTCATTATTTCCAAACCTTACATTACCTCCATCATAGTGTTCAAAATTTTCAAACTTAGTTTTGTCTCCAGTCATATGGTGAGAAGATCCACTATCTAGGATCCATGTGTCATTTTTTCTAACATGACATACAAGTGCCATCTTATCTCCTTCATCATCAAATTCATCTTTTACAATAATGTACACTATTTCATCTTCACTGCTAACAGAATCTTTAGCTATAAAACAAGTTTTCTTACCTTTGTCTTTGTGGGATTTGTGACCTTTGAATTCCTTCTTGCCTTTGTACTTGTGGATTTTCTTCTTTTCCTTGCCTTATTTGTTTGGAAACCTAGCAACAATATGACTGACTTCTTCACAAGAAAAATACATTAGAGGGATTTTATTTTTGTACTTTCTTTTGCTCCTGGAATATTTCTTTACAAGTAGAGCTTCAACAATTTCAAGATCACTATCAAAACTTTCTTTAGTTTCTTCCTCACTTTTTGACTTATTATCTTTTATTTTCTTTGAGTGTGAGTTTAGCTTCAAATGTAGACTCAATATTCTTGGAGGTAGGAACATAGTTGTCAAAGTTGTCTAGTTCAAAAGTTATTAATCTTCTTACTAGGGCATCAAAGCCTATCGTGTAATTTGGATCACATCTCTTTTCTTGAATAGAAGATTCTCTTATTGCATAGATGGGAAGCAAAGTTCTGAGAACTATACTTACAACAATTTCTTCTTTGATTTCTCCTCCAAATGCTTTGACTGCACTAACACTGGCCTTGATTCTTTGCACATATTTTGTGACATTTTCATCTTCTCTCATCCTCATTTGATCAAATTGTCCTCTAAGGCTTTCTACTTTGGGTTTTCTTACATTGTCATCTCCTGCATAAATTTCTTTTAGCTTGCTCCACATATCAAAACAAATTTTATAGTCTTTGATCCCATCAAATTCAACATAACTAAGAGCAGATGCAATGTCAATCATCATGATGTTATGGTTCTTCTTCTTAGCAATATCATCAATTGATAATGTTCTAGTGGGAGTTTTATATTCTTCATCAAGATATTTTGATGGGGACATGGCCCAAGCGTAGAATGGACACAATAGGAAAGGGAAAATTTTATTAACTGTAAAAATATGCTAGTATACTTAGTGCAGAGAAATAGACTCCAAAATATGCCCTATGGGTTTACAATAGCATGAATTTGGAGATAAATTCTTCTCCCAATACATTCTCTCAAACTCCACTCCGAACTGCCTTTTACAATGCCAAAAATGTTCTTAAATAGACCCCAAAGGGTTAAGGATTAGGAATACATTCTAGAAAATGCTAGTTGGCATCCACTGACCAAATAAAAGGCTCCAAAAGTCACATTAGAAGTTGGCACAAAATTAGAAGAATCCAGAAATGGTAATCGAACATTCGGGAGGCATAACTTTTGAACTGTAGCTTCGATTGATGAACCATTTACATTTCTAGAAAGCTCTTGAAGTGCTCTATAGCCCTATGGACTAGCTTTGCTGGTTCCCCATTTTTTGGCCCTGTTCAAGGTCATTTAATGACCCTAACCTAACTTTGAAGCATTCTTAGGATGTCTCCAAAAACTAGAAAAATGTGATAACTTTCAAACTATGGGGCCTTTTGACCTGATTCTTTTTCCAGAATGCTCTAAATTACAATGACAATCATCTGACCAATTTACACCTTATAGTTCATCAAAATGATGGCTCAATTACATACTCCTATTTTTTTTGGCATTTACACATATCCCAAGGTGGTTAAAAACTCTAATCCAAAACACTAATAGTGGAACTATGAGAGTTGGAACCTTTATTTGACCCAAATGGGTATTCAAAAATGAAAACACATAAAATAGAAACTAAGTCTAAGTACTTTTTTTTGATTACACAGGATTGCCCTTATACCTTTGGATGCTCCTGCATCAGACACCCAGGGTAGATTGAAAATTGACCCTATCACTTGATGAATGGTAGAGGAAATCCCAAATGGGAAACCTCAGCTACTAAAATTCAAGTTGAGTCCTCTATCGACCATCCTTTCCACTTGACCAAATACTCTTCATACTGCCTATTTCTTGTACTCCTACCCACACGATGATCTAGAATGTCTTCTATCTCCTCCTTCTTAGAAGCAAGAATTGGACATGGCTCTAACATCGACTCCTCATCTGCACCATCATCATGATACTCTGTTAAGTCTGCAATGTTGAAAATAGGAGAAATATGAATACCATCTAGCAACTCCACCTCATATGCATTTCCTGAGTCATGTTTCTTAAAAATTTTGTAGGGGCCAAATTTCTTCATTTTCAACTTATTGTAAGTACCGGCTAGAAATATTTCTTTTCTTAAGTGTACCATGACTAGATCCCCTACTTGGAATTTCTTATGTCTTCTCCTTTGATCAGCCCTAACTTTATACTGTTGGTTCATCTTGGTAATGTGTGCCTGGACCTTCTCATGTAGACACTTGATATGTTCAACAAATTCTTTAGCTTCAGCACTTGTCCTCTCCCCTTGCTCTATCTTCCTCAATTCTGGTGCAGTCCTTGAGTTATTGTAAGCAAACTCTGCTTGTGGTAGAATCAAATCCCACCCCTTGGGCTTATCCCCAACTAAACATCTCAGAAAATTGTCCAGACTTCTATTTGCCACTTCTGTTTGGCCGTCAGTCTATGGGTGATGTGTGGAACTGAATTTCAAGTTTGTTCTTAAATTCTTCCACAATGTTCTCTAGAAATACCCCACAAATTTAGTATCTCTGTCAGAAACTATACTCCTTGGGAGACCATGTAGTCTTACCACCTATTTGAAGGAAAAGTCTGCAATATGGACATCATCATGAGTTTTGTGGCATGGAATGAAATGTGCCATTTTGGAGAACCTATCAACCACCACAAATATTGAGTCATTACACCTTTGTGTTCTCGGCAATCCAAGAACAAAATCCATACTAATGTCCTCCCATGGCTTTGATGGAATAGGAAATGGCTGATATAGTCTAGTATTGTGACTAAATCCCTTGGCAACTTGACAAACTTGGCAATTTTGTACAAACTTCTTCACATCCTATGACATTTGAGGCCAAAAATAATGTTCTTTGAGAATGGAAATGGTCTTATCTTGACCAAAATGTCCTTCTGTCCCTCCACTGTGTTTCTCCTTAATCAGATTTTCCCTCATGGAACTCCTTGGAATGGATAATTGACTACCCTTGAATAACATACCATCCTGAATCAGATAGTCTAACCACTTGGTTCTTTCCATAGGAACAGGTTCTTTACAATCTTTCCATGCTTTAGCAAAATCAAGATCCTTAGGGTACAGATTCTTGAGTTCGTCAAAACCAACTACTTCAACCTACATTACTATAAGCAACAACTGTCTCCTACTTAGTGCATCTGCAACCCTATTAGATTTTTCACTTCTATGCTTCAACACAAATGTATAGCTCTACAAGAACTCTACCCACTTCATATGCCTTTGATTCAATTTACCTTAGCTATTTAGGTATTATAATGCCTGGTGATCAGTATATAAAACAAATTCCTTTGGAAATAAATAATGCCTCCATTTCTTTAAGGCCTAAACTATTGCATAGAACTCTTGATCATAAACATAATATTTCTTTTTCGCATCATTCAATTTTTCACTAAAATATGTAATAGGCTTACCTTCTTGGCTTAATACAGCCCCAATAGCATTGCCACTAGCATCACAATCCACCTAGAACACCTTTCTAAAATTTGGAAGTGCCAACACATGTTTTTCTGTCACCTTCTTCAGCAATTTAAAACTTCTCGCAGCTGCTACAGTCCATTTGAACTCTTTTCTATCCTCTCTTATTGTTTCAGTCAGGGGTGCTCATATGCCACTGAAATTCTTAATGAACTTCCTATAAAAACTAACTAGACCATAAAATGATCTTACCTTAGTAGCAGACCTTGGAGTAGGCCATTCCAAGATGGGTTTTACCTTCTCTGGATCCATTTTGAGACCTTTAGGTGATATAACAAACCCCAAGTAGACTAACTCCCTTTCTGCAAAGATACATTTCTTCATATTAATTAATAGTTTCCCTTCCCTTAACCTTTCAAGGACACTATGAATATGCAATAAATGTTCCTCCAAAGTCTTACTGAAAATTAAAATATCATCCAAATAGACAATAAATTTTTTTCCCAAGAACTTCTTAAGTACCTCATTCATAAGCCGCATGAAGGTTCTTGAGGCATTCGTCAATCCAAAGGGCATGACTAACCACTCATAAAGACCCTCCTTGGTCTTGAAGGCTATTTTTCACTCATCTCCTTCTCATATTTGTATCTGATGATAGCCACTCTTGAGATCTATCTTTGTGAAGTACTGAGCTCCACTCAAACAGTCCATAAGATCATCAATTCTTGGCAAAGGAAATCGATACTTGATGGTTATCCTATTTATAGCTCGAGAGTATGTACACATCCTCCACTCTCCATCCTTCTTTGGTACCAATACTACAGGTAATGCACATGGACTCAGGCTCTCCTGAATCAAGCCCTTGCTCAATATCTCCTGAACCTATCTGTTTAGCTCCTCAGTTTTAGTAGGAGTCATCCTGTGAGCAGCCTTGTTAGGCAAACTAGCTCCTGGGATTAAATCTATCTGATGATTGATTTGCCTTCCTAGTGGTAATCCTTTTGGAACATTATCAGAGATGATATCTCCAAACTCACCTAGTAAATCTAAAACTTCAAGTGGTATTTCACTACTACCTTCTTTATCTTTCTTAGGGATAAAAGCATAGCACATATGCTGATGTTTCATGCCATCTAAAAATTTTCTTCCATCAACAAGACAAATCCTAGCACTGCTACATACCTTTACGCCTTCCTTTTTGTTGGGCTTCAGTTTGTGGAAAACTCCATCCTTTGTTAGAGAGTATGTGTTTGCATGACCATCATATACTACATGCCTATCAAACTGCCATGGTCTACCCAACAATAGATGGCAAACATCCATTAGAATAACATCATAGATAACTTCATCATGGTAACTCCCAATTTTGAATTTCACTAAACATTATTCTCTTACTAGGACCTTATGATCATCTTTCACCCAAGCAATCCGATAGGGCTGGGGGTGTTTCTCCCTCTTGAGCTTCAGCTTAGAGACCATCTCCTCTAATACCAAGTTATCAATGCTACCACCATCAATGATCATATCACAACATTTATCCTCACACTTGCACCTGGTATGGAATAAACTCCTCCTTTGTCCTAGTTCAATCTCACCACTTAGTAGAGCCCTTTTATTTACTAAAGTCTCTCCTCTTTCTACATCCTCTAAATGTGATGATTGTGCATCCTCATCCACATGAGCAACCCTAGCTTGATCCTCAGCTCTCCTATTTGTCCTTCCTTGTCATTGAGGGTATTCAAAGGCACAATGACCTTCTTCATTGCAATGGAAATAGGTACCATGGAAGCCTCCTCTTATTTGTCCATGTCCTCTACCTCTTCCTCTCTGATTTCCAAAGTCTTGATCCCAAGAGCAGTTAAAACCCTCGTTCCTCTAGTTCTTGCTAGTACCCACATCTTCATTTTTCTTTTGGGTTTCATTTCGGCCTCCAGATGACCTACCACTACCCCTTTCTCCTTGACCATGCCCTCTTTGTCTCCCTTCAAACCTCTTATTTAGCTTCTCTTCAACTTGTAGGGAAAACTTGTATGCCTCTTCAATGCTGGTCATTTTTACCATACTTAATTCCTCCTGGATGCTAGGTCGTAACCCACTGATATAATGAGTAACCTTCTCCTTATTTGCTTCTACATGCCCTGTATATTCCTAGACTAATTTTTTTTCTTGCTTTAACCCATGCATCTTCTTAAACAAATCAAGTTTGTAGTCAATAAGAATGAACTGCTTCTTTAGTTTGTCCACCATGTGATCCCACCTTGTGGTCTTATCCTTTCCTCTTCTATTTCTTTCCAATTGAACCTCTTGCCACCAAATTTTGGCATGTCCTTTCAGTTTGGCCTTTGCAAACTTAACCCTATCTGGGTCCCTGATATCCTCATACTCAAAGTATTCTTCCAGTTCATTAATCCAGTCGATCAACTCATCTGGTTTCAAATTTCCTGAAAATACACCCACATAAATTATAGGTCTTTTCCCAAACTTAGTAATGGCCCTAAAAAGTCTTTCCTCTGCTTGATTTAGAACTTCCCCATCAACTTCCCCTTCTGGTCCAATTTCTTCTTCTTCATTATCATCCTCACTTTCGTTGCCTGCAGCAGCATTTGTTCCTCTACGGAGCTCCTCCTACAACGCTTGAACCTACCTTTGGAGGGCTCTAGCCTCCTCATGATTAATAGCTCTGACCCTTCCACCACACTCTCTTCATGGAGGCATCTTCTTAACTCAAACCCACAACCACACAGTCCTGGTGCAAACTGCCTCACAGTTGGCGCTCTGTCTACACACTTAGGAAAACCTGCTCTGATACCACTTGATGGGGACACGACCCAAGCACATAATGGACACAATAGGAAAGGGAAAATTTTATTAGTTGTAAAAATATGCTAGTACACTCAGTGTGGATAAATAGACTCCAAAACATTCCCTATGGGCTTACAATAGCATAAATCTGGAGATAAATTCTTCTCTCAGTACCTTCTCTCAAACTCCACTCCGAACTACCTTTTACAATGCCAGAAATGTTCTTAAATAGACCCCGAAGGGTTAAGGATTAGGAATACATTATAGAAAGTGCTAGTTGGCATCCACTGACCAAGTAGAAGGCTCCAGAAGTCGCATTAGAAGTCAGTACAAAATTAGAAGAATCTAGAAATGGTAACCGAACTTTCGGGAGGCATAACTTTTGAACCGTAGCTCTGATTGACGAACTGTTTACATTTTTCAAAAGCTCTCAAAATGCTCTATAGCCCATGGACTATATTTTCTCATCCCTCATTTTTTGGCCCTATTCGAGGTCATTTAATGTCCCTAACCTAACTTTGAAGCATTCTTAGGATGTCTCCAAAAATTGAAAAACTATGATAACTTTCAAACCATGGGGCCTTTTGACCTGATTCTTTTTCTGGAATGCTCTAAATTACAATGACAATCATCTGACCAATTTACACCTTCTAGTTCACCAAAATAATGGCTCAATTACATACTCCTATTTTTTTGACATTTACACATATCCCAAGGTGATTAAAAACTCTAACCCAGAACACTAATAGTGGAACTATGAGAGTTGGAACCTTTATTTGACCCAAATGGGTATCCAAAAATGAAAACACATGAAACATAAACTAAGTCTAAGTAAATTTTTTTGGATGACACAGGATTGCCCTTATACCTCTAGTTGCTCCTGCATCATATTTACATCCTGAATCATTGATGGTAGCCAGATGAAGCCTCATAAGTCCTTGCCATGCTGCAAAGTTATGTTTGTTCAGATTTGGAATCTCTCTCTTGTATGACATCTTGATATTTAGCTTAGGTACTTGAAACCTTCTATGCAAGCACCAAAATCTCTACTACTAATTGTTGGAAATATAAAAAGAGTAATTGAGAGGGGTGAATTAGTTACCGCTAAAATATTTCTTAAATATCTTAGATATCAATTAAAATTTAGACTGATAAAATTGATTACTGTTGATACTCAGTAAACACACAAAAATTGGTATAACTTGGTAAATTTAGAGTGTGAATTACTTTAACAGATCTTAAGATTTTTTTAGTAATTACTTGAAAGAATGAAAGAAATAACATGAACAAATGAGACACTAGGATTTAATGTGGAAATTCAATTTGGGAAGAACCACCAATGTAACTTGTTATTATTTTACAATCTTCTAAAGTGAGCCCTATTAGGAGCCAACCCTGTTAAAGGTTACAAAACACACTATTAGGTGTGACCTTGTTAAAGTATTAATAACCCTATTAAGAGTGGCCTTGCAAAAGGTCTTAAAACAACACAATGGAGTTGTCACCTTGTTAGAGGATTTACAAGTGGTTGTTAAACCAAATTTGTTAAGATATTTTAGTTCACTGCTAAAATGGTTAGAGAGTAACAATGAAATGACCTTATTATGATGCAACTAAATTACTAATTACAGATCTCTACTCTAGTTCATACTTGATCCTTCTTGATCGAATAACATTTTTCAGCTCCTCATCTGCTTATCCTTCAAGTTTTCTTCCTCTTCTTATCTCTTTCAACTCATTAAACTTACATCTCACACACTTTGAAATCACAACTTGACCTTTTACTTATACATTTGAGATTGTCAAGTCAGTTCATATACAAATTAGAATATGAGTTTTAGTTTTTGGATTTGATTGTGTGTAGTTTTTTGTCATCAACATTTTAGATCATACTACATGATCCATCATTAGGATGTCAGAGAACATGAAGAATAAAAAATGATGGACCATATAGTATGATCTGAAATGTTGATGATAAAAAACTACACACAATCAAATCTAGAAACTAAAACTCATATTCATGGATTGTGGAAATCTCATAGATATGATAAATTAGAATAACCAATATTCATCACCTTAGTCAGCTAGAATCAATAGGTAAAATAATTAATCTTTACATGCCAAAATAAGAAAATCCTTTGGTTGTCGACCTAGCTCGGTAGAAACTAATTCTGAAGTGATTTCTTGTGTTAACCAACAGAAGCTTAGTTAACACTATGAACTTATAAAATTCCTTTGGTAACCAAGTGAGCTTGGTTAACACTAACTTTTCTCAACTTTCCCTTTGTTAACCAAGTGAGCTTAGTTAACACTCTTTTCTACTTAACTTCCTTTGATGCCCCAGTGAGATTGGTAGAAACTGCCTTCTACACAGAGTAAACTTAGGAACACTCGATAGACTAGGAAAACTATCTTCATTGACCAAGTGAGCTTGGCATGCATTGTTTGCCAATTGATATGACATTTGTGTAATATCAAAGATAACACAAAATCAAATCAATTGTATCCAACAATAATCATATTTTGGCAAAAAAAATTCTTCATCTAGGCTTACATCTCCATATGTTATTACCTCTTTTCCTTTGATGAACTTGGACTCAGCATTGAGAATTTCAAAGATGTTGCATCTGTGCTTGGCCTTTGAAGAGTGTGACTGGAAGGAGTGCCAGATTCTCGTAAAGTTACCAGTGCTTGAATTTTTGCTAGCTCCTTTGGCTTGGGTGTCAACTTAGTCTGTTTAGGCTTGTCCTTTTCTACCACATTACCTTGAATTGCACCTTGAACTTATGTTGGAGGTGTAGATGAATCTATCTAATCTATTTGACTCTATGTTTCAATAGTGGCTTGAGTTTCCACTTTATTCTCTCCAATTGTATCAACCTTTCCTAGTGTAATTTCTAGTAATTTATCTAAAGATTGTATATTAGTGACTTGAGGTCTAATTGTAGGTGATTCTTGTGTTTTCACATCCTTCCTTGTAGTGTTAGTCACTAATTTTTGAATTTCATCTACACTCACCAATACAAGGTTGTCACACAATTTATCCTATAGTGTAGATTGATCAAGTATATTTTTGAAGTCTTCCTCTGTTATGGGACCAACGTTTTGAGTAGTGAGATCAAAAAAATCCTTTACTATGATAGTTTTAATACTCACACTTGTTATTTGTTGAGGGTTTACATTTGGCAATTATGCATCTTGTACACTCTATTCTTGTTGCTTCTCTTTCTCATCTATTGCTTAATCATCTACATTCCTTTTAGTACCTCTCTCAATTGTTCCTTCATTATTTTCATCTTATTCATCATCTTTAACCTCAGTAGGCTCTTGTTCTCCTAATTTGACAGTAGCTATCTCATATGCAACTTTCCACATCTGTGTAGTCTTCTTAATAACATCATTTATGTTATTCTATAATATGCTAAAGGCTCTATATTTAGAAATGAACCTAATAACATATTTCTTTATGTGCCTTTCTAAGTTTAGGCATAACTTGAGAAAGGGATGTCTCCCTAATTTTCCTTTCTAAGTTCAAACAATAATGCCAATATTGGTCAACTCTTTCATATAAATTTTTGGGTATGGAGTTGGCAATCTCTAGAGGAGCTTTCTTGAAATTAGCCATCATGGCATATATTGCCTCCTGCACTTTATTCTTTTCTAATTTTTCAAGATTTTCAAAATAAATGTGAGAAAATCCTAATAAATCTGCATTATTTTTAACATTCTCACATAGGTTGTCTAGATCTAAAGATATTTTATGACTCAACACTTGGAATTGGTTGTTGTCATTAGATTTAGTTCTTTCCTCATTAGATTTAGCCTAAGAAATGTATTTTCTACTTGGTCTTTTGTATGCTCCTCCTTCCTTCTCTATAGGTTTTCCTTTCTCTTTATCCTTTTGTATAGTGACACATGCACTAGCCCTTGTGGTAGGTGTTTTAGGTTTGGGTTGGCTTGGTTTAGCAACCTTCTTGGGTCTTGTTAGTGTTTATGCCTTAACTTTTCTCTTCTTCTGATTAGTAGAAATAGGTGCTTCATCAACTTCTTCTTCCTTGGCACCTTCTATAGTTTCTATTTCTTCCTCTTGCTAATATTCACCCTTTCCTTATGTCAATGCAAGTGGTGCTTGAATCTAAGTGTCTTCCTCCTCTTCATCCTCTTCCCACTTGACACCTTCACCAAATTTTTCTTTCAATTTCTTTACTAATTTTTCCTTATTTTTGATGATAGAGGCAATCTTTAATTCCATAGTAATCTTAGATTTGGCCATCTCATAGTTACCAAATGCTTTGGAATCTTTGTATATTTCTTCTACAAGTAATGTTGTTATTTTCACAGAGGCCTCATCTACATTAATTTCATAACTTGATGGCCTTAGCCATCTTATGCTTGGATTTGTTGCTTGAACAAATGTATAATCAACACCAATTAGGAAACAAACATGATCACAATATTTTTCCACTAATGATACTGGAATCCTCAATCTCTTCTTCATGGATTTCTTGAAGTCTTCAAAGTAACTAGTCATTACTGACTCAAAATTTTCACCTAACTATTCAACACGAACTCTCCTATTTGAACTGCAACAAACCTATTTGTCTTCCATGTCACAGTACCAAATGTAGGTAATGTGTTCTAAACATAAAAGAAGATATATATCAAAATAGATCCAAATTTACATTGAGCACTCTTTTTTTTTTCTTATTCCTCCTAGGTATTCAATCAATTTTTGTAGCTATAGCTCGGCAAGATCATATGTATGATCCTTCTTCACAATCTTGTAACCCACATCCACTATAATACAGAGTACACTATTCAATTTTCTTGATTGGTAAAACTTATGTGCAATTACCTTTACTATAAAATCTACCAGAGGATCTATGATGGTGTCTATGGTCATTGCCCTCTTGTTCCACATAGCCCCTATGTTCTTCTCAATAATTTATTTGGACTCATTTCTCATATCTTTGGCTAATCTAGGGATAGATACCCTATTGCCCTATGGATTATTCTCTTTGATATTTTGATTGCCCCATTATCTAACCATAGTGAAATATCATGAATCCTACTCAAAAAATCCTTATCCATTCAATTTTGAAAATATTAGGGAAATCTAGGGCATGAGTTAACCCTTTCTTTTCTACAATTTTGAATTCTTCCCTTAACACACTATTTTCACATAGTTTATCATATGCTTCTCTAATTTTCATGTCACCAATACTCCCAATTTTACAATAATAGTTTTTTTGACATACCGAATCATTAAAACTTGTGGTGGCATCATAGATAATGCACTAGAGGGATCTTGTTTGTATCCTATGTCTAGTATGGCTTTGAAAATAGGTTGTTTTACTCTGTTGCTAACCAACTAAGTATTCAAGACCTATTTTCCCTCTACAACTTTTTCCTTCAAAGAACTAGATGCCATTTTACAAAACTAGGGTTTACAAAATTAGGAATAGTGTAGCTTGACACACAATAAATACCTTGCAAAATCTGATGAAATGATGTTGAGTGGCTGTTCAAATCTCCTGCAATCACTTTAGATCAATTTCTAGTTCATCTGTAGCTCTTCTTTCTCTCTCTTGATTTTGAATGATGTTAAATGAGTAGAAATTGATCAAATACCCATTTGAAATAGTGAAATTAACATTGAGTCCTTATACAACTCTAAGTTGACATCAACTAATTTTAGGCTCACTGAACATCCACTAGTCTTTTCATTCATTTAGAAACCATTACAAGCTTGGTAAAAACTAGCCAGTCTCTTAGGTCAGCATCCTCTAGCATTTCACTCAGAAATCATAGGAAACATTTCATACTCGACAGTAACATGAAAAACTTAAATTTTTTTCTTTAATTCCTAATAACACCTTGAATCTTTATTCATGCTTATGTAAACTTTTTAGAACTAAATCCTTTTGGAACTAATGTATGATATAACTTTTGAATATCAGTCCCACATACTTCTTGATTGCTTAGTTTGATGACATGTGATTACTTGACCCATTGGGTGAAGTAATCCCTTCTCCACTTGATATGTTGTAACCCTCCTTTTTCTTTCATGCCTTGTTCATTTCATTTATGACATTTTCAATATCTACCTTTCCTTTTCCTTTATTGAATTCACAACTTGGTGCCTTTGAACTTGTTGGACAATATCGATCGATGTGACCAATCTTTAAATAGATAAAACATGTGGTTTGACTCAACCACCTTTTTTATTCACTTCTAAATTGTGTTCTAATACAATTCTTAGGAACATGTCCATCCTCTTAACAATAATGACATCTATACCTTGTATTATAATCTCAGTTATAAGAGTTTTCATTGTCATTTACTTTTGTTTGCCTATTTGATGACCACATGGGTTTGGATCTACACTCAAAAGCTCTATGTCCATAGTTTTGATAGTTATAACAATATTCTTCAAATCTTTGAGTGTGCATGGTTTTAGTTCTACATTCATGTGCTTGATGATCTTGTTTGTTGCATTTATGACAATGGCCCATGCTCTTTTGCTTAAAACTCTAATCTATAGTATTGCTCCTACATACATTTGTAGTAGTCTATCCTTTCTTATCACAATTATAACAAGTAGGTTTTGAATTCTTACCTTTGTTACTCCTTTCTTCAATACTTTTGGATGACTCTCCTTCTTCAGTACTTGTGTATCCTAGTCTAAATGTATCATCATTGGATCTAGAGGATTTCAGTAATTGCTTAAAGTATTTGATGGCTTCATTAGGTTTAAAATTTTCACAAAATTCCTTTTCCCTTTTTAGGTCATTAATCAATTGCTCATTCTAAAATTTAATGTTGTTATCTCAATGTCCTTGACATTCAATTCATAGTTGGCATTCATCATTTGACCCAAATTATCCAATTACATGTTAGCAATCCTAATTAGCTATGATTATTTCTCTTCCAGTCTACTAGTAAAAAATATTTCATCATCTTCAATCATGGCTTTCTCTTTTATAGCTTTCTTTTTCTATTTAGTCACCTCACTGAGTAGTATGGCTTGTGATTCTTGCTCCAACTTGAGATTTTTAGTCTCTTTAGCTTGGGCTCTATTATTTTCCATTAGATCTACAACTACTACATCAAATTCATTGGAGTCTCCATTAGTAAATAGCTTAGTAGTGTCCATCTCTCAATATTGTGTCATTCTCCTCAATAGCAATTTCCTTCCTTCTCTTTAAAGATTTCTTTAAATCCTCTCTTGCTTCATTTAGTTGATGTAGAATGAATTGTATTTCAATTCCTTAATTCTTAATGATTTTTCCCAACTTGTAGACTTCCATTTTCAAGACCTTTCCTCAAAGATGCAAAGCTTCTCTTCTAGAGGAAAAATCTATGATACCAATTGTTGGGATTATAATAGGAAAGATAAACTTTTGAGAGCAGGGTGAAATCAGTGCTTTAAACTTTGACCCATAAAACATTCACCACATCCATCTCATACATTCAATAAGTAAACTGAAATACCATGTAAAGCATGTACACCTTAATCATGTAAACAACTAAGCATTCACACATATATGACACCAAATATGATTACATAGAAACCCTCCAATGAGAAGGTAAAATTGGGATGGGGATGACACACACAAATCTTCACTACTGTAGAAATAAAGTGCATCCAATGAAGGTTACAATGTTTGATCATGAGACATGATCTACCCTATGAAAGGTTTTCCCTATTAAAGGCTTATAGAGATTGTTAGGTTTTACCCTATTAAAGGATTTCAACACCCTATTAAAAGTGTGCCTTGTTAAAGGACATTAACTCATAATAAAGTAAGCACCTTGTTAGAGGATTTCAATATAGCCTGTTAGGACTAATTTGTTAAGAGATTTAACTGATTCACATATTATAATGTTTCAACATTGATCCTATGATTTGAACTTTGTTTCTTGATGACATATCACCTTTAAATGGATGTATTCTTGATCCTTTCTTGATCAGATGTCTCTATGCTATTTACTATTTCCTTCCTCTATTCTCCTTTAATTGATTCTGCAATGCAATTTTAGATCATTATACCTTGGTCACCATGAATGTCCTAGTTTGTGCATGCAAAAGTCTCCTTGATCATTCATTCATTCCCTTTCTTGCTCATAAGTTGTTTAGGGTTTTTCATCCTTAAGAAGACCTACGTGACTTAGGGTTACATATGAATCAACAATTGTTATTCATCTATTTTTCCACTTAAACCTTCCCTTTACTTGATTGGAAGCATGTAATTCATAGGAATTCTAACTTAAGATTCATCCTTATCACCAAAATATTGCAATTCAATTCAATTTGTAAGTTAGCTAGAAAATGGTTACATAGAAGTTTGTACCAATACAAAAAACTATGACAATACTATGTTACTCAACATTTGAAGTCTTTAATGCTCAACATAAACTAATTTCAATACTATGACTCAACATCTAAATGACTTAGCATGTACTATTTGCTTGGCTCTTGAATCACTCAGCATACACTGTGTGTTCGACACTTGAGTGACTTGGCACTCAGTATTGACTTGGCATGCTCTATCTTATACATGTTCTTGGCATATACTACTTGTTTGACATGAACTAAGTAAATGACTTGAGTGTATAGACAACCAGTAGTCAAAACCAATATAAGATCTACACTAACCTCTCTTTGTCTCTATCTAACTTGTTACCCTTAAGAATTGTCTCTCACGGAGTAATCCCTAAGCCACCTCTCTCTCTCACTAACCACTATACTCTCCCTCTCTCTCCCTCACTCTCTCTCTCTCTCAATTATATCACCCCCATCTCTCTCTCTTATCACCTCTCTCTCTCACTAACCACTATACTCTCCCTCTCTCTCCCTCAGTCTCTCTCTCAATTATATCACCCCCATCTCTCTCTCTCCATGCTATGTCATTCTCACCATATATCTCTATCTCTTATCCCCTAATATCTCTCTCTCCATATTATCCCTCCCTCTCTCTCTCTCCATCATATCCCCTAATCTCTCTCTCCTATGTCCCTCTCTATCCATCACTTCATCTCTCTCACTCTCTCCATCTATATCTCACTCTCTTTTATCTTATCCGCTCTCTCTTCCTATCCCCTATTCTCTCTATCCATCACTTCATCTCTCACTCACTCTCTCCATCTCATATCTCACTCTCACTTATCCTATCCTATCTCACTCTTACTCTCTCTCTCTCTCTCCATCACTTCATCTCTCTCTCTCTCTCTCTCTCTCTCTCTCTCTCTCTCTCTCTCCATCACTTCATCTCTCTCTCTCTCACTCTCTCTTATCCTATCCCCTACTCTCTTTGTTTCTCTCTCTCTCTCTCTCTATGTGAAGTTCCCATTTCAAGGATTAGAGGTCAGGGAGAGAGAGGGGGGTTAGGGATTAGGGGTTAGAGAGAGGGAGAGGGAGAAGGAGAGAGAGAGAGTAGGGGATAAGAAGAAAGAAAGGGGATAAGATGAGAGAGAGAGAGAGCAAGATAGGATGGAGAGTGAGAAATATGGAGAGAATGGGTTAGGATGGAGAGAGGAGGGGAATAATATTAAGAGAGAAAGGGGGAATACGAAGAGAGAGAGGGGATGGGATAAGAGAGAGTGAGAGAGAGACATGGGGATATGATGGAGAGAGAGTGGGGTGAGGGGGATAGGATAGAGATAATTAGAGGGAACGGAATAGGATAGAGAGTGAGAGAGAGAGAGGTTAGGAGTTGGTGTAAGAATGAGAGAAGCTAAGAGTTAGTAAGAGAGAGATTGGGAGTTAGTGAGTGAATGAGTGATTTTGTGTATAAGAAAGGGATAGAGGGAGTGAGAGAGATGATAGATAGTTAAAAACTATCATAATACTCTTACCTACCTATTTGCTCCATGGTAGGAAAATAATGGCTACTTATTTTAGACCATGAATGATTATCATGGATGGAAAAGAAAATAATAATTTTGCACTATCATTTAAGTTGCATAATGTTGTAGATCTCTTTAATTAATATCTTTCCAACACATTTTGAATGGAGTTAATAAGAGTTTGGATGTGAAATTTATGGCTTTTGAAGTGGAGCCAATTTTTATTTATTCAAAACCTGATCGGGTTTTGAATAATCTAATTAGGTTTTGCATAACCCAACTGGGTTTTGAATAGATTTTTCATCCTAGAAACCTAATCAGGTTTTGTTTTTTATGTATTTTTTCTAGGCTTGGTAACCAAGCCTAGTTTCTTTTTGAAATTCCATATAACCCAATCAAGTTATTGAAAATTTCACTTTTTTTGGGGGAGTGACCACTTTTTTGTACACCATCTTGGTGTACCTACCCACATATACAACCATTAGGACACACAAGTCATATAGAGTTTACAATCTCCAATAATAGGAAATGTACATTATAATATATTACTAACCATAAAATAATTAATGACTAAATGTATAATACAAGAAATAATATTATCTAGGCTCATGTATAGGTTCATGCATTAACCAACTATCTATATCCAAGATCACATAAGCTAGCTCTTAAATATAGAACCTCACTGAAGTAAATACTAGTCATTGTACGAAGAGAAATATAGGAAATAAGCACCCAAGAAGATGAAGCATAACTTCCACCAGTTGTCAAATTAAATTATGTGCACATTTGATAATGATCCATGATATATCCACAATATGAAGTCAACCTTACAGAATCTTAAAAATGAAAACAAGTATTCACCAAATAAAACTATCAACCAGGTAACTATAAATAGAAAACAAAAAAATATCTTCTTTGGGTGATGCAAGATTGCTAATAGCCCAAGGATGCTCATGCATCTAACACCCAAGGTAACTAAATATGTTCCATAATGAATTATGAACATCTAAAGAAATTCAAAAAATAAATCCCATGTTAATTCTTAATCAACAAATCCCCTTCATCAATCAATACAAACATTTGTCCAAACTCATTGTTACAACCAACTTTATCATTAGAAATCTTAGTTCTTCTACTACTACTACAACTACCAAGATCAAATGAATCATACATGTTTCATTCCTTCATTTCATTAGAATATTTCCTTATTTTACCTCTACTCTTAATAATAGGATCAAATAACTTCAAGTTAGATTGTCCTTCATTAGTAGTAATCTCAACCCCAAGTTTGTTTTCTTCAAACTGAATGGCTTGAAAATACTTAGGTTCTTTTATTTAACAACTTCCTCATCCCTAAAAAGAATAAAAAAAATTCTTGTCATCCATTTTCAACTATAACAATATTCTTTCTAAACTCATGTATCTAGATACTCTATCAAATTGCCAAGGTCTACCAAGTAAAACATGACAAGCACTCATGTCTACTACATCACACAAACTTCATCCTTAAAAGGTCCAATACTTAAACTAACCAAGAATTATTCTATAACTCATACCCAATGATAATCTTGAAACTAATTGGTATCATATGGAGTAGGATGTTTCAATCTTTGCAAACAAGTTTTCCTAACCATCTCTTCAGAAACATGATTGTCAGCACTATCTCCATCCATAATAACTTTACAACATTTACCTCTCGACTTATAAATGTTTCAAAATAAGATCCTTCTTTGCACTGGTTCCACATCATGCTTAGTCAACATGATTCTTTTCATCAAAAGAGATTCTTGAGCTTCTAGTGAAGCCAAATCAACACTGGAAGATTTCACTTTATGTTCTTCTTGTACTACCAAGTTCTATTTGTCAAATTTCACATTAGAAGATTCAAAAGCTTAGTGTCCAACCTTACCACATTAAAAAAAAGCACCTCTAAAAATGAACTTTTTATCAAAAACAAGTTGCTTTCCCTTATCAAACTTAGTTATAGTTTTACCTTGCTTTTTTCCTAACTTTTGGTCAGCCTTCAATGCATATTGATAAACATCTTCAACTGAACTAAATTTCCACATGCTTAATTCATCCTAAGCATTTAATTCCAAACCACTAACATACCTTACCACTTTTTTCGTAGAAGATTCATGATGTCTAGATCTTATTTGTATTTTTTGTAAAATTCTTCAAAATAAGGCTTTATAGACATATATTTCTTCTTCAAGTTCTATAATTTCTTAAATAAGTCAAGTTCATAGTCTTTAGGAAATGAATTTAGCTTTCAATCTAGAAACCATGGATTTTCATCTATGAATCTTAGGTTCATCATTATCTTCTTTATCCTTCTGCAATTATTTCCACCAAAAGGTAGTATGACCTTTCAACTTAGTTTGTTCTATCCCAACTCTCTATGGATCTACAATATTTTCAAGCTCAAAGTAATCCTCAATTTCATTAGTCCAATCTATTAATTCTTTAGGATCTAAAGAAATGGAATAATTTGAGAATTTCATTCTATGACTCTTACCAACTTGTTCCATAGACTTTGACAATCTTTCTTCTTCTACAATGATATCTTCTTCAAGTACTTCAAGATCTTCAATAAGTTCCACATATTCTTCTTCAATTTTAGGATTCCTTCTCAAGCCATTCAAGATCTTTAACAACTTCCACATATTCTTCTTCAATTTCATGATTCCTTCTCAAGCCATTCAAGACATTTCAAATTATATTCCTCATTTCAACCTTGAATTCTTCAAACATATTCTCCAACCTCATTGGGTTCATTCTTCTAGATAGCATACTGATTTTCAACAAGGTGCAACTTCCTCAAATTTAGTCTATTTTTCCACCAACAAGGATCAATGGTTCTATAATAGGATTCCAAACAAAACTTTAATAAGTCCTTTACAATTATGATCTAGAACTCTAATCTGACACCTCACAACCAAGGTTTCAAGTCTTCACAAGCTCTACACCCTTAACTAAGATCAAATTGAAAACTATAATATCCAACCACCTTTGATAAGTTACCAACAAGATTAACCTATAGCTCAACAAGATCAACCAAATCAACAACCAACTTAATAACTAGATTGACAACCTTTAGCTCTAATAAGTGTAATTAGATCAAACCATGCTCTGTTAAGATCCAATTCAAGACTATATAGCCTTCAGCTCTAATACCATTTGATGTAGTAAAATGGAGGTGTACCACCAAAGGAAATGACCAAGCTCCCAAAAAATACAACACAATGGAGTATAACAAGATACAATTGTCAATAACACACTTATAAAAAAGATATCTTTATATACAACACTAAATATTGATTGATAAGACAACTTGCATTACAAAATGATAAGCAATATGCTAGGTGTAATGCCCTTGTAGGGAACCCAAAATAAATTAACCTAAATTTTTGCTAAGTTTTCCAAACAATTTTTTTTTGAAAGATAATATACAACAGCAATTATAAAATAATGAAAGCAATAACAACAATAGGTAAAATAATAGTGAAAGCATTAACTCACATACATAACAACCATCATAAATAGATTACTATTAGTGTAAATAATTAATTATTATTAAAATCTACTTAAGTTTACTTAGGTTAATGCATTATTTTATTATTTATTAAGTTAAACACCTAGGAGTATATGTACTCATATGAGTTATCTTGTTGACAACACAGGAGTTAGCAACTCTAATTTAGTACATGGTGTCTACAACACAAAAGTTTGCATATTTAATTGAGTTTTCATGTAGACAATACAATTTTTCACACTCTAATTAAGCACATTGTGTCTACAACATCATTTTACATGACACACCTATGTAATCTTATCCTCTCATCATGGCACTAACTTTTGTGCTCAATGGAGGAAAATCCACTGTTGGTGGACATGTGCTTAGTTGTGAGGCTTATCATTTTGATAACTCCTAGTCATTCTAGATGCCTTTATATAAAAGCACTCCCAATGTGTATGTACATCAATTAAATTTCATATTTTTATTTTGATCATACTTTATTGGTCCATACTGTGCTAGTGCTTGAGCTTCTTGATCTTGGGTGATTTTTTCCTAAGGAAAATTCTTACATGGTATCAGAGCTGAGGGAGCTTCTCTTCACATAACCATTGGAGACCATTTTTTTCTTAACCTCTTAGAGGACCTTAATTCACATCCAAAGTATCACAGTCATTAGGAGCATCTAGAGCCAAAGCAGACCTCACCATTGTGGCTGGAGTGTTGATTTGGTGAATTTTTATTATAATTTTGCCTACCCTAGGCCATAGTCAAATTTGAGGCAAATTTTTTTACAAATTGACACCTGAGGCCCAATTCGCAAATTTGGTATGACCTATTAGATCTGCAAATTTATTTTTTTAGATCTATAATTTTAATTTCTCTTCAATTATTATATTTTATAGATTATTTTTTCAAATATTTTTAGCCTATCAAGCCTATAGAGAAAATCTTTTTGAAGGAATTGGGTGGTCAAATCCTAGCCCATGTGGTGGAATATTCTCTCTGCATTCAAATTATTCCTCACAAATCGATGGCCAAGACAATAATCTGGTATCAACATATCTAACAAGCTCATCATAATCCAGGACATAAAACCTAGTGGCCTCATTTGTTTTACCAATGATGGCTTTGTGTTTTTAAAACACCCTTTGTTCACAGTAGATGTGGGATTAAGCCCACATTTGATAGTGATAGCATACCCTCCTCCAGTGTTAAAAACTCTACCTGCCATCACTATTTTTCCTATCAGCAACCTTCCTTTGCCATCGAT
Source organism: Cupressus sempervirens (assembly GCA_028749045.1). NCBI lineage: Eukaryota > Viridiplantae > Streptophyta > Pinopsida > Cupressales > Cupressaceae > Cupressus > Cupressus sempervirens. Next base: position 796,044,211 of record CM053793.1, read on the forward strand.
CCTTTTTTTTCCAATCTTCAACTTTCCCATCAATCACTTGCTCTACCACACATCAGTCTTCAAACTCTAATAGCCAATCACCACCAATACCACCATGTGGTGCCCTTTGATAACGTGATGCCAATGTGACCTCCAACTTAGTGCCCGCTCAGCAGGTGATGTGTCTTCCAACTCAGTAGATAGTATAGACACTACATCATAGTATGACACAACACCTCAACAAGTCAATAGGCCATGTGGCCCTGTCTATACTACTGATGTCACCTGCTGACATCAACATTTGTACCTACCATGCCATCTATGTAAGGCATTTTTTGTTGATGTCACTTTGTCATGGCATTAAATTTGATGATTGTTTGACTGTCACTAGTATGCTAGATTTCACTGCCATGATGGCTATTTGCATGTCAAAGTTAACATGCAATTTTCTTGATTAGACCCCTCACCATATTTAGTTTTAATTTGATAGTCCAACTTCAAGAGGCCATATCTCAGTCATCTAGACTCAAAATTAGGTGTAATTTTTTTAATTTTGGCTAGAATTTCCTAAAAATTTTAGTGGTGCTATTATTTTCTAGTTTTAGTGCATGAATTTATTAGAAATTTAAGCTTTTGGTGACTATACCCATCCAATCCTACATTTTTCAAATTCAAACACTCCCTACGGGCTCATCTAGACACATTATTAGGTTTGGTTTTTTTGAAAGTGCTTAATTTTTGTCTACTTTCAATATATACAATTAGATTATAGGCTTGTGTGGACATAAATACAACTTTTAGAAATAGGTCCTTTATTGCATTATATTGCTTTGTTAAAACTTCAAAATTGTCGTATATCTAAGCTACATTGCTTAGTACTAGATTTAAACTCCAAAAGGATGTTATAAACAACAAAATTAGAAGCCCACTTTTGTCCATTTTGGTAAGTGGCCTGTTGTAAGCACACTACATATGAAGTGCCAAAAGCATCATTTTTGGTGGAGGGTTCTTTGATTGAGTGAATGGGGGGTGTGTCTTGTGTTCTTGTGTCTCTCTTTCTCTCTTGTGCTTTTTAAATTTTTCTACATCATGGGTTGACCTAAAACTCCACTTTTAACTTCACACAATTATACTACATGGAAAGATATTGTTTGGAGTAGACTAATGGAAAAAGGTTTAAATCTATATGTTGATGGTACAATTGTAAAACCCATTAATGCTACTACACAAGTTGATTGGCAAGTTAAAGACAACCAAGCTTTAGGAATTATTAGGAGTTGTGTTCATAGAGATCACTTCTTCCACATTTCTAGCTTTAAGAATGCCACGGGTGCTTGGGAGAAACTTAAAGTTTTGTATGGTAAGGTGGATGAGGAAAAGGGATTCCAAATTGAGGATGATCTACTTCTATTGGATCTTAAGAATTTTGATACAATTCAAGACTATGTCAACAAAGCCAATGAATTGAGAGCACTTCTTAAATATTGTGGTAATCCCATGAAAGATGATAGTTTGATTCATCACATCTTGAAGAGGCTGCCTTCAGAGTATACATCTTTTGTTTTGAGTTACAACACTCATAGGTTGACCATGGGAAGTACCTTCACTAAGCTTTCATTTGATGCATTTTCAAAAATGTTGATGTTGGAACAATCCAAGTTAATAGATATGGGAATTATCAAGTCATCCAAATATAAAGCATTAGTGGCTAATAATGAGAACTAAACAAATCAAGGCAAAAAAAGTTCTACCAATAGCAAGAAAAAGCAGTGGAAGCAAAAATCATAATAAGAGACACAACAATCTTCCTCCTCACAACAAGGCAATTCTTCTTCCAACAAGAAGGGAAACAACAACAAGATGGATAAACTATTTTGTGCATATTGCAAGAAACCAAATCATGATGAGCATCATTGTAAGACTAAGAGAATAGATGAGTTGGAAAACTTACTTAGGAAGAATAAAATAAGTGTGCCAAATGCTTCCAAGGATTCAAATCCATCCAATTCAAAGGGAAAATGGCAAGCATTTATGGTCATTTCAAGTTCTTCAAGGGAATGGATTCTTGACTTAGGTGCCTCACATCATATGGGTTCTTCGAAAGGACACTTTTCTTCATTGAAGCAATCTAAGGTACCTCACATCTTTGTAGGAAATGATACACAAGTGGAAGTTGAAGGGAAAGGACAAGTTGAGATTGAAAATGAAGAGTTCTAAGATGTTCTCTATGTTCCTCCTAACCTTAGCACTAATCTCCTTTCAATTTACCAAATCACTCACTATGGAGGTGGCAATAAAGTTGAGTTCCTTCCTGATTCAGTAATGGTGCATAATCTTAAGGATGATTCATTGGTTGCAATGGGTAAAGTCAATCATGACACACGACTTTATTATTTCTCCCACTTTGAGCCTAAGTCTCCTTCACATGCCTTGTTGAAACATTCACAATCATAAAATAAATTATGGCATAAGCAATATGGACACCTTACCTTCCACTATCTTTATCAACTTAGCTCAAAAAATATGGTCAAAGGTCTACCTACAATCAAATTTTCTAAAGGTGAATGTTCAACTTGTCAAATGGATATACATCTCAAAGAGAAGTTTGACAAAGGCAAGTATTGGAGAGTATCAATTGTTCTTGAATTGATTCACATGGTTCTAGTAGGTCCTTTTGCAGTGAAATCAATTAGCAAGGGTCATTATATTCTCACTTTCATTGATTACTTTTCACACTACACATGGGTCTACTTTCTAAATCACACGAATGAAGTGTTTGATAAGTTTCTAACCTTCAAGAGTCATGCTAAGAAGTAATCAAATAAAGCCATCAAGGTTCTTTGTATATACAATGAAAGCAAATATGTGAACTCAAGACTTAGAGAGTTTTGTGAACTTGAGGGTATTGATCTTTAGAATCCTATAGCATTTAGTGCACAAAAGACAAATATAGCAGCAATGAGGATTAGAAATCTTAAGTAAAAGGAAATTTTCATGATTCAAGCTAAGTCTCTTGACCCATTACTTGAAATCAAAGCTATAAGAAGTGCCAATCACATCCTTAATAGGTCTCCTTATAATGTCTTAGATGGAATGACTCTTTTTGAGGCATGGTGCGAAAGAAAACTAGTTGTAAAACACTTCACAGTTTTTGGTTGTCCAGTATGGGCACACATATCTTTAAGGGAATGCAAGGTACCACCACCAAGGCCTTGTACTTTCATTAGGTATGATGAAAGTGCTAAGGCATATATAGACTTATAGATCGTAAGATTCATGAGATATTGATAGAGAGGAATGTTCACTTTGAGGAAAGTTCACCTAGCTTATCCTCTAATCCTCTCCATACTTTATACATTGTGGAAACTGATAGTGAGAATAGTGATAGTGATTCAATAGGTTCAGATATAGGGGATCCTATTGATAGATGCAGGCTAAGGTCACAACATTAGAAAATTCCACATGCATACATTGCTATAGTGATAGGTCCATGTAATTTAGTACAATTGGTTACACTTTGTCTTCCAAGTCCAGCATCAGGGGGTGACTACATGAAAAATATTTCAAGTTTGTTTGTGGAGTCCTTCCTAGTAGATTTGGGAGACATTATTGATGATATACATATTCTCTTTGATGAAGAAGATCCTTCTTTAGTTGTTACGAGAGAACACTCTGACCCTCTTGTCCATTCTCTACATGATCAGTCTTACAAGGTTGATATGATTGTGGATCCTTATGTACAATAGTTGTAGGAGGTATCTTTATCATTGAGGAGAAAGTTGGTTCTTTGGGATATGTTCTACATCCATCCTTGTTAGATCTGAACTTATTCTTTTCAGTAGTGTTGGAAGGGGTGACCATCAGTATCAACACAAGGATAGTTGAGTAGGTTTTAGAGACACCATTCATCTTTAGGATTTTTCCTCTTTTGAGGTTTTTTCCTTCTCATACTTCTCTATTGTATACTTAATTACTCCATCCATCTATGCATCTTGTTTTTTCATCTCTCTTTTTGGGGGAGGGTTTTTCCCATGAGATTTTCCCTCTTCCTCTATTTTCAGAGAGATTACTTTGCATTTGTACATGGGTACCTAATAGGGCCTAGTAGCTGGGACCCATCATGCATTTTCATTATAGCTTTTTTAAGCCTAAATGCATTCCCCTAAGTTAGATACCTAGGAGTATGCATACTCATATGTGTTGTCTTGTTGACAACACAGGAGTTAGCAACTCTAATTCAACACATGGTGTTTGCATATTTATTTGAGTTTTTATGTAGACAACACAATTGTTCACACTCTAATTAAGAACATGGTGTCTACAACATCTTTTTATTTGACAAATCTATGTAAGCTTATCCTCTCATCATCACACTAACTTCTGTGCTCAATAGAGGAAAATCCACTCTTGGTGGACATGTGCTTAGTTGTGAGGCTTATCATTTGCTAACTCCTAGTCATTCTAAGGGCATTTATATACAGGCACTCCTAGTGTGTATGTCCATCAATTTAATTTCAAATTGTTATTCTGATAATACTTTATTGGTCCATATTATGCTAGTGCTTGAGCTTCTTGATCTTGGGTGAATTTTTCCCTAAGGACAATTCTTACAATTACAATTCTTAAGGGTCCCATGACATTTAATCACATTTAAGTTTAATTAATACTAAAACCAATATATAACACATCCATATTAAAGAATAAATACAAGTACAAATTCCATTAAAAAAATATACAATTATCCTGAATGCCACTTGGCAATAAACAAAATGCACAATCATCCATTGTACAGGTCACAAGGTATGAAAGGATGAAAGAATATACATCATAAAATAGATTACATCATCTCTTAAGATCCATGAAATCAAATAAATACACTTAATAGTATAATTATCCAAAATAGAAATACAAGATTAGATAGAAAGGAACATCTACACAAACACATCCAACAACAACATCTGACGATTAGATCTCAATGGTATAAGAAAATGTGCTACCACTTGACCTTATGGAACCTAAATGGCCCACTCACACTATGCTGAGGAGATAAACTCAAGTCCCAAATAGGATAACAACACATAAGTGAAAACAAACATCTAGGTCAAGGAAACACTTGAAAGCAATCTATCACAAAGGGTACCAGAACACAAGTATCAACTAATCCAGAGACAACATAAATACATATGAAATATACTATGCAAGTGGGCAAGTGTCATTGCATAAGCCAACTCTAAGGTTACCTTGGCAACCACTTCAGACTCTGAACCCCCTAGTGTCTCTATGTGGCGTCGATATCGTTTCGTATAAACAAGACATGCTAACAAGTTAGCTCTAAGGTTACCCTGGTAGTCTTTAAATACTCAGGACCCCCTAGTGACTTTTTGTGGTACCAATACCTTATTAATTCATTTTAAACCCATTTAATGAAATTTTATCAAGTATTAAAAATAACCTACAATGGGTTGCCTACTAGCCTCTTTAGGACCTCGGCCTCCACTACAAACCACTTCCCAACATGACATATAGATAACCTACACTAAGCTTAGCATAAGAAAAATATCAAATAACCATAAACCACACATCAGTTCTTAAACACTCAACTGGAATGTACTAAAATATTACTAATCATAATTATAGATTCCACCAATATGATCATCCTAACAAGACTTATCGCAAAACAAGTACACATAAACCAAATCCATGTCATAACATGACATCACCAAAAAAAATCATTTAATCACCTTAGTCCTATACAAGAAACTAAGAAGCAATCAAGGACAACTTATTGAAGACTCAAAGGTTATATTAGATAAGACACATCATGCACCTCAATTCTACACAAGAATTGGAAAGTACTAACAAGCATCTGAACAAATTCATCATAGAACACACATGACACATCACTATGGTTAGGTATAAAAGATTATATACAAAATATCATCATGGCATCACAGAACAAACTCCAAAGCCTTTAGTAATACAACCCGATTGGTCAAACACTAAGTCCACCCAAACCTAATAGTAGTAAACCACACATCACATAAAGCACATGCAATAGTAACTTTTTATAATTCATTAGGTTTTGGAAAACACACAAGTTTAATTTGCACTATAGGTTTCCAAGTTCTCATTTTCATTTTCAAATATTATAGTTAATAATGTTTTTTTATCTTAATTAGGGTTTTAGTTTCCATTTTTCTAGTTGCCAAATTCACTAAGGTTTCTGAGTTCACTAGAATCCCAAGTGGTTCAACAATTCATACAAAGTTGTTTAAACATTGTTTCATAGTTCAATTCATTTTCAAAACATAAGATTTAATAACAACTAGGGTTTTAGTTTTCTTTTACAAGTATTACTATTTATAGAGTTTTCAATCTCAATCAAGGTTCATGTTTTTGTTTTCTCAAAGTATTATAATTACTAAGGTTTTCGAATAATAAAATTTCCCTAGTATTACAAATCATTTTCATATATCTGAACCATATAAACACATCCAAGTTTATAAAAGAAGACATTAATTCTCCCAATTAATTTCTTTGATTTTCAATTTAATTTAGAATTATATTTAAATAATAAAGTAATAAATCAATTTTTCAAATAATTAAATTAATTTTTTTTAACAATGCTTATTAAAATTAATAATAATAATAATTATCAATTATTACCATACTAATTTAAAATTTATTAAACTTTGGAAAAAGTTTCCCAAAAAGGAAACCTACTAAAAATGGAAACTTTTCCAAAATGAAAACATGCTAAAAATGGAAACTTTCTCCAAATGTAAACTTACTAAGAATGGAAACTTTCCCAAAATGGAAACCTGCTAAAAATAAATTTTTTTCGAAATGGAGACCTTCTCAAAATGTAAACTTGCTAAAAAGGGAAACTTTCTCAAAATGGAAACCTGCTAAAAATGGAAACTTTTCAAAAATGGAAACTTGCTAAAATGAAAACTTCCCCAAAATAGAAACTCGCTAAAAAAAACTTTCTTGAAATCAAAACCTACTAAAAATGAAAACTTTCCCAAAATGGAAACATGCTAAAAATGGAAACTTTCCTAAAATGAAAACTTGCTAAAAATGGAAACTTTCTCAAAATGGAAACCTTGATAGAAATGGAAACTTTCCCAAAATGGAAACCTACTAAAAACAAAGATTTCTTAATTGATTCAAACTACGAATTATCTAATTAATCAAACGAGGGTTTTAGATATTAAATTTGTTCACCTATGCTTTCAAAAATAGAGAACAATAAAGATACAAGCAAGGGTTTCAGATTCTCAATTCATATACAAGGATCTCTCAAATGAAAAATGATAAAATCACATACAAGGGTTTCAACCCAATTGAATTTTGAAAATAGATTCGTAAACATAGAGAAGAAAAAGAAATCAAGGAGAGAGCAACAACTGCATAAAACCACACGATCCTACCTAGATTTGATGCTAAAACAACAAACAAACAAAACACCCAACAATTTTTCTTCTCATTCAAAAACCCTCTTCTCGAAAACCGGTTCCTCCAAACCTAGTTCTTGCAAAAAGAGCTCTAGAATATGAAGATAAGCTTGCAGAATCTAGAAAAGGCAAGCAAGTGTTTTCCAAGTCAAACTCTTAGACAATTAACTAAAAATATAAAACAAAAAATATCTTTTTTGGGTGATTCAAGATTGTCAACAGCCCAAAGATGCTCCAACATCAGACACATAAGAGCATTGGAAAATAGGAGTTAAATTGGAAAGTCGACTAGTAATATTGTATTCTTATGAAACATGTAATGAATCATTTGTGAATGGATGATAAAGACTATGGAAACCAAGATCTAAGAGATTTAATGAAGTGCAATAATACATGATAGAGCCAAATACTATAATTGATTCATTGGAGAAAAAAAGTAGATATGGATGTGAGGTTTCAACTAAGTCCAACCACAAAAGGAGGAAAGAATTGGAGCAGTGGAAAGACAACCCAAGAGACTAGGATGATGTGTTGAAATTAAATTGACATCTCTAGAGTTGAACAAATATATGGCCTCACATACTTGAAAGATGTTTCTTTATTGATGTCAACATATTTCTCTATTCAAAAAGTGTTGTATAGTTAATATTTAACTGAAGCTTCTCAACAATTGCTTGCAAGAAACAGGTCTCTCACCCTTCATCACAGAAATAAATACAAATAATTATATATGTGACTCCCCAAATTTAGATGAAATAGATCCAATGCTATTGTAGGAACATCCATTCCAGATATAACCGAAGGCCCAAGAGAAAAATTTGTACAACACAAGTAGAAAAGGCTTTATTTATTTAGATCAAATCTTAACTAATTCATTGATAATATAGAATTTCTTAGAAGATATGTTGGCTTTCATGAACTGATATTATAAATATGCAATTTAATGTATGTTTTGATCTTCTCATATAAGACTAATAGTTATATATATTTCTTGTATTCAATTTCTTTTTTAATGGCCCCTGTGAGATTATTTGAGGCCACCTTTCAAAGATCAAACATTATCTCTCTTCTAAGAGGATTTTGGCAAGGTGAAGGTTGAACCAATCCCAACAAATCACGATCATTGTGGTCCATTTAAATTTTTTGTAAAGAAACTCTATCAATTAGTGGTATTAATATGTTTTTATTTCTTTTTCTTTTTACTTTTTTTTTTTAATCAAGGGGTGTCTCTACCACTTGCCTAGTAGTTACATCAATATGCTTGTGAGTGATACTCCTTAATGTAGAATGGAAATTTTGTTTATAAATTTTGTGAAAATATTTTTTATTTTTCTCTTGAAATTAGGCATTTTAATAAATACTGTTGATTTTTTATGGTACACATAATTTAGTTAATTCTAATATTTTTGTTGAATTTTGAATTGAATATATTGATAAATGAAATATTTCTCTTCAAAATTGATTTAGTTTTTATAATTATTTTTAAAGTTGATGATTCTAAAGTATGACTTTTGCTTATCAATATGCACTCCAAAACTTTCAAATCACTTGTATATTTAAAGATACCTTCAAAAAGACTTAAAAAGGTTAAAATATAATTTACCATCATTATAAAAATTGATGGGAAAAGGTGTTTGAAATTTGTATTTCTATTGTATAATTCTTTTATAATTGCTTGTATAAATGCTCTTTATTTATTTATTTATTATTTTTTGCCCATAGGAAGAGTACAATATCATTTTTTGGGATGACACTCTTAACCACATGTCATTCATCTTGGAATGTGTTTAAGAGATGGTAGGATCTATTAAGACTCAAAATTGAAGCCTTGATTTTGAGTACCATTCTAAAAAATCAAGTCATATAAGTGCTTTTTAATGCATGTGTACTCGAATTTCCTCTTGAGGCCTAAGAGGTGTCTAGTTTTTATAAAAGATTGCACTCAGCATATCCACTCATCCCATGAAGATAAATTTTCATTCTGAATCATTCTTTGAAGTTTCATTTTGAGCAATGTCCAAACCTACATTTTTGCCTAATTGTCAAACAATGATAGGAGGCCTTTTTTGCATTTGAATATCTCACACCCAATAATGTTTCATGACTCACTACTTTGGAAGTGTTTAATATCTATATTAGAGAACATATGTTTTAGATTTTAAGTCATTTTGACATGTTTTGACAAGGTCTTGAATCCCTCAAAGTCTGTTGTTTACTGTTGTCATGTTGATGCTAATTCTTCAAAATTTTGGGAAGCCCTATTTGACTTGTTATAACTTTGACCAATTGACCAAAATGAGAAAATTCCTTTTGCATTGCATTCTAGAGGTTAGAGACTTGCTATGTTTCAATTTTGAGCTTATGAAAAATCATTTTGATCAATTTTTTAGTGTGGTTTCATTTGCAACTTGTAAAGTAGTACCGATGTCATATAGTGCAGATTGGTCGGTATCCCTGTTCAAGATGTCACAACTCTGAATCTATAATAGGTGAGATCAAATGGATTGTACTATTGCATTCTAATCTAAAAATTCTCTAAGTTTTCCAATTTGCAAGCCTTGACAAATCCTATTACATACTTTCCTAGGTCTGTTTCGTTTGCAAAAATCACTTTTTTGCTAGTGGTTCTAGTCTTGCAAATCTGAGTAGCCCACTTTGACCACTTTCCAAATGTGCCCAATTATTTTTCATGAGCCCTAATCATAGTTTTGTACTTTCCTCATGACAATGAACTAATTCCCTAGTTTTTGTGCCCCCAAGTGTCAATTTGACTTGTTTTCAAAGCCAAAACTAAATGTAATTTATTGTTTTCTAACATGTTTCCTTGTAGGTAGTTCTAAGAAGAAAAATTTGATAGTCAATATCTTTTGACTACGAGTTTTTCATAAGATGATATTTGGCAAGGTAAGAGTATGCAAAAGAAAGGATCAATAGGTTTGATTTCATAGCTTGGTCAAGTGTTTTTGTCAATTTTTGAAGCTTGTAAGTAGACCACTTGGCACAAAATAGACAAGTTGCAAAAAGAGGTGAAATAAGTTTTCAATGACAAATCAATGATCAAATTTGAATCTAGTTATTTTAATAGGCTTGTTTGAGATGTTAGGTGTTTGAATTCAATTTTTTTTTAGCCGGACCCACTTTGGGGCCTGGCTAAATTCATCAAATGAATAAATCACCGGGGATCAAAAAATGTTCAACAAAGGTGATTAGGATAATTTGAACAATTATAAAGTTCCTAAATGGCCATCTTATCATTGGAGTTCAAAAGATGTGAAATAAATATGAAATTCCCATCTAATCTTCAAGAGATTTTTAAATTGCATTTATAGTGTTTTTCCTATGATGTGAATGATGGTGTTTGAAGTAATGTCTCTTAACTCCTCCTAAAGAGAAAGTAGTGCAATTGGATGTCTTAAGAAGGATAATTAGAACACTAGTTGAATGAATAGATGTAATATCTCCAATGTCCATTTTAGGAGCAAACATCACTGATTGATAATGAAGGATAAATGTCATTACCAGTCTCAAATAGATTTTGATCTAATATGCTTATCTTTACATGAGAGCACCATAAGAGGTTGATGCTAAGATATGAGGTTTATATACTTTGGTTATAGCTACTTATTTTTTAATGAGGAGGAGATTTTTCAATCCGTTGCATCCTTGGACCCATGAAATATTTACATTAGATGGAGAAAGTAGCAAATAGAGCACCAAGAAAGGTTAAACAGGGAAGGCACCAATTTAGGCATGGTATGAGATTATATCACCATGTGGCTAGAGATTGCAAGGAAATGATGTCTCTTTTGAATATGACACCACCTACTACCTTTTCCATGTCATTGCTGGTTCCTAGTTCAAACTACTAGGAGATTATGGAAAGTGGCTAGCCAAATGGTGATCCATTGGCCCTAGTGGAATAGATAGAGTCCATGGCAAAGGAAACAAAGAAAGTGATGGGATTCAAGTATAATTCTTGAAGGTAATATTTAAATACCACTAACATGATGAGTTTGGGAGCATCTCACCTAATCAACACCATGATTCATGCAGGATGGACAGCCTTGCATATTCAAGATATCTAGACAACTAGGTCAAAGGCAAGTGGATAACCATTCAATCGATAGTTTTGAAGATTTTCTATCATGTTAGAGGAGAAGTTAGTGAATTATTTTTTTCTCTTTAATACAATGATTTGTACTAAGAACCAGCTTAAGTTTTTAAAGAGCTGGACATCAACAAGGGAGAACATGTTTGAGATGTGTGGGAGCTTCATGGAAAGAGAAAGTTGCAAGTGTGTTTAGTCACTTTCCAACCAATAGTAGAATTAAATGAAGGCATCAAAGAAACCAAAAATAAATCAGAAATTCCTTGGTCTTCCTATGGCAACTAAGGATGTTCTTCTTGGCATGAAGTGGTGGAGGGGAGTAATCATCGTGATACCCATCTAAAATCTTCCATTAAACATTTTGGTAGAAAGCATGTAAACCTCAAATTTTGTATGTGATCTCTGATGAATCCATCATTTCATCGTCAAGATTGTAATCACCACATGAGTTGCGGGGTGAAAGTAAAAGGGGTTTTATTTAGATTCATTATCCCACATGCATTGTGTGGGAATATTTTAAGAACTTTATAAAGAGGAGCACACACTTTATACTTTTCTTAAAAGACAAAGGCTTTTGGAAAGCCTAACTTCATGTGAAGGGCCCCACCATGGATGATGGCCAACAGGGTGTGAAGACCAAAATTTTGACCTTAATACACCAAAAAAGATCTTGACATCAGCGACAATGTATAACTCCTGACAAACTAAAATGTGACATGTGGTGCTAGATGGACCAACAAGAAGTCGACAAATGGGAAAGGACTCTAGATGTGACACACTTCTCAAGGTGTGGATGTGGTAGGTAGTGCCACATGTCACAATGTCACTATGTCACAATGATGTGGTACTATGTTGAGGCGTCATGTGACATAGTGACTGATGAATGGTGCAATGATAGGGTGGTGACATGGTGTTGCCAATCAGATGTTCACTTGGACCAAGGTGCCATGTCTCATGATGTTGCTATGTCACGATGACATGGCAACATGCTGACTAGGATAGAGACATAGAAACTGATGACATGACCACCATGTGGTAGAATAGAGGACCAATGACATAGTGACACATGGCACCTGGGTGGTGGGTGTTAGGTGACTATGTAAAAATTAAGCCAATCTAGTAGTGACACATGTCAAGGCCAGTCAAACTAGTTTGACCTGGGTTGAAAAGTAGGAGGGAAAAATGCATAGGCATGAAAAATCAATGTTTTAATATTTTCCCTCAAAAGTATGTGCAAGGTCATTTTAAATAAATTTTTTTTATAACCTATAGTCTTGGCTTTAGAAAAACTTAAATACTTGCAAGCAAATGTAGTCATAGAATCATGATAGGAGCTAGATTTTCAAAATGGGATTTTGGGCATTTCTGATAAGCGAGTATAGCACTATTATATATCACCAAAATTGGGAGACAATAAAATTTTTTCCATTTTTAGAATTTTTTTTGAATAGGAAGCCACTACTTCAAGTTATGTGAGGATTTTTCTCAGGTATCCCTTTTTGAGTTTTATTTAGTTGGGGCAGTTCATATTTGATTTCTAAATAAATGGTGAAATGAATGAACATAAGAGGCAATATTAATGTAGTTAGGGGGGTGAATTTTGTCACATCCAAGTTAGTTGAATCAAGGCATTATCAATATTTCAGATGCATTTCAAATTTTTTGGCAACACAAGGGTTTTCATCATTGAGGAAGAGATATTTCAAGTTTGTTACATAATAATGATGAGAATCAAATCAGATTTCAGGGGTAGAAAGATGAGAGATGCTTTACAACAATAAGGAATGAAGATTCAAGTGGACACATGTCACTTCTAGATCAGATCTGGGATTTCATTCATTTGCTATATCTTTCTCTTTTTGATTCATTGTAGAGGTTCCAATTTTGAGTTTTCTCATATTTGTGAGACCAAGGGTTCTAGTTTTGAACATATTTCACTACTATGATACCACATTCTTTAGAATATTTATCTTGTATGAATAGTAGTAGTTAAGCTAATATAGCTAGTTCTTCTCTATTTAGTGGTTTTATGAATTATTTTACATGCATTTGAATGTATAGTTTCAAAGAAATTAATACAAATGAGTAGGATTCCCTTAGTTTCATTTTAATTATCATCTCCTATCTCTTTAATCTACAATATTTAGTGGTTTAGGGGCAAAGAACTTAGACCCATTTGCATCCCTATAAAGTTGTATGTCTAATATATTTTGCTGTACGAACAAAGGGACAAGTAAATGCATGATGTATTTGATAAGGTTCCTAGTTATTGGAGAAGGATACTTCATGAGAATGAGATCTTTAAGAACATTGATGTATGATTCAAAAAGTGATAAGGTAGATTTTATATCTTGATGTATGGAATATGTCACTGGTATCATAGATGTATGTGTCTAATTTGTGGAATTTCTCAATAGATAATGCACTAATCAGCTATAGGATCAACTTGTTCTTACTATTGCATATTTGGGGATTTATTAAATCAAATTATAATAATCCATTTCCCTTTCCATTTAAGAGCTAAAAGGATGACCTCACTTAGCGTATCAATTTCTTAGGCTATGTTATTAGCTATTTCATGTTTAAGATCTTTGCATAAGTGTTAGAAGATTAAGGGCTTTATTTTCTTTTTTAGATTCAAGCGTATGTTTTAGCACTGGTACCATATAAGTGAATATGAGGTCCACCTACTTAGATTTTGTAGAGCCTAAAGTAGAATAAGGGTCTAGCCTTATAGTTTTCTTGGTGTCTAAAAGGGTATGATGAAAATGGGAAGTAACTACCCCTAGATGTATTATGTTCTCATTGAGGTAATTTGAAATTGTAATGTTTTAAAACACCAACAAGAGTATCCAAATTATATGTCATTTTGATATTAGAAGTCAACATTTTGGTACTCTTATGACATTGATGCAGTACAAGATGGGTGTACCTCCAAAGGAGATGATCAAGCCCCCAAAAAATACAAAAAGATGGAATATAATAAGATACAATTACCAATAACACACATATAAACAAAAGATCTTCATATACAACACTAAATACTAATTGATAAGAAAACTCACATTACATAATGATAAGCATCATGTCGAGCTCCAAGGTCTTCTTGATTAGGGCCATTTACATTCTAGATTATATAGCAAACTCATTATTCCAAGATTCCTCAAGTATCTCCTTAATTACTACTTCCATAATACTCCTTATAAGACTCAAGGACACTAGATATATAGTCATTTGGACACACATGTGAACTAGAGTTCACATCTCTAATAATAGGAAATATGCATTACGATATAGGACTGACCATCACATAATTAATGACTAGATACACAATACAAGAGATAATATTATATGGCCTCAGGTATAGGTTCACACATTAACCAAATGTTTGGATCCAAGATCATATAAGCTAACTCTTACATATGTAACCTTGTCAAAATAAATACTAGACATTGTACGTTGAACACCATAAAGAATAAGCACCCAAGAAGATGAAGCATAACTTTCACTAGTTGTCTCATTAAATTATGTGCAAATTTGATAACAATCCATGATATGTCTGCAATATGAAGTCAAACTTGTAGAATCTGGAAAATACAAACAAGTGTTCATCAAATCAAACTATCAGACATGCAACTATAAATAGAAAACAAAAAATATCTTTTTTGGGTGATGCAAGATTGCCAATAGCCCAAGGATGCTCATGTATTAGACACCCAAGGTGAAAAAATATTTTCCATAAGGAATTGTGAACATTTGTAGAAATTTAAAAAATAAACCCCATGCTAATTGTTAATCAATAGATCCTCTTTATCAATCAATACAAAAGTCTATCCAAACTCATTGTTGCAATCAACTTTATCATCAAAAACCTTAGTTCTTATATTACTATTGCAATTTCTAGGATCAAATGAATAATATATTTTGCATTCCTTCATCTAATTAGAATATTTCCTTCTTTAACCTTTGCTCTTAAACATAGGATCTGGATCTATTGTCTTCAAACTAAAATTCTTTAAAATAGTTAGGCTCTTTTCTTTGACACCTTCCTTGTCCTTCAAAAGAATAAAAAAAATTGTTGTTATCCCTTTGAACTATACTATTATTCTTTGTAAAATCATGTATAGATCCTCTAACAAATTATCAAGTTCTACTAAGTAAAACATGATAAGAACTCATGTCTACTACATCACATAGAACTTCATCCTTAAAAGGTCCAATACTAAAACTAACCAAGCATTGTTCTCTAACTTGCAACCAATGATCATCTTGAAACCAATTAATAAAATACTAAGTAGGATTTTTCAATCTTTGCAAAAAAAATTTTCTAACCATCTCTTAAGAAACATGATTATCAGCACTACCTCCATCCATAATTTAATTTTACAACATTTACCTCCAAACTTACAAATGGTTCAAAATAAGATCCTTCTTTGCATTGGTTCCACATCATGCTTATTTGACATGATTCTTTTCATTGAAAGAGATTCTCCAACTTCTGGTGAAGCCAAATCAACATCACAAGATTTCACTTTTTGTTCTTCCTATACTACCATGTTCTATTTGTCAAATTTCACATTAGGAGATTCAAAAACCCAATGTCCAACCTTGCCACATTTATAATAATGTTGAACTGAACAAAATTTCAACATACTCAATTAATCCTAAATATTGAATTTCAAATCATTAACATACTTTATAATTTCTTCCTTAGAAGATTCATGGTGTCTAGATTTTATTTGTATTTTTGTAAAATTCTTCAATATTTAAGCCTTTATAGACATATTTTTCTTTTTCAAGTTCATAGTCTTTAGGGATGAATTTATCTTTCAATCTAGAAACCATGGGTTTTAATCTACTAATCTTGAGTTCATCATTATCTTTTTTATCCTTTTAAAATTCTTTCCACCAAAAGGTAGAATAACCTTTGAACTTAGTTTGTTCTATCTCAATTCTATGTGGATCTACAATATTTTCAAGCTTAAAGTAATCCTCAATTTCATTAGTCCAACCTATAAATTCTTTAGGATCTACAAAAATTAAATAATTTGACATTTTCATTCTATGATGCTTACCAATTTATTCCATATCCTTTTCCAACCTTTCTTCTTCTTCAATGATATCTACTTTAGGTACTTAAAGATCTTCAACAACTTCCACATATTCTTTTTCAATTTAAGGATTCCTTCTCAAGTCATTCAAGACATTTCAAATCACATTCCTCATTTCAGCCTTAAATTCATCAAACATACTCTCTAAACTCTTAGTGTTCATTCTTCTAGGTGGCATACTAATCTATAACAAGGTGAAACTACCTCAAATTTTGGCTATTTGTCCACCAAAAAGGATCAATAGGTTTGTAATAAGATTCCAAAGAAACTTGAATAATTCTTCTACAATTATGATCATGAACTTTAATCTATCACTCATGTCAGTGCAATCAAGAGTTCAAGTCTTCACAAACTCTCCAAGCTTAACTAATATCTAAGATCAAATCAGCAACTATTAGATCCAACCAACATTGATTAGTTACTAACAAGATCAACCTATAGCTCAACAAGATCAACCAAATCAATTTCCTTCAAATCTGATAAGTCTAACTAGATCAAATCTCACTCTGATAAGATCCATCTGTAGATCATAAAACCTTTAGCTCTAATACCATCTAATGTAGTACAAGGAAAGTGTACATCCAAAGGATATTAACAAGATACAATCATCTATAAAATGCTTATAAACAAGAGATCTTCATATACAATATAAGGCCTTCCTAGTTAAGACCATTTATATTCTAGATTACAAACAAAATTCTTTGTTCCAAGATTCCTCAAGTATCTCCTTAATCACTACTTTCATAATAATCCTTCTAAGACTCAAGGACACTATATATGTAGCCATTAGGATACACAAATTGGTTATAGTTTACAATCTCCAATACTAGGAAATGTGCATTACAATATAGGACTGACCCTCAAATAATTAATGACTAAATACATAATACAAGAGATAATATTATGTAGCCTGAAGTATAGGTTCACACATTAACCAACTTCCTAGATCCAAGAGTGCATAAGGTTACACTTAAATATAAAACCATTTCAAATTAAATATTAGGCATCCTATAACGAATAACATAAGAAATCAGCACTCAAGAAGATTAAACATAACTAGTTCTTTCAATTGTCACTTTAAATTTTGTGCACATAGAATAATGATTAATGATATATCCATAATATGAAGCCAAGCTCATAGAATCTAGAAAAGACAAACAAGTATTTTCCAAATCAAATTGTTAAATATGTAAATATAAATAGAAAACATCAAATATTATTTTTGTGTCAGGCAAGATTGTCAACAACCCAAAGATGATCCAACATTAGACACATAAGAGAATTGGAAAAGAGGAGTTAAATTGGAAAGTTGACTAGAAATATTGTATTCTTATGAAACATGTCATGAATCATTTGTGAATTGATGATAAAGAGTGTGAAAACCAAGATCTAAGAGATTCAATGAAGCACCATAATACAAGATAGAGCCAAATCCTATAATTGATTCATTTGAGAAGAAAAGTAGATATAGATGTGAGGTTTCAACTAAGTCCAACCATGAAAGGGGAAAATAATTGGAGCAGTGGAAAAACCACCCAAGAGACTATGATGATGTGTTGAAATCAAATTGACATTTCTCTAGTGTTGACCAAATATATGGCCTTGCTTATTTGAGAGATGTGTCTTTATTGATGTCAACATATTTCTCTATTCAAAAAGTGTTGCAAAGTTAGTATAAGATTGTTCAGGAAAGAAGATTGGATTAATTTAGCCACTTTTAAAAAAGCTTAGTAGTACAAGGCTATATTGTTAGCATGAATTTTGATGATACTACACTAGAGGAGTATCCTAAGCATTGGATAACATTGACATGTTCAATTCATGACTGTGTTTGTCATTGATGTCAATATAGCATGGTTTCTATAAAGACTAGCTGAGTAACATACATAGATCTTAATAGTATGAAAAATGGTTTGGTTGTCTAGTAATTTTTAGTTACAAACATGTTTGGCATAGTGTCCTAATGACATGGTTATGTGCATAGAGTCTAAGTCGAAGACATACATAAGTTGTACTTGATTTATAAAGAGTAATTCAGAGATAGAGTATTGGGAAAGTAGTTCCTAATGTTTGTTCTCTATTTTACATCTGAGATTCAATGAGAAGATGTGCAGTTAGGTAGTGATAGAGGATAGTTAGGTGGTGACATTAGTAAGTGTGCAAGCCCTAGTATTGAATGTGTGAAATTTTATCTAGACTCTAAGTTGACAATGCTATTATAATTGTAATTAATTAATTATCTTATTATAATTGATTGGGAAAGCCTCAAGGAAGACTCAAGGAATTATTATGAATAGTATAAAGGAAAGATGTTTTCCTTCTTTGTAATGTGTTGTGATCATTTTATGAAGTGAGAAGTGTGAAAAGGAGTAGAGTTCTTACTGAATGCATGTAAGTGATCCAAGGGATTATTGGATGTGATATTTGTAATCTAGTTACAAGATCAGAAGGAAAAGAATTCTAGTTCAAATGACAAAGAAAGAGGAAGGAACAATACAATACAATTTTATTATACTACAAGGAATAATATAGAGATCATTTAGATAGTGGGTTCATTGGTCTTTCCCTTGAGTTTGGGCAGTGGGTCCAATTGTTTCCCACAACTCCTAATAGAGGTTTTACAACACCTAACAAGATTAGAATCTCCTAACAAGGATTCAAAGTTTCCTAATAGGGACTCATATGTACTGAATGTATTCATAGATTTATAACAAGGTCTATCCTCTAACAAGGAACATTTATATTAGTACATCATCTTGTTGGTACCATCCTCACTAGGGTTTTCCCTCTAATAAAGGGTTTCCCTAGTTAACATATTTGGTGTTATTGTGTATGAGTATCTTGTTGTGGTTTCAGCTTATATTTTTCATATGGTTAAGTTTATTTAAGTTTGATAATTATGATAATAGTTAGATAACTGATTCACCACCCCCCTAGTTATATAAGTGGACTATATATTCTAACAATTGGTACCAAAGCACCATGTCCTTAAAGGATAAGCTTAACTACTTTGGGAGATCGATGGTGAATCTTTTTAGAAAGGATAGTCCTAGATTTGATGGGGCCAACTATGAAAACTAGAAGGAGAATATGAAGACTCATCTTTTATGCATGGGTATGGGATATTGGATCTTGACAAAGAGTAAGAATAAAATTGTTGAAGAAGAAAAGCTAGAAGGATGTAGTGAAGATGAAAGATATATATTCATATGTAAGATGAGAGAAAGAGAAGCTCTAATAATAGCTCTTCTAGAGAATGAATACAGTCAAGTAAAGTCACTTGAAACATATTATGAAGTTTGAAAAGCATTAGATTCTACTTTTGAAGGTGATAAACATGCAAAGAGAATGAGATTACAGAATTGGATAATTGCATTTCAAGATGCTAAAATGATAGAAGATGAATCTGCAAGAAGTTATATTAGCAGATTATCAAAAATTGTTGTAGGAATTTAGTCTAATGGTGGAACCAAGGAAGAAGATGAAATTATATGGAAGATATTGAAAATTTTTACACCACCATTTAAACAAGTAGCTCAAATGATTCAACTAGTGATGCCTCACGCTAAGGATTTCAAAAAGGAAATGTTGCTTGGAAGATTAGAATCTATAGAAGTAGATCTGAGATAGTCTAGAGATCTAGCAAGAGTCAAAGCAACCTTTAGTGACCTAAACATTCAAACTAATATGACAAGGAGTGCAAGCACATGTGTAGATTTTGCTAGAAGAAACAAATCTAATAAAGACAAGAAGATTGAAGAAGGAATAGCCCTTCTTGTTAGAAGAGAAAAAAATGGTAAGAAAATCTTTAAATATTGGACTTGTGATAAATTGGGTCATTATGCATCTAAATTTCCTAAAAGAGAGAAAAAAATATAAGGGAAATGCTAAGCTTAGAAGAGATAGAGATAGAAATTGTTTGTATGCAAATGAAGATGAAGAATCTGATGAAAAAGGTCAAAGTGAAAGTGATGATAAATTGGGATTTGTGGCTATCAAGGAATGTGATCTTGATAAAGGAATAAGAGAAGAAAGAGCTCTAATTTTCTAAGTGGAAAATAAATTTGATTGATAATTGATAGTGTTATTCACATCACATGACTGGTGATATGAATACGTTTATTAAGTTCAAGAATCATGATGGAGGTATTGTTAGAGTTGGTAGCAATGCATCTTGCCATATAACATGAATTGGATCCATTACTCTTGATGGTAAAACTAACACTAATGATGTTTGTTTTGTTGATGGATTGAAGCATAACTTGTTGAGTGTTGGATAGTTGGTGGACAAGGGTTACCAGTTGTAGTTCACTAAGAAGAGCTACATTATCAAATATAGATATGATCAGCTAATTGGAACTAGCACTAGATCCAGAGGTAATGTATTTCAATTGAATCCTACTAAAATAACATGTTTGGTAGCTAAAGTAGATAAAAATTGTGAAAGTTAGTAGCACATTTATAGTTAGAGACTTGCCTAAGATTAAAAAGCCTACTAATGTTGTGTGTAAAGAATGTATTTTGGATAAGTAGAAGAAAGTATCATTTCCTAGCAAGAATTTCACCACCATAGAGAAGTTGGACATCATTCACACAAATCTGAGTGGTCTCTCTAGAACAAGAGTATTTTATGGTGATTTTGTTGATGATTTCACTAAAATGATGTGGGTAGCATTTCTTAAAAAGAAATTTGAAGCTTTTGAGAAGTTTAAGATATTTAATAATAGATTTGAGAATGAATCTGGTGTTAAGATAAAGTATTTGAGATCAGATAGAGGAGGAAAATTCATCTCTAGAGAGTTTAACATATTTTGTGAAGAAAATGGATTCAAAAGGAAACTATCTTCACCTAGAACACCTATCAAAGATAGAAATGGTAAGCTAATTGGAACTAGCACTAGATCTAGAGGTAATGTATTTCAATTGAATCCTACTGAAATAACATGTTGGTAGCTAAAGTGGATAACAGTTGGTTGTGGCATAGAAGATTATGTCACATAAACTTTGATAATATTGTGAAAGTTAGTAGCACATTTATAGTTAGAGACTTACCTAAGATTAAAAAGCCTACTAATGTTGTGTATAAATAATGTATTTTGGATAAGTAGAACTAAGTATCATTTCCTAGCAAGAAGTTCACTACCACAGGAAAGCTAGAGACCATTCACACAGATTTGAGTAGTCCCCCTAGAACAAGAGGATTTTATGGTGAAAGGTATTTTATGATTTTTGTTGATAATTTCACTAAAATGACATGGGTAGAATTTCTTAAAAAGAAATCTAAATCTTTTGAGAAGTTTAAGATATTTAAGAATAAATTTGAGAATGAATCTATTGTTAAGATAAAGTGTTTGAGATTAGATAGAGGAGAAGAATTCACCTCTTAAGAGTTTAATATTTTGTAAAGAGAATGGAATCAAAAGGAAACTATATTCACCTAGAAGACCTAATCAAAATGAGATTACTAAAAGAAGGAATAAGTTAGTAGAAGAAGAAAAAAGAGTGATTTTGTTTGAGAATGATGTTTCTAAGAAATTTTGGAGAGAAGCAATCAATACAATAGTAGATACTCTAGACAGAGTACAAATTAGAAAAGGTATGAACAAGAAACCTTATGAACTATGATTTGGTCATTCACCATCAGTTAACTATTTAAAAATATTTGGGAGAAAATTTTATATTAAGAGAGATGATGGCATTGGTAAATTTGATCCAAGAAGTGATGAAGGTATATTTCTTGGTTTTTCATTAAAAACAAAGACATACAAATGTTTTAACTATAGAACTATAATAATAGTTGAATGCATAAATGTCAAGATTGATGAAAAGTTTGAAACTAAAGAAATGATGGTAGATTATAATTCAAATGAATAAGAAGATAATTTTGGAATTATTAGATAGAATGTTGAAGTTTTCTTTGAGACTAACAATGATTTTCAGAATGATATGTTAATTGTTGAGAAAAGAGGAGATAAAAGATCTAAGCCGAGAGAAGAAATAAGAGTTGAAATGTCAACTCCTACCTCTAATAGGAATTTGAGAAAGAACCATCATCCTAATAAGATAATTTGAAGCAAAGAAAAAGGTGTAATGAAAAGGAACAGAGTATATGAGGAGATATATTTGATATCTCAAGTTGAGCTTAAGAGCACAAATGAAGCATTCAAAGATGATAATTGGATTCAAGAAACAAAGGAAGAATTAGATTAGATTGTAAAGAATGATATATGGGAGTTAGTTTCTAGACCTAAAGACAAGAACACCATATGAACCAAATGGGTATTCATAAATAAGATGAATGAGCAAGGCAAAGTTGTGAGAAATAAGGCTAGACTTGTATGCAAGAGATATTCAAAGCAAGAAGGCATAAGATATGAAGATACATATGCACTTGCACCCAAAGTGGAAGTAGTAAGGATGTTCTTGGCTTATGCAGCAAATAGAAATTCAAGGTTTATTAGATGGATGTTAAATCAACCTTTCTAAATGGAAAAAAATGATGTATATTGAGAAACCTAAAGGTTTTCCTTTATTAGAAGAAAAAGACATGGTATGTAGACTAAATAAATCTCTATATGGTTTGTAGCAAGCATCTAGAACCTAATATGCAAGGTTGGACAATTACTTTTCAAAGCTTGGATTTGGCAAAGGTATGGTAGACAGTAACTTGTATTTGAAAGAAGTTGAAAATGGTTTGCTAATTAATGTAATATTTGTTGATGACATCATTTTTGGAGGTAATGATGAAGAAAGTGATAAGTTTGTTGATGAGATGAAGAATGATTTTGATGAGCATGATAGGATAAATGAAGTTTTTCTTAAGATTGCAAATTGTATAGAATATTGATGGTATTTTTATTTCACAAGCCAAGTACTTAAGTGACTTATTGAAAAGGATTGTTTTAAAAAGTTGTAAAGCTATTGGTACACCTATAATAACTAGTTACAAGTTATCCAAAAAAGATGAGACACATGTAGTAGAGTACCAAAAATTTAGATTTATGATTGGAGGTTTGTAGTATCTGACTCACACCAAACTAGATATAGAAAATGTAGCTGGGATTGCATCTAGATTTCAAGCTAATCCTAAGGAGTATCATTTTGCAGTAATAAAGAGAATATTCAGATATTTGAAAGGGACATCTAACTATGGAATTTGGTATGATAGATCAAGTGATTTCACTCTATGTGCATATACTAATGTAGATTGGGAGGGTAGTATGGATGATAGAAAGAACTCCTAAGTACGGGGAGAGAATATGCATGAAGGAGAGATATCTCTTTAGAGAGATTTAGAATGATTCATGAAAGGAAGCAGGAATATGCATCTAATGTATTGTGAATTGTTTAGTGTGAAGTAAACAATTGATTTCTAAGGAGTATGCACTTCTTGTATTGAGATTCTTTTTAGAGTATCAAGAATAGATGTTGGTTAGCAACAACAACAAGACACTATTTGATATTCTTGGAACTTAGATGGTTTTTTCATCTATGTTTCCATCAATGAAAAAGGAGGAGATTGTTAGATCGAATGCTGATGATACTACATTAAGGGAGCATCCTAAGCATTGGAGAGTATTGACATGTTGCATTCATGATTTTGTTTGTCATTGATGTCAACATAGTATAGTTTCTGTAAAGATTGGCTAAGTAGAAGACAAAGATCTAAATAGTACCAAAATGGTTTTATTTTCTAGTAATGTATAGTTATGGACATGTTTAACAAAGTATTCTAATGATGTGTAAAGTACATAGAGTCTAAGTTGAAGATGTAAAAATGTTTTACCTAATGTATTGGGAAAGTAGTTCCTAATATTATTTTTCTATCTTACATCTAAGATGCAATAAGAAGATCCATGTAGTTAGGTAGTGATAGAGGATAGTTAGGTGGTGATGTCAACAAGTGAACAAGCCCTAGTATCACATGTGATGCAAGGGAGAAGGGAAACTAGGGTGAAAGGGAACACCCAACTATCCAATGCACCCTGCAAGAGTCAGCACAATAGAAACACAACAACAAGAGAACAACATCAAGGAGAGAAGGAACAAGATGTTATTGTTTCATCAGATAACCCATATATATGCCCAGCTATAAGGCCTTCTAGGTTATGGCTAATTTACAATATACAATGTTTAGATTCATGATCCAACTTCAAGTTCACACTTCTAGACTCATAGCCCCATTCTCAATCCTTGAGTTCTACTTTCTCTTTCTATTTTCCTTAAATTCAATCCTGGAGTTCCTTAAATACTTTCCAAAATGGATTATAGAAGACTCTAGAGCATAGAAAAGTCACAAGTTGGACCACATCAAATATTTACTACCTATACCAATATTAAATACAAGCAAGGTCAGCCCAAAAAAGAACCAAACATAGATAACTCAACAAACAAAGACTTCACAAACTACTAGCACTCAACAACCACATGAGCTCAACATCCTTCAATGCTCAACAACCAAAGGAATGACTTGGAATCCAAAGGAACTTGAAAACCAAATAAATCGCTTGGAAACCAAAGGGACTTAACAACCAAAGGAAAATTGGTGCTTGACAATAACTGGAACTTGGTAGCAACTAGCAAAATGAACAAAAGTGCAGGATTACAAGGAAACCCAGGATGCTCCTACATTAGACAACCAGGGTTGGAAGAAACAATTCTCATGAATCATGAAAGTGTCACAACCTAAGCAGAATCCAACTCAAATTGAGAAATCCATGTAGCATCTTCAATTGGTCTATTCTTCCACTTCACTAGATACTCATAGTAATATTTTCCTCTTCTACTCTTACCAACTCTAGTCCAATATCTGTTCAACTTCTTTAATCTATTTCTTAGGTTAATCATCTAATACAACCACTTAATCATCTAACTCATGATACTTTTATAAATCAACAATATTGAACATAAGAGATATATCCATGTCATCAGGTAACTCAACATCATAAGCATTACCACTATCAAACTTCTTCAACATTCTACAACGTCCAAACTTCTTCATCTTTAGCTTACTATATGTTCCAATAGGAAATCTTTATTTCTTCAAATGAACCATCACCTCATCACCAACTTGAAAATCATGACATCTTGTAGAATTAGCAACATTCTCCTTATACTTCTAATTACTTTGTTCCAACCTCAACTTCACTTCCTTATGCAAAGACTCCATAAAATTAGAAAATTCTTCTCCTATAGCACTTCTCTTTCTTTTCTTCACCAACAAAATCAAGCAAAATTTGATACTCCTCTAGGTTGCATTCCAGTAACAATCTCAAAAGGTGTCTTCCCTGTACTCCTATTCATAGAATTATGATATGGAAACTCAACTTGTGCCAAATACCATATCCAATTACTTGGCTCATCTCCTACTAAAAATCTTAGCAAATTACCCAAGCTTCTATTCACAACCTCTGTCTATCCATCTGTCTATGAATGGAATTATAACTAAACTTCAACTCAATACCCATCTTCTTCCATAAAGTCTTCCAAAAATAACTAGCAAACTTACTGTCTCTATCAAAAATAATAGTTCTTGGTAATCCATGCAATCTCATAATCTCCTTGAAGAAAAGTTCATCATTTGACGTCTTCTTACATGGTATGAAATGAGCCCTTTTATAAAATCTATCCACAACAACAAATATAGAATCATACCCCTTCACTATTTTAGGAAATCTAAGAACAAAATACATGTTGATGTCACTCCAAGGTTTCTCAAGAATAGCAATAGGTGTATAAAAACCAATATTTTGACTTACTTCTTTTGCAACTTGACAAACTCCACAATTCTTGAAAAATTTCTAAACATCCTTATACATTTGTGGCCAATAATACTTATCCTTCAACAAAATCAATGTCTAGCCAATCCGCCACTATGCTTTTTCTTGATCAAATTAACTCTCATAGAAATTCTAAGAATACACAACTAGATACCTTTAAACAACATACCTTCTTGAATGAAATATTCATCATAACTCTTTCATTTCATAAAAACCAAGAGTATCAACTTTCATCTCAGTCAATAAAGAATGTCTTATACTCAATTCATCATCATCCCTATTAGTAACTCCACTCTTATTCTTAATCACAAATGTAAAACTTTGAAAATACTCAAACCACTTCATATGTCTCTAATTCAATTTATGTTGACTTCCCAAGTATTGCAAAGATTTATGATCAATATAGAACACAAGCTCCTTAGGAATCAAATAATGTCTCCACTTTTTTAAGGCTTGAACAATAGCATAAAATTCCTATTCATACACAAAATACTTCTTTTTAGCATCATTCAAATTCTCACTAAAGAAAACAAAGGTTTACCTTCTTGACTTAATAAAACTCCTATTGCATTACCAATTGCATCACATTCAACTTGAAATTCTTTGTTGAAATTAGAAAGCCAATACAATTAATTCAACAACATTTTTTTTCAAAGTCTCAAAACTCTTATTAGCTCCATGTGTCCACTTGGATTCCTTTTTATCTCCCCTCATTTTCTTAGTCATAGCATTACAAATAGAATTGGAATTCTTTATAACCTTTATGTAAAAACTAGCCAAACCATGAAATGATCTTACCTAACCCACATTCTCACATGTAGGCCACTCCAAAATTGCTTTAACCTTCTTAAGATCTATCTTCAAACCATTAGCTAAAACCGCAAATCCCAAATACACAATCTCCTCTTGCATAAAAGAACACTTTTTAAGATTAATTAGCAACTTTTCCTCTTTCAATCTCTGCAATACTTGTCTAATATGCTCAAGATGTTCTTCCTTAGTCTTACTAAATATCATAATGTCATCCAAATAAACAATCACAAACTTACCCAATAATATTTTTAGAACTTCATTCATCAACCTCATGAAAGTACTAGGTGCATTAGTCAAACAAAAAGACATAACCAACCATTCATACAAACCATGTTTTGTCTTGAAATCAGTCTTCCATTCATCACCTTCTCTAATTTTGATTTGATGATAACCACTCTTCAAATCAGTCTTGGTAAAATACTTTTCTCCACTCAAACGATCTATTATGTCATCCATCCTCAGCATAAGAAACCTATATTTCACTATGATTTTGTTAATAGCTCTTGAATCAGTACACATTCTCCATTCTCCATTCTTTTTAGTTGCTAATATAGTAGGTACAATACATGGAATCAAATTTTGTCTAATTAATCCATTTTCTAGCAATTCATGCACTTGTCTATTAAGTTCTTCATTTTTTGTAGGTGTCAATCTATATGGTGCTCTATTTGGCAAGCTAGCTCTAGGAATCAGATCCATACAATGACTTATGCTTCTTACTAGAGGAAAACCATCAAGAATATCCTTAGAAACAATATCTTTATACTCATTCAACAATTCTACAATTTCTTCTAGTACTCAGCTACCACTATCTGTTGTCACTTTGTCATTACTAACTTATGTTGCTTGGCCATTACTACCAACACTCAGTCCTCTAGGAACTATAGCAAAAAATACTTGATTCTTCTTTAGTTCCTTTTCATATTTTTTCCATGAACCATGCAAAATTTTATTTTAGTACAATTAACCTCATCTAGACTTTCAATCAAAGTGTTGGTATTTGAAAATGCTAGAGGGTTTTCAATTATCCCCATGAGAATATGACATATCTAGGGGTAGCTAACTCCCATTCTCAACATATCATTTCAAACATAGGGCTAACTATAAGGCTTGACCCTTCTTCTACTTTAGGCTCTACTAAACCTAGGCAGGTGGACCTCAGATTCAAATGATACCGTATCAGTGCAAAAACATATCCCTGAATCTATTAAGCAGATTTTACCCTTATTTCTCCTAATGACTCATGAAATGACATAGATCTACAGTAGCTAAATGCAAAGCTACGAATCTCATAAGCTGAGTGAGGGTTAAACATTTAGGTCCTTCAACATGAAAGGGAAAGAATGTTTGATTAATAATGTTGAATTCAAAAAAACCCCTAATATGCAGCAACAAGTACTAAGTGACCCTGTAGCTGATCAATGCCTTAACCATTGGGCAAATCCATGAATCAAATACACACATATGGATATCTGAGACATATTTGTATCTTCAGATATATGATCTACCCATTCACCTCGTAAATAGACATCCATGTTCAATCTGAATCTCATTCTTACATGATATCCTTCTCAGTAAACTTGCAACCCTATTGATTCCTTGAAGCATTTACATAACTCCTTTAGTCATAAGCAACAATAAAACAACATATAGCCTTAAGGGACTGCAACTATGACCTAATCTCTTTGTTCAAAGATCATAAAACATTGAAAATTCAATGAGACTGGAGACAAGAATCATAATGAAACTAATGAAATTCCTCTGCCCTTTGTATTATTTCCTTGAAATTATATAGTCATATGCATGAAAATGAAAACATGGAAATACCTAACAGATTTGAACTATTTGTATTAAAATTATTAATGATGTTCATACAAGAAAGAATGTGTTGAAAGAATGGTGTCATAGTCATGGGAACACATCAAAAACTGGAACCAGGACTTGGTATCACAACAATGAGTGGTTTTTTCTTGAAAAACTGGAACCCTTATCATGGATCAGAGAAAGAAAGATATAGACAAGAAAGAATTCTCAGATCTAATTTCAAAATGACAAGTGTCCACTTAGAATTCCATCTCCAGCAACTAAATCACCTCTCTCTTCTCTCTACCATTTTGATCTGATTTTGTTTCATCATTATCCTATAACAAAGTTGCAAAATATCTCTTGATGAATGATGAAATCCTTTATATATGATTTGCATCAAGAATGCTGATAAAACTCCATTTAACTGACTTAAAAATGACCCCACCTACATTTTCCCTATCTTTTATGCATATTCAAGTCATTACCTTCCTATAAATCACAACTAAACTCTGATACCTAAATTCAGTTGCAAGATAGGAACCTAAGAAAAATCTTGCTATAGCTTGAACCAATGGCATTCTGTGCAAAAATTGACCTTAGAATCGAAAAGTTTGTCTTCTCACGATTCCATTGATATATAACATTGCATATTTCTCTTCTCAAAAACTCATTAGATCTCAATTTAAAAAATGTCCCCTCTGCTAAAAACTCAGGTCTACACTTTTTAAAATTTAAAATTTCAAAAATTTAAAGAGTTCTAAAGTCTGTCCTTAGAAAATAAATGCCTTTTTGAAATTTTAAAAACTTTGACATGCATTCATTTTCAAAGAATAATTTAAAAAAATATTTCAACACATCTGGATTCTCCTTTGCACTTGGAACTTGAGTCAAACTAGGTTGACTTAGCATGCCACATGGCACTTTTTGATTTGTCCTAAAAATTGCACTACCATGTCATCGCCTGAGTGGGACCCACTTAACACGTGGCGCATGCCCGTAATCCTACTTTATTTAACTTCCTTGCAACTCTAGGAAGCAGGCATGCACCAGCTGTTGGATCTTGACACATGGCAGCATCTGGTGAATTTGTTTGAACTTGACATCTCTGTCACATCACTATTAGTTGGAACCCTCTTGCCACTTGTTGCAATCCCACTATCTTGCATTTTTAAACTCATGTGCATCTTGGTTTTCTGGGTATGCCCCTACCGTCGATCGTGACATGTGTTGTGATCTTAAGCTCCATTGCCATATCATCCTGCATGTATCTTTGTTTAAATTTTTTTTTATGTCACACTAACATCACTAGGTTGGCTGTGAGGGCCCACGTGGGCTTGTGGCTTACAAAAGCCCTTGTCTTTAATTCATTCTAGTGGATGTGTTGAGTTGTATTTAAAAGACTAAAGAAATCATTGCCCACTCAATGTGGGACTAAACTCTTAATGGCTTTTGACATCTGGCCGTGAGTTTCCTCGCGCCTCTCATCATAGTGTATTCTTTATGGGTGCTTCCTTGTCTACTGCAAACTTCTGCTCCTTTCACCTCCCCTTGCTATGCATGTATGGCACTAGGTCCTTACATAGGATGCCTTTTCTTCAAAATGTGGGGTAGCATGGGTTTTTGTTGGTGCTCTACCTTGTCTTCATATTGCATGTATCTCCTTCATGGGCTCTGCCCCATCTAACTACCTCTTCCAACATGCAATGGTTAACCATTTATTTGAGATCCATGGTATTTTCTTGGGTCTTCTTTTGTTATGTTCTATCCTTTAAAAAAAAAAAGAAACGTGAGGCTCCTGTTTGAATGTCAACTCTTCGATTATGTGTATACAATCTTCTTCTAATACTTGCATGGAAGTCCTTTCTAACTATGTGAGATGCCTTCATTAATCTATAAACTCTTTTGAGCACTCTACCAATCATTGCGTGAATTTCATTTTAACTATGTCTGCTCTTTCTTGTTTATTGCTGAGCCTCTTCATTGTTTGCGTGGGCTTTACATGAGGCATGTTACTCCCTTTCTAACTGCCCATGATGCCTCCTTAACTTAGCCGTGGACTTTCTCTTTGGAACGACTTCCTTTGACTAGCATTAACAAGGGTGTGCGTTGTCTTTTGTGCAAGTTTCTTAGCCGTGAGCTTTTCTAACACTATTGGCCAACTTTCACAATTGTCTCTACCACCGAATCCCCTGTTTCAAAAGTTTGATGCTATGTTTTAATTGCCTATGGCTTCCTTCAATTTTAAATGGGAAACTTTTTGTCTCATGGGTTTCTTCCTTCAATGTGGGCACCTTTCTCTCTCTTTAAAATTGTAGCAAGTTCCTTTTAATTACTGATTCCTATTGCCTAAAATGGAGCTGGCATGGATGGATTCTTTTCTTACATGGCAGCTAGTCTGGACTCCTGTTCTTTGGCATGAGCTTTCATGCTTTGGGTGTCTTCTTTAATGTTAAGGCTTCCTTATTAATGTTCCTGCTCCTTGGTTTGATGCGTGGTCTCCCTTTCTTCGGTGATTTTGTCTTAAAGTCCATACTTAGAAAGGAAATTTAGGAAAGTTTGAAATTGTGCTCCAAAATAAAACCATTATTTTGACAAGATTTGGTAGGATCTGAATGAAAACATTTGGCATCCTCCACATATGGCTTATTGGGAGTATCAATAATTATAATACCCATGGCCTTGTACCCATCAAATGAGTAAGGTAACTAGAAATAAGCCCATCCATTCCATCTTCCAGGCTAAACAACACTAATGCAGACCAAGGTATAGTTCAATGGTTTAGCTAGAGTTGGACATGATCTTCTTGGATAACAAGTTTTCTCACTTTCCTTGGTAGACAATAGACTACTAGTAGAAACTTCTAATGCAATTTTGTGATTCTTATATTCACAGACTAGATTTTTTTTTAGAACCACTACTCTTCTTAACAACAAGAACCCAACCTTGTTGAGGTGAAGAATTAGGCTATTTGGAATGACTAAGGCTGAAGAAACCTATTGGTATTTCCACAGGCTTATGGAAACTTACTCCCTGATTGTCTTTTCCTCCTTCATTACAACTCCATATTTTCTCCAGTGCAGACACTAGAAATACTTCGATTCCTCCCCAAACATGTATGTCCTATTACAAACCCTGAGCCTCGAGATCTTCTCATTATGAGTTTTTTTTTCTTACTGACAAGTTGAGATTGGTGAAGAGCTGTGAGAACTTTCCTTTCCTATTGTGGCTTCTTTGCACTTAAATGACATTAAGCAAGCAACCTTTTGAGTTTATCTAAGCAACAAAAGGATTTAGATGCAATCAAGTTTGATAGATACGTTTAAATCCACATCTAACTTGTTCAACATGTCCAAACATTCATATATCCATCTAATTTCAGACTATTTTGCATATGTGGTGAAAATGTCAAATCATTATCCATCTCTGAAATTTGTAGCATTCCTTACCTTAACATCCTGTTGATTTAATGAAATCAGTTGGTCCCCAAAGGGGGTCTGACTAAAATAAATTTCATTTTCAAATGCCTGATCCTTCAAAGTGATCCATTCACCCACTCATACTGATATAAGTCAAGTTTGATCACTGAACCATCAATTAAAGCTCATTTGATCATTTTCTATGAAATGTCAAATTGGTACCAGAAGGTTCTTTGACTTGCCTTAAAAATTATACAAACCTTTGACCAGGCTTTGAAAACTGGCACACTAATGTTGAATCTCATCTTATGATGAATTTGGGGTCAAAAGATATTCACTATCAAAGTTGACCTCTTAGAACTACCTGCAAGAAAACATGTCAAAAAACCATAAATTGGGTTCGAAATCAACTTCAAAAACTAGGTAAACTAACACTTGGGAGAACAAAAACTGGGGCATTGGTTCTCTGTCATGGGAAGAGTATAAATTTGTGATTTGGGCTCATGACAAATAACTGGGTGCATTTGGCAAGCAGTCAAAGTAGGCTACTCACATTTTGTAGATTGAAAGCACTGACAGAAAACATTTTTTTGCGAATGGAAAGGACCTGAAAAAGTGTGCAAATGGATTCGTCATGACTTGCAAACTGGCACACTTGGAGTATTTTTAGAGGACAACATAGTGGTATAATCCATTCAATCTATGAAATCATGAGTCTTAAGTTATAACATCATGAACAAGGGTACCAAACAATCTACATTTGCTAACACCAGTAAAAAGATAGAAATTGCATTTGGAATCGTGTTTGAAAACTAATCAAATGGATTTGTCATAAGCTGAAACTTGAAACATAACAAGTTTATGAAATCTACAATGAAATGCAAAAGGAAATTCAAGATTTTGGTCAACTGGGCCAAACTTATAACATGTTAAACAGGGCTTCCTAGAATTATGTGCAAATTGCATCAGCGTGACAATATTAAATGACCAACTTTGAGGGATTAAAAACCTAGTTAAATAGAGTTGAAATGACTCAAAATCTAAAACATAGGTTCTAAGGTATGGACACTAAACACTCCCAAAGTGGTGGGTCATAAAACATTTCTGGGTGTGAGATATTCACTTGCAAACACAACCTCTTAGCACTATTTGACACTCAGGTGAAAATGCAGATTTGACAATTACTCAAAATGGAACTTCATGGAATGACTTAGAATGTCAATTCAACTTCATAGAACACATGGATTGGCTGAATGAAAGGTGCTAGAAGCATTAAACAACTCTTAGCCCTTAGATTGACAGCCGAGTACAAACTCATTAAAAGGCATTTTGTAGGGCTTGAGTTTCTCAATGGTACTCAAAATTGACCATGCAATTTTTAGTTCCAATGCAAAGGTAGCAATATTTGTTTCTTCCCATTTACCCAAAGAGTATATTGATTCAATCTTCCATCATGCACAACATACCTTCCATATTGTCAAGTTCTACCCAACAAAATATGAGAACAATCCATAGGCATAATATCACACAAAACATCATCAAAGTAATGTCCAATTTTAAACTTCACAATACATTGCTCACTTACCAATATCTTATGCTAATCTTTGATACATGAAACATGATAAGGTTTGGGATGTTTCATCCTCTACAACCACAACTTTGTAACCAGCTCTTTTGATGCCAAATTTTTTGAAATTCCACTATCAATGATCACCTTGCAACATTTTCCATCCATCTTACATCTATTCTTGAAAAGATTTCTTCTAAGGAAAAGTTCCTCATCACTTCCCTTATTACATAAGGTTCTTCTCACCATCATATTTTCTCCAGCCTTAGGTCCACTTGGTGAAATCTCAATGTCTCCTTGAATCACAACATTTCTATTATTCTACCCACTTTTAGAAGATCTACATTAAAAAGATCTATTTCCTTCTTGACCACATTTGAAATAATTACCATAGAAACCACTTATAGGATAAGAATTACCTCTTCCTTGGTAAGATCCAATACCTCCTTAGTATGAACTACCACCTTTCCATTTGGTCTTGTCTTTATCATCATTCTTCCATTTAGGTTTTCCTTTATCATGTACAACACTATCAGAACTACCACCTTCTCCATAAGATCTACCTTTGCCTCTCTAGAATCTACCACCTCTACCTCATTGTCTTTGTTCATGCTTCTTTGTCAAGATCTCCTTATCTTTCAAGGCATATTGATATGCTCCTTCTACACTTTCCAACTTTACAAAACTTATTTCATCTTGAATTTCAGATCTCAATCCATTTATGTACCTTGCAATTTTCTCAACATCATCATCCACATGTCTAGATCCGATGTCCAATCTATAGAATTCCTTGGTATACTCTTTCAAAATCATGTTCTTTTGTCTCAAATTTTGCATCTTTCTCAACAAGCTAACTTAGTAATCAATAGGAAGGAATTTGTTCTTTACCTTGTTCATCATCTTTGGCCAGGTTCTAATCTTCTCCCTTCCTCTCCCTTGTCTATCAATTTGTAAATCCTCCCATTATAATGAAGTGTGACCTTTCAACCTAGTAACTGCAATCTTCACCTTCCTATTATCAAGAGTTTTTTCATACTCAAAGAACTCTATTTCAGAGATCCAATCCAACACATCATTGGTGTCCAATTTTCAATCATAAGGAACAACTTCTATAGTAGGCTTTGAATATTCTCTAGAAAATACTCACAAAAACCTTGCTCCATATTGGTCTTCTTTAGGTTCCAAATTAGGTTTTGTTGCTGCTACTTCATCATCACTTACATCATCAAGATGTTGTCCTCTCCTCTGGGCTATCTCCATAGTATCTAATCTGGCTGCAATTCATCTCAATGTATCCAATATTGAATCATCAACATTTTCTCTACCTCAAACCATCTTTTAATTAAGTTCTTGCAAGATCATAACCCTCTACAAGTTATAAGTCAAATTTGCAGATCTGTCACCCTACAACCAAATCTAAAACAGGGTTCTACATGCTTCAATCACCACAAGGACAAACCTCAAATTCTTTGATACCACCTAATGCAAGGGAGAAGGGGAACCAGGGCCAAAGAGCACACCCAGCTATCCAATCCACCCTACAAGAGTCAACATAGTAGAAACACAACAAGAGAACAACACGAAGGAGAGAAGGAACAAGATGTTTATATATTCATCAAATTATCCATATATATGCCGACTATAAGGCCTTCTAGGTTACAACCAATTTACAATATACAATGTTTAGATTCATGATCCAACTTCAAGTTTTCACTTCTAGACTCATAGCCCCATTCTCGATCCTTGAATTCTACTTTCTTTTTCCATTTTCCTTAAACTCAATCCTAGACTTCCTTAAATACTTGCCAAAATAGCTTACATAAGACACTAGAGCATAGCAAAGCCACAAGTCAGCCCACATCAAATATTTACTACCTATACCAATATTAAATACAAGCAAGGTCAGCCCAAACAAGAATAAAGACAGATAACTTGGCAAATGAAGACTTCACAAAATACTAGCATTCAACAACCACACGAGAAAAGTATCCATAGGATCACTCGATAACAACTATGAACTTGACATCCTTCAACACTTAGCAACCAAAGGAATGACTTAGCATCCAAAGGATTTTGGTAACCAAAGGAATTACTTGAAAATGAAAGGAAAACTAGCACTTGGCAATAACTAGAACTCGGTAGCAACTAGTAGAATGAAGAAAAGTGCAAGATTACAAGGAAACCCAAGATGATGCTCTTGCATGAACATGTTTGAATTTTTATATAGACTTTGAGCTGACAATGCTATTGTAATTGTAATTAATTAATTATCTTATTATAATTAATTGGAAAAGCCTCAAGGCCAACCCAAGAAATTATTATGAAGATATGGTATAAATGAAAGATGTTTTCCTTGTTTGTAATGTGTTGTGATCATTGTATAAAGTGTGAAGTGCAAAAAGGAGTAGAATGCTTATTAAATGTGTTTAGCAATCCAAGGGATTCTTGGATACAAGATTTGTGATATGGTTACAAGATCAAAGGGAGTATAAGTTGGTTAATGGGACAAAGAAAGAAGAAAGAATAGTATAGTACAATTCTATTATTCTACAAGGAATAATACAAAAGATAATTTGGATAGTGGGTTCATTGGTCTTTCCCTTGAAGCTATTTAGGTAGTGGGTCCAATTGTCTTCCACAACTCCTCACATGGTTGGCATAACTTCTAATAGGGTTGAAATCTTCTAATAGGGATTCAAAGTCTCCTAACAAAGACTCAAATTTATTAAATGTATTCATAGAATCCTAATAGGGTCCATGGTCTAACAAGGAATATTTATATTAGTACATCATCTTGTGTGTGCCATCCCTGTTCAGACTTTCCCTTTGATTAAGAGTTTCCCTATTTAACATATCTGATGCTATTGTGTATGAGTATCTTGTTATGGTTTTAGTTTATATTATTCATATGGTTAAGTTTGTTTAAGGTTGATTATAATAGGATTGACCATATAGGACTGACCCTCAAATAATTAATGACTAAATACATAATATAAGAAATAATAATATGTAGCCTCAGGTATAGGTTAGCACATTAACCAACTACCTAGATCTAAGATCGCATAAGCCAAATCTTAAATAAATAACCTCATTGAAGTAAATACTAGGCATCATATGAAGAACAACATAAGAAATAATGTCATGTCCCCTTTTCAAATAATTAAAAAAATAAAATCTTTGCTAAGGCAGGCAGGCCCAAGAAAGTGAAGTTTCGGAAAAAGGAGGTTAATCTTTGGAAAACGTTGGACTAATAAATGAAAATTATTATTAAAATAAGTTTCATTAACCTCTCTTGGACGTGAGTTACAGTTATGCCCTCTTTTAAGGGGTTTGGAGGCATTTTGGGCTCATTCCAGAACTTGATTTTTGCTCATTCTTTGTTATTCTTCAGAGGCTGCAAAACCTGTGGAGAAGGAGACCCAAGAACGGGAGTTTGCAGGTTTCCAGGGAGACCCAAGAATGGGAGTTTGTAGGTTTCTAGGAAGGCTAAGGATGGGAGTTTGAAGCCATTCCATGTGCATGCTCATACAGAGTTTGCCTTTGTGCTGAACAGTGTAGATTTGTGGGTTTTTGGGTGTGGTTTTTTGCATGAGTTTGGTGTTTTCAGTTGAGCATTTCATATCAGTTTTGGTTGCTGCTGTATTTCAGAATTTAAGTTGTTAAAATAGAGCTGAATATATGTATTGGGACGTGATTAAACTTCTGAGATAGTTTATTAGTGTTTTTGTGGTGTTTCTGGGCATTTTTGTGTTAATTTCGGGAGCCCGATGAGCATAGTTTTTGTCCTACATTTGTGAGTTGTTTTGTAAAGGCTATATAGATCTGGAAATGATATTTTATAGGCTTTTATGCTGCTCAAATTTCTGTAAAAATTTCTACTTTCAGATTTATTAATAACAGGTGAAGCTGTGAAGCTTTTTGGCATTATTTTCGACATACCCGATTTGGGGTTTCTTAAGAAATTTGGTGGATCTTTGTGATATTAGTTGTTTGATCTTAAAGATCTGATTAGAGGTTGGAAATATCATAAAATCCCAGTAAAGGGACATTTCAGTGGTATCAGAGCCATGATCTTGCCAGCCTGAGGGTTTGTAGAAGTTGCAGGTCAGTTTTGGCAACTACCCAGATTTTGCATGTCAGTTTTGACAACTACCCAGATTTTGCATGTCATAATTTATGGTTGCATGTTTCTTCCAATTAGATGCATGTTAAAATTTATAGTTACATTCTAATTCTAATCATTTTCATGTTAGTTCTTGGTGAAGTTGGTGGTTGTAGAAGTTTGCATTCCAGTTTTGACAAGTACCCAGATCTTGCATGTCAGTTTTGACAACTACCCAGATCTTGCATGTCATAATTTGGTGGTTACATGTTGCTTCTAATCAGTTTCATGTCCAAATCTATGGTTTCATGCTACTTCTAATCATTTTCATGTTAGTTCTTGGTGAATTTGGTGGTTGTAGAAGTTTGCATGTCAGTTTTGACAACTACCCATATCTTGCATGTCAGTTTTGACAACTACCTAGATCGTGCATGTCATAATTTGGTGGTTGCATGTTGCTTCTAATCCGTTGCATGTCCAAATCTATGGTTGCATGCTACTTCTAATCATTTGCATGTTAGTTCTTGGTGTTTGAAGAAGTTATATCCTATTGGGGTTACACTCTACTTTATCCAGAATGGACAGGTATAGTACAGAGTCTCAGAGGGAACAATCTTGGACAATTGATAGCCAGAGTCAAAATAGTAGAAAGGATGGTTATTTAGACATTCGAGATAAACTTATGAAAATAAGCCATGACATGTCTAAACAGTTGGTTGAGCACCACCGTATAAATGACATGTTATCTGACCCAGCTAAGGTGGATAAGTTGACTGGATTTCTATTTGGCAGATTTTCTCACAGGACAGATGACACAATTCCCAAGAACTTGCATGAGGAGTTTGAGAAACTAGCTGATAGCTAGGTAGAGGTCTCAGATTCTACTCTGCCACAGGAGGTGGTGGGAAAGGATATTACACAGATTGATAGTAACAGTCAACTTGATACTCAAATTCAGACAATTGTTTACAGGTCGTCAAAGGGTGATGCCATAGGTATTCAGGATGGTATAGTTACAATAGGCAGTGACTACAGTGTAGTGGGTTCAGATGATGATTATGAGGATGTTGTTGTGCAGGATGGTGAGATACCTGGTAGAGATGAGCAGACATTGAGCATTCATGACTTTGCTGAGAAAGAGTACCAGACACAGTTAGATGCTTCATCACATGAGGTTGAGGCTGGTAGTACTTCACATGATTTGTCCAGCCAGCTGAAGGTGAACAAAGATAGTAGTGTGACTTCATTATCTCATCATGAAAGGTATGTGGAGTTAGTTGGTATTGGTCATATTACTCAGGTGAGGAGTTTTCTTGAGTTACCAGTTGATTCTAGTTTACGGATATGGACTCGAGATTGTTATATTGGCATTTGGAATTCAGTTGACTGGAGATCTTTAACACTTTTTGGTAGCAGTGTTTGTTTGGGTGCTATCATGGATTTGATTAGCAGATTACATGGTGTTGTCTTTTCTTGTGCCAGTATCTTGTTTGATGTTGGTATTAGTTTTTATACACCAATGTTGGGCTTTGTTCATATATCCAGTCAGCCATACTTGCTGGAATGTGTTGATGATATTTCATATTTGGCAGTGTGTATAGATGAGTCCCAGGATCATATTGGCATTGATGACATCCAGAAGGATGCAATGGGCAGTTTTGAAGACCTAGTTTCCTTGGGTATAGAGGAGTTGGACAGCAATGCTAATGTTTTTGATACTCTGTATGTTGATATGAGCTTTAGATTTGATTCACAGGATATGGATAGTAATACTCTAGAGACTAGTAACTTTGAGGACACCCCTTCAGACAGTGCATTAGAGGAGGTTTGTAGGAGACAGTCGAGCCAGTGCCATCATGTGTCTAATCAGTTGAGAGTTAGTGACCAAGACATTGCTATCACTTGCCAACATGTCGATGCTGCTCGTCAGTTGTTAGCAGTTTATGGATGGGGTTCTCCTACTAGTGATGAGCAGGGAGGAAGTTATCTTTCCTTGACAGAGATCCACTCTTTATGGGAGGCTATTCGGATTTTGAGACAGAATTATATGTAGTTGGTAGCCAACAGAGATTATCTTATGGAGTGGGGCAGTACAGCATATGATGCATTGTTGGCCAAGGAAGATGAGGTGAGTGATCTTACTGAGCAGCTTGAGGTGACTTTTGAGATTCTTAAGAGTACACAATTGGCTCTCAAGGAGTCACAGTTTCATTTGGCTAAGGTAACCATGGAGTTAGAGTGACTACAGTCTTTACCTGATTCTATACAGTCACAAGCTGTGGTGTTTGGTGATCCGAGGATGTCCATGGCCGAGATTGTTAGAGACAATGGAGATGGGGATGCATCCATCCTTGATACTAACATTGGCATATCAGGTTCATTCCCACTAGAGTCAGGTTCAATTGAGTTGGGTGCTGTAGCAGATTTTTGTGGTGTGCCTGACATGGTGGTGACCTCTAGTACTAATGGCATGAAGACTAGAGATGTTGTATCAAAGACCATGTGTGATGTTGGTGAGCTGATAGTTGGCATGGTTCCTACTAGTAATACTACTCCCTTCGCAATGTCTTCAGAGGTAGTAGTTAGTTCCAACTTGGTTAATGATCAATTGCAGTTAGTTACATCTGGATTGTAGTCTAAGCCACTGACTGAGATTGGTGCATTCTATCGGCATTACACTATGAGGTTGATAATACATGACTTAGAGTAGGAGTTTTGGAGTGATGCTTTAGCAGGTGTTGTTATTGATTCTACTCCTTTGGCTATGACATCTCTTGACTTAGCTGGTGATCAGTCACAGTGGGTTGTATCACTTCTTCATGGTGAGCTGTTGACTAAGGTTGGTTTTTTTTATCAACATTATATTGCAGGGTATGTACATCAGTTAGCATTTGATCCTTGTGCTAAGGAGCTGATGGCAGACAAATTTGGTTTGGATTCCATTTCTTACTCTTTATCTTGTAATGTCTTTTCACCATCAGCAGTGTATGGGAGTTATGGTTATGAGATAGTGGCCGATGATTTGCAGAGTTGTGTTGACTACAAGAGTTGTATAGTGTGTGGATTCTCCATACTTGGTACAGTTTCATTCGAGAGGGTTCACCATTGTTGCAGAGTTGGATTGTACATTCCATATAGGCCAGTGGGATGCGTTGATGGTATTTACTGTGTTGCTAGTTTGATTTGTCCACTTTACTTGGGTTCTGATGTTCTAAGAGTTTGTGCCTCATGGGTTTTTGATTGTGGTAGTGGTGATTTTGGAGTTTGGTTGAGCTATAATTGTCAATTTGATTATGGATTCCTCTTGGTCATATTGCAGAGGATATTACAGGAGCCTGTGTTAATTTTTAGTAGTATAGTTCATGACTACATTTGGGATCCAGGTGGATTGATTGGTTTATTGTTTAGCCATTGCTTGAGGACAAGCAATGATTGGGAGGGGAGGACTTGTCATGTCCCCTTTTCAAATAATTAAAAAAATAAAATCTTTGCTAAGGCAGGCAGGCCCAAGAAAGTGAAGTTTCGGAAAAAGGGGGTTAATCTTTGGAAACCGTTGGACTAATAAATGAAAATTATTATTAAAATAAGTTTCATTAACCTCTCTTGGACGTGAGTTACAGTTATGCCCTCTTTTAAGGGGTTTGGAGGCATTTTGGGCTCATTCCAGAACTTGATTTTTGCTCATTCTTTGTTATTCTTCAGAGGCTGCAAAACCTGTGGAGAAGGAGACCCAAGAACGGGAGTTTGCAGGTTTCCAGGGAGACCCAAGAATGGGAGTTTGTAGGTTTCCAGGAAGGCTAAGGATGGGAGTTTGAAGCCATTCCATGTGCATGCTCATACGGAGTTTGCCTTTGTGCTGAACAGTGTAGATTTGTGGGTTTTTGGGTGTGGTTTTTTGCATGAGTTTGGTGTTTTCAGTTGAGCATTTCATATCAGTTTTGGTTGCTGCTGTATTTCAGACTTTAAGTTGTTAAAATAGAGCTGAATATATGTATTGGGATGTGATTAAACTTCTGAGATAGTTTATTAGTGTTTTTGTGGTGTTTCCGGGCATTTTTGTATTAATTTCGGGAGCCCGATGAGCATAGTTTTTGTCCTACATTTGTGATTTGTTTTGTAAAGGCTATATAGATCTGGAAATGATATTTTATAGGCTGTTATGCTGCTCAAATTTCTGTAAAAATTTCTACTTTCAGATTTATTAATAACAGGTGAAGCTGTGAAGCTTTTTGGCACTATTTTCGACATACCCGATTTGGGGTTTCTTAAGAAATTTGGTGGATCTTTGTGATATTAGTTGTTTGATCTTAAAGATCTGATTAGAGTTTGGAAATATCATACAAAACCAGTAAAGGGACATTTCAAATAAGAAACCAAGAAGATGAAGCATAACTTTTTGTAGTTGTCACATTAAATTGCATGTGTTGGAATACTTTAGAATAACTAAGAGAGGGTGAATTAGTTATCCAAGGTCCAAATGTAGAGATAAAATGTTTTAGTATTTAACAAACACATGTGCATGCATTGATCCTTGAATATCTCAAACCATTGTATATTACTATCTTATGTCAAATGAATTTTGCAGAAATGTAAACACGAAACACCATAAAATCATTCTCACAATTTGACACAAGGATTTTATGTGGAAACCCAATTTGGGTCAAAAAACCACCAGTAACATGCTACAATTATCACTCTTTTGAAGTGAGATCTATGAGGAGCCATCCCTTTTAAAGGTTACAATGTACACTATTTAATGTGACCTTGATTAAAGGATTTCAATCACCTTGTTAGGAGTGAGCCTTGTTAGAGGAGTTTAGAAAATTCCATTAGAATGTCACTTTGTTAAAGGATTTACTCATGACTATTAGGTCAACCTTAATCCAAATTATTTATCTAGACTAATACAATTGTTAAAAAGTAATAGTAGGACTTGATCTAATAACAAAACAACTCACTTATATATTACATATTATAGATCTCTTATTCAGTCCTCTATGTTGATTGGTATTCAATCTCCTTCATCTTTGATAGCTGATTCACCCTTGAAGCTTTCACCTCCTTGAGCCTTATTTCTTGGCATGCCAACTACAAGTTCATTCCTTTGACCACCAAATGAAGCAACACCACAAGACTCCTTGTCTATCTCTAGTTTATAATATGACACTTTT
The DNA here is from genome assembly GCA_028749045.1 of Cupressus sempervirens. Classification (NCBI taxonomy): domain Eukaryota; kingdom Viridiplantae; phylum Streptophyta; class Pinopsida; order Cupressales; family Cupressaceae; genus Cupressus; species Cupressus sempervirens. The sequence continues at coordinate 796,087,520 of CM053793.1, forward strand.
CTTCTAGCATGTTATCTTGTTATATAGAGAATTTAGATCTTTTTTTACTTTATCACAATCTTCCATCTTAGGGTTAGGTCACATTCACCGAATCTACCTTCATTTCTATAGTGTTCTCTATAGAAACTTCCCTTACAACCCTATTCAAATTCATCTTCAAATAGTCTATCTTGAATTCGATGCCACAAGCTTATCATAATTATCTTCTACTTACTTCACATAATTCAAGAAATCAACTTTGTCAGCTCATATTTGTCAAATCTTTAATCAAACTCATTTTATTGGTACTCGACAATAACATGTTGTTTGCTTAGCATCAATTGTCTTTTGATGCTTAGTCAAAACTACATTTTTTGGCATACAATAAGTCTTACTAGTGCTCAACACCTACTAAAATTCCTTTACATGGAACCTACTAGATTTCTATTTTCTTAGTGCATATTGAATTTCCATCACTTGGCTTTAACTAACTTTCTACTCAGCCTGCACTAACTTTCTCGACTTCTATTGTTTGCTTAGTCAGGCTTACTAGACACATTTCTTTGCTTCATCTTCTTCTTCTCTTTGCTTAATTATACTTTCATTTTAGCCTTAAGTATATAAGAAATACAATATATTATCAAATTCTTACTTGGTCTCAGTGCTTCTTCTATACACTATATAGCTCAACCTCTCTCTAGGTACTCTTTCTATCCTTCTTTGCAAATCCTCTTCATCAATTAATCAAATAATAAAATTCAAACCAAATTAGTAATTATCTCATTAGCAAGTAGTAGGTTTGACATCAATGATAAAATGATGATTGTTCCATGATAGATTTCATCAATCTTCGTCATTTTTATAATTGAACAATCTTCTTCATTTCAACAGTCTCCATCTTTGCCATTGATGGAAACCAATACCAACAACAATACCAAAAAGAAACTTAATACCTTGTATTGAAATCTCTCCCTCTATTAGTATCTTTCCTTCTTCTATATAGGCTGCAATCTCTCTTCTTCTTCAAATATTTAGTGTAACTCCTCTTCTTTCTCTTATACATCTCTTTTTTTTGGTATGAACTCTCACTCATACTTGTAGTAGCTTGTAGTAAACTCTCACTAATTTCTCCCTATATATTCTCCATCTTTGATAATAATGCAAAATACTTGACATCTTCTCATGTAGCTATCAATAATTCAAGTTCTCCCTCTGTCACCTTGCATGAGATTGTAAATCTATTATTTTAGCTCCTTCCTTACTTTAGGTAGTTCCTAAATTAAGATCCATTGCATCAAGTTGTAAAGTATATCATTCAACTCAATTGATGTAGGGAGCTACTGCTTCTTCTTAAGTAGCTTTGGATAGGGGTATCACCCCTACTTTACCTCTAAGATATTCATGTACATCCTTAGGTAAGGCCTTTTGAATATATTAGCTATATGTTCCTTTGTATTCACATTTTCCATTCTCACTTTTCTTGTCTTGAACCAAATCTCTCGAGTAATGAGACTTGATTTCAATATGCTTTTTCTTTTTATGCATCACACGGTTCTTAGATATTTTTATAGCACTTGTATTTTTAACAGTAACTTACCACAAGTTCAGTGATTTTTTCCTTCATTCCTTTGAGTAATTGTTTGATTCACACCAAATTTGTGCAATTTATAGAAGTAGCCACATATTTAGCTTCAATAGTAGATTGTGAAATACAATTTTGTTTCTTGCTGGTCCAAGTAACCAATCTTTTTCCTAAGAAAAATGCTCCACCACTTATACTTTTTTTGTCATCAATGTTTTTAGTCCAATCAACATTTGTATAGGCTCTCAATTCAAACTTGTCATTTTTCTTGTAGTATGGACCATAGTCTTATGTACCTTTTAAGCATCTCATAATCCTTTTAACAACCATTAAGTTATTCTCCTTAGGATATTCAAAAAATCTTGAAATAATCCCGACAATTAGTGCAATGTCAGGTTTGCTATGAGCTACATATTACAATTTTTCAATCGAAGACATGTACAATGTTTGATTTACTTCAATAGAATCATTTGTTTTGTATGGTTTATGTCCTATCACCATGGGAGTAATAAATGGTCTTGAATCTTCCATACCAATTTTTTTTTGAGATTTCCTTTACATAGTTGGACTAAGTAATGTAAATACCATATATCATCTAATAAACTTATAATCCAACAAAGAACTTTATTTCTCCAAACAAAGTCATCTCAAATTATTTCATCATTTCATTTACAAATGTCTTACACATTACATTTTTTCCTCCAAATATGATATCATCAATAAATATTTTAGCTAGTAAAATTCCTTTACCTCCTTCTATTCTCAAGTATAGATTGTTGTTTTCATCAATCTTCTCAAAGCCAATCTTCATAAGATAGTTGTGCAGTCTTTCATACCATGCTCTGGGAGCTTTCTTTAAACCATATAAAGTTTTGTGCAATCTACACACCATATTCTTATTGTTTGGATCAAAAAATATTTTAGGTTGTTCAATGTAAACCTCCTCTTCTAGTATACCATGTAGAAATGTTGACTTAGCATTCATTTGATAAACTTTGAATCCTTTATAGGCAGAATAAGAAAGCATAGTTCTTATTTCTTCCTATCTTGCAACTAGGGAAAATGTCTCTCCATAGTCAATTCCCTCTTCTTGTGCATAACCTTTGCAAAATAACCTTGCCTTATTTCTTATTATTTCACCATTCTCATTTTTTTTTTTTCTATACACCCACTTGGTTCTAATAATATTCTTGTCTTATGGTCTTGGTACTAATGTTCATGTTTTTTTCTTCTTAATTTGATCAATTTCTTCTTTCATGGTTTGACTCCAGCCTTCATTCTCTGATGCATCCTTCATTGATTTTATAAAAACATGTCTCATTCCTTAATCTATTCCTTGTCATTGGTCCAACCTCTTTCTCTCCAATTATTTCTTTGAAATGATGTTGTCTTCTAATATATTTTGATAATCTTGGTTATCTTCTTCTTTCTTCAACAATAGGTCATTCATGAAGTTCAATCTCATATTCACTTTGTACTTTTCTATTAGGTAACTTGACATTCCTTGCATGTAAATTGATCTTGGCATCATAATGTACCTCAACTTCTGATTGTAACTCAACTTCTAAATGAAACTTGACATCCATTGTATGTTGATTAGTAGCTATAGTATCATCAACATTCGTAGACATGCCAATTCTTGTTGATTAGTAGCTACAGTATCATCAACATTAGTAGACATGCCTTCATAGTAGTACATAAAGGTTTTGTAATTCTCAGGTTCCTTCTTTTGTTCATCTTCATTTATTTCTCTATATTCATCATATTTTACATTTTCACTTTCTACAACTTTACTAGTGTTAGTATTTAAACACTTATAAGCTTTACTTCTTGTGGAATAACCTAGGAATATACCTTCTTCACTTTTAGCATCAAGTTTACCATTTTTGTTGTCCTTAATAATGTAACACTTCCTTCCAAATACTTTAAAATATTTGACATTGGATGAGTTTCCATACCATAATTCATAAGGTGTGAAATTTGTACCTTTCTTGACTTATACTCAATTCAAGGTATAGATAGTTGTACTAATAGCTTCTATCTAGTATTTTAAAGAAACATTTTTCTCCGTCATCAATGTTTTGGCACAATCCATCACAGATATGTTGCTCCTTTTAGCTATCCCATTTTTTGGAGGGGTCCTAGGTGTAGAAGTTTGTCTTTTTATTCCTCTATCATTACAAAAGTCATCGAATTCATTTGATGTAAACTCTCCATCTCTATTAGATCTCAAACATTTCAAGATTTTACCAATTTCCTTTTTAACTTTAAGTAGATGCCACTTAAAAATTTGAAAAGAATCATGTTTTTCTTTCAAAAACATAACTATCATAATTCTTGAGTAATCATAAAAAAATAATAATAAAATACTTGTCACCTTGGTAGCTTTGCACATCAATTGTTCCACATAGATCAGTATGAACTAATTCCAAAATATCTTTTGAAGTATGAGTCTTACTCTTAAAACTAGAATTTTTCATCTTGCCTAATTGACATTGTTTGCAAATCACATTATGAGTTTCTTTACTTTTGGAAAACCTCTTACTCTTTTCATCTTATTGATACTAAGTTGTCAAAATTTACATGACATAATCTTTTGTGCCATAGCCACACATCATCAAATTTTATAACAAGACAAGTAGCTTCATTCATGTCAAGATAAAATAGATTACCTCTTTTCTAGTCTCTACTTTCAATAAGTTCTCTATCAACATCGTAGATCTTAGTTTTCTTGTGTTTAAATTCAACTTTGTATCTTAAACTATTCAATTGTAACACAATCAATTATAGTTAAGTCCTTCTACATAGTAATAATTGTCACACATGATTTTGTTTGTCAATCTTATTGATCCTTTACCTTTCACTAGACAAGGTGCATCATTACCAAATATAACACTATTTCCATTTTAATTTTCAAGGGTAATGAACTTAATTTTGTCACTTATCATGCGATGAGAACATCTAGTTCCAATGATACATCTTTTACCTTTGGTTACCTAAGATACTAATGTAGTTGCCTCATTTTCATCTGAATCTTCTTTCATAGAAACATACACAACTTCATCATCATGATTATCTAATTCATCATTAGATTCTTCTTCAACAATGTAACAAGCCTTCTTTCCCTTTTCTCTATAGCCTTTGTTACTCTCATCTTTTCTACCTCTAAATTTGTCTTCATTTCTATTTTTTTCCTTCTCATGACACCTTGTTACAATATGACCAACTTTATATAATTAAAACATATGATGGGTAACTTACCATTTTATTTTCCTTTTCCTCTATAAAATCTCATAAGAGTGCTTCTAGTTCTTCTAGATCTTTATCATCTATGTCACTGTCACTAAAAACATGCTTGACCTTTTTCTTTCATTTGGGTTCTTTCAGTGTTAGCTTAGCTTTGAAAGAAGAATCAATATTCTTAGATTTGAAATTATCAAAATTTGAAAGTTCAAAAATAGTGAGTCTACCAACCAACCCTTCAAGGATTAGATAACTACTAGGAGTACACCTCAAATATTTTATAGTAGATACTCTAATAAAATAGATAGGCAATAGGGTTCTTAACACTTTGTTTATTACAGTCTCATCTTCAATAACTCCATTTGCTCCTTTGATTTCATTTATAACATCTTTGATTCTTGTACAATATTGGACTATAGTATCAACTTCTTGCATTCTCATTTCATCAAATTTTCCTCTTACAACTTTTGATATGGCTCTCACTATATTTTTGTCTCCTCCATAGATCTTCTATAGGGAATCCTACAATCCTTTAGATGTGGTACATTTGTTGATGTCTTCAAACTCTAAATAGATTAGGGTGGATGAAATCTCCAACATTACCTAATTATGTTCTTTCTTCTATTTAAGTTGTTTAGCAGTTAGGACTCCAACTACTTCAACATGTTCGATGGTGATAGTTGTCTATGCATAATCTCCAAGTCCTCCTAGATATAGCTTCACCAAACTTTTCCATGTAAGAAATTTTTCCATGTTTAACTTGGGCAACTCCTTTCTATACATCTTGATCTTCATCTTCTTCAAGTACCTTCAAACTTTCTCATTCACAAGTGCCAAACACTCTAATGCCAATTGTTGTAATACTTTAGAATAACTGAGAGGGGTGTGAATTATCCATCCAAGATCAAAATGTATAGATAAAACTTTTCAATACTTAACAAATACATGTGAATGTATTGATCATCCAATATCTCAAACTATAGTATATTATTTTCCTAAGTTAAATGAACTTTGTAGAAATATAAACATGAAATACCATAAAATCATTCACAAAATTTGACACAACAATTTTACTTGGAAACCCAATTTGGGAAAAACCACCAATAACATTCTACCAATTTTCAATCTTCTAAACCAATCTCTGTGAGGAGCCAACCCTATTAAAGGTTACAATGCACATTGTGAAATGTGACCTTGGTTAAAGGATTTCAATCACCTTGTTAGGAATGAGCCTTGTTAGAGGAATTTAGAAAATTCCATTAGAATGTCACCTTGTTAAAGAATTTACTCATGGCTGATAGGTCAACCTTAATCCAAAGGTTATATCTAGGCTAGTTTAATTGTTAGAAAGTAACAATAGGACTTGATCTTATAACAAAAAAAATAACTTGTAGATTAAAGATCTCTTGTTCATTCTTCCATGCTTCTTGGAATTCAATCTCCTTTGTCTCTAACTAATTGTTCATCCTTCAAGTCTTCACTTCCTTGAGCCTTACTTCTTAGCATGGAAACTACAGGTTCATTCCTTCAGCCACCAAATGAAATAACACCATAAGACTCCTTATCTATCTCTGGTTCACACTGTGACAATTTTCTTTTGGCATGTTATCTCCTTATATAGAGAATTTAGATCTTTTTTTGCTTCACTACAATCATCCATCTTAGGGCTAATTCAGATTCATTAAATCCTCTTCAAATTTGTCTTCAAATAGCTATCTTGATTTTTGTGCCACTAGCTCATCATACATATCTTCCATAGGTTTCACACTATTCAAGAAAGCAACTTTTTTGGCTCAAATTCATCAAATATTTGATTAAAATCATTTTACTGGCACTCAACAATAACATGTTGTCTTCTCAATAATAATTGTCTTCTAATGCTAAGTCAACACTAGGTTGCTTGACATACACTAAGTCCTACTAGTTCTCAGCACCTACTAAACTTCCTTCTCTTTGAACCTACTAGATTTTTCTTTGCTTAACACAAATTGAATTCCCATCACTCAACTTCAAGTAACTTTATGCTCAACTTGCACTAACTTGCTCAAATTCCACTATTTTCTTAGTTAGACTTGGCATACACAATTCTTTTCTTAGCCTTCTTCTTGTCTTTTCTCAAGTATCGTTTCATTTTAGCCTTAAGTAGATAAGCTATACACTATATCATTAAAGTCTTACTTGGTTTTGGTGCTTCTTTTATACACTATATAACTCAACCTTTCTCTAGATACTCTTGTTATCCTTTCTTTTCAAATCCTCTTACTCAATTAATCAAATGATAGCATTCAAACCACATTCACAATTGTCTCACCAACAAGTAGCACATTTGACATTAGTGACAAAATAATGATTGTTCCATGATAGGTTTCATCAATCTTCCTCATTTCTATACTTCAACAATCTTCTTCATTTCAATAATGTGCACATTCAATTATTATCCATGATATATCCACAATATGATGTCAAGAATGTAGAATCTAAAAATACAAACAAGTGTTTGTCAAACTTGTCAAACTAAACTATCAGACATGTAACTATAAACATAAAACAAAAATATCTTTTTGGGTGATGAAAGATTTTCAATAGCCCAAGGATGCTAATGCATCAAACACCCATGGTGACAAAAGATGTTCCATAGGGAATTATGAACATCTAAAGGAATTCAGAAAATAAATAAATCTCATGCTAATTCTTAATCCACAAATCATCTTCATCAATCAATAGGAAAGTCTATCCAAAGTTAATGTGACCAACTATATCATCAAGAACCTTAGTTCTTTTACTGCTATTGCAACTACCAGGATCAAATGAATCATACATGTTGCATTCCTTCATTTGATTATAATATTTCCTTCTTTTACCTCTACTCTTAATCATAGGATTAGATAACTTCAAGTCAAATTGTCATTTAATAGTAGTAATCTCAACCACATGTTCTGTTGTCTTCAAACTCAAAGTCTTGAAAACACTTAGATTCTTTTCTTTGACAAATTCCTCATCCTTCAAAAAAATTAAAATTTTATTATTGTCATCCTTTTCAACTTTAACAATATTATTTCTAAAATCATGTATAGATCTTATATCAAATTGTTAAGGTCTACCAAGTAAAACATGATGAACACTCATATCTACTACATCATATAGAATTTCATCCTTAAAAGATCCAATATTGAAACTAACCAAGCATTGTTCTCTAACTTGTACCCAATGATCATCTTGAAACCAACTAATACCATATGGAGTAGGATGTTTCAATCTTTGCAAACAAATTTTTCCAACCATCTCTTCAGAAACATGATTATCAATACTACCTCAATCCATAATAACTTTATAACATTTAGCTCTAGACTTACAAATGGTTCACAATAAGACCCTTCTTTACACTAGATCTACATCGTGCTTAGTTAACATGATTCTTTTCATCAAAATAGATTCTCCAACTTCTTGTGAAGACAAATCAACAAAAAGATTTCACTTTCTATTTTTCTTGTTGTTGGAAATATATAAGAGGAGTAACTAAGAGGGGAGGGTTGAATTAGTTACTACTAAAATAAATCCTAGATCCCTTAGATGTCAGTAAAGAAATGAAAACTACAAATTGAATATTGCTGAGGCTCAATAAACACACATAAAATGTTGTAACTCGGTAATAATTGAATTAGCTCTATAAATGCTTAACATATAAACTTTTAGATGTTGTCTATGATTACCATTACTTTAACTAAGTGGGAAAAATACAAAAGAAAATAACATGAATACAGTAGACACCAAGATTTAATGTGGAAACCCAATTTGGGAAAAATCACCAATTGCAACTAGTTATTGTTTTCACTCTTCCAAAGTGAGCCATGTTAGGATGAAACCCTGTTAAAGGTTACAAAACACACTATTAGGTATGACCCTGTTAGAATATTTAATCACCCTATTAGGAGTTTCCTTGTTAGAGGTCTTTAGAAAATTTAGTAGAATTGCCACATTGTTAGAGGATTTACAAATAGTTGTTAAGCCAACTCTATTAAGAGATTTAGATTACTACTACAATGGTTAGAGAGTAACAATGAGATGACCTAATTTGAATGCAACTAATTTTTTGATTACAGATCTCTATTTTGGCTTGTACTTGATCCTTCTTGATCAAATATAGATTTGCTACTCCACAAGGATATCCTTCTTATCCTTCAAATTTGCTTCCTCTTCTCATCATTAAATCTTCTATATCATCTTCACACTTTCTCACACACTTTGAAATCACAACTTGACCTTATACTTATATCTTCCACTTTATCAAGTTGGATCAAATACAACTTAGAATAGTTAATATTCATCACCCTAGTCAACTAGAATCAATGAATAAATAAATTAAGCTTAATATGCCAAAATAAGAAAATACTTTGTTAGCCAACCCAACTCAGTAGAAACTAACTCAAAAATGATTTCATTTATTAACCAACATAAGCTTGGTTAACACTATAAACTCATGAAAATTCTTTGGCAATTGAGTGAGCTCAGTTAGCACTAGTTCCATCCAACTTTCCTTCATTAACTCAATGAGCTCAATTAACACTCACTTTCTATATCTTTTCCTTTGATGTCCGAGTGAACTTGGTAGACACTTCATTCTGAACTAGGCAAACATAAGAGTACTTGGTAGATACTGAGAACTATTTTTACTGCTCGAGTGAGCTCAGCATATACTGACTGATAATGATATGACATTTGTGTAACATCAAAGATAGCACACAATTAATCAATTATATCCAACAATCTCCCTCTTTGGCATTGATGGTGACACAACATGTCATAACACAATTAAATTTTAAATTTAGGCTCAAGAACTCCCTCCATTAGTATGAGCTCTTCCTTTCACTAGATTCTATCTACAACAACTACTACCAAGTTCATTTAGAACATTCTCCCTCTTTTAGCAAGTTTCTTCTTTAGAAAAATTCTCCCTCTTTGGTTCCTTACTTTATTCTAGTTCTAAAAATTTCTCAAAGATATGACAGTAAACTTCTCTCTTTTTGACAACACATGCCAAAGACAATAATTCTATAAATACCAATGTACCTTAAGTATTGATTCATCTACAATATGCCCTTCCTAATTCTACACCAACTGATTGATGCATTCACTAAATTTCATTTAGTGAATTTTAGATAGGGGAATGACCCCAAGCTTACCTCTTAGATATAGAAATGCATCCTTAGGTAATGGCTTGGTGAATATGTTTGCAATCTGTTCCTTTTTATTTACATATTCCAATTTGACTTCTTTTTCTTACACCAACTCTCTTAAGAAGTGATATTTTATTGCAATGTGCTTTGTTTTGGAATGTGTTACTAGATTCTTTGATATATTGATTGCACTGGTGTTATCATAATATATGACTATTTGATTTTGATCTCTCCCTTCATTCCTTCCAATAGTTGTTTGAACCAAATAATGTTAGAACAATTGACTATTGTTGCTACAAATTCTAACTTTAACTATGGAATGAGATGTACAATTTTGTTTCTTGCTTGTCCAAGATACTAGTCTTTTACCAAGAAAGAATGTTCCACCACTAGTGCTTTTCTATCATCAATACTTCCTGCCCAATTAGCATCAAAAAATACTTTCAAGTCCAAATTTCCTCCAAGTTTATACCATAAACCATAGTCTTCAATACCTTTTAGATATCTCATGATTCTCTTCATTGCCATCATGTGATTTTATTTGGTATTTGTTAAGAATTTTTCCACTATTCCAACTGCTAGAGCAATATTAGGTATTGTGTGTACTACATAATGCAATTTTCCAATCATTGATCTATATGTTGTCTGATCTACTTTTACTTTTTTGGAATCATCATTTTTGGAGAGCTTATGTCTAGTAAACAAAGGGGTTCCAACTAGTCTTGAATCTTCCATTCCAAATTTCTTCAGTATCTCCTTGATATACTTAGATTGAGTGATGTAGATACCATTTTTGTTCTGTTGTATTTGTAATCCAACAAAGAATTTTATTTCACCAAACATGGACTTCTCAAATTCTTTACTCATTTCTCCTAAAAATGCTTTGCACAAGTCATCATTACTTGTAAATAGAGTATCATCAAAACATATTTCTGCCAACACAATCTTCTTGTCTCGTCCTTCTTTAATATATAGACTACTATTATCATTTTTCCTTTGAAAGCCAATCTGTACCAAGTAATTATGAATTCTTTCATACCAAGCTCTAGGAGCTTGCTTGAGACCATATAATGCTTTGTGTAACTTGTAAACCATGTCTCTTTTGTTAGGATCTACAAAACCTTCTAGTTGTTCAATGTAGATTGTCTTATCAAGAATCCCATTCAAGAATGTAGATTTAACATCCATTTGATATACTTTAAATCCTATATGTGTTGCATATGCTAGTAAGGTTCTAACACCTTCTAGTCTTGCTATAGGAGGAAAAGTATCACCATAGTCAATACCTTCTTCTTGAGAATAACCTTTGCACACCAATCTTGCTTTGTTTCTTGAAACTTTTCCATCTTTATTTAGCTTATTTCTAAATATCCACTTCATACCTATTACCTATTTTTCCCCTTGCCAAAATTTGAACTTAAATGCAAGCCTACCCAAATGGTCACCTTCCATTTTTTGAAATCCCCTGGAAATAAGAAAAAATAAAAAATTTAAAACTTATGGCATTTCCAAGTTTGTTCCCATCAGCCTGCAACTTTTCATGCTTTCAGATCTTGTTTAGATCCATGGTGGGTGCTTTCCCACATTCTCCAAATGCACTACCTTTATGTAATGCAGGGAACCCTTTGCGACACGTGGATTGGTGGTTCCTTGTTGTTCTTGTGGGCCGCAGAGGGGAGAGCTACTAGTTGAGTTGGCAATTCTATTGGCACTCACTTTCATGCATTTTGAGATTTTTTAGACTTCCTGACAATGTGTGGAAGCACTTTTCAACCACGTGGCAGGTGCATCCATCTTCTTTGAGCCATCGTAGATAGGGCAGACAAGGTGGCAGGGTGAGTTGGCAGTTTGATTAGCGCCCAATTTTTCACATTGTTTGTTTTGTCAGACTTCCTAAAAATGTGGACAAGCACCTTGGTGACATGTAGCAAGGTGGGGCCAAGTTGTTTCAAGGCCGTATGGTGGTGTCAATTGGATGCTGAGTGTTTCATGGGCCCACAAATTTTGAGAGGCAAGCACAGTATATAAGGATCTTTAGCGATCATTGATCTCGTGGAGATCAATGATTGGCACTTTCCCACATTATGAAGATGTGAGGACTTTAAACAATTTGGGTAAGTTCCTAAAGGACACATGTCCTTGCAGGCTTGACCAAGGTATTAACAGTTAAGGCAATGCAGTTGGGGCTGGCAGTTACATCACAGTCATGGTTAAGCGAGGAGGTGGCATAGTTAGTTGAAAAGATATGGTCAATTGCATGGAGACTTTGCACAGTGGAAAAAAAAAATAAAATCATTGGCCCACATGGTCTATTCTAGTTGTAGGACTTAGTTGATTTGTTGACCCTACTGATTCATGAGACAAAAATGAAGGGAGTCAAGTTTTCTTGCATGATCTAATCTTCATGATCAATTTCAACCACTCTCAAATGAATGCTGAATGAAAGAGAACACTCCACCACCCCAGTTTATCTATCTACCTAGTCAAAAAAATTTAATGGTGTCATTTCTATCTTCTCAGAGCCCTGTTTCAACAAAGATCAGATTTCATTACATCTAGATCTGTGTCCAGATCAAATTTTCTCCAGATCCTTTTAGAGACTTAATGGCAGTGGTTGTGGAATAATTTTAATTAGCAAATATCTCAATTATGCCTAAGCTATAAAGGCAATTTTTGTAGATTTGGTTCTATGTCGACTCTTCTCTGACTTCTCTGTTATTGCTCTGCAATTTCACTATAAATTTCCTTTGCCTCTGAACTGTATGACATTCTTATCTCCTTTAGCCATTGATGTAAAGTGTGAGAACTATTTGCCTCTCATTGGTGTATTGTAGATATCTACAATTTTGCATGATTGTATCTCTTTTGGCCTATGAATGGTATATAAGTGAATCCTCTCTTTCCTTGTGTCATTCATTTAGGTTTTTTGATCTGCATGTAATTGTTAGATTAAAGCAAGTCTAGATGTGTATATCTTTTGGTGTCATGATGGTTCAAAAGTGCATGCATGGGAAGAGATTGGTTTGAACACTCTGTTTTGGTGCATCACCCCTTTAGGTTAAAATAGGTAGATTTGCTTCTATGCATTCCTTCTCCCTTTTCCTCTTCAAGAGTAGTTAGGTGCACCTTGATAGTAAAGGAAGCGAACCTTCTTTGGAGACTCAACCTCACAGCTCAAGTCCCATAGCTTGGAGGTTGTTTCCATGTTTCACAAGGTTGTCCTTAGGTTAAAAAAACTTTGGACAAGGGTGCAAACCTTTGTGACAACAATACCAATTCCATTTTAATCCTTGGGTCTAGTAACAATAGTCCAAGTTTTGTTCTTTTCCATATATTATATCTCTTCATTTATTGCTTCAATCCAACTTTCATTTTCTAAAGCATCTTTAACACTTCTATGTTTGAATTTAGCAAGTAAACATGTATCTTTTAATTTTCCTCTTGTCATTATTCCATCTGATTTGTCTCCAATGATCTGATCAAGTGCATGATGCCTTCTAACATATCTTTCTAACACAAGCTCTTTAGGCTTTGAATTATTTCCACCATCTTTATCTTGAATTTTAGTTTCAAGCTCAGGTCCTTCTATCTATGACTCGGGTCCATCAAGCTTGGTTTGAACTAGCTTGGTAGCTTCTGATTGTGACTTGGGTCCTTCAAACTATAACTAGGGTTGCATTGTCTACAACTCAATAACTATTGGGGTTTCTAGGGACTCAGGAGATGAAACTTCTTTTCTCTTAGATAGATTTTTTAGGGTATTAGGTTCATAGTAAAAAATCTTGTGTAATCTTCTAGCTCCTTATTGCTTTCTACTTCACTCTTTTCTGCAAACTCATCAATTCTAACATGTGCACTTTCTATAATTTTGTGAGTAGACAAATTCAAACATATATATGCTTTACTTCTCCAAGAGTATCATATAAATATGCCTTCATCACCTTTAACATCAAATTTTCCTTTTCTAGATTCTTTCAATATATAACATTTTTTGCCAAATACTTTCAAGTAACTTATATTAGGTCTGTAGCCATATCATAGTTGATAAGGTGTTTTATTTGAATCTTTCTTCAACTAAACTCTATTCAAGGTATGAACTACAGTTATGATAGCTTCCTTCTAGTATTTGAGAGAAATCTTCTTTTCAATTATCAGGGTTCTCGCACAATCCATGATAGATTTGTTTCTTCTTTAAACTATACCATTTAGTTGTGGTGTACTAGGGGCTGATACTTGTCTTTTAATTCCTCTTTCAATGCAAAAAATATTGAATTCATGGGAGATGAATTCACCACGTCTATCTGATCTTAAACATTTCAACCTCTTTCCAGATTCCTTTTCTACTCTTGCCAAATACCACTTGAATTTTTGAAAGGCTTCATTTTTTTATTTTAGATACATTATTGTCATCATTCTAGAATAGTGATCAACAAAAAGAATAAAAAAAATTCTCCACTATAGCTTTCTATTCCAATAGGACCACATAAATCTATATGAACAATTTCCAAGACTTGTTTTGACTGATAGTTTTTGCTTTTGAAGCTAGTCTTTCCCATCTTACCAATTTGGAAATTCTTGCATAGACCCATGTCAGGCTTCTTCAGACTAGGAATACCTCTTACTCTTCTATGTTTTCTTATCTTTACCAAATTAGCAAAGTTTACATGACATAGCCATTTGTGCCATAACCAACTTTCCTCTACTTGAGCAATAAAACATGAACAATTACTAAGATCAAGATAAAATAGACCAACTTTTGTTTGCTTGCCAGATCCAACCAAATTTCCTTTTCCATCCAGTAGTTTGGCCTCTGAATTCATGAATTCAACCTCGAATCCAATTTTAGTCAATTGTGCCACATTCAGTAGATTATGCTTTAGTCCTTCAACCAAATAAGCATTGTCATATACAAGTTCTTTTGTTACTAAGATACAACCTTTTCCTTTTATGTTACAAGGTCCATTGTTTCCAAATCTCACACTACCTCCATCATAATATTCCATGTGCTCAAATTTTGTTTTGTCACCAGTCATATGATTTGATCAACCACTATCAATAATCCATATATCATTTTTGCTAACATGAGAGATAAGTGCCATCTAATATCCTTCATCATCAGATTCATCTTTCACAGTAATAAATACCATTTCATCTTCACTGTTATCAGAATGCTTAGCTATAAAAAAAGATTCCTTACCTTTGTTCTTGTTGTTCTTATAGTTCTTAGAATCCTTCTTTCCTTTATGCTTATTTCTTTTCTTCTCATCTTTTATTTCCTTATTTGGACACCTAGAAATAATGTGACCAACTTCTTCACAAGAAAGGCAGATTAGAGGAACTTTACCTTTGTACTTTCCTCTCCCTTTGGAATATTTCCTTACAAGTAGGGCTTCAACAACTTCAAGATCATTGTCTAAATTTTCTTCTAATGTTCCATCTTCTTCACTTCCCAATTGATTGGACTTTGATTTCTTACCCTTTTCTTTGAGTGAGAGTTTAGCTTTAAATGTAGATTCAATATTATTTGAAGCAGGAACATAGTTGTCATAGTTGTCTAGTTCAAAAGCTATTAGTCTTCCTCCTAGATAATCCAAGGCCCAATTTGTTATTTGGATCACATCTCATTTCTTGAATAGTAGACACTCTAATTGCATAAATTGGAAGAAGAGTTCAAAGCACTATACTTACAACTTTTTCCTCCTTAATGTCTCATCTAGATGCTTTTAATGCACTTACACTGGCCTTAACATGATCTGCCCTGTGAAAGGCCTACCTTATTAAAGGCTTACAAGGACTATTAAGTCACACCTTGTTAGAGGATTTCAACACCCTGTTAGAAGTGTGCCTAGCTAAAGGACTTTAGAAAATTCACTTGGAATGTCACCCTATTAAAGGATTTACAATAATCTATTAGGACTACTCTACCTAGGATATTTAACTAAAATCACCTATTATAATGTTTTGGCATAGATCTTTTGATTGGCTCTGATTGCCTAATCAAAGATTAAATCTATATAGAGTCCTTCTTAATCCTCTTTGATTTGATTTGACAATGTTGTATCATTCTATTCTTTGTTCTTCTCCAACTAATTCTGCAATTCATTCTCACTACTAAGTCACCTTGAATACTCTTTGAACCAAATTCAATCATTCACCCCTTGTTACCTCCTCTAACATTATCTCTTTCATACTCTCTTGATTCTTCCTTTTTTCTAATTGGTTACATGTAAACACATAGGGATGGTGCAAATAGATTCATCCTTATCTTTAAAGAATCAAAATCTAACCTTATGTCGACTTGAAATTGGTTTACATAGTTGTTTGTGCAATCACAAACAAACATATCCAATTTGTGTTGCTCGACACTTGAAGTTACTGATGCTCAAGACATACTATAATTCTATTTCTAAGTTGACACCTGAAATGCTTGGCATCTACCATTTACTTGGCACTTGAATCACTCAGCATGGTCTATCTACTTGGCACTTGAGTGACTCAGTATATGAGTGACTTGACACTCATTGCAACTTGGCACAGTCTTATATTTACATATCATACTCAGTATGTATTACTAGTTTGGCATAAACTTTGTAATGTCTTAGGTATGTTTGCACTCAATTGTCAAAAGTAATCTAAGATAATAATCTCTCCCTTTGACATGAGTGCCAAAAACACTTAATTATACATAATCAATCTAATCTTCTCGAGTATAATATATTCACAACTTGGCTTATATAGAAAACTTCAAAATTTAAAAAATTTGTAATAACCTAGATACCTCAAAATTTATAACTCCCCTGGACTTAATGTGCCTAATCTATATAAAAAAAAATTTCTCCATTCTGAGTAGATTTGTCTATTGCTAATACTCTTTGTCTTCAATGTATTTGCAACTGATGCTCTATCATCTAATATGTTCTATATTTGCAACTGATGCTCTATCATCTAATATGTTCTATATTTGCAATTGATGCACTATCATCTAATATGTTCTACTTCTATTCTATTCTAATCTTTCTTTCTTATTTCTACTTTCATACTCTATCCCTTTGGTTTATCTCCCCCTTTTTCTTTTATCTCCCCTTTTTGACATTGATGTCAAAGGGTCTATGCACTTAGAGTGTATTTGTCTCAAAAGGATTTGTGGACCTCCATAATTATCTTTAGAGCTACATCCTAGTTTTTACAGGCAACATCCAGTGACTTGAGTTGGATTGTCAGCTCGACTGCTAGGTGAACTAGTCCATCTAGTGTAGAAAGATGAGTATCTTTCCTTAACAAATTTCTTGGATATCCTAGCTCTTTATGGAGTATTTCCATATGTGGGATGAGGGAGGCTTGAATTTGTGTCAACTTGGCTCTTATATTAGCCTCTTTTATTGTTAACATAGCTAGTTGACTTTGTGATTGAAGTAATGCATGAAAATGCTTCTCACTTTGAGTTCGGTTTTGTGGTAGTTGCATACCTGATACATTAAGATTTCTCTCCAAACTTAGAATTATGTGTCTTGTTTCTTTAGTGAAGATTGTTGGATCACATAGTTTAGTGTATAATGAGAAAATATTCTCTAATTCTTTCTTCACATCTTCAACCTCTATGGTTAATGCAACTTGAGTGAGTGCAATCTCTCCAGATATTTTCTCATTTACTATATTCTAAAATTTCTTCTCTAACCACTCAAGAGATTTTTCACTTGTGTCAATATCTTCATTATTGACCTTCTCAATAATGTTTGACAATTGTTCCAATAGAGAATTTTTTTCTTCAGGTGTAGGTGGGATGAATGCATCTAAGAGGATTTCCTTGATGTCTTGTAATGCTTGCCTTTACCTAAATTCCTTTCTAAGTATTTCTCAATGTTTCTTCTTTTCCAAAGCTTGTTGTAACTTGTTTATTTTTTCTAGTGTCATTGTTGCATAATCAAACTGAGGTATCACTATTTATTCATCTAAAGTTACATCACCATAGTGAGTTACCTTGTCAATTTTTGTAGAGCTTGAGCCTGGTGGTGAAATTTTTAGTGGTATTGCCTCTGTGCTTGAAATTTGAAGGATTTTTATAGGAGTACTTAATGTTGATAATGTCACCAATGCTTGAATAACTTCTTGCTCCTTTTCCTTTGGTGTATCCTTTCTTTCTTTAGATTTTCTTCCATCAATTACAATGATTTGAGTTGCACCCAGTGGTTGTACTGTAGGTATAGATGTGTCTATATGTCTCGTTTGATCTATTGTTGTTGTTTCCTTTTCCTCTTCTTTGGAAATTTTCCCATGCTCAACTATGTCTTCTTTGATTCTTGTGTCAACCCTAATAGATGTATCTTTAGTTGTTTGAATCAAGGGTTGATTACTAGTAGTTGAAGGGATGGCAAAAGGTGGTTCTTGTGTATTCACCTTATCCCTTGTAATGTCAGCTACTTCCTCTTGAAGTTCATCAACACTGACGAATACTAGATTTTCACATAATCTTGCTTGTAGTGTGGATTGGTCAAGAATCTTCTTCAAATCCTCTACAGTTAAGGGATTGATGTTCTAAGCTAAGCTATCAAGAACATCCTTAACATTTATGATTTGTGCAGGTTTACTGGTGTCATGAGGAGGGCTCATAGTTGGCATTTGTGTGTCTTAGACACTCGATTCTTATTGTTGTTCTTTAGTTGTAGCCATGTCTCTATCTTTCTTTTGTGTCTTCTCCTCAGTAGTATTCTTTTCTTTATCTTCTTCCTCCTTACATTGTTATCATCACCATTATTTCTTCCCTCAAAGGGATCTTCTTCTTGTTTGATAGCTGTCAATCCATAAATCAATTTCTACATTTGTGTTGATTTATTCACAACATCTTCAATATTTTTCTAAAGAATGTTGAATGCCTTGTATTTTGGTGCAAATCTTCCACCATACTTCTTGTTAGCCTTGATAATTTTCCCTTTAGTCAATTTTGGCATTACTTGAGCTAGTGTGGATTCTCTAATTTGTTTCTCTAGGTTTAAACAATAATGCCACTTATTTTCAAAAATAGTATATAATTCTTTTGGCATAGTGTTATCTAATTTAAGTGGGGTTTTCTTGAACGTAGACATCATTCCATAAATTGATTCTTCAATCAAGTTCTACTCTTCTCTACCAAGTTTTTCAAAATCAATACTTTTCAAACTAGATAAATTTGTATTATTTCTAATATTTTCACAGAGATTCTCAAGATCAAATTTTGGTGGATGACTTACCAAGGTAAATTGGTTTGAATCCTCTGATTCTATCCTCTTATCATTAGTTTTTGGTTGTGCAATGTATTTCTTTCTTTGCTTCTTATGCTTTGGCCCCTCTTGTTTCATAGCCTTGGCCTTTTGTTTGGATTTTCTTTTGGCCTTTTATGTGGTGGCCTGTGTATGTTCCCTAGTTATTGGTGCTATAGGCTTTTCTTGGCTTGGATTAGCAACCTTCCTAGCCTTTGTCTCTACCACAAGCTATGTTTTGGCCTTTCTCTTCTTTGGTTCTTCCTATACTAGTGCTTCCTATGCTTCCTCAACACCTTCTACTTCTTCTTCATCCCCATCTTCTCCAAATCCTTGAGTTAGTGCTAGAGGTTCTTGAGTTTGTTACTGTTCTTCCTCTTCATCTTCTTCATCATCTTCTTCTTCACCTATGCCTTCACCAAATTTTTCCTTTAATTTCTTCACCAATTTATATTTCTTCTTTAATGTAGAGGTTGTCTTCAACTCTATCTCAACTTTGAATTTCATAACATCATAGTTTCTGAAGATTTTAGCTGATCTATCAACTTCTTTAGCTAGAAGTGTAGTGATAGCAACTGAGGCTTCATCAACATTAATTTCATAGCCTAGGGGTCTTAGCCATCTTACCCTAGGTATGGTAGTCTATATATACATATAGTCAATATAAACAAGAAAACATATATCATTATAATACTATTCAACCAAGGAAACTGTTATTCTCATCCTTTTTTTCATAGGCTTCTTGAAGTCTTCAAAATAGCTTGTCATGATAGTCTCAAAGTTATCTCCCATTTGCTCAATATACTCATTAATTTGAACTACTATTAATTTAATTTTCTTCCAACTTACCTTACCAAAGAATGGGAATGTGTTTTGAACATAGAAAAATATGCAAATTAGGATTGCTCTAAACTTACACTGTGCTCTCTTGGTTTTTCTAATGGCACCTAGGTTTTCCATTATTTGTTGCAATTGTAATTCAGCTAGATCGTAGGTATGATCCTTCTTTACAATTTTATAGTCCACATCTACTAAAATGTAGGGTACACTATTTAACCTACTTGATTGATAAAACTTTTGAGAAATTACCCTTATGGAAAAGTTCAATAAAGGATCTATGATAGTATCAATAGTCATTCCATGTTTGTTCCATTTTACTCATGTTTCTCTCAATAACTTCCTTTGAGTCACATCACAGGGTCTTGGGTTGATCTAGGGTTGGAAAACCAATTACCTTATGAACTATTCTCTTTGAAATTTTAATGGGACCATCTTCTAGCCATAAGCATCTATCATGTATTGTGCTTAGCACTATCTTGATCCATTCTATTTTAAACACTGTAGGGAAATCTAGGGCATGGGTCAAACCCTTTCTTTCAAAAATCTTAAATTCTTCTTTTAGAATGTCATTTTCACACAATTTTTCATATGTGCTTCCTTATTTCCATGTCTCCTATTCCACCTATCCTATAGTTATAGCATTTTCTGACATCTTGGACCATTATGATCGTTGGAGGAATCATGGAAAGTGTGCCTGATAGGTTTTGTTTATATGAAACATCTAGAATTGCTCTAAATTTTGGTTTCTTTACTTCATTGCTAACTAATTGAACATTAAAAACTTCTTGACCCTTTACATTCCTTGAATTGGATTCCATTTGACAAGCTAGGGTTTAAAAAATTAAAACTACATGACTTGGCTTATGAAGAATAACTTGGAAGTTTGATGAGTCAGAGTTGGATCATTGGTCGAATCAATGCAATCACTTCAAATTTTGTTTTCTAAGTCACCTTCTATTCTCCTTGTAATTTCTTGAATTTGAAATTATGAGAAATAAGTAAAAATTGACCTTATACTTCTCCAAAACTTTGCATTTAATGCTTAATACTTGTACAATTGTAAACTTGGCATCAAAATGATTTTAGTTTCACTCAACATCTACTGACATGACCATCAATCAATAGCTAATATAGGCTCAGCTTCAACTAATAGCTTGGCTCTAACTAGTATTTCATTTGGCATTCACAAAGAACATTTCATGCTTGGAAACAACATTAAAACTTAAAGTTTTAACCTTGAATTTTCTACAACTTCTTGCATCTTTATTCATACTAATGTAATCTTTTCAGTGCTAATTTCTTTTGGAAATAATGTATGATATAATACTTTTGAATATCAATCCCACATACCTCATGTTTCTTAGTTTGATGAAGTGTGACCACTTGACCTATTAGGTGAAGTGATCCCTCATTCATTTAATGTGATGCCTCCATCTTTCTTCTTCAATGTCTTGTTCATCTCAATCCTGATGTGTTCAGTATCTACCTTGCCTTTACCTATATCAAATTCACAACTTGGTGCCTTGGACCTAGTTGGAAAATTTTTACTAATATGACTAGTCTTCAAGCAGCTAAAACATGTAGTTTGACTCAACCACCTCTTGTAATTACCACTAAAGTGAGTCCTAGTGCAGTTTTTAGGTACATCTCCATATTCCTAACAATAGTGACAACTATATCTTGTGTTTTAATCCCAACCATAAGAGTTTCCATATCTTCTTACATTTTTTGGCTTTCTTGATGACACATGGACTTGGATCTACATTTAAAGGCTCTATGTCCATACTTCTGATAGTTGTAGCAATATCCTTAAAATTTTGGTACATGCATGGTTCTAGTTTGACATTCATGTGCTAGATGACCTTGTTTATTGCACTTATGACAATAGACTATGTCCTTAGACTTAGCATTCTATTTTTTATTCTTGCTTCTACACACATTAGAGGTATGCCCTTTCTTTCCACAATGATGACAAGTGGGTTTGGAGTTCTTACCTTTGTTGTTCCTTTCCTTAGTAGATTTAGATGATTTTCCTTCTTCAGTGCATGTGTAGCTCAATCCTAATGTGTCTATATTGGATCTAGGGGATTTTAGTAATTGCTCAAAGTACTTGATGGCTCATTTTTCTTGTTGAAAATTTTAGAAAATTCCTTTTCTCTTTTTAGTTCATTTTGTAGTTATTGATTTTACAACTTTAATAAAGTTATCTCAATGTCCTTGATGTTCAACTCATTATGAGCATTCATCATTTGGCTTAAGGTATCCAATTACATGTTTGGGATTCTGGATAGCTCTGTTGACTTTTCTTCCAATCTATTTGTCAAAATTCTTTTGTCTTCTTCAATCATGGCCTTGTCTTCTATAGCTTTCTTCTTTTGTGTAGTCACTTCACATAGAAATATAGCTTGTGATTCTTGTTCCAACTTAATTATTTAGCTCATGCTTTGTTCTTTTCCATTAGCTCTATGATTGTTGCATTAAATTCACTAGAGTTACCATCTACAAATAGCTTTGTGATGTCAATCTCTTTCCTTTTTTTCAATGAACTCTTCAAAGAATCTCTAGCTTCATTTAGTTGATGTAGTACAAGATGTATCTCAATCTCCTAGTTCTCAATGGTCTTTCCCAATTTGTAGACTTCCATTTCAAGATCTTTCCTCTAAGCTACAAAGCTTCTTCTTCTGAGAACTAAGCTCTAATAGCAATTGTTGGAATTAAAAATAGGAAACATATACTTTTGAGAGGGGGTGTGAATCAGAAGTTCAAAATTCAATTATTAAAACTTTCACTATTCATTAGATGCATGTAATATATGAACTGAAAATAGCATCAAAAGTAAATGCATCTAAAACATGTAAGCAATTGAACATACCCACTTAACATCAAATATGATTACCCAAAAAACCTCCAAAGAGAAGGTAAAATTGGGGTGGGGATGACACCCACAAATCTTCACTACTACAGCAATAAAGTGTAGCCAATTAAGGTTACAATGGTTTGACCATGAAACATGATCTACCCTATGAAAGGCCTACCTTGTTAAAGGCTTAAAAGGAATATTAAGTCCCACCTTGTTAGAGGATTTCAACACTCTATTAGAAGTGTTCTAAGCTAAAGGACTTTAGAACATTCACTTGGAAGGTCACCCTATTAAAGGATTTATAACAATCTGTTAAGACTACTCCACCTAGGAGATTTAACTAAAATCACCTATTAGGATGTTTGAGCATAGATCTTGTGATTGGCTTTGATTGCTTGATTAAAGATCAAATCTGTATAGAGTCCCACTTGATCCTCTTTGATCTAATTTGACAATGTTGTATCCTTCTATTCTTTGTTCTTCTCCAACTAATTCTACAATTCACTCTAACTACTAAGTCACCTTGAATACTCTTTGAACAAAATTCAATCATTCACCCCTTGTTACCTCTAGTAACATGATCTCTTTCATACTCTCTTGATTCTTCCTTATTTTTGATTGGTTACATGTAAACACATAGGGATTGTGCAAATAGATTCATCCACTACTACATTTGACCTCATTTTTTGACCAAACATTTTGACCATCAATCAAAAAGGTTTAGATTGGTCAGATTGTAAAGGAAAATTTTCATTTTTTTAAAATCTAAGCTTGTGTTGGTCAAAATTTCGACCAACACGAGCTTAACTTTGAAATGAAAAATAATTTTCAATTTGATTGTTTCACGGAGAGCGCGCGAAGGAGGTGGAGTTGGAGCATGAGCAAGGTGTGAGGGTTTTCTTAATTTGGCATTTGATTCGCATTGTTTTCTTTTGCATTTGTTGCTTGTGCTCCCCAACCTCTCCCTTTTGCTTTCTTTTGAGGCAGTGGTGTGTTTATCGCTAGAAACATTCCTTCATCTTTTAAATTAGGAAAAAAGGAAAAGTCACAAATAAGAGTTTTAGGGGTTTTAGTAGATCTCTTCCATTTCTAGATGATAAGATGAGAGATCTAATTGAACACTTTGCTGAATTGAATTTGAGTTGGGTGTATTATGCCTCAAGAAAGGCAGTTTTCATTTCAAAAAATTTGACCTACAGGTGGTCTATGCCCAACCCCCATGAAATAGATGATAGGGGTTGGACTCCTCTTCATATTGGAGTACGTAAAGGCGATCTGAAATCGATGAGTTTCTGTTCATTTATAGGTATCTTTGTTTCACTCTGAAAGGGCTGATTTTGTTTATGTTAGATAATGGATTGTTCATTGTATTTGATTTTCCATTATTTATATATTACTCGAATCTTGAAGACAAATATATATATGCATAAACAAGTATGCATGATTTCGTTTCTCAAATTTATAAACATAAAAGCATCCTTTCAGACTTAAAAAATGTTATAACCACACATTATTTTTTCTTAAGAAGATATAGATGTATTACAGGGAGGATCACTTAGTACCAAAGAAAATCACACAGTCAAAATTTTATTCTATGTTGTTGCAAGAGTTTGGAGAGTAGTTCAAACATTGATAAGAAGTCAAAAAAGCACTTATAGTTTGCAAATTAATAGTTAACCATATTAATTCCATAGAAAAAAATTTCCAATGTGTGAGTATGTGTGATTTCATATTCTTGATGATCATGGATTTTCTGTAGGATTTACTTCCCTTTCCTCGAAGATACTCTCTTTCTCTCTCTCTCTCTTGCTTAGGGAAAGCACTTCTCCTTCATCCACTGCATTAGCCTGGTATATGGTAGTCAGATAACATAATGTGTATACATATATCAACACATTTTTTGTAAAATATAATGCTTTTTATTAACAAGATCATCAAAGGTATAATTTTATCATTTGACATAATTTATCCTCCTAATATAATGATTAACCAATGTCTTAATCATTCAACATTAATGTTCTTGAATCCCCAAAAAAGAGCATAATAAAATATTAGTATGAGAAATAATGGAAAAATGGGACATAACACAATCTACTCAGGAAGGCTATCCATTCTACCATTGCGATGTGGGACACAAACTTAATAATAGAATCTCTTATTGTATCCATTCCACCATTGTGATGTAGAGCACAACTCAACTTCATCCCTTATTATATTTTAGACCTTCACACTTGGCAAGCATGGATTGTTGGAGGGATTTTGTGAGTGAAGAATAGAAGGGGTATCCATTCCACCATTGTGGTTTGGGAAACAAACTCAACTTCATCCTTTATTGCTAAGTTACTGATTCAGAAGTGGATTCCAGAAGTAAGGAGTTTTTTTTGGATGCAGATGCGGGAGGAAACATATATATAATTTGCACTAATTTTGTGTACAAATAGTACATGAAGAATAGGATCACGAGGCCAACTTTAGATGACCATTACTTCCTTTGTGCTATTGCAAATATTTACCATAACCATATTTTAAGAAGTTTGTGAAATTATCTTCCAAATGAATCTAAGATCTCTTTGACTAAAGGCCTATCTGGGTGTGTAGCCTTCTTCAACAATACGAGTTATCTGGGAAAAAATCAACAAAAAAAAATGTTCCAATTTTCTCAAATCAGAATTCTGAAATTAGATGTCACAGAACTGGCTAAGGATGATAGAAATACTCCAAATTGTAATGGAAATGTACTCATTAATAGGATAAGCCCTAGAGATAGGGCAACACCACATAATTCTCTCCTTATTGGAAGAGGGCATTCCAATTATATTTGTAACATGAGATCTCAAATGTGTACAATCAGTTCCTATATTTTTTTCTTACCTGAGCTCCACAAGACATAAACATCCAACTACTATGTGTGAGAAAAGTTCTTTTAATTTCAAACTATTAAAATTTCAAAGTTGGCATAGACCCAAATAGTTAGGTACAAGTTCACACATGACCAATAAAACCAACATAAGGGACGTGTGCTACATGTTGGCATCTCCATAAACCAACTTGTATTTTAATATCATTATTCCCAAATACATCTCAATTTTCTTCTACAGTAGTACAGTATATTGATAATGATTATAAAATGAGTTTCAACTTTAACTAGCAAATTCAAATGTAAACAGCAAAAACAAGTTTCAATGTTTATGGATTAGAAGTTGACCATATTTCAATATTTCAAGAGACAACCAAAACTTTAACCTAATGTATATGATTTCTCACTCACCTTACTTTTAGTTGGCCACCAGGATATCCATTTCTCATTTCAATTCCATATTTTTCTTGACATGTTGGATATTTGGATTGTTGTTCATCAGTGAAGTGGATCTTCATGAAATGGTTTTCCTTAGTTGCTTAATTGTCAAGGAGGCCATCAAAGCTTATATAGGCAACTGTATAGTTATTTCTTGTGGGTAAAAGCACAAACCCGTGTCACCTTTTATAAAGGAGAAGTGATATTAGAATTTAAAGTCTTCAACTTTAATGACATAAAAGTGGCATTTGTGCTTAGAATTTGAAGATGATGTAAACTAATGAAATGTGTAAAATTAGATGAAGTTTATGTCTATAATTTGTTTGAGAAAAATTCAGTGAAAATTTTATCTATTTTTTAATTTTTAAAGTCTATTTTTAATTTTTTTTAAATGCTGAAAATATAGAGTTTTTTTCCTGTCAAACAAATATATGAAAATGTTCATATTTTGGTCTGATTTTGGAATATGTTAGAGTCAACATATATACCTAGTGCACCAAAAAATAAAAATTGAAATTTAACTAATATTTTTAAAGTTATAACTGGTCAAATTCAAAGTTATCAAAAATTGACAGTTTGTTTCTCTCGTCAAACTTTTTCCATCAAATCTACATATTTTTTTAAACAAATTACATATTCTTGAAGAAGACTTTCTCCTCTAGTGCAGCATTAAAAATAATAATTTTTGAACATGATTTACTATTTTTTTCTTATTTTTGAATAGACATCTTCCTGAATCTTAAAATACCTACTTGTACTATTTTCAAATTATAACATATTATCCATAATCAAAATTTTTAAAAAATTATATAATCATAATCTTGACTACGAGACGTACAAAACTATATTTTTAGTTTTTAAAAAAGCTTCAATTTAGTAAGTCAAATTGGCCTTCAAAGTGAGAAGTTTGTAGAAGTTCTTAGTTTTGCTTGTGTGGCTGCCACCTAGGATGCCACATAGGTAGTTCCGGCCGAAACAGTTTCAGCTGTAACTTTTTCAGCTCAAAGGGTTTCGGTCGTAACCCCCTAGCATATTAAAATATTGTCAATCACTTTTTGGCTATTTTAATGATATTTTGAGTCATTTGAAACATGGGGGTTACGACCGAAAGTGTTTCAACCAGAAGTGTTTCTATTGTAATTGTCAATGCCACATTGACAGGGAAACTTGCCACATATGTACGGTCAAAACTTGTTCGGCCATAACCGTTACAGCTAAAACTATTTCGACCGTAACCCTCCAAATATCACAAATGGTGACACAGGTTTGTGCTTTCACCTTTGTGTTGAAGGTTAGATGCAACCTTTGTGCTTGCAAAAAACCCCCCTGCTAGCTAAGGTATTCCCTTCGCATACAACTCTTTGTGTTAGGTAGGTTCAAGAGGTCATTTTGTCACATGCTTAGAGGTTTCATCGGCTATAAGTTGCAAATTGTGACCATAAAACCAATGTAAATTGGTAGGCATATATATTTCTGGAGATTAGAATAGTCATGAAATTTGTTGTGCTCCATTTTTCTTGCTATTAATGGAAACGTTTCCTCTTGCAAGATATTATGAGCTAGGATGGGAGACCTATGTGAATATCCATTTAATCTTTGTATTAATCTAGATTAGTGTAAAAGCCACATGGTTGCATTTGAGCTCTAAGCTTCATGAACCCAAAATAAAAAGTTCTAGAATTCCTTTTTATCTTGGAATTTAATCTCCAATTTGATATATTTCACCTTAACAAAATTTATCCTTTTCATTTTTTAGCATATCAAGTATTATATCCATGTGCATGTTACATGATGTAGCTTGGAATAAGGGTCTACTTTCATGAGACGAAATTAGATTTATCTAGTTCAAAGGGCATCTTGTGAAGAAATAGAGTAAGGAAAGGCTTCTCCTTTGTGTATGGCTTGACTGATCTTTTAGCAAATTTCTAGAACATTTTTCAATAGATACACATCAAAAAAATTTAGGGCTTGTATCTATTGCCCTTCTATTCTACTTTCAATTAGAAATGGAGAAATAGAGCAAGGCAAGGCTTTCTGTATCTATTGCCCTTCTTGTGAAGAAATGGAGCAAGGCAAGGCTTCTCCTTTGTGTATGGCTTGATCTATCTTTTAGAAAATTTCTAGAAAATTTTTCAATAGATACTCATCAAACAAATTCAAGACTTGTATCTATTGCCCTTCTATTATGCTTTCAATTAGAATTTTCTATGTGCCTTGTGTTAGCTCAGGAAAACAATTCAGCTTGTGTGTTATTGATAAAGCTTCTGCATGATCTATACAATTTGTTAGCACTATTACATAGGGTGAATGGTTTTTTATCATTGTTCAATTCTCTATGCACACCTCTATCTGCTGCATGAGTCCTTGCACCATTCAAGTTTTTCTATAACATGTGCACAAAGTTCTCAGTGTCATTCAATAATTGAATTTGAATTCCTAAGGCAACAAACATTTCATTATGTTTGTGCACAATCTATTTTTTGTTGCATGCTACCTCTTTGTTTTTTGGCACACTTCTACTAAGTGTATAGGTGTATGGAAGCCTCATGAATGGGTTATTGAAATCATAGCTGTGAGCTTGTATATTTTAAAGCCTGTTGCTTTCTCATTGGATAGCCAAGAAGTGATTGGAAACTTGTTAACCATATACCTGATTCTTTTGATATTTAAGTCATCCTGTGAGGATAAACCATAATTGTTTCCTTAAGTAGTAGTTACTAGATTTGCCTAACTTGGCTTAGGTACTCACATGTTGCAGTAGCGAGTTGAAGACATCATCTAGGTCTAAAGATAATGAAGATAAGTAGAGCTCTTATATATGAAATGGCAGGGGTAGACTGCAATTGATGAGAGGAAGGCACCATGTCTTCATGAAGATAATGAACAGAGTGGAAAACACTCAAAGGTTTTGAGACTTCTTAAAAATCATGGGAAGGATAGAGAATGTTGCTTTTCCAGTAGTAGGTTGGTATATAAGCATTTTCAACTGCCCCATAGTTTCTAGATTGTATGAAGTCATTTGAACCAAAAACTGGAAAGTACTTACTGCCAATGGAAATCTAAGAATCATGTGCTATTCAATGTCATATTGATCAACATTAATGATGGAAATGTTCTCTAGGTTCCAAATTTTCATTTTATTGAAATGTTCTTCTTTTCCAAAATTCTTTGGAATCTAGAACACTCTAGTATTGTAATTTTTTCTGCACCTAGAAGATCAAAGATTCTGAATTCCCCTGATTTGATGATATCATGATGCAAAGTGATGTTAAATGTGCCTTGGAATGCCCTTAAGGTCTTTGTTGGACTCAGAAACTACCCTATTTTTTTCTAGTCCTTCAAACCCATAATTAGTTCCACGTAAAAAAAATGTAGAAATCTATGTGCTTGAACTTTATTTTGAGTGGGCACCTAATTCAGAGAATATAATTTGAGGATAGTTGCACATATAAATTCTGAAAGAACATATCAATTCCAACAGGAAATGAGAGGAGGGAGCGTAAATGGTTTTATTTGTAGATCTCTAATACATATGGGGTTATTATTGTGTACATATGACAGTGTAAATGTCAAACTTCAAGCTAAACCATTAAATACAGTGACTAGGAGACAAGTAGGTGCCAAAGACTGGTATGATACAGGTACAACTAATTCTCAAAAATAGGATATGGCTACATGGAGATGCTTTTCTTAATATGTTTTTATAATTTTAGAAAATACCATAACATGAAACTTTGAAAGTAAGATAGTAAATCAGTCACACAAGAATAGTAAATTACTATCTAGTAAAGGCAATTTCTCTTTAGATCATTAGTGCACAAAGATGCATTTTTCGATGTTATTTAATAATTTTTAGAAAATAACATGACATGGAACTTTGAAAGAACAGTAAATCTATTACACAAGAATAGTAAATTACAACCTAGTAAAGGCAATTTCTCTTTAGATCATTATAATAATGGGAAATCTGTTGTACAATTGTTTATGCCCCTTAAGAAGGTTACCCTGTCAGTTGATCCAATCACTATAACTTCACATGAATCTTTGTATCATCCAAATTATCAGAATGAAACACTATGCAGGCTTATTTTATTTATTTGTCTCTTATTTTTTGTTACCTTTTAAGGCATTTTGGAAAACTAAGTTTTCTAGTGGGAGATGCCAAACTTCAGCTGTGAGGCTTTGGAGATGGCATGAGATATTAAGATTCAATGTGAACATGTTTCTAAACTTCTTATCTAAGAAAGCCTTCCTGAGGGTTGTGAGCTTGTGTACTTCTCCTTTACATCAAAGGTTCAATGCGAGCATGTTGCTAAGACCCTACCCAAGGTTACAAATGCAAAGTGAACTAGTTTTTAATGCTTCTCACTAGAAATGAAGCATGTTTTACTAGCCCATTATCTAGCTGGTTCACCTTTATTTCAAATTTAATGTAGGGACGAGGATCTTCTTGGTTAGGGTCTTGCATTGAATGATGAATTAGATCGTGTACTAGGGAAACATGACTCCATTACTACAGGGTCTCCTATTATGTGAAAAAGAACATCAACTCATGCGGCTCCTCTTGTTAGTGTAAACCATGAGGAAGATGATATTGAGGATAATTTAACACAACTGACTCCTGAGTAGCTTATTTGTGGATGGCTAGTTCTTATAGAAATGTGATTGTTGATTTAAACAAGTGGTAATTTAGTATTTTTGAAAGTTTCTGCAGAAGCTTTGCCAAGATGTTTCTTACACATGCCATGGGTTTGTGTAATTTTTAAATAATGTAGTTACTCATCAAATCCTTTTAACTAGTTCCTTTCATCTATTAAATCCATGTACTATGATTTGATAGGCTTCTATAGAGAAAAATCAAAAGAGAAATAATAGTATTTTATGCATTGTAGGTCAAGATCCAGTGCACAAGCTCATCAGATAACACTAAAAAGAATTAGTGAATAGGTCGACTCCCATTGATACCTCCACCACTAGGACTTTAAAATATTGATACTTAGGGTTAGCAAACTAAGCAGACAATGGATTTCCTCAGTGCTAATGCTTACGAGTCACCAACTATTGTAACTCCACCAACAACTAGCACAGTCAATGATAAATACACACATTCACCACCAGTATCAACCATGCACTTAAAATATTTAAAATATTGATACTTATAGCTAACAAACTGAATAGACAATGGATTTCCTCAGTGCTGATGCTTACGAGTCACCAACTACTATAACTCCACCAATAGCTAACATAGTCAATGAGAAACACACACATTCAAACTCTAGATAAAATGAATTGATAATAGCACAGTCATGTAGTTACTAGATCTCTCATGGCTTGGGTGACAAGTAGCTTGAAAATAGATGTTAAATTTGGAACTAAGAATTTAAGATGTTTTGTGTGCTTAACATTTTTTAATCATTTAATTCACACATTTTCCCTTTGGAAAAAATAGTCTTGATGATTACTAAAAGTTAGGATGACCATGAGCGAGCGAGAGAGAGAGAGAGAGAGAGAGAGATCATCAGAGTGTGATCCAAAATGTTGATGCAAAAACATCTACATAATCAAAGCAAGAAGAAACTTTAGATGATCTCATGGATTGTGGAGATCTGCTTGTTCTGATTTATAAAAGTTAAAAATCTTACACTTTAATAAAATAACTCTTTTTGTCAATAAAAGTGATCAGTTGTAATTTAGAATCAAAACCATATTGGTTATTCTTGATTCTATAATAATTTTTTGATAATATTGCATAACAGCAAATTTAAATAAGAATCAAAGCCATATTGGTTATTCTTGATTCTATAATAAATTTTTCTTTTCATTTACCACACAATTAATCATAATTAATGGTTATACTTTTATTTACATATAATATTCTCATTGAATCCTTTTCTGAGTTGTCTTTTTATTTTTTATTTAGAGATAAACATTGGAATTTGGTTCTAGAAGTAGCATTATCTTTATTCCAAGAATGAACTCGATGTTTAGTTTTAATCAAGGTAAATTTTCTTTTCATTAAAACTGATTGATTTGTATTTCAGGTAAAGTTCAAGAACAACTTGCACTAGAACTTTTGAATCTTTGGCCATGTGGGTTCTGGCCTACACATTATAACAAGTTTGGCAATGAGTTTGTGCTTTTCACAAATTATGACCCAGAAGATCGGCTTGGTGGGTGGGAGAATTCTAGATAAAAGTCATTTTCACGTCAAATAACTTTATTTGGCTACTTAGTATTTAACTAAGGATTTTCATTTATAGTTTTAAAATTGTTAGCAAATGGTATGCAATGATGTAAATTATTTATGTTCTTTTGCTCAAAGGTCCAAGAACTTGAATCAAAAATTTAAAACTACAAAGATGTAGGTTTCCGTCCAGATTTCACAACAAAATAGGTAATTAATCTTAGTATTCTCAAATGATGATCCAAAAGAAATTCTTGGTAGGTGGGAGGCTTATGGTAAAAGTTTCTTTAAGGAGCTTCCTTTTGCTGGTCAATATTTATCCGATGGTAGACTTCTTATTTGTAAAATGCAATGAGGTAACTTCTATACATGGTTGTTGTTCTCAAGTTTAAATCTTTCCCCCTGTGGAGATGCTTTGAGGCTGCATCATGCTTTGACAAACTCAATTTTTTGTCACTGATTGAAGGCTAATATTTTGCTTAAAATACAGTTTAGGCTTGGTTGTTTCAAGTTAAAAAACAACTAAAACATGAATAACAAAGTAAATATATATGATCTACTGCCCTTTTGTAAAGATAAATTGATCGTGTATGTAAACTATTTTCTTATTTTATAAAATGGTGAATCTAGCTTGTCAAGGTCTATAAACTCTTTCTTGTGATTTTCTTTTTTTCCACCATTCCAGATTTTTGCAAGTTCTTCATTCACCATTGTTTTCATTGATAGTTTATGATCTGATGCCAATTTTGTCACAGGCTGGTGGATTTGGTTATCAACAGTAGCTTGTTCCTGGTATTAGGCCAGGAAATGCACCTATTCCAAATTTCTATCTTCCTTTGGTTTAGCCAAAACAAGGACATCGATCGAATGTTAGGCAGTCTAGAGCTGCACCCATTCAACAACAACAGCAGCAGCAATAGATGCCACTTATACCTCAACAGGCAAAGCACAGTTTATCTTTATTTTTTAATTGTTGTACATCAATCTTGTTTCTCAACTATATTTCTTACATGTTCAATTCTTCACTGTACAGTCCAATTGCTATAATGCTTTTCTTTATTTTTTACTTCAAACAACTACTATTATTAACATTTCTCCTATTTTTGAAATGTTCTAGAATGTAGATTTAAGCCTTCAAATGAAAGTTTGATTCTTCATGACCTAAATGACAGGGTTCTTTTAAAACCACCATTAGACTTCATAAAAATGGGATAAATATATAAACATAGAGGCATGGAAAGTATCTCCTTCTGGTTGCCTTAGGCTCCTCCTGGATATGTTTCTCTAGGATGCATTGCAAGCAAATCTGCCCCAAAACTAGGTGACTTCAAATCATTGTGTTGTATTCGCAATGATTTAGTAATTGAAGCTCAGTTCCTTGATAACAGTATTTGGGACTTAACTAAAATTAAATAGACAAGAGAAGACTTTAGCATATGGATGCTAGATAGTGAGGTATAATCTATTGATCACTTTTGCAGAAGGATAATTGAGATTCTTTTTTTATTTTTCTAGAATTTGACCATGTGAGGCAATTTACAGGTTGGTACATTCCTTGTAAGAACTAGAATAAAAAAGACACCAAGAAGGTTTGCCCTGAGACTGGCCGATCAGACCAATTCCCATGAACCAGATGACTTGGTTATTGATGCCCAAGTACAAAGGATTTCAACAACACTTTTTGATTATTTTGGGGGTCTAGTAAGCATTTCATGGGTAGGAATCTTGTGATGTGACACTTTTCTTGCATGTACTCTTCACTTTTCATTTGCCCATGCAGATGGTTCCATTGTTGAACATTTGTTTCATTGGCATCATGTCTAGTTTACATGGAAGACTCCATCACTTAAATTCAATAGTAAAATTTTCATGAGTGACAAGGTCATACAATGAAAATCATGACTTTTGGGAACCTCTCATTGAACCTATGGATGGATTTTTGAGGTATGATTCTATCTATCAAGAAAGAAAAAATTCTTTAATCATCTTGCTTGCATCTCCCTAGAAGCCTTTTTCACCTTGAGCTATCATTTCTACCATTAGAGGACTATGCTCCCTGCTATTTACCAATGAAATAAATGGTTTTCATTTTAGTTTTGAATATTGTTTACTTTCCTTCATAGTGCGGATTCTAAGGAGTTCCTTAAAAATTCATAGAACAAATTGCAAAAAAATATCAAACAACACCATATTTGCAAAATATGGGACGTACATGCTCTCCTAAGATAAACTGTAGCTACGAATTCCTGACTGTAAAGAAAGAGTACTCAAACAATGGTGGTTCTATCTATTGCATTTTGAAAAGAAGAGATGTATTTTTGGGAACCAGGGCTATAGGTTAGAAAACAAGTATAATGTTATTTTGTGTCTAGGCACACAACATGCCCTTTTCCTTAAAGAGACTCATCCTAAAAGCTAGTAAAAGTCAAAATGCAAATTAACACTTTTAATACACAACTTCACAAATGTATAAAATGGGGCTTCTTTTTTAAAATATTGGCTCGCATGAATGTTTTGCCACAATTTTTGAAGTCTTGGAAAATACTTCATAATTGAGTACTAGATCATCTATTGCAATCACTTTTACTTCACTTTCCAAAATCAGATTGTTATCTTTAGCATTAGTTTTGCCTCTTTGGTAGCAATCCTTCCAGGTTTTAATATTACTATACATTATACATTTGTTACCAGAAGTTCCAACCTCTTGCAGACTTGCCTAGGAAGACACCACGGATCCTTTGTACTACCCACCAAGGAACACTCAGAACATAGGGTCTAACATGCATGAAAAACTATTTTATTTTCTTGTAAATGGGAGAATTTTTTTTCCCTTTAATTAGGATTGTTGTTTGGAGATTGCAGTGTGGAAGAGTGTGCTCGTTACTCGTCCTTAAATGTATATCTACCATGTAATGTTGATAATGTGATAGCTATGCATGTAAAAACTTATATTGACTAGAATGTGCTAGAGAATAAAGCAGTTCTATTGTCTATCCATTCAATATTTGGTGCACCCTTCCAATTTACTCAAATTTTTCATTTTCAAGAACTAAATAGGCTCTGTGGAGTCGATAGAACCTGTGACTTTGTAAAGGTAAACAATTTCTCCTATGGTTAAATTTAGAGACTATTAATGTACTAGTTTCATCATAGATTAGAGGTTCACATCAACTTAATTCTCATTGGTGAAAAAATGATATATACACAGATCAACATCGAAGTGCTTGAAGATTGCTCATTACTAGTTAACTACTGTCTCTAAAAATTTGTCATGAAAGTATATTTCTTTGAGAATTGATTTGTTATATATGATTTGTAAGGAGATTTCATGAAGATGACTTTTGCAAATGATTCTTTTGATGCAATATATGCAATTAAGTCTACTTATCATGCCCCAGATCTAGTAAGTATGCAAAATTTATCCATTGATTAAGATATGCAAATTTGCATTTTTGCAATTTATGCTTCATCATGAAATGTTTTTTTGTAACTGACTAAGAACTTGACATAAGTGTCTCATTTAGTTGTTATAGTATTCTTCACTTGTATGCCTTATTCTCAATACTCACAAACTTTATGTAACCAATGAGTAAGGTTGACTGATATAAAGAGATAAGAAGAGTACTTAAGCCTGGTCAACTATTTGCAACATATGAGTGGTGTATGACTGACTCTTTTGATTCAAAGAATGAAGAACACCAAAAGATTAAGGTTTGGACCCACCCAAAAGAAGTCTGTCTGTGTATTAAATTATGAAAGAACCATATAGAGTTCAAGCATAGTACTTGCATAAGAAACTAGTATATCTGATTTTTGTTGTGTTGTAATTATTAAATGACAAGCAGAGATTGAACATGGGGATGGGTTATTTGACATCTGTATCCAATCTTCTAAACTTGATGTGTGTTGGATGGTTATTGTAGAGTTGAATACTCCATTGGAAGATATGGGACAGATGAGAGGTTCACAAATCCATTTGATAGCCATTTTGATTTAATGAATTTCATTCAAGATCGTGTTCTTTTGGATTTGGACATTTAGAGTGGCTCTTAGACATTATCAAATAGAAGGGTTGAAACTAATCATATCTAAGTTATATTGGATCATGCTTTGTTTCTCCTAAATGGTTAATGTCTAATGTGTGCTCTCTTTTATCTCTCTCATTGACTCTAACCACTTCCCCATTGTTTTCTAGTTGGAGATCTTGGGAAGGTCATCCCTTTCCACTTTGAAAAGATGTGGCTAAAGCTCCCTGATCGCAAAAATAGGTTAAAGGTAGCTAGAGAATCAATACTAATGATACTACAATGTATAGATAAGTCAAGAAACTTAGCTTTGTGAAACCCGACATGAAGAAATGGAATAAATCATCCTTTGATCACATTTTTTTGGGAATAAGGATTCTCCTCTAAAGGTGCTGAAAAATGTTCAAAGCTCCATCCAATCCAATGGTTATAATGATTAGATCAAAGACCAGGAGGATAGTCTCCTTGCTCATTTACTTAACATTATTCAAAGGAGGAGGAATTCTGGAATCAGAGGTCATGAACTATCTAGTTGTAGTGTGTGGATTAAAATACCATGTTTTTTCATCTCTCTACCTTCATAGAGCTTCTAACAAGATATCAAAAACCTTTAAGAATGGTTAGTTATTGGATAAAGAGGGATAAATTATTGTGGTGGCTTGTGACTTCTCTAATTTTTTTTGGAGGAAGGTTTTCAGGATGCTGTTGTGAGAAGAGCTTTCTTAATTTTATTCCTAAGCTTGTTGATGATGACTGCAATAGAATATTGGTTGCTATCCCTGTGGAAAATGAGATAAAGAGAGTTTTTTTCTCCTTTGAAGGTGACAAATCTTCTAGCCTCGAGCATTTTCTCTTGTTGTTATCATGCTCAGGAATGTTTCAGACATGATTAAGGAATTCTTTGGTAGTTGACATGTCCTTAAAGAGCATAATTCCATATTCACTATACTTATTCCAAAAACCTTGGGTCTTAATTCCTTTAACAAGTTTTCTTATAAGTCTTTTTAATTTAGTTTATAAAATCTTTTTGAAAGCTCTAAGAATCCAAGAGGTCCCCTAAGAGATCATGTTGGCCCAACAATCTTGTTTTGTTTCAGGTCACCAAATTTTGGATTCTTTGCTATTGTCCATGAGAATATTCACTCTCATGCATGTAATAAGAATTCTAGTCTTTTTCTCATTGTTTTATGTCTCTACAATGCTAAGGAGAATAATAAATTGTTGTTCCTTCTTTTCTTTCGTCTGCCGCTATTAATCACTGGTGCAAGTTAATCTACACTATATATATATATAAATATATATATAATGACTTTTGAGCCAACCAATAATTTTCTATAATGCATTTTTATAGAGAAACATCCTACAACCATCAAATAAAATTGGCTTTAATAGCAGTCCTTTAACATTAGTACCTAAAGATAATGTAATGAATGATGATCACTCTCTATGTAGAAGAAAAAAATCATAACAAGGAATAAACCCCATAGAAATCAGGAAATAGGCCTATTACAACTCAAGATATTATGCATAGAGAAGCTAAGAGAAGACAAAACTAGTAGTCAAACAAGCTAAATCCTAAGGTATAACAAATTATAGACAAGGTGTGATGTTGACCACAAGATGGCATTATATATACTCTCAACTATTGTTATTTATGCCTCAGATGCTTTACCATGGTATTGTGATGATTATATAGCTTCTTGTAAGTTACATTAAAAGAATATTATATCTCAATATTCTGTATTAGAAGCGTGCTCTTTGTTGGAAATGATTGAAATGATCATAAGAAAAGTTGTTGGAATAATATATGGAATTGGTAAAGAATGTCCTTAATCATTGTTTTGTCATTGATGTCAAACTTGCTACTTGCAAGAATGACAATTGCTTTAGTGATTCAAATACTATCAATTAGTTGATTGTCAAGGAGGAGGCCATCAATAAGATGTAACTAGAACACCTAGAGAAAGTTTGAAGTTATGATGTTGTAATGAAGTACAAGGATCAGCTAAGCCATTGATGAAAAAGTGTATTTGATGAAATACTATAAGATACAATGAATGGGCACACTGAAACATATCAAAGATTTAAGGTTTTATCTAAGTCTTTTGTAAAGCTCACCTAAGTTCATTAGAGAGAAGGAGTCGAGCAAGCTAGTAAGAGCCGAGAAAATTCCTAGTTAATGCCAAGTAAACTTTAGATGTCGAGTAAACTTCAGATGCCGAGTAAACTTTAGATGCCAAGTAAACTTCAGATGCCGAGCAAGTTCAAATACCGAGTGACACAGAGTTTATCAAGTGCTGAGTAGGTATAGGTGTCGAGTAACACAGAGGTGCCGAGCACCAGTAACTCAATAATGCCAAGTTGCTGCATTATTTTGGAAATCAAAGATTTGCTAGATCTAAGCCAACAAGGTTGTTATCTAGAAATTTGTGAATTAAAAGGAAGATAAGAATGATAAGCTGGTGGCACAGAACACCATGTAGAATGTTTTTAAGGATACAACTGGCGGAGTTTCTAGAAGTGAACAAGATATGGGGTAGATACATTGTATCCTACCTAATCCATTTTGAAACCCTAAAATTGGAGAGGGAGAATTGAGTGGCAAAGGAAAATAAAATTTCTATTTAAGAAGACATAAGTTAATAAAAAAAGAGAGAGAGGTGGTCAAGCATAAAAGCATGAAGTACTGAAGAAGGCGCTAAGGAGAAGAAAGCACAGGAACTCTATTTGGATAGATGACCACAAGGATGATTGCATTGACAGAATGAGTAAGAGGACTCAAGGAGATGAAGCTTGAGAGGAAGACAAGCAGTCAGAACTGGAGTGATTGAAGCCAAGCATAAGGATTGAACTAAAAGTGTGATCTGAAATCTACAAAGTATGTTGTAAGTTATATCAGATCAAAAGACCATTATCGTTACTTTCTAGCAATTGTAACAATAAGTTTAAATCCTATGGACTTAGGTTGGTTTAATAGCCATAAGATAAATCCTTTAACAGGGTGACATTCCAAGTGAATGTTCTAAAGACCTTTAACCAGGCTCATTCCTAACAGTTTGGTGAAATCCTCTAACAGGGTCACATTTAACAGTGTGTTGTAAGCCTTTAACAAGGCAGGCTTTTAACAGGGCATCACTTCATAAAGTGAGAATCAAGTAGCATGTTACTGGTGGTTTTTCCCAAATTGGATTTCCATGTAAATCATTGTGTCATGTGTTGATCTTTGATGTTTTATCTTTGCATATTGATTTACTGTAACTTGCTTATATGATTGATTTAAGTTTGGATGGATGAAAAGTGTATGGATTCATTAAAATTAGTAAAAAGGTATTAATAGGGCATTTGGAACTTGAATAACTGATTCACCACCCCCCCCACCCCCCCTCTCTATTATTCTAAAGAATTCTAACAATTGGTATCAGAGCCTGACTGCTGATTCAGTTTAAAGGGACTACAAGCAGAAAAGATCAAAATGCCAAAAAGAGAAGTTCCCAAGCTCAACAAAGACAACTTTGTTGCATGGAAAAGTTTGATGAAGCTACATCTTGGATCCATAGGAGATTATGCCAAAAATTTAATTGTCACTAAACATGTAGGTCCAACAAGTGCTCCTACTGCAGAAGACATGAAAAATAAGCAAGAACACAATCAGACAATGCTGGAAATTTCCTTTGCACTCAGCTATGCTGAATTTGATGATATCAAAGGATGTGACACTACATCCAAAATATGGAAAGCCC
Organism: Cupressus sempervirens; assembly: GCA_028749045.1. Classification (NCBI taxonomy): domain Eukaryota; kingdom Viridiplantae; phylum Streptophyta; class Pinopsida; order Cupressales; family Cupressaceae; genus Cupressus; species Cupressus sempervirens. Next base: position 796,127,675 of record CM053793.1, read on the forward strand.
TATCAGAAATCTATGGAGGAGATCAAAATGTATAAAGAGAAAAAAGAGAAAGTCTCAGAGGAAAGTTTGATGACATAAAAATGGAAGAAAATGAGAATGCTGCTCAGTACGGTGCAAGAATAAAGGAAGTGGTAAGTGCAATAAGATGCTTGAGTCATCAACTGGATGAAGATACTGTTAATAGTAAGTTCTTAAGAACCTTGCTCCCTATCTATGCTATTAGAGTATCAGCAATACAAGAGCTAAGATGTATACCAAGAAATAATCTAAGTTTTGAAGGTATAATAGGTAGACTCACTACATTTGAGTTATCTAACTTTGACAACTACAAACCTAAAAATGTTGAACCTACTTTTAAGGCCAAGTTATCAATGAAAGATGTTGAACATGTGAAATCAAAGAAAGGAAGAAAAATGAAGTATGTATCTAGTGACAGTAGCACTGATGAGGAAGATGTAGAACAATTGGAAGCATTGCTCTCTAGAAGATTTCACAGGGGCAAAGGAAAATTCAAAGGTAAGATGCCTATAATTTGTTTCAATTTCAATGAAGTAGGTCATATTGCTGCAAGGTTTCCATAGAAAAAGGATTCCAAGGAAGGAAACAAATACAGAAGAGATGATGACAAGAGAGATTACAAAGAAAAAGGTAAGAAGTGTTATATTATTGAAGAAAATTCTGATGACAATGATGATGAAGTTGTTTATGTAGCCATGAAGGACCAATCTAATGAAGAAGAGCCCATAGCACTGGTAACATGTATAAGCAAGAATGACAGATGGATCATAAACAGTGGATGCTCACATCACATGACAAGAGACAAAAGTAAGTTTGTTAACTTTACTCAGTATGATGGAAATAGTGTTAGATTTGGTAATGATGCTCCATGTCAAATCAAAGGAAAAGGTTCCATTAAGCTCATAGAACAAATTTCATGTGACAATGCATACTATGTTGAAGGATTAAACTACAATTTATTGAGTGTCTCACAGTTAGGCAATAGAGGTTGCAAAGTGGAATTTGGAAACAAAACTGCAAAAATCTATGATACTGATGGTAAACTGATAGGAAAAGGAGATCAAACAAAGAGTAATTTGTTTTACCTTGATATGGATGATGTTTCTTGTTTATTTGCAAAATTTGATGATGAACGGTTATGACATAGAATATTATGTCATGTCAACTTTGACAATCTAGTCAACATCAGTAAAATGAAGAAAGTCAGAGGTTTACCAAAATTGAAGAAGCCTAATAATATCATGTGCAAACAATGTCAGCTAGGAAAGATGACAAAGTCAAGTTTCAAAAGCAAAAACTATACATCTAAAGAGATACTTGAGTTAGTTCACACTGACTTATATGGTCCAATGGAAATACAAAGCTATAGAGGAGATAAATACATAATGCTATTTGTTGATGACTATTCCAGGATGATGACTGTTATGTTCTTAAAACAAAAATCTGATGCTTTTCAAATGTTTAAGTGGTATGTGGCTAGAGTTGAAAAGAAAACTGGAAAAAGCTTGAAATGCCTAAGATCAGATAGAGGTGGTGAATTTACATCAAATAAATTTGAGATATTTTGTAATGATAAAGAAATCAAAAGACAAACATCAGCTCCTAGAACTCCTCCACAGAATGGAATTGCTGAGAGAAGAAATAGATCTGTGATTGATTGTGCCAGAACATTAATGATGGAAAAGATTGTTGCTCTAAAATACTGGAGAGAAGCGGTAAGTGTAGCTGTTCATACACTAAACCGAGTACAAGTCAAGAAAGGTACAAATACAACACCTTTTGAATTATGGTATGGTTACTCACCCAATGTAAAACATTTCAAAGTGTTTGGTTGTAAATGATTTATTCTTAAAGATGCTAGAAATGGAAAATTTGATGCAAAAAGTGATGAAGGCATATTTCTTGATTATTCCACTAGAAGTAAGGCATATAAGTGCTTGAATACTAACAATAACAAAATTGTGGAAAGTGAAAATGTAAATTTTGATGAGCACATAAAAGTTCAAGCTGAAGTACCAAAGAAAATGGAAGAGTATAGAACCTTTGTGTATTCTTATGAAGGAATGACTGTTGATAAGGATGATGTCAATCAAATTGGAACTCAACAAAAAATTTTAGTCTCAGTCGAGTCTCAACTAGTGAATGCTGAGTTGCATTCAGAAGCCGAGTTGCAGAATGAAGGAAATGGACAATCTGATTCTGAAGACAGTACACATAATGAAGAACAACTTGACAAAAAAGTGCATAGTGATCCTAAATCTGGAAGATCAAACATGGAAACAAGGACAAAGCCAAGGTTATCGAAATATGTAAAAAGACATCACTCTGCTGAACAGATAATTGGTGACAAAGATGCAAGACCAATGACAAGGAACAGACTAAGACATGAATCATGTCTAATTAGCAAATCTAAACCCAACACAGTATATGTTGCATTACAAGATGATGACTAGTATAAATCTATGGAAGAAGAAATTGATCAAATAAGAAAAAATAAAACCTAGAGTTTGGTTCCCAGACCAACTGACAAGAATGTGATTGGCACCAAATGGGTATTCAAAAACAAACTAGATGAGAATGGTGAGATTACCAGAAACAAAGGTAGACTAGTATGCAAGGGTTATGCTCAAGAAGAAGGAATAGACTATGGGGAAACATTTGCCCCTATTGATAGAATGGAAGGAGTAAGAACTTTACTTGCATATGTTTCCTACAAAGATTTTAAAGTCTATCAGATGGATGTAAAATTTGCCTTCTTAAATGGTATACTAGAAGAAGAAGTCTACATTGAACAACCAAAAAGATTTGTTGATGAAAACAATAGGGATATGGTGTGTAAGCTACACAAAGCACTCTATGGTTTGAAACAAGCACCTAGAGCATGGTATGAGAGACTTCACAAGTATCTAGTGCAAATTGGATTTGAAAGAACTTATGATAATAGCAACATGTACATCAAAGCAGAAGAAGGTAAAGGCATTATTATATCTAAAATCATTTTGGATGACATAGTGTTTGGTGGTAAGGAAGTACTTTGCAAAGGCTTTGCTGACAAAATGAAACATGAATTTGAGATGTCTATGTTTGGAGAAATCAAATTTTTTGTTGGGTTGCAAGTACATCAACTCAAACATGAAATATTTTTTACACAATCAAAATACATTAGACAAATTCTTAAAATGTTTGGATTGGAGGAATCCAAACCAGTCAGCACACCAATGGCAACACGAAATAAGCTGTCCAAAAATGATGAGTTAGTTGAAGTCAATCAAACAATGTACAGATCCATGATTGGAAAACTACAATATGTTGTACATAGTAGACCAGACATAGCATTAGCAGTTGGAAAAGTGGCTAGGTTCTCTTCTAATCCTAAAGAAAATCATCTCATAGCAGTAAAAAGAATAATGAGATATCTTAAAGGAACTAATAACTTTGGTCTATACTACAAAAAGAATGAAAAAATTGAGCTCAATGCATATACAGATGCAGACTGGGGAGCAAACATTGATGATAGAAAAAGCACAAGTGGAGGTGCATTATTTCTAGGCAAAAGGCTGGTCACCTGGACTAGCAAGAAACAAACATGTACATCCCATTCCACTACAGAGTCGGAATATGTGGCAGCTGCAGTCAATTGCACAAACATTGTATGGCTCACACATCTATTGAATGGAATGAAAGAAGAAGTAAAAAAACCTATGATATTGTATTGTGATAATACAAGTTCTATAAACATATCAAAAAATCTAGTGATGCATGAAAAAACCAAGCATATTGCAATCAAGTATCATTATGTTAGAGAATTGGTAGAAGAAAAACAAGTAAAGTTGGAATACATTCACACAAAGGAAAAAACCACAGACATCTTCACCAAAACATTGCCCAAGGATGCCTATGAATATCTTAGAGGCAAGTTGGGGGTAATACCCCTAACTTAAGCAGTTTAAGGCAACAAGGAAGCTGCCCTGCATCAACAGGAATAAATCATTGAAATATTAACAGGTTGATGCAAAGGATAACAGCAAGAGCAGAAACTCCAAATTAGTCACAAGCATGGTGACAAAGGGAGAAAATCAACAAGAAGCCAAAGCTTATATTTTGCATGATAAAGATGCTACATCTTTGGCATTTATGTCAAAGAGGGAGAAATATACAGAAATCTGATCAATACAAAGAAAAAGGGAGATATATATGAAAGAGGGAGATATATGAGATCAGTAGTAAAAATGCAACAAGACAACATATACAATCTTGGTGGTAACTAAGTTGATTAATTGATTAGTTTGGTTTGCCATCAATGCCAAAGAGGGAGATTGTTGAAAATGATTGAAATGACCATAAGAAAAGTTGTTGGAATAATATATGGAACTGGTAAAGAATGTCCTCAATCATTGTTTTGTCATTGATGTCAAACTTGCTACTTGCAGGAATGACAATTGCTTTAGTGATCCAAATACTATCAATTAGTTGATTGTCAAGGATGAGGCAATCAATAAGATGTAATTAGAACACCTAGAGAAAGGTTGAAGTTATGATGTTGTAATGAAGTACAAGGATCAGCTAAGCCATTGATGAAAAAGTGTATTTGATGACATACTATAAGATACAACGAATGCGCACACTGAAACATATCAAAGATTTAAGGTTTTAGCTAAGTCTTTTGTAAAGCTTAACTAAGTTCATTAGAGAGAAAGAGCTGAGCAAGCTAGTAAGAGCAGAGAAAATTCCTAGTTAATGCCGAGTAAACTTCAGATGTCGAGATGTCGAGTAAACTTCAGGTGCCGAGTAAACTTCAGATGCCGAGCAATTTTAGATGCCGAGTGACATAGAGTTTATCAAGTGCCAAGAAAAACCAAGTGTCAAGCAGGTATAGGTGTCAAGTAACACAGAGGTGTCGAGAACCAATAACTCAATAATGTCAAGTTGCTAGATTATTTTGGAAATCAAAGATTCGCCAGATCTAAGCTGACAAAGTTGTTATCTAGAAATTTGTGAATTAAAAGGAAGATAAGAATGATAAGCTGGTGGCATCGAACACCATGTAGAACATTTTTAAGGATACAACTGGCGAAGTTTCTAGAAGTGAACAAGATATGGGGTAGATACATTGTATCCTACCTAATCCATTTTGAAACCCTAAAATTGGAGAGGGAGAATTGAGTGGCAAAGGTAAATCAGATTTCTATTTAAGAAGACATAAGTTAATGAAAAAAGAGAGCGAGGTGGTCAAGCATAAAAGCATGAAGTACTGAAGAAGGTGCTAAGGAGAAGAAAGCACAGGAACTCTATTTGGATAGATGACCACAAGGATGATTGCATTGGTAGAATGAGTAAGAAGACTCAAGGAGATGAAGCTTGAGAGGAAGACAAGCAATCAAAGCTAAAGTGATTGAAGCCAAGCATAAGGATTGAACTAAAAGAATGATCTGAAATCTGCAAAGTATGTTGTAAGTTATATCAGATCAAAAGACCATTATCATTACTTTCTAGCAATTATAACAGTAAGTTTAAATCCTATGGACTTAGGTTGGTTTAATAGCCATAAGATAAATCCTTTAACAGGGTGACATTCCAAGTGAATGTTCTAAAGACCTTTAACTAGGCCCATTCCTAACAGTTTGGTGAAATCCTCTAACAGGGTCACATTTAATAGTGTGTTGTAAGCCTTTAATAGGGTAGGCTTTTAACAAGGCATCACTTCAGAAGAGTGAGAATCAAGTAACATGTTACTGGTGGTCTTTTCCAAATTGGGTTTCCACGTAAGTCATTGTGTCATGTGTTGATCTTTGATGTTTTATCTTTGCATATTGATTTACTGTAACTTGCTTATATGATTGATTTAAGTTTGGATGGATGAAAAGTGTATGGATTCATTAAAAGTAGTAAAAAGGTATTAATAGGGCATTTGGACCTTGAATAACTAATTCACCCCCCCCCCCCCCCCCCCCCCCCTCTCAGTTATTCTAAAGAATTCTAACAGTTATTTTTAGTTTAAAGACACTGAACTTTTGGTAAAGCTGATTTTGGAAGGAAAAACTTGTAGAATGCATGGATTGTAGCTCATGTCATTGATTATTTGCTAATGATTTATTTCAGCTATTAAAGCCACATTTTCCATCTTCAATAAGTATTCATTTATTACTGCGAGTATTATGATGACTGGAATATGGCATTATAAATACTCTCAACTGTTGTAATTGTAGCCTCAAATGCTTTACCATGGTATTGTGATGATTATATAGCTTCTTGTAAGTTAGCTTCATCCTATTACATTAAAAGAATATTATATCCCAAGACTCTATTTTAAAACTATGTTCTTTTCCATTTATAGTTGTTGAATTGTAGGTAAGACATTTTTGAAATTCAAAACTTGTAGAATGCATGGATCCTACTACATGCCATTGATTATTAGATAATAATTTACTTCAATTATTAAAGCCACATTTTTTTTATCTTCAATGAGCATTCATTTATTAGCAAAAGCAACTGATTTTTAAGAAAACGTTTCCAGTTTTAAGAATTTATTTTCTATTTAATTTTATTGAGAGGACAAGCATGGTTATTTTTTCCACTATGTATTTGGAATAGTTCCTTTTTCAAATTTAATTAAATCTTTTTAGCAATTTCATGTCTATTCCTATTTAAATTCTTGGCAAGTTCAATTTCATTATCCATTTATGAATGGAACTATGTTGAACATGCTCTTGATGCAGTATTTTGGACCAACCTTCATACATGTTGGCAACAAACAAGTGGTAGCTCCTACCTACATTGACCCATATAAACTTTTGCAAGATGAAGAGAGATTAACTCAATCTATTTTACCACGTGCTCCATTCACTTTATCTCAATAATTGATGATGGTCTTCCTCAATGGTATAATTTCTTGTTACATTCTCTAATTCTTTTGACTTGTGTTGTACATTTCATCTCACTATCCCTTGCATTGGAGCTTAGATTTTAGAGATATGTCAATTTCATGAACTGTTGCTTTGCTACTTAAAAGGAGATATGCTAATGTTGAGATCAGCATACTTATACCAATTCCCATTTAGTTTTAGTGCCATGTTGATGTAATGACTTAATAGAATTACATATTGAATTAGCTCTATTTTTATTGCAACTATTTGTATGCATTCAACCTTATCTCATCCTGACTCATCTTTATGATGCCTTCAACCAGCTCTATGTCTTCCAACCTTGCCCTGGCATTTCCTTTAACTTATAAGCAAATCATTGTGACATCAATGAAAAAAACACTAATCAATAATCTTTTCAATGACAATATTCCAACAAGATCTTTCCACATTTCATCTAGAATTTAAGAAAATGCACTGCAAAAGTGCACTCAATTTTTTTTCTTTTGCATCAAGTGCAACTTGTGTAAAATATTTTTGTCACAGACTCATTACAAGTCTCTTTTTGTTGAAATTTTAGCATGAATATAAAACTAAAAACTAAAAATTATGTGAATACTTCTCATTCTTTTGTCACTATTGTTCTACAGCTCAGCAAGAGTTGCTTGAACAAACAAAAAGGGCAAACAATTAGTTGAAGTTAAATGCTGATGATGAAAAAATCGCAATTTTTTTTAATAGGTATATTCCTTACTAATGACTGGTTTGTTCATTTGAATAATTTTAATTGGGGTTGGCTTGGTATACACTACTTTTAAAAAGATTTTTAATAATGCATTTTTTCTTGATGCTAGAAAATGAATATCATGTACTTGTGATTTTCATTTTTGTGTAGGTTGAGGTCATTAGAACTGGAAAAGATAGAGTGTCAAAATAATCTACTTGCACAACATACAGAGAGTAAGTTTTTGGTCTTTTAGATTTTTTTTGTAATTGTTAAGATTAGTCTTGGTATTATGATATATTGCAGATGCATCTAATTGTTGTACGTAAGGCAGAGATTTACTTATGTGACAAAACCTTCCATTATGTTTTCATTGTTAGATTTGGATCTCAAAAATGAGGTGAAGAGACTTTAGTCATTTCTATCTAGAAGGTTGATGCAAATACGTTTACACAACCGACAAGTTGCAAATATCTCATGGATTGTGGAAATCTACTAGTTCTTAAATAGCCATGTTTTCAACAGATACCATTTGATGAGAAGATGACTTCATTCTCTGTGATTCGAAAGAAGACCCTGTTTCAAAAGCATAGAGAAGAAGATTTAATCTACTTATCACTAGATATATATATGTTATATAAATAAATTTACAGGTACAACAGGTCTCATGATGAACTCTAAACTAAATATGTGCTAAAGCTATTGGGCTCTATTGGTTGCACACTTGAGAAGAACTCCTATTTACTAGCCTAAGGTATTATAAAGGGATAGAAGCCTAAGGTATTGTAAAGGGATAGAAATATGGGACCCTCCAATGGTAGTGTAGGTCATTATGAGTAGGTTTTACACATCAATCTATAACTTTTCTTATACAACAAAAGTATAATGGATTTATAAAGGATATGGTTCTACACTTTTGGAGTGTTGTCATTTTGTATATATATTTGGAATATCCCTTGAAAGTTACTTTTTTGGCGCAATAACTAAATCCAATATTTTTAATGGATCACAGGTGTTGGGGTCCTAGCTCTAGGCCTTCTGATTAGTAAAATGTTGAGAGCATAAACTATAATGTATTAGTGTGTATTATACGCATAGTGAATAATAAAGGAGGGAATTGAACCCTCCCTGAGGCTCACACTTGTTGAGGTCCACTTCAGAAATGGCCCTTCCTATGAAATTGCTATCGAAGACCTTTCTAATGAGATAATGTGTTATGAGCTATTCATCAGTGGGATGGAACATGAATCTAGGAGGTAGTTGTGCATCACCCATATCATGACTGTAACTAAAGTTAAGAGCCTCTATTATTGAATTCTCTTCCCTATCACCCATATTCATTTCCTTTTCTATTCATGCTTCACATGGGAGTCTTTTTATATGATGATTTATTGTCAATCATGTCCATTTGCTACCAAACTATTCATATTCTAAAAATTTGAGATGCTAGAACTTTTGTGGATGTCCAAGCCATCAGAACATATTGTAGGGAGGATGAAAAACTTATTCTCAACTGTCAAACTCAATCAAGTGATACAAATTGTAGAATCTTAACATATGCTTGTTCAAATTCTGTATCTCATAAATGATTTCCTTTTAGCGTATAACTTGTTGTGCATAGTTGCCAAGTTTGCTTATTGTATTGGGCATATTAATGAAGAAGAATATTAGTTACTATCGGTTTTTATGATAGTTTGATTAGTTACTGTCGATATTTTTTAGGCATTCTATAAAACAGTTCACATCCCTGCATATGATATGACATTTTGCATGCATCCTGCACTCTCTCATCCGGCTGATGATGGATTACGGAGAGTGATCTGAAATGATGATGCTAAAAAATACACACAATCAAATCCAAAATGAACTTGCATTACAAATGGATTGTGGAAATCTGATATTGTTAATTTTGCATGCATGTCTACCAGGACAATCACAACTTAAACATACAAATGTATATGTTTAAGTTGTGATTGTCCTGGTAGACATACATGCAAATTAACAATATCAGATTTCCACAATCCATTTGTAATGCAAGTTTGTTTTGGATTTGATTGTGTGTGATTTTTAGCATCATCATTTTAGATCACTCTCCATAATCCATCATCAACTAGATGAGAGAGTGCAGGATGCATGCAAAATTTCATATCATACGTAGGGATGTGAACTATTTTATAGAATGCCTAAAAAAAAATTTACACCCAGGCATTGGTAGAAATTTCTACCTTCATTAGTCAAAATTTCTACCTTCATTGGTCAAAATTTTTGACCTTCATTGGTTGAAATTTCTACCTTCATTGGTCAAAATTTTCTACCTTCATTGGTTGAAATTTCTACCTTCATTGGTCAAAATTTTCTACCTTCATTGGTCAAAATTTCTACCTTTATTGGTCAAAATTTTCTACCTTCATTGGTCAAAATTTCTACCTTTATTGGTCAAAATTTTCTTCCTTCATTGGTTGAAATTTCTACCTTCATTGGTCAAAAGTTTCTAACTTCATTGGTCAAAATTTTGACCAATTCCTGGCAGAACTTGCACCATGGTTATGGAAGTTTTTTGACCAATGTATTGGTCAAAATTTTGATCAACCAACAGGTTGGTCAAAATTTAAACTGGAAAATTTTTGACCAATGGGTTGGTCGAATTTGGTCAAAGTTTGGTAAAAAATTGGGTCAAAATTTTGACCAATAATGGTCAAAAAATGGTCTCAAATGTACTAGTGATCCTTATCTTTAAAGAATCAAAATCTAACCTTATGTCAACTTGAAAATAGTTTACATAGGTGTTTGTGCAATCACAAACAAATATGTCTAATCAATGATGCTTGGCACTTGAAGTTATTGATTCTCGACACATACTATAATTCTATCTCTCACGTAGCACCTAAACTACTTGGCATCTACTATTTACTTGGCACTTGAATCACTTGGCATGGTCTATCTGCTTGGCACTTGAGTGACTTGGCACTCATTGACTCGACATGTATTACTAGTTTGGCATAAATTGAGTAAATGTCTTAAGTGTGTTGAGATTCAATTGTCAAAACCAATTTGAGATCAAAATTTCTTAAATTTTCATCTCCTCCATAGATATCTTTTAGTTTGTTCAAAATTTCATTAGCAATTTTGTAGTCCTTTACCTCATCAAATTTAGCATAACGGAGAGCAGATGCAATATCAATCATCATGATGTTATGATTCTTCTTTTTAGCAATATCTTCAATAGATAATGTTCTAGTGGGATTCTTAAATATAGCATCAAGATATTTGCAACTTGAATCACTAATGGTCACCAGATGTACCCTCATAAGTGCTTGCCATGCTGCAAAATTGTCTCTGTTCAACTTGGAAATTTTAGTTTTGTAAGACATCATAATCTTTAGCTCAGGTCCTTGAAACCTTCTCTACAAGCACAAAAAGCTCTCATACCAACTTTTGGAAATATATAAGTAATTGAGAGAGGAGGGGTGAATTAGTTAGCACTAAAATGAATTCTAGATCCCTTAGATGTTAGTATAGAAATGCAAACATAAAACTGAATATTGTTGAGGCTCAATAAACACACTTAAAATGTTGTAACTTGGTAATAACTGAATTATCTTTGTAAATGATTAACATATAAACTTTTAGATGATTTATGTGATTACCATTACTTTAACTGAGTTGTAAACATATAAGAGAAACTAACATGAACATAGTATATACCAAGATTTAACATGGAAACCCAATTTGGGAAAAATCACCAATTGAAATTGGTTACTATTTTCACTCTTTTGAAGTGAGCCCTGTTAGGAGCCAACCTTGTTAAAGGTTAGAAAACACACTATTAGGTGTGACCCTATTAGAGGATTTAATCACCCTATTAGGAGTGGCGCACCTTGTTAGAGGTCTTTAGACAATTCAATAGAACTGCCACCTTGTTAGAGGAATTGCAAATAGCTATTAAACCAACTCTATTAAGAGCTTTAGATCACTGCTACAATGGTTAGAGAGTAAAAATGAGATGACCTAATCTAAATGCAACTAATTTAATGATTACAAATCTCTATTTTGGCTTGTACTTAATCCTTCCTGACTGAATATAGCTTTGCTACTCCACAAGGATATTTTTCTTATCCTTCAAATTTGCTTCCTCTTCTCATCATTAAATCTTCTATATCATCTTCACACTTTCTCACACACTTTTAAATCACAACTTGACCTTATACTTATATCTTCGACTTTATCAAGTCAGATCAAATACAACTTAGAATAATCAATATTCATTAACTTAGTTGGTTGGAATTAATAGATAAATCAATTAAGTTTAATATGCCAAAATAAGAAAATCCTTTATTAGCCAACCCATCTCGGTAGAAATTGACTCAGAAATGATTTCCTTTGTTAACCAACAAAAGCTCAGTTAACACTAAAAACTCATGAAAATCCTTTGGCAACCAAGTAAGCTTGGTTAGCATTGGTTCCATCCAACTTTCCTTCATTAACTAAGTGATCTCAGTTAACACTCACTTTCTACATCTTTTCTGGGATGCGCGAGTGAGCTCGATAGAAAATGCCTTCTAAACTAGGTAAACATAGGAGTGCTCAGTAGATACTGCGAACTATCTTTACTACTTGAGTGAGCTCAACATATACTAATTGATAATGATATGACATTTTCGTAACATCAAAGATAACACACTATTAATCAATTGTATCCAACACTTGTGCTACCAAGTTCTATTTGTCAAATTTCACATTAGGAGATTTAAAAGATCGGTGTCCAAACTTGCCATGTTTAAAAAAAGTACCTTTGAAAATAATATTTTTATCAGAAAAAACTTTCTTACCCTTATCAATCGTAGTCATAGGTTCACCTTAATTTCTTCCTAACTTTTCTTTAGCCTCCAATGCATATTTATAACAATCTTCAATTGAACTAAATTTCAACATTCTTGATTCATACTAAACACTAAATTCCAAACCATTAACATACCTTCCAACTTTTTCTCAAAAGATTCATGATGTTTAGATCTAATTTGTATTTTGTAAAATTCTTTAATATAAGCCTTTAATATAAATCTTCCTTCTTCAGGTTTTGCAATTTCTTGAATAATTCAACTTCATAGTCTTAAGGGATGAATTTATCTTTCAATCTAGAAACCATGGGTTTTCATCTACTAATTGTATGTGTGAATTGTGGCCTCTGTTTAATACACACACTTCAACATGGCCATTGTATGCAGATTCATCTTGGAATGAACATGAGATTGTTCACCCAAGATTTTCCCCGCAAAGTGACCTGTTGCCTTCTATCTAAAGGGATTTTTCTTGTTAATATCCTCAGAATCAAGATGCAAGCAACCAGACCCTCTAAGAATGAAGGATTTGATATGCAACTAATCTATGTGAGAATGCAATATAGTCTATGATGAGATATGCATTTAATCTAAGAACAAGTGAAAGAAACTAGATTAATCATATGCATATTATACTAAATGAAATTAAACTAAGGATGCAAATATATACAAAATATGAGAAAATGTGAGAAAATGTGAGTATGAATTTCAATAGCACTCCGATAGCAATTCAATTCATCCTCTCTTCTTTTTTGAAATGAGGAATTGAGAGCTTCTTAAATAGAATCCAAGAATTGATCAATAGTCAAGATCAATTTGGATGGACGGTTGAGATTAGAAATGAGATTTAGTTAGAATGGAAAGTTTCCTTATGAAAAGGAAGTTAACTAATTTCTTTTGAGTGGAATAAGAAGTTAACTGTTTTAATTCCTTTTATGATTTCGGTCAACTGAGAGTTTCTATTTTTGAACTGAAGAGAAAATATTGGAGAAGATATTTGATTTAAGGAAATTAAATATGACCTCATAATTGAGTATTCTAAATTGAATAATTAAATTCAACAATTAGAATGAGAAAATTTAATTAAATCAAATATATTTAATTTCTTTGTACATTAGCTGAAAAAGTAATTTAATTTAATTAATATATAAACACTTATAATTTAATTTAATTTAATTTAATCAATAGGTTTAATATATCTAATTTGAGTCAATACGTAGGAATTAAATAATAAGTATGATGAATGTAGATTAGGGTTTTCTACATTTGACAATTAAGTCAAGTAGTGAAAATCAGAACAAGAATTTGCCTAATGAAATAGGACTTTAGCAATCATCAGGATAGACCAGAACTGGTATCATGGAAATGAGCCAATTTTGGGGTATTACATTTTTCCCCTCTTTGAATGAATGTGCAAGAAACGCGTTCAATTCAAAGAAAATCAAAAAGCATGATGTGAAGATGAGATTGGTTTTGAAGTTGATGATACAAAGACCAATTGATAAGCTTTTAAGGACCATCTCTAGAATAGAGCTTAATCCCAAGGAATCCAAGAAGAATACCTAGATACCTAAAATTGATAAGCATTTTAAAGGTTTCCTTCAGAACAAAGTTTAACCTTTAAGGATCCAGATAGAACATCTAGATACCTGAGATTGATAGCATTTAAAAGATTATCTCTAGAACAGATCTTAATCTTTAAGGATCCAAATAGAACACCTAGATACCCGAGATTGAAAGCATTTAAAAGATTATCTCTAGAACAGAGCTTAATCTTTAAGGATCTAGATAGAACACCTAGATACCTGAGATTGAAAGCATTTAAAGGATTATCTCCAGAATAGAGCTTAACCTTTAAGGATCCAGATAGAACATCTAGATACCTGAGATTGAAAGCATTTAAAAGATTATCTCCAGAACAAAGCTTAACCTTTAAGGATCCAAATAGAACACCTCGATACCTGAGATTGAAAGCATTTAAAATATTACCTCTAGAATGGAGCTTAGTCTTTAAGGATCTAGATAGAACACCTAGATACCTAAGATTGAAAGAATTTAAAAGATTATCTCCAGAACGAAGCTTAATCTTTAAGGATCCAAATAGAACACCTAGATACCTAAGATTGAAAGTATTTAAAAGATTATCTCTAGAACAGAGCTTAACCTTTAAGGATCTAGATAGAACATCTAGATACCTGAGATCAATAAAAGATATCAAGATCAAATTATAAGTCATAGAATCATCCCCAAAATGAAGCTTGATCCTTAGGAGTCAGGGTTTAGACTATCCCAATACCTGTCCATCAAACTCTGAGATGAGTTTTTATAAGATTAATCAGTTGATGAAAAGATAAGATAGATAACAAAGATGCTAGATAGGAGGAAGCAAGATGCCTCGAGTGATGAGATGCCCCAAGTGACGAGGACATAAGATAGGAACAAGATGTCCCAAGCGATGAAGATTTAGATCGATTTGAAATGCAAGTTCAATGATGTAATCATCCTGCTCCCTCGGGAGTGAAATCGAAAGATGACACACCAAAAGTATGATGTAAGGAGAATGATGAAAGATACAGAAGAAATCCAAGGTTTAGCAAAATATAGAAGAGATCAGAACAATCAAGAGAAAATATGAAGAGATCAGAATGATCTAAAGAAATATGAAGAGATTGGAATGATCTGAAGAATATTAGAAGTCAATCTAAAGTGATTTTGAGGTCCAAAAGACCAAGTTTGAACAATAGTTGACTAGAGTTGACTTTTTCAGGAATTAATTTGAAAATTTGAAGAATTTTGAGTTGAAAAGATTCCAAGAATTGCAAAGTATGAGAAAAATTTGGACCACACAAGTGTTCAATCATGTCGGTCCCAAAATTTTAAAATGCATTTTTTAGCAACTTAGGTGTGTCAGATTTCGAATTTGGTCCCGAAAATGAATTCAGAGTAGCCAAAGTAGCCAAGAGAGTGATTAATTGATCATTTGTGCAGTCGTGAAGAACATGATGCTTTGAAGAAGCCAACAATTCCTCATCAAAAAGGATGGGAATAGAGTTGCAATTGAATCATGTGCTTATGCAAGTGAAGTATGTAATGCAAGACTATGTTAAATGCAGCCCTAGGTCTGGTTACTGAGCCTCGACAATTTATCATCACTGGATATAGAACAAAGCTCATATGTTATACAATTGTCACTAACATTGCAATCATGGGAATATGAATAGACCATATGTTATAGGTTTTTTGGGATTAATTGTAAGCATTCAAGGCACAAGAAGCCAAAATGACTAGAACATTTGTCCCTTTTAATGTAGCAAGTTAACATAAGCATAAAAGCATAAACGCTAGGATGCCCTGAATGTTGCTTGCATGACAGGCACACCAAATACACAAAATATTCTTCTCATGCTTAGTATTCAGTAAGTATTTTGTCCGCAATGACCCTTGCATTTGTAGCCTAAGACAGAAATGTGCTAGGTATACTTGCAGTGACCTATACATTCACTTAAGAGGATGAGTATCAGTATATATGTAGCATGAAGAGTTCACTCCAACAGACAAGGAGAAGTACCAATGTTATTGATGTACTCATATAAAAGGAGTTGAGGTACACGACCATCTAATATGAGATGGAGGCTCTTATAGTGGACAACCCTTTTATAGGAATAGATCAAATTATTGGAACTAAACCATAGACAGAAAGCAAAGAAAAGATCATGCCCCTAGTCATTACTTCTCTAGTCAAAGATGACATCATCGAGTTGCTCGAGGAGATATGATAAAGAAAATCAAAGCAATAAAGCAAATGCTCAGCATATCCAAAAAAGTATATCATTTTTGAGTTCAATGTTTTTGTGTTATAGGATTGATGTCAAGTGTCAATGTTTAGAACATGTTTGAAAGAAGTCTCTTCAGTAGGGTGACAATAGTAGACAAACACAGCCATAATGACTGGTGACTAAAGTCAAAGAGGAATCTTTAGCAAGAAGAACTTGAGTAAGACTAAGTGATAGTAGACAAACACAGCCAGGATGACTAGTGACTAATGCAAAAGAGATCTTCCATAAAGGAATCTAGAGATGTGACCCCAGCAACAGTAGGCAAACATAGCTAAAACAATTGGTGACTATTGCAAAAGAGATTCTATGAGGAGAATCTTGAAAAGAGTGACACTGGCAATAGCAGGCAAACATAGCCAGAACGATTGGTGACTATCACAAAAGAGATTCTATGAGGAGAATCTTGAAAGGATGTGTTTCAAGATGGAGCATTGGAAACAAGAGACACTTGTTTACCAGGTTTTCACCTTCTTAGCACTTTTTTTATTTTTCAATTTTTTTGTTATTTTCTTTTTTTGATTTTTTTTTTTGTATTTTTGAGATTTTTCACTTTGTTTGGTATTACCAAGGTGCCTATTGCTAGGTTTTCACTAGGGTAACAATTTTTTTCAGGACTTTTTCAATTTTTAGATATTTTCAAATTTTTAGAACTTTGTCAGAGATTACTAGCTCTCAAGAAGGATTACCTTAATTTTGTTGCAGTGTCTAGAAAGGTGTAGTACAATATGTAGTAGCAAGCTAGTGGATAAATGGAGATGGATAGGCAAGGAGTATGAAGTGGTGAATGTTACCCTCAAGGAAAGCCTTCACAAGATTACCCAAGCTAGGAAAAGGATACAACAATATAAGCTCATGGTGTAATGAAGGGTATTATGTAAGTAATCCAAGAAAATGACCATGTCAAGAGATTGCTAAGAACTAGGTTTTCTTCTTTCTTTCATTGATCAAGACCAAAGGGTTAACTGAATAGGACAGAAATGTTTGTTATGGAGGTTATGAGTGAATGACTTCAAGAATGAGGGCATCTAAAGGATACGCAAGATCATGATAGGATGTCATGGATGGAAGAATTATGCATGACATCTATTTACCAAGTTTTCATCATGGTACTTATCCAAGGTACCACAAGAAGTGGTTTTCACCATAGGACGAATTTATTTTTCTTTACTTTTGCTACCAAGGCGCCTATTTCCAGGTTTTCACCGAGGCACTTTTTTTTTTTTTTTTTTGGATTTTTATAGTTTTTGAAAAGAATTCAAGCCTTTCTCAAGTTATATAGCATTCCTATAAGAAAGATAAGATATGATAAGCCAAAGTCATAGCAAGGTACACTCAAAGATGTTGATAAGGTAATGGAAGGGATATAGGAAAATGAGAGGTAGATGGAGGATAAGGTTGTTGGTTTTGGAAGACTGAAACAAGCAAGGATGGCAAGCAGGCATAAGATTTAGAGGATCTCATGAGGGTGGATGAGATATTAGGAAAGATCAACATTGACACACACCTTGAAGGGTAGTGGAATGATGGAGGAAATATGGATGAAATAGATTGAGGCTTAGATATATGAGGTAGCAAAGCCATTTTGGAGAGGGGTGGAGTAGAAGGTTTTGAAACCTTTTTAGGAAGATGTTGGGAAGGAGATGGAGTGGAAACCTTTGGAAGCTTGAATGTCAACTTTGATTTGTTTTCAATATTCAAGTCCTTCAAAAGAGACTTGGGAATCCATATAGCTTCTAATTTTTCATTAGATGCTTTGGAACACATTTCTTCAATAATAGATTTAAGAACCCACACTTTCCTTGGTTGAGCTCTTTGACTAGTGGACCTTTGCAGTCTCTTTTGTGTATTTTCCTTTGTGACATTCACATGTTAATTAGAGGAGACAGTGAACTTTTGAGGATGGATTCATGCACTTGTGTTTGAATTGATCATCCAAATTACTTCCAAAGGACTTGGGATTTATGGATGAATGAGGCCAATATGACCAGTTTAGATGGAAAGGTGGATGTGAAGAGTTCAAGTATGTGCATCTTTGTTGATCTTGGGATAAGGTAGGAGGAATGTGTAATGAGTTGAGAGTGGAAGTAGGAGATAGAGGAACATAAGGTCCCAATATGGATGGAAGACTTAAAGGTTTTAGCTTAGATGGATAGGGACCAAGGGTAGATTTAGAAGATGTGAATGGACCATGAGTATGGATATCAACATCTTTAGAGTGAGCAATATGGCCAAAGCCATCAATAGATTTATGAGTAACTGTTATAGGAGCAATACCTTGAGAATAGTTTTGAAGTGAATGTAGTGAGGTAGAAGAAGAGAGTGCACTTTCTTCAAAAGGAATCTTAGGTAGTAGAGGAAAAGTATCCTTCTCTTGGTCTTTAATAGTCTCCTTAGGGATGGTGGAAGGAATATCATGATCTTGCCTAGTAGAGGGGTATGATATGGGAGATGGAGGACTACATGGTTCTTGAGATAGAGGGATGAAATCTTGAGGGATATGCAAGCATTCTTGATCTTGATCTTTAGAATTTTTTAAATCCTCTTGACATGGATCTACTTCTAAGGACAAGGTAGGATGCAGAGTTTGCATGATAGGCTCTTGAAGAGATAGTGAAGTGCTAGTTAGAGTGGGAATAATGGGAGTAGAAATGGATGAAGGTTTTGGATCTTTAGTTTGAGTATTATGGGAGAGGCTTTTAGCCAAGTCAAGATTAGCTTGGGTTTCTTTTAGATTCAACCCTTGAGGGTACACATAGTCAATAGAAAAAGAATTAGGTGCTTTGTTTGGTGGAGGTATGTTGGAAAGCTTAGACACTTTAGAAGGTGATGGCATGTTGGAAAAAGTAGAAGTTTCATTTGAACCATTGCTAGACATGGTTTCATGATGTTGATCCTTCTTGAGAGTAGAATCTATAGTAGATGAGAGCTTATACTTTCAAATTCTACCATTATCAAAGAGATCTTGGATCTTGTTTTTCAGCTCCTTACAATGTGAAGTTTTATGTAAATTATGTCTATGATAGGCACAATAGTTACTCATAAAGGAAACTCCCACCAAAGTGACCTTAGGTAATACAATGAGTTTCTTTTGAAGAAGTTCTTCCAATGTTGATTCATAAGATCTTCCCAAACGGGTGAAATCATGCTTTGGTTTAGGTTCCCAAGGTTTTTCTTCAAAAATATTTCTAGATTTCTTGGGTGTTTGTAGATTTTTTTGAGATGGCTTGGAATCAACATTATAGGAAGGTAAATAATCTCACAAGGAGAATTTATTTGATGATGTGTCATCTTCCTGCTTCAGTCTTTGAAGTTGAGTGTTCATTTATTGGATTTTTTGCTTCATGTTTGCAATAAGTATCTCTTCTTGCTCACTAGGCATATTGGACTTAAAGCATTTTTTGTTAGCCATTGTGATGTCCTAGGTTTAAGTGAACAACCATGCATAAAAGGTTTTAGGTTTAGACTAAGACCATACCTAAAATGTCATCTCTATGTAGATTTTGGACTTTGAGTACTCAAGAACACTAAAAACATCAACAATCCTATCAAGGCTTTCAACTAGGATATACAAAGATCAACTAAAAGGCATCCTCAATATACACAAGGTATATGAGGCCCAAATTTGTAGATGAAAGGAAATAATGCCACATAGCTGAGAGGAGACGGTAACTCAAATCTCCACCTTCACTTCCCAAAGGTATAAAGTTCTTTGGGGCTTAGCCAAGAGTGACAAGATTATACTTCCAAGAGAGGTGTCTTTCAATTCACCTCTCGATATTTATACTCCGCTAGAACATAGGAGTTGAGGTCATCCCAAGGGGTGATGAAATCCCCAAGCAGGCCTCCTAAAAAAAAAAATATAAGTCCACTTATTTCTTGTGCACTCAAGATCACCCAAAGGTGCGAGAGGAGTGAATATGTAAGTGGCCTTAGGGTTTAAACACTTGTTCTTTTCCAATTAATCTTTAGATTTTGTATTCTACTCTTGAAGACACTCATGTTTAGCATGCAAGGTTCTTTCTAACTTACAGCATTGTCAACATAATAAATCAAGAGTTCGTCAACAAAAGTAAATCGAGCGTCGTTAACATAAGAAATAGACAGAGAAAAGATTCAATTCCTTTATGCATTCAAGATTGAATGTATTCATTTTAAGAACCAAAATTCAAATATTTCATCGCAATAGTTCTTTGATCCTTAAGCACTCAAGATTGTGTTGATTAACATACATTCCAAAGAAAATGTGTTCTCTTTAAGGCACTCAAGAGTGTGTTATAGCATTCATTCCAATGAAAAATATGTAGATTTTAATCCATGAAATTCAAGATTGAGTTTATATCACATTCATTCAAATGAAAGATTTGTCAATTTATTAAGACATTCAAGATTGAATTTGATTGTTTTAGATTTGAAGGCATTCAAGAGTGTGTTTGGATTTTAAATTTAATTGCAACATTTATTCAAAGAAAAATGATTAATCATTCAAGTTCATTCCTTTCTAATTTAAAATCCTCTCATATCCTTCATTGTCACTTTCCACATACCTGCAATAAAAAAGTTTGATTAAAACTCAAAGATTTGCATCATGAATTAATGTTTTAATGAAAAAGCTTTTAAAAAAATATTTAAAATGAATTTATAATCATAAAAATCTTAAACTTTTAATATGACCTCTTGAAAGTGTCTTAAATTCGCAATAAAAATTTCAGATCAAAATGTTGAGATTTATCTCATAAATTAATTGTTTTATGGAAAACCATAAAAAAATTATTAAAAATAAATTTTTGATCTTAAAAATCTGCAATTTTTATTGGGGTATTGTGACATTATCTTAAACTTTCAATAAAAATTTTAGATTTTAATTCAATTATTTTCAAGATAAATTAATTTTTTAATGAAAAATCATTAAAGAATTACTAAAAATTCAATTTTGATCCAAACATTCTGGTCTTTTTATTTTACACGCCAGCCATTACCATGAACTTGCAGAAAAATTTTTTAGATCAAAACATGTTGGTTTACTTGCTCAAATAATTCATAGATGACAAAATTATTTTAAAAATATATAAAATAGAGCTTTAATCAAAAAAATCTGAAATTTTTCATGTGATTTTTTCCTATTGTCTAAAACTTTCAGTAAAAATTTCATATCAAAATTCATTAATTTGGTCTACTTTTTATGATTTTTATGAAAAATCATAAAAAGAATTTTGATGAATTTTTTTATTTTTAAATTTTAGAACATGAGAAGGAAGAAGAAGAAGATGAGAAATAGGAGAAGATTAAGACAAAGAAGAGGAAGAGGTTTCTCAAATGCTCATTTGCTCATGATTATGGGATGTGTTCTCAAAGTGTCTCACAACCTGCAACAATTCAAACCTGCAAGACAAGATATAAACAAAATAAAATAAAATGCAAAATAAGAAGAATGAGGCTAGAAAGTTGATTTCTCGGCCCCGCGGTGGGCGCCAGAAATGTATGCATGAATTGTGGCCTTTGTTTAACACACACACACTTCAACATGGTCATTGTATGTGGATTCATCCTAGAATGAACATGAGATTGTTCACCCAATTCCCTACAAAGCGACCTATTGCCTTCTATCTAAAGGGATTTTGCCTGTTAATATCCTCAGAATCAAGGTGCAAGCAACCAAACTCTCTAAGAATGAAGGATTTGATATGCAACTAATCTATGTGAGAATGCAATATAGTCTATGATGAGATATGCATTTAATCTAAGAACAAGTGAAGGAAACTAGATTAATCATATGCATATTAGACTAAATAAAATTAAAGTAAGGATGCAAATATATGCAAAATATGAGCAAATGTGAGGAAATGTGAGTATGAATTTCAACAGCACTTCGATAGCAATTCAATTCATCCTCTCTTCTTTTTTGAAATGAGGAATTGAGAGCTTCTTAAATAAAATCCAAGAATTGATCAATGGTCAAGATCAATTTGGATGGACGGTCGAGATTAGAAATGAGATTCAGTTAGAATGGAAAGTTTCCTTATGAAAAGGAAGTTAACTAATTTCTTTTGAGTGGAATAAGAAGTTAACTATTTTAATTCCTTTTATGATTTCAGTCAACTAAGAGTTTCCATTTTTGAACCGAAGAGAAAATATTGGAGAAGATATTTGATTTAAGGAAATTAAATATGACCTCATAATTGAGTATTCTAAATTGAATAATTAAATTCAACAATTAGAATGAGAATATTTAATTAAATCAAATATATTTAATTTCTTTGTACATTAGCTAAAAAAGTAATTTAATTTAATTAAAGTATAAACACTTATAATTAAATTAAATTTAATCAAAAGGTTTAATGTAGGTAATTTGAGTCAATACTTAGGAATTAAATAATAAGTATGATGAATGTAGATTAGGGTTTTCTGCATTTGACAATTAAGTCAAGTAGCGAATATCAGAACAATAATTTGCCTAATGAAATAGGACTTTAGCAATTATTAGGATAGACTAGAATTGGTATCATGGCAATGAGCCAATTTTGGGGTATTACACTAATCTTCAATTCATCATTATCTTCTTTATCCTTCTGTAATTTTTTCCACCAAAAGGTAGCATTTCCTTTGAACTTAGTTTGTTATATCCCAACTCTCTATAGATCTACATTTTAGTCCAATTTATCAATTCTTTATGATACAAAGAAATAGAATAATTTGAGACTTTCATTCTATGACTCTTACTAACTTGTGCCATAGCCTTTGACAATCTTTGTTCTTCTGCAATGATCTCTACTTTAGATACTTCAAGATCTTCAAAATCTTCCACATATTCTTCTAGAATTTCATGATTCCTTTTAAATCCATTCAAGACATTTTGAAATTTCATTCCTCATTTCAGCCTTAAATTATCCAAACATACTCACCAACCTCCTAGGGTTCATTATTCTATGTGGCATACTAATTTACAACAATGTGCAACTGCCTCATATTTTGGCTATTTGTCCACCAAAAAGGATCAACAAGTCTATAGTAGGATTCCAAAAAAAACTTGAATAAGTCCTCTATAATTATGATCATGAACTCTAATCTGCCACCTCACAATGAAGGGTTCAAGTCTTCACAAGCTCTCCAAATTTAACTAAAATCAAATCAACAACTATTAGATCCAACTCCTTTGATAAGTTACAAAAAATATCAACCTATAGCTCAACCATATCAACAATCTTCAGCTCTAATAATTCTAATTAGATCAAACCTCTCTCTAATAAGATCCACCTCCAGATCATATAACCTTCAACTCTAATACTGTCTAATGTAGCACAAGGCAGGTGTACATCTAAAGGAGATAACCAAGCCACACAAAAATACAACACAATAGAACATAACAAGATATAACTATCAATAAGATTATTATAAACAAGAGATCTTTTTATACAACATTAAATATTGATTGATAATATAGCTCACATTACAAAATGATAAGCAACATGCTAAGCTATAAGGCCTTCCCAATTATGACCATTTATATTCTATATTATAGACCTTACATATTATTCCAAGCTTCCTCAAGTATCTCCTTAACCACTACTTCCATAATAATCCTTCTAAGACTCAAGGACACTAGATATATAGCCATTATGATACATATGTTGGCTAGAGTTTACAATCTCCAATAGTAGGAAACATGCATTACAATATAGGACTGACCATCAAATAATTAATGACTAAAGACATAATACAAGAGATAATATCATCTAGCCTTAGGTATACATACACACATTACCCAACTACCCAGATCCAAGAGTGCATAAGATAACTCTTAAATACATTAAATCGTTGAATTAAATATCAGGCATCCTATAAAGAACAACACAACAAATCAGCACCCAAGAGGATGAAACTTAACTAGTTTTTTCAATTGTCACTTTAAATTTTGTGCATATAGAATAATGATTCATGATATATCCATAATATGAAGTCAAGCTCATAGAATCTAGAAATGGCAAACAAATGTTTTCCAAATCAAATTGTTAGATAGGTAACTACAAAGAGGAAACAAAAAATATCATTTTTGGGTGATGCAAGATTGTTAATAGCCCATAGATGCTCCACCATCAGATACATAAGAGCATTGGAAAAGAGGAGTTAAATTGGAAAGTTGACTAGCAATATTGTATTCTTCTTATATATGTCATGAATCATTTGTGAATGTATGATAAATAGTGTGGAAACCAAGATCTAAGAGATTCAGTGAAGCACAATAATATAAGATAGAGCCAAATCCTATAATTGATTCATTTGAGAAGAAAAGTAGATATAGATGTGAGGTTTGAACTAAGTCCAACAATGAAATGAGGAAAGAATTGGAGTAGTGGTATAATCATCCAAGATACTAGGATGATGTGTTGAAATTAAATTGACATGTTTCTAGTTTTGAACAAATATATGGCCTTACATATTTCAAAGATGTGTCTCAATTGATATCCACATATTTCTCTATTCAGAAAGTGTTGTAGAGTTAGTATAAGAATTTTTAGGAAAGAAGATCAGATAAATTAATCCACATTAAAAAAAAAGACCTAGTAGTATAAGGCTATATATGGTTAGAGATGTATGTCTAGATTACATGTGTGTGGTAAAGGTAAGAGGTCTCCTCTCCCCTTGGAGTTGATGCACTTACCCTTTAAGAGGGTTTCCTTTTCTTCTCTTCTAAGGAGTGGGCACAAAAGAGACCAGAAGAAGATTATACTCATAGGAGATGCATTGATAGAGTTTGGGTAAGTAAAACCATTGGATTCTCATTTTCCCCATTCTACTCAATGATTATTATTCTCTCATAGAATGTTAGGTGTTTGAATAACATCCCTAGAAAAAATGCTATTCATAATCTAGTGGTTGATCATTCTCCTGATATTTTTTTGTATCCAATAGAATAAGCTCTCTATGGAGTCTATGGTCTAATATGCCTCTAGTATTTAGCCTCATTGGTAATCCCAATGTGTTAGGGCTATGGGAATTTCTAGTGGTTTGGCTATCTTTTGGGATCCAAGGAAAATTTCTCACCTTGGTTGGGTGTCTTCTCACACAGCTCTCTCTATGGTGGATTCTTCTTTGGACTCTAGTGAGGTGATCATGATCTTAATAATGTGTATGCCTATTTATTTTGTGTGAAAGGAGGAAATTTTGAGGGTTAAGGTTCATTATATAAAGTGTGGGAGCTATAGAGGATTTACCAGAGACTGATAAAATGGTAATCAAATAATGTTTAGGAAAGACAAGGTGACAATGTTGGTGTCAATGAGTGTGAATAAGATTGATTTAGGAGTAATGATAGCTATGGCATAGAAGGAATCCATGATGAATCCTTGACATGATTGGTTTGTGATAATGAGAAAGAACAATAGGTTTATGAGGTAACACAATTTATGGTTTATGATTGAATAGTGTTTAAGGTTGACCTGTGGTGAAACATGTTGCAAAAAGATTATAGCATGGTTGAGGATTTATTGGCATAATTGAGGATATTTTTTAAAATCATTGTTATGTAATATCTAACATCAAATGGATTAATTGCATTGTACTTATGAAATGTTTTTTTTAATTAAGTGTTTGAGAGGGTTGACCTTATTTTATTTCTACAAGATGGATGACATGTATAAATAAATGTAATATTTGTTGGAGTATAAATGTGTGTGGTGTTGATGTGGAATAAATCTATGCATCTATAGTAGAGTAAGAGGCATAAATAGATTTATATGAGCTTCAATATAAATGATGATGTAGGAGCATCTTGGGTTCTTGGCAATCTTGCATCACCCAAAAAAATCTCCTTTCAGTATGATTGTTGTTATGTTCTATTTGGGTAGTTCTTGGTGTTTCAAATAGTGATTGATCCAATGGCCTTGTTATCTTATGTTATCCTTATGGCGTGATCTTTGTATAATAAAGTTCCTATGTCTATATTTGTAGCTCATTTTGATATTCTCAAATAAAGTTATCTTAAGATTGGTCTAGTCCTATATTTGGTTTCATGCTCTCATGAATAGGGTTGCAAAATTCAACTTGTGATAGAGTTTCATGATATGAAATTCTAATTGATGCATTATTTTATGTTGTTATGCATGTGGTTAACCCTCTTGTGTATTCTCACATTATGATAGATCTGTTTGAGGATGTTCATAAGTATTTGGGTCCTAGCCTATTTGGTTGTAATACATTTCCTTCTGCTTGAGATTTGTAAGATAAAATAAGTTGATTTGTGACTAGAGATATTATATATAACTAGGTTGGTACTCCATTTTTTAGCTAGTGCCAGTACAAAAATGAGAGTTCATAGAATGGCATTTGATTTGTAAATAATCAAGCATGTATACCTGGAATGTAAAACTACATATATGCTGACCAATTGGATGTAATTTTTTGGTTCTATGTAAATATAGATATTGATATAGCCTATTTAGTATATTTGTGTTGTATTTGATTTGGTTTATTCCATTATGGTATTTCTAGCTACAAGATTAAGCATCTCTTTTTAGGGACTTCTTTGATCTTGACTACATCAATTGGTATCAGAGTAGAGATTCATTCCTATGATGATAGATCTACTGTCCTAAGGTTGTAAAGTTGTAATTTTTTTGTTTATGGGGTGGTAGAATTGATGATCTAACCCACATCATCAAATAACTTGTGCAAGGGGGTTGGGAAGAGATTTGTTTCATAGTATTAAGTGTGAAAGTTTAAGATATCTTGAATGGATCAAAGTTTTAAACTTGTGAAGCCCTAGATCTATTGGTTGTGAGGTAGAAAAGTATGGATCTCACTCATAATTGCATATGAATTTCACAAGAGAATAGTTGAAGAATTATTGGCTTGTATGAGTTACTAGTTATGGTTGATGAACCTAATTTTTTAAATTTTTGTTTCTAAGTTTACAAATCTTGGGACTTTGTTGGGATGGAAGAAGGTAGCTCTAATGTAAAACTATTAAATTTCATGAAAGATCAACCCCACAGCTTCCAAGAATCACTTTCATGCAAACATTTTTCATATAATAGAGAAGAAAAAAGATATGGAGGCAAGAATTTCCAGATCCATAGATGAGACATTCTTGATGAGAAAAAAATAGGTTGCTATTACCAAAAGTGAATGAATCCCAAATAAAATTTATAATGAGAGATAGTCCTTATAAAGGAGATCAAAACCCTAACAAGGTCTAACCTAGATTGCATCATAATAATTAATAAAGGAATCAATTATTATATGCCTAAAGTTTAGATTAAGTGAACTAGAGTTAATTAGGAAATATCTAATTACTCTAACACCCCCCCTTAAGATAAACTTAGGGAGTAGCTAAAAACCTAGAAACTACTATTGAAAGTAGAATTAGGTCCCAACAACAAGGCCTGATAAGGTACCCAAGTACAACCAAATCTCTAAAAAGAGGAGAAATGGAGAAAACCACATGGGCAAAACAATACTCCAAAAAGAGATGGAAATAACATTGAAAGAAACTAGTGAAGGACTAAAGAAGCCTCCTAACTAGGGATTGTCCTAGAAGATAGAAACATGATATGATCATAAAGAAAGCTACTGAAACATGTAGAAGTTGTAAATCTGTGTCAAAAGTAACTATTGATTTGAATAACCTCCACTAAAATAAAACTTGACTAGGTATAGAAGATTGTAATCTACATCAAATCAGGAGGCACATAAAGTCAAACAAGTGAGCTTTAAGATACAAATGGCATGAAACACCAAAGCCTAAATAGTTGATCAATCAAACCAAGGAAGCATGAGAAACAACAAAAGAACCCCTGATGTAGACAAGGGTGACGTGACAAGAAACTAGAAAAGTAGGCCAAAAGAACTGCATATCAAGGAACCACAATCAAGATGCACAAAAGAGTACATATGTGTGTACTAAGGTGATCAATCTCAACACATTATGCGGCTAATGTCACAGAAGGGACACTCACTGGACAAAGTAAGATGGAAAACAAAGGCAAAACAACACCCCCCATGGCACTTTATCAAAGTAGTGCATGTATAATAAGGCACAAGATATAAGGAATCCCAAGAATACAATAATTAGCATGAATGTCCTCAGATGACATTGCTTGAATTAGAAGGAAAAACAAGGCAGAACAACTAAAACAAAAATATAGATGCAATATAGAACTTTATCTTAGTGCATTTGCAAGGATTCATACAAATGATGTCTAAATATACTAGAAGAGACATAAGACTAATATAGTAGATAGTACAAGTCATGGTGAATCATCTAAAATAATAAAATTGATCCCCGAACCTAAAAAAACCAAGATATCCACCAGAATGCAAAAAATGAAAAAGACTAAATAGAATTTTCCTAGAGTAGAATTTTGTAAACCAACTAGCATCACTAAAAATTTCTTGGAAAGACCTTTCCAATGATATAATGAATTCCCAAATTGGAGATCGAATTCTCAAGATATGTCTCCAAGAGTGCAAAAAGGAACTCCTAATTTTGATAGCCAAAAGATCCATCAAAAAAGTATCAAAAATCAAAATAAATTGTACCACTATGATGGGTTTAGGACCATCTTTTTGATGATATCTTATTTTTGGAAAAAAAGGTTAGTATGCCCAAGATATGAGAAAAAAATAGAAGGTAGGTCCAAACAGAGCCTAAGGAAGTGATAGGTACATTGATGTAGTGCTGACATGGTACTAACATCAGCAACTGAGGAGCCCAAATTTGATGGAAAAATGGTTGTTGAAGCAAAGAAAGATAAAAAAGACTCCTACTGTAGAAAAAATCTAACCAATAGAAAGCAAGAAAAGATGACAAAAAGGTCACTATCATTGGTAAAAGAGCTAGTGTCAAAGTAAAAATCTAGTGGCCATAATACATTTATTGTCATGGGCCTCAAACAACCACACCTTCACAAAGGTAAAGTCACATAGAAAAAATTGTCCAAGATGGCATAATCATAGTGCTAACTCTAAATCACCACAGGTGCAACTAATCACATGCAGGCACTCTAGATAAAAGTTAAAAACACTATAACTTTAAATCCTGACAAAAAATCACATGAGAGGATCCATAGTAAGGACACATGGTACATTGGCATGGATGGCCAATGACCTTGGGCAGAATGTGGAGGTAAAAATATTATGATTTTTATCAAAAAAAGTGCCAAGGAGATGAAGAAATATGGCATGGAATGGGCTCTTACGCATGTCATGCATTTTGGAGATTTCTTAACCATTATGGCTCTCATCTCTTCTAATAAATCTAGTAGGAGGTCACAATTTTCCAATATTTTCCCAAGACTATGCTAATGACTACAAGAGAAGCCATAATAGATAAATTTCCTAAGAACATAGGGATGCAATCTGTGATTTATTTACTCAAATTGTGCTCCAACTAAATAATATCTTGCCTACATTTGATAAAAAAAATGAAGCCAAAGCCACACTAAAATAACATAGACAAAGTACTAATTTTTGTTCATGAAGGATATGTGACTCCCACTAGTAGTCCAAATTTTGGAATGCCATTGACAAATACACAAGTTGTGAAATCATCAACTTCTAGCTCTAATTGAGGAACAAAGTACATTTAAAGCTATAGGGTCCAAAAAAAGGACGTGAAGAGCACCATGCAAGGTAGGAGGGTTCATGGAGATCTGAAAATGTCCTTCAACTTTTAATGGTCCTATCAAAAGTGCTACCATCAAAGGCCAAGTTGGGCAGCACCATAGAAACCATGTTAGAAATAGGGATTACTGATAGGGGGGCAAACTAGTAATCTACAAACTTTAGTCACCAACTATATATTATTACTTACTTTAAACCATGCATAACAAAGCAATAAAGTAATGTTAAATAGTAATAGTAACAATGCACAAAGATAACTCATAACACCATATTTTGTTAACTAGGGAAACCCTGGCCAAGGGAAAACCCTGGTGGGGATGATACCCACTAGATACTATACTTATCTATAAGTTCCTTGTTAGAGGATGGACCTTGTTATGAGTCAATAAGAAAATTTAGTATAAGAAGTCCCTGTTAGGAGACTTTGAATACCTATTAGGAGATTCCAACCCTATTAGGAGTTGTGGTACAATGTATGCAAGAAGAGCCCACTACCCAAACATGCACTTTCAACTACAAGAAGAACTCCCTACTCAAACTAGTAATTTACTATTTTCTTTATTCCTTAACTAATATATAATCTTCAACTCAATCTTGGATCACTAGATAGGTCATTGAAAACTTTACATATATCACTTTCACAAAAGTTTGCACATCACAATTTGCAATTGACAATTACACAATAGCTCTGCATCTTATCGTAAAATGTCCTTTGCACAAATACCATGCTTTTTCACAAATTTTTGTTGGGTCAACTAAGGCCAAAAACCACTTTTGGAAGTTAGAGTAAACATCTAGGATGTCAGCCCTAATTGGACAAGTAATTGTTTTATAAACAAAACAATTATTTCCTTCAATTCTGCTATCCTACTTCATCAAAACAAGATTATCTCTATTTTGTATAATTTGTACCAACTTTTGAGGTTATAAATGTCATCATCAACATGTATACTATCTCCATGTAACTTCATTAGTCACAATATGACATCAGCAACATCTTATAAACAAAACAAAATACTATATTGTAAACCAAATTCTATACTTAGATAATTTTTTGATTACCAAATACTAAGTATCTTTATTTCTAAGGTTTCCTATGAACATGCACATCATGTGTTGCCATAAATGAAAAAAATTACATATCACTATTAGCCAATTGTCAACAATCTCCCCCTTTGGCATTGATGGCAATAAAATAGAGAAAATTGGCTTAAGTGACAAAAACTTAACATAAACTACATATAAACATGATATCTATTACAACTTGTTCAACTTTACATATGCTCCCCCTTACAATATACTTTACTACTTTTATTCACATTGTATCTCTCCCCCTTTGACATCAATGACATAGGTCAAAATGTCAAGATTATGTCCAAAAAACTATCCAAAAATTGTCAAAACTATTGTCCTTCCTTATGTTGATATGATCTTCATACAATCATCAAAAATAGCCTTCAGACTGTCCATACCTTTGGTCCATATTTCCTTGGTAGACTCATCTGAGGTGAGAATTGCATATAAGGCATATGATGCAATCTCAACTTCATTAATATGTGTATACAAAAAGCTTGAATATGTGTCCTTGACCTTGACATATTCCTCTAATTGTTCTGAACAAAAGATAATTTCAGAGCAATAGATTCTCTGAAGTCAGATGTCCTCTTAAAAATATGTTCTTTTCAAAGTTCCATTTTCCTAATGTCACTATGAATACTAGCAACTTGACCTTCAAAATCATCTCCTTTTCAAGATGGATGCTCAATCTAGCTAGATAAAGCCTCTAGCTCACTCATCTTTAACTCTATCTAACTACTAGTGTCTTTAGTTAGCTTGTATGATAAGGTACACTTAACATACAAATTTTTCTCTTCCTATTGGCATTTCTAAAGTTATTTTATACAAGTAACAAGATTAATGAAGTCATTCCTAATATTCTAATAGATGGTGCTAAAGAAGCTAGCATCATGGGAAATTTGTGCCTTCGCCCCTACAACATTCAATAAATTTGTAAACTCTTAATCAAAATTTTTTAGCACAACTTGTGCTCTTTATTTGGGATATGTTTCAGTGTGCTGAATTGTCAATGTACTATGTAGTCTATCTATCACTTTTATTAATGGTCTCTATAAGATTTTCACTATTTTGTTCTTTTGTATAAGTTCAAATAAGGATGAGATCAGATATGTTTGATCATCATTATCAGTAGCTAAACTAGCAAGAGAGAGCATAGTGGATGAAAAAGATGGTTCAGTCTCATCTGCCCTCTATTTCTTTATTGCTTCTTTTGTTCTTCTCACTTCTTCTTCTTTCTTTTCCTTTTCCTCTTTTTGTCTCTTCTCTTCCAATCTTTTCTTTTCATCTTCCTTAGTTTTCTTTTTCTTCTCTTCATCTGCAGTTATTCTCTTTTCTTCCTCTTCCTTTCTGTTCTTATCTTCCTCAAGAAATTTTTGCTTGGCTTCCTCTATTTTCTTCTTTTCTTCTTCTAATAGCCTTTTCTCTTCCTCAATTTGTCTCAACTTTTCCTCAATATCCTCAGTGTCTGGTTCATTTGGTTTACAACCATCAAGTGGATTGGTATCTCAATGTTAATGGTAACATTGGTTTGATCAATCTGCATAGTGTCACCACTTACTGATACTTCCGAGGTTCTAGGAGCTGGAGGTGATGTTGTCTATGTCAAAATTTGACTGATTGTTGTTGTAGTCTCACTTCTTAACTTATCCTTTTCTCCAATCATAAATATGGATCCTTTTATCCTTTTATCCTCAAGTATGGATCGAGGTTATTCAATAGTTTTTTAATTTGATCTCCATCATCAGTCTTGCAAATGGTTCTGAGCATAGACTTCCGAAGTCCAAGGTCTTCTTACCTTATAGGAGCCTTCTTCTGAATGAGTCTCTAATAGACTTTGTGGTTTATAATGCTCTCAAGGTCCTTTAATTTTAGATTATTTGATACAATATATCATAGTAGATATATCTATCTGATCTTTCTCAAAATCATTGTACAAATCATAAAATGTGTTCATTTGAACAAAGTTACCTTCATTTGCAATCATTTTGGTGATCTTTTCTATCTTTGGCTTCCAGGGTTGCCGAGCTTTGCTTGTTGCTTGCTTAGGTTGAGTCACCTTTTTTTCTTTCTTGGTTTCTTGTTCCTCATCTTCTTCATCACTAGAGTCAATTGTCAACAATGTTTTATGTATCTTTCCTAGTCTTGTGGCTAGTTGTTTCCTCTCTTTGTCTTTGTAGACACTACTTCCACTAATCTTTTAGATTTTCTCTTTGGTTCATTGGGTTGAACATTGGACACTACTGCACATAGAATGCTCTATTTTGATGATGTCTCAACAACTAATACTAATAAAGGTTGTATGTTTAGTATACCTTGATTCATTGTCTATCTTACAACCTTAGATTCACTCTCTATCATTCTGGCCTCTGATAGTTCCTTCTTCATTATAGATTTAACCTTCTTGTGTGATTCCTTCTCCAAGGTTTCTTGATGCGATTACTATGTGATCACATCATATCTGCCAAATCTATATTCATCTTTCTCTTTATCTAAATTTGGCAAAAAATCAATATAACCAACTACTACATCATCATTCAATTTATAGATCAAGGGATCTAGAAATGTCTCTCGAGTTTCCATTACTTGAATATATGTATTATTTGTATAAACTATAATATAGATGTATTCCTTGAATCTGTCCATAATTGTTCGTGAAATTCTAAATCTTTGTTTCATTTCATTCTAAAATGTTCTCATTATTAGGTTGCCACTATCCAATATCTTGTCTATAAGATGCCTTTTGCATACCTCTGTAAAATTCTCCATAGTGCATCATTATGTTTATGACTGATAAGGAAGAAAATCTATTGAGTACATGAAGGAATATGTGATTGATCAATGACTAGAATCTAAGCACACCATTTTTTATCCTTTTGATATTTTCTAGGTTTTCTAGGAGTTTCATTCTTAGTATTTCACTAAGATTCACTTGCTCTTTCTCTACACATATCTTATATCCTTCATAAATGAATCTTGCTGAAAGTTCTTCAATCTTTGAACTTGCACAAACTGAATAAGCAATAATTCTACTTAGAAATCTCACATCATCTTGCTTGATGGTGCTGATCACCATAGCCTTACCATTGTACACTTCCTTAGTATAGCTTTCAACTTTCCTTTTGACCATTTTCTCACTTATAGGTACACTACCTTGTTTCCTAAGACCAGTTACCTCATGAATAAGGTTGGTAGAAATTTCAACTATATTATCTTGCATACACATTTTTCCATCATGTATACTACTTAGTATAATCTGTGTCCATTCATTTGTGTCTAACTCATGATAGAAATGATACTCAAACAAGTCTAATTCCCTTAGATGTTCAAATCTAGGCTTCATAGTCATATCATGGTTGAAAACCAATTCTATATCTTTGCTCATGAATTCACTACCAATCAATTCAAATTTCTATTCAAATAAGTTCCTACATCTTCAAGGTAACCTACATTGTTTGGAGTGATAGAAAATGCTAAGTTAGGGTTTCCTTTGGTAGGTTTTACAAAATCAATATTTAACTTAGGTCTATCCTCATTCTCAACACTATGTACTAATGACATATTCATGATTCTTATCAATTATGATCTTTTATTGAACAAATTTGTGAAAAAATAATAAAATACCTCTTTCCAAAAGTAGGTTTTTCTTCAAAATCACTCTGGCAAGTCACTTTTTAATTCTCTTCACTTTGGATGTGTTTGCAATGAAGTGAAAGTCAATTTTGTACTCCATTTATCCCATCAAATTGAACTTGCATTAATTATGTACTTTGCAAATATGAAAAAGCTATCAATTATGTTATGTACTCAAATAACTGTTCAGAATCATCTATCTAATCTTCAAATGTCACCTAAGGTTTACTATAGCCTCCTTTCATCATGACAAACATCTTCAAGACTTCACATTGCAAAATTCTCTGTAGAAACATACTTTTCATATTCTGATATATAATCAACCTTTACTATAACACTAGTAACTTTGAATTCCTTCATAACTTGTTTAGATGAGATCCAAATTACAAGAGAGCTTAGGTACCATCTAATCATCACTAGATACACCTTTTCCCAACTTCACTACCTCTAATTTGGTTGTTGATTATAGTTCTCCAATTTTGATGCTGTGAACAAGATTAATTCAACTTAATTGAATCAAATTCAACAACTAACTTCGATCTTCCTGTCTCATCATAATCTAACTTTTCTTTTTAGATATCTACTCCTTTCACAAATGCTTCATTAAGTTCTTCTCAAAGTTCACTAACAATGTTTCTTTGTTCCTCATTGTCTCTGTTAGTTTTGGAGTTCCTTTCATGGTTCCTTCTATCATTTCTAATGTTCTTTCCATCATTCCTTTTGTTCCTAGAGTTTCTTCCATTATTTTTTCTATCTCTAAATTTTATGTCCATTCTGTAGTACTTTTCTATGTGTCTAAAGTTGTTGCATAACTAACATATTGGTGCTCTACTTTAGGATTTTGCTAATAATCAAGTGCATGACAATTTTGAGCAATGTGTCCTAAGTTGTTACACTTATAACACACAATCTGTCCTCTATCTTCATAAGATATTCCTTCTCTTGATGTCCTTTCATTAGATCTTCTTCTATCTATAGGGTTAGTATTTTTAGACATTCTACTATTTTTTCTATCATTATCATACTTAGGTTTCCTACAATTAGTTGCATTATGACCCATACCATGACAATTATGACAATAAAAGTCCTTAACATGATTAAATGACTTATTAGTACAATCTCTTTTCATATTCATTACATAAAAAGAACTTACCTTTAAATTCATACCTAGTTGACTTAGGAGTCTCCATTTTCTATTAGATTAGATTCAATTTTGCTAGGATAATTTCTCAAAGTCAACTTTAGATTTGTAATCTTCAATTCATGCTTCAAGATCTTATACTCTATCTTCAACTTTGAATAGCCATCATCACTAGTTCTAGATTCAATAGATTCAGGTTTAGATTTGAGATGTTCAATCTTTTCCTTCAATTGACCAATGTATACTTTGGAGTCTTCATATATGTCCTTTAGCTTATCTCTTTATTTAGTAAGGAGATCAATTTGTTTAAGAGCTTCTTCAAGGTTCTTCATCAACTATTCCATATCCATAAGGTTTTTACTTAATTTTTAAAGCCTTTTTAAAGTAATTGTGCTCTAATACCAATTGTTAGAAATAGAGATTACTAAGGAGGGGGTAATCAGTAATCTATAAACTTTATTCACCAACTAGATATTATTACTTACTTTAAACCATGCATAAAAAAAGAAATAAAGTAATGTTGAAAAATAATAGTAACAATGGATAAAGATAACTCATAACACCATATTTTGTTAACTAGGGAAACCCTGGCTAAGGGAAACCCTAGGTGGGAATGATACCCACTAGATAATATACTGATATATAAGTTCCTAAGTTCCTTGTTAGAGGATGGAGATTTTTAGGAGTCAATGTGAAAATTCAGTATAAGGAGTCCCTATTAGGAGACTTTGAATCCCTTTTATGAGATTCCAACCCTATTATGTGGTACAATGTATGCAAGAAGAGCCCACTACCCAAACATGCAATTTCAACTACAAGAAGAGCTCATTGTTCAAACAAGTAATTTACTATTATCTTTCCTCCATGACTAATCTATAATATTCAACTTGATCTCAGATCACCAATTAGCTCATATAAAACTTTGCATATATTTCTTTCACAAAAGTTCTCACATCACAATTCACAATTTAGAATTACACAATAGCTTCACATCTTA
Source organism: Cupressus sempervirens (assembly GCA_028749045.1). Classification (NCBI taxonomy): domain Eukaryota; kingdom Viridiplantae; phylum Streptophyta; class Pinopsida; order Cupressales; family Cupressaceae; genus Cupressus; species Cupressus sempervirens. Next base: position 796,164,413 of record CM053793.1, read on the forward strand.
TCGCAAAATGTCCTTTGCATGAATGCCATGTTTTTTCGTTAAAAATTTCTAGTTTAGCTAAGATCAAAAACCACTTTTCCAAGTTATATTAAACATCTAGGATGTCATCCCTAATTGGACAAGTAATTGTTTTGTAAACAAAACAATTCTTTCCTTCAATTCTGCTATCCTACTTCATCAAAACATGATTATCTTTGTTCCATACAGTTCATACTAACTTTCAAGGTTATACACATCATCATAAACATGTATAATATATCCATGTAACTTTTCTACTCATAATATGATGTTAGCAACATGTTATAAACAAAACAATACACTGTTGTAAACCAAATTCTATACTTAGACAATTTTCTAATTACCAAACACTAAGTATCTTTATTTCTAAGGTTTCCTATGAACATGTATATCATGTTTTGCCATAAATGACAACAATTTCATATCACTATTAGCAAATTATCAATAAACCAATATTATCAAGCGTGCATAACACTAATCTCCTTCTACATAGGAGTTCTTGGATGAAGAACATAGTAGAGGAGGAGCCACAAAAAGAGTGTAGCACACAATTTTCTCCCAAAAACCAATGGGAAATGGAGTAATCACACACAATTTGGATCCAAGAAAAGGATCATCAAACCTACTAATTGATGATCATCAGGGTTAACTTTAAGGAACACCCCCCCCCCCCCCAAATTTATAAAATTGTGGTGAATCACATGTCATTAGGGTGAAAAAAATTAATAGTGTTGGCAAATTATGTGTCAATGGATGGATATTTGGTGGAAATTTTTTTAATAGTTTAGACAATTTTTATAAAATAATGGCGATTATAATTTTGGTTTTTAATAAAATTATCAATATTGATGGCGAATTATGTTTTGAAATATGGATATTGGTTGGTGAATATTTTAATAACCGATACCTTTTTAATAAAAAAATAGCAAAATTATTTTCCAAATAATTGAATTAATTTATTTTTTATGGCGAATGGCTTTCAAAAAGTTATAATTGGTATGGCTATTTTCAAAAGATGGGAAATAAGTAGCCTAACCTAACATACCAACTTACATAAATTATTGGCAACTAGCAACTAGAAACTGGCAAGTGATGGTTTAAAGATGTGGTTGTTTGATCGTACATTATGGAAACATAATCTTTGCCACTACCACTATAATTATGTTAAATGTATTATTTAAGAACTCAAATTGTCTGATGATCCAAGATCAATGGTTGAGGTTTAATTTTGACCAACATTTCTTGAAGGAAGAAGAATTGTCAAGGTAGTCTCTGGAATGTTGACACGTATCAAGGTAAGTTGTCTACAGAGTACAGTGTACCCAAAAATAATTAAAAGTCATGTCAGTGATAGTGACATTCTCTTGCTAGTATGCTACCACTAACCAAACACCACTTCCCAAATTGTACAACCAATTTTTGACAGTTTTTTATTGATAGTTACCAATACCATTGTAGTTTGGTTTATCTATAACTATATATAATAAGCCGAAAGATATCTTATTATTATTACCAATACAAAATGAATGATGGGGACACAACCCAAGCATAGAATGGACACAACAAGAAAAGGGAAATTGTATTAACTGTGAAAATAAGCTATTACATTTAGTACAAAGATAATAGACTTCAAAATGTGCCCTAAGGGCTTACAATAGTACAAAATTGGAGATAATTTCTCTTTTGGTACCTCCTCTCAAACTCCACTCTGAATTGCCTTTTACAATGCCAATAATGTCCTCAAATAGACCCCGGAGGGTTAAGGACTAGAAGTACATTCTAGAAAGTGCTAGTAGGCATCCACCAACCAAGTAGAAGGCTCCAGAAGCCAAGTTAGAAGTTGGTACAAATCTAGAAGAATCCAAAAATGGTAACCGAACTTTCAGGAGGCATAACTTTTGAACCGTAGCTCTGATTGACGAACCGTTTCCATTTTCGAAAAGCTCTCGAAGTGCTCTATAGCCCTATGGACAAGCTTTTCTCATTCCCCATTTTTTGGCCCTTTTCAAGGTCATTTAATTCCCCTAACCTGACTTTGAAGCATTCTTAAGAGGTCTCTAAAAATTGAAAAACTGCGATAACTTTCAAATCGTGGGGCCTTTTGACCTGATTCTTTTTCTGGAATAGTCTAAATTGCAATTACATTCATCTGGCCAATTTACACCTCCTAGTTAACCAAAATGATGGCTCAATTACATACTCCTATTTTTTTGACATTTACACATATCCCAAGGTGTTCAAATACTCTATCACAAAACACTGATAGTGGAACTATGAGAGTTGGAACCTTTATTTGACCCAAATGGGTATCCAAAAATGAAAACACATGAAACAGAAACTAAGTCTAAGTACTTTTTTTTTTTGGGTGACACAGGATTGCCCTTATACCTCTGGATGCTCCTGCATCAATGAACAAAGCTCAGATGATTGAAATGATAAACATTAATTAATGTAGATAATGAAACTCATATATCTTAAATAGACAACTACAAATAAACCATTTTCATTTTTCCAAATGGGCTAACTGTTACATATGATAAGAACTAATATTTGGTGAAAGGGTGGGAATTTGGGACCCCATTGTGTGTGATGCATGGCAAATTGGGTCCTAAGACAAATAAAAATTTCACATAGGAAAATGGGAATTTGGCGAATGATGATTGTCGAAAGAGACACTCAATTAATTCTGTGGAGAACAAGAGTAAACATTAAAGAGAAATATGGGCGAAGAACCCAACTACCAAACTGAAATTATGTAATAATAGTGGTGAACATTTTGACCACTATATGAGTATTTTATAAAATCTGGGCAAACCAGTCAACTAGTATATGATGTTTTTTTCTGCCAATTTCTATAGCTCGATCGGGACATATTTGCCAATTGGCGAATAATCACCACTAAAAAAATCCCTAATGATCATAAGGATGGAGCATGGAGAAGAATAGTTAATTGTAGCACTAAAGAAAGGTGTCAAATCACATGAACCACATCCAAAAAATAATGATGACAAATTGATCAATGAGCTATTAGCACGTGGAAAAGGGTAGATCATGTGGAAATACACACCACCATGAAATAAATTCTTGTAACATGCACTTGGAAAAACATCTAGCATACCTTGAAGTCTTCATCAAATATCATGAAGGATTATTCTGATGTAGACAAGTGGATGGGCTTGGATGGGGCCACAATAGCTATCATGCATTGATGTGAGCTAAGGTTGACCTTCTTCCAAAAGCCAAGCTCAAAAAAAAAAGTAAGAGCTCCTCTCAAAAGATAATGGCACATCCAAAAGCCCATGTGCTTTCAAATAGCACTTTTCAGTTTTGCAAAAAAGAAATTTGCACCAAAACAAAATTGACAAAAAATCACAAAAAATTACTACCTTGTTTTGTGTGCTCAACTTAAAATGCCATGGGTGCAAAAAAAAATTTCCTCAAATTTCATCAATGTCAAAACTAGATATATTATATTTGGAAATAGGGGTTTTTGAGTACTCTAAGCTCAATAGTGATGTTTGTTTGGGCCCACAGTGATCTGAAAAATAATTCCCCCTAGATCCAATATAAAACACTTTTTCAAAACTAAAACCCTCTATAAGAGAAAACTCAGATATGAAAATTGATGCCAATTCTCTCATAAATAGAATAGGGGTATAAAGATCTGAAGCTTTGATATCATGTTGAATTTGATGAAAGATCAACCTTACAACTCCCAAGAATTACCTACATACAAACACTTATCACAAAAGAGAGAAGCAAAATGATACGAAGGCAAGAATTGCCAGACCCATAGATGATACATTCTTGATGAGAAAGAAATGGGTTGTTATTATCAAAAGTGAATGAATCTCAATTAAATTTTACAATGAGAGATTGTCCTTCTAAAGGAAATTGAAACCCTTTAAAAGTCTAACCTAGGTTGCATCATAATAATTAATAAAAGAATTAATTATTAGATGCCTAAAGTTTAGCTCAAGTGAACTAGAGTTAATTAGGAAATATCTAATTAATCTAACAAAAACTACACAAAATTTGTGCAAAAATGGATTATAAGAAAGATTTTGAAGGTATTAAACCTTAGTGTGAGTCAAGGAGGTGTCCCATGGATGAATGAATAATCAAATGGAGGAAGGATGAAGGTATGTTCAATAATGAACCCTAGATGGTTAACATTCATGATGAATGACTTCATAACTAAGATGAAGAATAAAATCAAAGATGCATTATGAGGTATGCATGTTGAAGATATGAGGATTTTGTAAAGGCATTAACTAAATAAGAGTTTAGGAATGATGGAGCAACTAAGATTACAAATTTTCTAGTTGGCATTTACCAATTAAGAATGAACCTATTTGGTCTATTAGAAGAATGATTTGAAGGTTGAAGATTCAAATTTATGTTTTTGTTGATGATGAGGTAAAGATTTTGGAGGTAAACAAGTTTGTGGATAATTTTTTTTGGAGACTAAAGTATATGTGGATGTGGTTTCTTATCACAGATAATGAGATTTTTGATGTTGAAGAAGTTGAACTAGTTTATTTTGGAATTGAATCTCCTTTGGTTTAATGTGGTAACCTAGTTTAGTTTATTTAAGAGTTTAATACTATTTGGATTAATAGTAGGGATGATTTTACTAATGATAATATTTTTTTTAGTAAGTGTGAGGGTACGAGTTCTATGGAATTGGTCATTAGTTTAAGGATGTCATGGATAGCATTTTCATGTGTGATGATGACTATATTATTGGTGAAGGGTTTTAGACTGAGTTTGTTTGGTTGAATAGTGATTTGTTATAGAGGTCATCAGGTGGATGTGAAAGAGAAGACATTATTTACTTGACTAATATTGGTACTAATCAAGTTGTTTTCATGGGGTATAATTCTTTTAAATGTATTGCAATGTGGTTATGGAAAGATGAGAAGAATTTTTTTAGATAGAAAAATGTATGCATACTTAAGAATGGATTATATTGAGAGTGAAGATGAAGGATAATTTGAAGAATTTCACCTTATAAGATCAAGATTATAGATACCAAGGGATGGGAACTAATTCATAGAAGGAGGTTGAAGAAGTAATTGAGGCTATGCAATTACAAAAGAATCTAGGAGGTAGATTATTGGTGTTGTAAAATCACTTGATCACAATCAACAATTGTGATTTTTGACCTAAAGACAATCTTAGTATATTAGTGCAAAACTCTTAGTCATTCATAAGGTAGACTTGGTTAATCAACATTGCAACTGAGCCATGATGAAGACTGAGCTATAAAGAGAAGTAGTTCACAAGTTCAATTTGTATCGAGCAACATATAGTTGTTGAGAATTTAGTGGTTACTGAGTTATCTAGAAGGAAACACATCATATAAGTCAAGTGTTATATAGGTCAAGTAATTTAGAGAGAGAAAAGCTCAAGCTAAGCCAAGTATATATTGAGGATCAGTAGAAACAACCAAACATGACCGAGTGTCAGAGGCTATATGTATCAAGTTATGTAGTTTGTGTATATGAGTTTGGAATGACACAAAATCATGTGTAAGCTATTTTTCTGAGCATGAAATGTTTTTCTACAATTGAGGTGAAGATCAAGGAGGTAATTATACATGTAATTTCACATCATTAATCCCTATGTAGTATAAAGAACCAATCGAAAAATTGGAAAGGTTAAGCATAGAAAAGGATAAATTAGGATTGTTAATTAAGATCTAGAAGTTTCTTAAGATGGCTATAAAAACATAGTTTCAAGACATAACATGTTGTTGCAATTAGGAGGAATGTGTTGAAAACTAGCTAATGAAGATATGTAATTGTTGTCATTTATGGCAACACATGATGTACATTCTTGTAGAAAACCTCAAAAATAAAGACACTTAGCTTTTGGTACTCAAAAAATTATCTAAGTATGAAATTGGTTTACAACAGTGTATTGTTTTGTATGTAACTTGTTACTAATGTCATATTATGATTAGGAAAGTTAGATGGAGATAGTATATATGTTTATGATGACATGTATAACCTCAAAAATTAGTATAGACTGTATGGAAAAGAGATATTCATGTTTTACTAGTGAAACAAAATAATGGAATTATTTTGTTTACAAAATAATTACTGTTGGTCATTTTTTCCTTCTCGCCAAAATTTCCATATTTGAATTCAAACATAGTAACATTCACATATTTTAAAAATCAAATAAAATGGGGAAAAAAATTACCTTATACTAAAACCTTAGGTTATATTTTAATTCCAAAGTGACTGTACACTATAATATTTTCACAGGCCCACAACTTTCTCATCGTCAGATCTTTTTATGATCTACAATCATCATTATGTCATTATGGAAAGTTGTAAGGTAGTTATTTCATGCGACATAGTGACGTCTCAAACCATGAATTTTGGTGGACCCTTTTCTATTAGAGTAGCTAGGCAATTGTTAGAGCACATTGGTAGTTTGTTGGTTTATCATTGGCTAAGGTAATGATTGAGTAAGGTGTGGGTGAGTTCCTTTAGTGCATTTTACTCACTGTTAGATCAAGGATCATCCATGGTTGTCACTTTGTCTCCTCAAAGAGTTTCAAGGTAGTTATTTCATGCGACATAGCGAGCACTTACCATGTGGATTTTGGGTCTTATTTCCCTTGGCAAGCCACAAAAGTGAAGACTTATCAGATAGGTTGGTGTATAGATGAGTTCTAATTGGTTTAGAATCTAGCATGGTCAATGAATTGGTTTCATGTGTCTAGGCTATCAAATGGAGGAAGATCAACATCTTTCCTTATGTCACTATGGAAAAATAATCAACTTTTATTATAGCAACATAGCGAGCATTGGCCATGTGTCCTTGTAGCCCTAGTTTGAAAGGCAGTTGCAGTTAAGTTAGCATCATAGTCAAGGTTGATAGTATTGTAAGCTATTCTAGTTAAGTTTAAAAGGTGGCATAGTTAGTTGGTTAACGTGGTCAAATGTGTGAAGACTTTGTAAGTTGGAAGAATGAAATAATATGGTTGGTATATGTGGTTTTCTCTAGTTGTGTGACTGGGTTGACCTACTAACCTTGTTGATTTCATAAGCTAGAAACAAGATAGGGTTTCTTGCATGATCTAATCTTTTCAATCAATTTTAACCACTCTAGAGTTATTGTTGTGCTATAAATGATGTAGAGGCACTCTTTCCACCACCTATTTGTCCATATTGGGGGTTCTATCATTGATTGACACCACTTTTTCACTTCATGGTTTCTTCCAAGTTAGAGTTTTATGATTTTCATGCCTTTGAATGAATACCAAATCAAATCTATTATTTTGGATCACCTTGATTATTCTCTGAGAAATTAATGGTAGTGGCTTTAGAGTAACCTCAGTAAGGAATATCTCAATTATGCTTGAAATATAAAAGAAAAGTTGTAATTCTTTCTTAAGGTTGAATTTTCTCTAGCATTTGTCTAGCATGCTACTATAAATCCCCTTTTCCTTTGAACTATATGTTATTCTACCTTATCTCCTTCAGTCATTGATGTATTGCATAAGACCTATTTTCCTCTCATTACTACATTGTGGATATCTACAATTTTGCATGACTATATCTCTTTGACCTATGAGTGATATATAAGTGAATCTCATCTTTCTTGTGCCATTTATGTGGGTTTCTTGATCAACATGTGATTTTTAGATTAAAACAAGTCTAGATGTGTATATCTTTTAATGTCATGATGGTTCAAAGGTGCATGTATGGGCAAAGATTAGTTTAAACACCCTATTTTGATGCATCAACCCTTAAGTTAGAGTAGGTAGATTTTCTTTCATGCATTCCTTCCCCCTTTTCCTCTCCAAGTGTAGTTAAGTGCACCCTAATAGTAAAGGAAGCTTACCTTCTCTAGAGGCTCAACTTCATACTTCAAGTCTGACATCTTGGAGGTTGTTTCCATGCTTCACAAGGTTTTCCATAGGTAAAAAATTTGGACAAGGATGCAAACTTTTCTGACAATAGTTACTCGACCAATTAGGGTTGACATCCTAGATGTTTACTCTAAGTTGGAAAAGTATATTATGGTCTTAGTTGACCTAGCAAAAATTTGTGAAAATGCATGGTATCTATACAAAGGACATCTTGCAAATTCAAATGTGTTGTGAAAGTGATATATTGTGTTGAGAAATTGTATGTGAACTTTTGTGAAGTGATATATGGGAAGTTATTCTTGTGATTTGAGATCAAGCTAAAGATTAGAGATTAGTCAAGAAAGAAGTTGCAACACCTATGCACTAGAGTACTAATTACTTGTTTGGACAGTGAGCTTTTCTTGTAATTGGAAGTGCATGTTTGGGTAGTGGGCTCATCTTGCATCTACTATACTACAACTCCTAACAAGGTTGGAATCTTCTAATAGGGACTCTCTATACTAAATTTTCTCATTGACTCCTAATAGTAGGGATAACTTTAAGAAACCCCTACCAAGAAAAATATGTAAAATGTTGGTGAATTCAACATTAAATATGTAGGAAAAATTTCTAATTGAGGGCAATTTTTTCATTCAAGGCAAGGGAGAAATTTATTTTCTATTGGCAAAATTTTTCTTTTCATATCAAAATTTAATAATAACTATGCCAAATTAAAATTATTTTTTTGGTATGCAAAAAAATGTAGAGGATTTATTTTGTTGATCATAAACATTTTTATAATGTAAGAGGTGAATTAATTATTTCATATAACACAAAATATTAATGTAGTTTGATAATATGTCAATTTCCAAAGAGAGATTATGTAAAATTTTGGTGAATTTACAGAGTCGCAAGTGGTCCATGGCCCACGTGCCAAAGTGTACACTGTACAATGTACTTGTAGTATGCCAATCCATTAAGATTTAATTAATAATGTGCCCTTTTTTATTACCAACTTGGTCATCATCACATTTAATGTTATCATTTTTATGGTGAAAAGAATTAATTTGGACCATTAATGTAATATAGATCAATGGCTTCAACTCTATTTGGGTCTAATTTTAAACAACATACCATAAAGTCTAAATCTTCTTTAAATTAGGACATGTGTTCCAAAGACCAAAATATAAAGTAGTTGGCTAAACAGGGATAGTTGGAGACACACGTCAGTATGCTCAACCTAAAGGAAAATATTATTTTATTTTAAGGGCAAAATAACATTGTCCAATGAGAAAACATTAATGAAATGTTGGCAAAATTTTTAAAATAATTGTCTTCTAAATGTATATTACATTGGCAATTGGACCAGGATTTGGACCAATTATGTGTAAACTAATGAGTGATTAGCCTTTGATTTTAACCAAAATTATTTAATATCTTGGTGACATGGTTGACCCTAAATGTAGGTTTTATTAGCCAAATTTTGATTTCTCAAAGAGATAGAATAGCCAATTGGTGAAGATTTGTCACTAACAAGTAACATATATATTAGAATATTATCTAGTGGGTATCATCCCCATCAAGGTTTCCCTTGGCCAGCGTTTCACTAGTTTACAAAATATTTTGTTATGATTTATCTTTGTGCATGGTTACTATTACTATTAAGTCTTACTTCTTTAATTTCTTATGTATGGTTCAAAGTAATAGATAATATTCAATTACTGACTAAAGTTTGTAAATTACTAATTCACCCCCAGTAATTCCTATTTCTAATAATTAGTATTAGAGTATAGTTACTCATAAGAGGCTTAACAGCTTGAATAAGATCCCTATGGATATGGAACAGTTGATGAAGAACCTTAAAGAAGCACTTAAACAAATTGATCTCCTTACAAAAGAAAGAGATAAGTTGAATGATATATATGAAGACTCCAAAGTATATCTTGGATAATTGAAGGACAAGATTGAACATCTCAAATCCAAGCTTGAATCTAGTGAATTTGAAACTAGTGATGATGATTATTCAAAGCTAAAGATCGAGTACAAGATCTTGAAGCATGAATTGAAGATTACCAATCTAAAGTTGACTTTGAAGAATGATCCTAGAAAAGTTGTATCTAATTTGAAGACTTAGAATATAGATCTTAGAGTGAGTATAACAAAGAAGACATCTAAATTTGAAACATTGAAAGGAGATTATGAAGAACTTCATAAGTGCAACACTATTGTAAAAGGTGAACTAACTATGATAAGATTGGTAGAGAAAAGCTTGATGATTGAATGTCAGTATAGAGACCTACCTATGATAAGACTAGTCTTGGTTATCTATTTAATATTTCTACAAAGAAACCTAAAAATAGATCAAATCTGAAAGAAAAAGATAAATCTGATGATAAGATTGAATCTAGTCAATCTTCTAATAAACCTAAAGAAGTTGGACAAGACAAGGAATTTGAAATATTAGATGAACCAAAGAAATTGGAATCTCCTAAAAAAACTAGGTATGAAATTAGAGGTAAGTGTTTTTCATGTAATGAAATAGGTCATATGAAAAGAAATTGTACAAAAGTCATTTAATCATGTTAAAAAAATGTATTTTCATAATTTCCATGGTATGGGTCATAAAGAAATTAATTGTAGGAAACCTGAATATGATAATGATAGAAGGAATAGTAGAGTGTCTAGAAATAGTAACCGTATAGATAGAAGAATATCAAATGAGAGGGCATCAAGAGAAGGAAGACCTTATGAAGAAAGAAGATAGATCATGTTTTATAAGTATAAAAGCTTTGGACACATAGCTTAGAATTGTCATGCACCAGTTGATCAACAGAAACCTAGAAGTAGAACTCTAGTATGTCAGTTATGCAACAACTTTAGATATACAACAAATTATTGTAGAATGGATAGAAACTTCAAAGATAGAAGGAATAGTGAAAGAAACTTCAAAAATAGAAGGAACAATGGAAAAAATGTTGGAAATGATAGAAGGAACCATGAAAGGAACTTTGGAACTAATAAATACAATGAGGAATAAAGAAATGTAGTCAGTGAACTTTGAGAAGAACTTAATGAGACATTCATAAAAGGATTAGACATCTTTGAAGAAAAGTTAGAAGATGGTGAGATAGGAAGATCAAAGTCAGTAATCAAGTTTGATTCAACTAAGTTAAATTAAGCTTGTTCACAGGACCAAAATTTAAAACTTCATCTAGAGGTCGAACTAGAGGCAAAAAAGTTGGGAAAAGGTGCATCAAGATAAGTTTAGACAATATCTAAGCTAACTTTAAATTTGGAGCTTATCAGAACTTATTATGAAGGAATTAAGAGTTACTATTATTACAAAGAAAGTTAATTCTATAGCAAAAGATGAAAACTATGTTTATATAAAAAAATTCGTGGAGCAAAGATTCTTGGAGCATTGTCATGATACAAGGAAGCTATGGTAAAATTTAGGTAACATTTGAAGATCGAACAAAGATGATGAAGGGTGCTCCCCTTAATACCATAAACCATAATAGAAAAAAAAGAAACAATAGCAAATGCAATAGCAATGGACTTCTTATTTGTGCTACAAATGTGGAATTACAAAATTCACAACTACAATATACTAACCCACATGAGTACCTTCATTACAATTATCTACAAGACAAGCTGAAAACTATCACCTAAAGTTATTCTAGACAATGTTCATGCCTTTCTTAAATAGGCAATTTTATGCTACCCAAGAAGATTCTAGACATTGAAACTTAATATCTAGGGCCGACAAACCTTAACAATACATACAGAGTTGGTCAAATACATCTTTGACAATTATTTTAGATATTTTGGGTAGCCCAAATTTGGAAGGTCATAACTATTGAACTGTTGCTTTGATTGGCTATTATAACCACTTTTCAAAACTGCCAACTTTTGTCGAGTTTTCAAACCTCATAAAGGAACTCTAAGGCCTCCAATAGCGAGCATGAAGACTTTTCTGCAAACTTCTCCACTAAAAATCTGCAATAACTTCTTTGGTACTTATGTTTGAGCAATGAGATTTTTATGGTAGGCTTGCAACTCTAAAATGAACCTTCATGTAGAAAATAAGAACATTCTAAGATCAAATGATAAACTTACTAAAAATAACAAGATTCTAGAAATAGCAACCCCTTGTCTGCTAGTCCTCATTAAAATAGAAAAGACTAAAAAGAACATATTTTTTTGGGTGATGCAAGATTTCTCTTACACCTAGGATGCTCCTACATCAAAAGATTATTGAATAGATATTTGATTTCAGAAGGTAATTGACAACTTTTCGTGTTTGCAAAGTATGAAATTAATGCAAGTTTGAATTGAATGAATAAAATGGAGTAAACCCTATTTTTAGAGTAAACTTTATTTTTGAAAAGAGGCATTTTATCATTTCTCTGTAGAATTTCTTTGATAAAATTTATATTTGATAGAATCATGGATATCTCAATACTTCATAATGTTGAGAATGAGGAGAGACCAAAATTGAAGGTTGTTTCCATGAAACACATAGAAGGAAACCCTAATTCAGCATTATCCATTACTTTGAACAATGTAGTGTATTTGGAAGACATAGGAAGTTATCTTAACAGAAAGTTTGAAACTATTGGGAGTGAGTATAGAACAAAGATATGGGAATTGTCTTTAACCATGATATGACTTTGAAGCCCAGATTTGAACATTTGAAAGATATAGACCTTTTCGAATATCACTTCTATTGAGAATTGGACACCGATGAATAGACTTAAATCATAGTAAGTAGAATTCATGATCAAAAACTGTGGATGGGAGACAATGTAGTTGACATTTCATTCGACCTTATTCATGAAGGAACTAGTTTTAGAAAACAAGGAACTGCACCTATAGGTGAGAAACTTGTTAAGAAGAAGGTTGAGAGCTACACAAAAGTAGTTCATAATGGGAAGTCCATGGTGATCAACACCATTAAACAAGATGATGTAAGATTCCTAAGTAGAATAATTTCCTACTCTATTTGTGCAAGTTCTAAGATTGATGAATTATTAAAAAGATTCATCTATGTAGCCTATAAGATTTGTGTTGAGAGGGAAAAAATTAACCTTAGTGAGATTATAAGAATGCAACTTCTTGAAAACTTGAAGAAAATCAAGAGGGCCAAGAAAGGTGTGTTTAGATTTCAATCATTGATCAGTCATATATTCTTTCATGTACTAAAGAGATTTCCATACTTATCAGTTATAGGGATTATAAGTAGTGAGAAGTGTACCATAGAGAAGATTATAGATGTATGTAGAAGACATCCAGTAGATAAAATCTTGGATAGCAAAAATTTGATAATGAAAAAATTTCAAAATGAGATGAGGCAAAGATTCAAAATTGTAGCTACAATTATAGAAAGATTCAAAGATGATATATATGTTATGGTTGATACATATTGAACCCATATTCAAGTAGTAGAACCTCGGGAAACATTCCTTTATCCCTTAGGTTATGAATTAAGTGATGATATAGAAAATGGATATATTGATCTATTATTGAAATTTGAGAAGGACGAAGCTAAGTATAGATTTGGGACTTTTGAAGAAATTACCCAATTAGCCTATCAAGCATCTTTAGATAAAGCATCTCACAAGAAGATTGAGACTATAATTAATAAAGATCTAACTGAGGCTAGTATAATAGAAAGTGGGTCAAAGGAAGTTAAGCTGACCATGAAACAAGGAATAATGTATATGCAACCTTTATCAGTGTCTATTACAAAGACATCTTCATAATAGAACATTACATATGCCCTAGTATCAAAAGAACAACCAAGTGAGCCAAAGAGAAAATTAGAACGATTAGTGGAAGTTGTGACTATTAAGACAAATAGAGTCAAGAAACAAGTTTCTAGACTAGGTAAGTGACAAAAGACATTGTTGATAATTATTGAATCTATTGAAGAAAAATAAGAACAAGAACAAGAAGAAAAACATGCAGAGAGAGTTGTCATTCCTAAATAGATAATAAATAAAACAAGGCAACCTTGGAAGCTAAAGATTGAGATGATAAATTTCACCATTTCTATTGAAGTGAACTTTGTTCAAATGAACATATTTTATTATTTGTATAATGATATTGAGAAAGATTAGATTGATATCTCTACTATGAGATATATAATTGCTAACAATCTAAAACTTAAGGATATTTAAAGCACAATATATTAGAAAGTCTATGATTTAATTATAGGGAAGAAAGCACTAGATTGAGAAGAGGACATGGAACTTTGGAAGTCTATGATAAGGATTGTATGCAAGATTGATGATGAGGAAGAAGTCAAGAATTTGTTGAACAATCTGGCACCTTGCTTGAGAAACAACATAAGACCATTTCTATTTATGTGGGTGAGAAGGATAAAATAAGAAGTGAAACAACCATAGCTATCAATTAGATAATGATAGAGTCTAAGGCATTACCTTCACCAGCACCTAGAACTTCAAAAGTGTAAGTAAATGGTGACATAATTCAAATTAATTAGACCAATGTTACTATTAACATTGATGATACTAACCCTTTTGAGAGTTTTGAATAGCCTAAATCTTAGGCCAAGGATATTGAAGATAAAATAAAATAAATTGAAGAGGAAAAGAAGCTATTAGAAGTAGAAAAGAGAAAAATAGAAGAAGCCAAGTAGAAACTGCTTGAAGAAGAAATGGAAAGAAGAGTTGAGGAAAAAAGAGAGGAAGAAAGGAAGAAGAGAATAGAGGAGGAAGAAAAGAAAGAGAAAGAAAGAAAAGAAAAGGAAGAGAAAGATAAATAAGAGAGAAGAGTTAAAGAGGTAGCAAAGAAGAAGAGAAGGGAAGATGAATCTAAACCATCCAGTTCATCCAATCCACTTTCACTTGCTAGCCTAACAAGTGATGATGATGATAAAACTAACTTGATCTGATCTCTAAAAAAACATATTGAGATGAACAAGAAAGTAATGAGCATACAAAGAACCTTAATGGAGGTAATTCACAAATTATAGAGTACTCTGATAGTCAAGCATATAGAGGTAAATCTTGAATAGAGGGCACAAGTAGTGTTTAAATATTTTGATAAAGAATTAAAAAATTTATTGAATGTTGCAAAGTCAAAGACACAAGTTTCACATGGTGCTAATCTATTTAGCACCATTTGTTAGATAATCAAGAATGATTTGCAAAGTCTTGATACTTGTATCAAGGAACTTCATAAATGTTAGCAAGATGAAAATGTATTGTACATCAAGTATACCCTATCTCATAAGTTGATGAAGGATTTTGATAGTAATATTGAAGGAAAGCTGAGTGAGCTAGAACCTCTATTAAACCAAATACAACAACCTTCTATCAAAGTTGATGACTTTGAAGGACAAGTGGCTAGAATTCATAGTGATATCAAGAAATTGGAATTTTAGAAAGAACAAATTTTGAAGAGAGTTTTAGAATTTAGAGATTATATTACTCTAAAAATAATATCTATTAAGAAACAGTTAGAGGAGTGTGTCAAAGCCAAGGACACCTATTCAAACTTTTTATACTTTGATCTTAATGCAGTTGAGATTGTATCATATGCCCTATGTGCAATTCTCACCTCTACTAAAATAGCCAAAGATACATGGATAAAAGGTTTAAATAGTCTTAAGGAAAGTTTTGATGACTGCATGAAGATATTATCAGTTTAAGGCAGATGATTACAGTTTTTGATAGTAGATGGAAAATTATTTTTGATAGTTTTGACATTTCAACCTTTGTCATTGATGTCAAAGGGGGAGAAGATGCATAGTAAAATTGTAAATAAGGTAAGGGGTAGAAGATAAAATTTTAAGGTATGAAATCATATTGAAAGGAAAAGCATATGTAAGATGGACAAGTTGTAAAAGATGATTAATCTATTGATATTCTATGGTTTTGACAAGTTTTTTGATACCTAGCCAATTTTCCCTATTTGGTTGTCATCAATGCCAAAGGGGGAGATTTTTGAAAATTGGCTAATGAAGATATGTATTTGTCATCATTTATGCCAATACATGATGTAAATCCTTGTAGAGAACCTCACAAATAAAGATACTTAGCTTTCAGTACTCAGAAAATTGTGTAATTATGAAATTGGTTTACAATAGTGTATTGTTTTGTATGTAACTTGTTACTGACATCATATTATGATTAGTGAAGTTAGACAAAGATTGCATACATGTTTATAACGACATGTATAACCTTGACCATTAGTACAGACTATACAAAAAAGAGATATTCACATTTTACTAGTGAAATAGAACAACATAATTAATAATAAAGGAATTATTTTGTTTACAAAATAATTACTTAATCAATTAGGGACAACATCCTAGGCATTTACTCTAAGTTGGAATAGTATATTATGGTCTTAGTAGACCTAGCAGAAATTTTTGAAAATGCATGGTATTTATGCAAATGACATCTTGTGAATTCAAATGTGTTGTGAAAGTGATATCTTGTGTTGAGCAATTGCATGCGAACTTTTGTGAAATGATATATGTGAAGTTTTGAGAATCTATTCTTGTGATTCGAGATCAAGTTAAAGATCAGAGATCAATCAAGAAAGAAGTTACAACACCTATATACCAAAGGACTACTTATTTGGATAGTGAGCTCTTCTTGTAATTGGAAGTGCATGTTTGGGTAGTGGGCTCATCTTGTATCTACTATACTACAACTCACAATGTTGCAATCTTCTTATAGGTATTCAAAGTCTCCTAATAGGGACTCTCTATACTATATTTTCTCATTGACTCCTAATAGGGTCCATCCTCTAACAAGGAACATATATATCAGTATATTATCTAGTGGGTATCATCCCCACCAAGGTTTTCCCTTGGCCAAGGTATCCCTAGTTAACAAAATATGGTGCTATGAGTTATATTTGTGCATGGTTACTATTGCTATTTAGCATTACTTGTTTCCTTTCTTATGTATGGTTCAAAGTAATAAATAATATTTAGTTGGTAGCTAAAGTTTATAAATTACCGATTCACCCCCACCCTGCCCTAGTAATTCCTATTTCTAATAGAATGTGTGCATACGAAGTTGATGGAGAATCAATTTTGAAGGAGTAAAGCTACTATGCAATGTAGTGAGGAGATATTGCACATCAATCATAGTGAGGTGGTCAAATATTGGATAGAGAAGATCTATTATTAGCATTTTAGTACAATTTTAAGGATTAGGGTATTGTTACATTCTAACCAATGTATCAAAAGAATCTCTTAATAAATTAGTCCCAATAGGTCTATTGTAAATCTCCTAATAGATTACTCACCTAATTGTATAGTTAAATCATTTTGTAAAGGTGGACTTGAAAGTCTTACATGATTTTGAGATAGTACACCCTTCATAGGGTAGATCATTAGAAGTGCTCCAAATTGTATCCCTAAAATGCACTTTTTTATTGCAGTAGTGAAGATTTTGTGGGTATCATCCCCACCATAGTTTTACCTTCACCTTGGAGGGTTTATGTGCTACCAAATCTTGTGTCAAGTGTTAAATAATTTCTTATGTATTTTATTCATGCTAATTGTTGGAAATATTCAAGATATGACAAGTTACTGAGAGGGGAGGGGTGAATCAGTAACTTTTAAAATTTCAAACAATAAAACTGCATACTGATATATTCACCATTCATCCAAGTAACCTACTGTAAGCATGAAACAAAATCATTTGCAACACTTGAACACACAGATTTGGTGACCCAGAAACCTTCCAAATAGAAAGTAAAACTGGGGTGAGGATGAAACCCACAAAGCTTCATTACTGCAGTATGAAGTTGGCCGGTTAAGGCTTACAATGACCACTTCTGGTGATCTGCCCTGTTAGGAGCACAAAGGATTGCTAGATCCACCTTGTTAGAGGATTTACAAACATATAATAAAGTATGCACTCTGTTAGAAGATTTACAAAAGACTGTTAAGTCTACCTTGTTAAAGGATTTACAAAAACTAATTCACCTGTTAGAATGAAATAGTGGATCTGATTACAATTGATTGCTGATAAGATCCGCTATGCTCTGATTCACCTTGATGTGATAGATAAAATTTTTCTACTCCAAAACTTGACCTTGCTGAATACCTTCACAACTCAGCACACATACTTTCGCACGCATGTATTTCTTTCACACTTTCGCATTTTCATTCATTACCATTACTATTTTCTCTTCATTTGAATGATACAATACATTGCATATATATACCATCCAAATAAATAATACATGCAAGGTCGGCCAAAACAACAAGTGCAAATCTCTATACAAAGTTGGCCCAAGGTAAAAACTTGGGTTCACTGAACTGACTCGGTGTCCTTCTGATACTCGGCGTCCACTGCATTACTCGGCATCGTCATGCACTCGGTAGAAGTGAAGGCACGGTCCATACTAAACACTTCGAGTAGTTCTGAACTCGGTAACCACTAGAGACCTAGTAGAAGAGATGTCACTCAGTGAACACTTCTATCTGAACTGTAGCTCGGTGATCAAACGAAACACTCGATAGAACCTTGTGACTCGGTGATAGTTAGTTTCCTTGATAACCGTCTGAGCTCGGTAAAATTAATTTCCTTGATAACCTCAGGAGCTCAGTTATCACGAAGTTCTCGGTCAATACTAAGTACATCTTCACTCGGTCAAAACTGATTCCTTTCTTTACTTCGAACACTCGGTAAACACTGGCTGCTTTGTTCACCTCGATCACTCGGTAAACACTGACTTCTTTGTTCACCTCAATCACTCGGTAAACACTGAGAACTAGGTAAAGCTTGGCTTACAAAGGAATGTCCGGTGAGAGCTCGGTAAGCATTCAGAATCCAATAAGTGTTGTAACTAATGACAAAAATGTATCATAATGCCAACAATCTCCCCCTTTGGCATTAGTGACAAAAACACTTATGAGACAAAATTTATCTGACATGCTGATGACTGATTCTGAATATACATAGCTTTGTTATATACAACTCCCCCATAGAATGTACATACAGTATTTACATGAGCTGTATATCTCTTCCTTTGTACAATTTCTCCGAAAACTCTTATTCACCCATAGTATACATATCCAACAATAATCTCCCCCTTTTTGACAATAATGCCAAAGAATAAAAGAATATATATACTTATATAGAAACACCAAAATGAGAGATGAACTCTGAATGTACCTGAAGAATAAGCTAGAGAGTCTTATCCTAATTCTCTTGCAAAATTTTGCAGGTGGAAAGAGCTACTTGAACTTCAGCCGAAAGTTCAATCACATGGTCTGCAATGGAGAAGTTATTATCATGGATTAATGTCTTTGAATGTGCAATGTGCTTCTGCATTGAATCCATGATGGGAAGGATCATGTTTTGGATATCTATCAATGTAGATCGGATCCTTGCCTCTTCTCTCAACAGTTCTGCCTGCTTCTCTGACAAAAATTTGATCCTGAGGTGATGAGATGAGCTTGAACTGGGGTCAAGCTTCAAGTTCTGTGTGCTCACCTTCAGATCCTCATCAATTTTATTTAGTTTCTCTCTTATTCCCTTAGTGTACTCGGTAACATCACAAAGCTTAGCAAAAAGAGATGTTACATTATTAAAAGAATTTTCCATATCTGCCAAAACTGAGGTTAATGCAACCTGATTTATTGCAATGTTCTGGGCAATGTGCCCCAACACCTTATTATCAAATTTCTTTGTTGCACGCTCAATCATCTTTTCTTGTCCGGAGGCATCTTCATTGAATTTATTAACTGCCTCTTCCAATTGAATCAAAATGTGTTGAGAAGTATCAACATCAACACCTATAGCCTCAGTAATTATGTTCTGAGCATCCTCAATTATCCTGTATTCCTTATCCCTTTCCGATCTTAACTGCATCTGAGTAGCCTTTTTCTCAATAATTTGACTAGCATACCTCATTTCTTCAATGGTAGCATTATCAAAGTCAATCTTTGGAATTACTATCTCTATGTCCAAGTCAATGTCTTCAGAAATTTCCTTTCCATTGATCATAAGTCTTAATGGTTGCTTTTGTTTGACTTCTGAGATGACTGGTTTGACCTTTGGAATAGACACAACAGTAGAGATAGAAGGACTAGCAGTAAAAACTGGGATGCTTGAGGGTTGAGTGCCAATAGGAGTATGTACAGGGTCAAAAATTTGAGTACTGGCCAAAAATGGTGATACACTCGGTAATATAGTATCTAAGCTCACTGTGCCTGAAGTAGATGGCGACAAAATTGTAGAACAGATTGGAGTAGTCAAAATTGGAGAACTCGCAGCAATACCAACTGATGATGATGGAGTCGAGGAGGCCAACTCGGTAGATGAAGAGGGGTGCAGCTCGGTAGACGAAGTGGTAGTCACTTCCACTGATGATACCTGGAGCTGAGATATGGTAGGTGTAGATGGTAAATCTGGTGTAGATGAACCTGCTGAAGCTGACTCCAACCTTGATGATGTCACAGGTTTAGCTGGGGAGTGAGGAAGGGATACAATAACTGCTGCTGCAATTTTTACCGAATCATCCTCCTTATCTTTCTCTTCAGCTTCTTCCTCTTTGTCTTCTTCCTCTTTCTCTTCCATCATTGCATGCAACTCTCCTGGTGTAACTATGATGGATGGAGCGCTATCTAATTCATCACTGCTGCTACTGCTGTCATCATCTTTTATTTCTACTAGGTCTACACTGGGCTTATGTAGATGATAGATGTTTTTCCACATGTTTGTAGCATCATTTACAACATGCTCTATATCTTTGATCAAAATCAAACAAGTGTGGAATCTGATCATCATTTTACCTTCATAGGTTTTCAATTCAGATTTTACCTCTACTCCAGTGAGACTAGGCCGAAGATTCTTCAGGGATTGCTCATATATATCTTTTACCGTCTTGGTGGCTAACTCCCATCTTGACTGTACTCTCTCCAGTAGTTCTTTAGAGATATGAGGAGCAATCTGGTCCGGGGAGTATTTCCATTTTCCCATTTTGTTAAGTACCAGTTCCTCAATCTGCATTTTCTCTGCATCAAATTTCAATGCCTTGAAATTTGTGATGCCAGCTCCTTCTTCCAATGATTTGAGCCTTTGCTCGAATTTAGGTGCAGGCTTGACCAATACAGGTTCCTGAATACCTTTTCTTGTCCTCCGAGTAAATACTGCAGTAGGCTGCTTCTTGGGCTTGGTAATGATTACCTTGCCTTTCTTCTTTTCCGGTTGCTCTTCTTCTGATTCTTCTTCTCCTTCTTCTTCTTCTTCACTTTCTTTATCTTCACCTTTTCCCTTGGTGAGCATAAGAGGACCCATTGCAGTTTTCAGTTTGGCCACTTTTCTCTTACCTTTGCTGATGGCCTATGGAATTTTGATTTCCAGTTCAATTTTGGCCTTTGCTTCATCATAAGTACCAAAAATCCATTGCCTTGGGTCTACTGGCTCATTTACCAGTACTTCAATGATATCCCTTGTTTCATCAATATTTACCTCATATGGAAGAGGTTTCACCCATGCAACTCGGGGTCTAATTGCCTGTATGTACACCTTGTCACAGTCAACCATAAGACATACGTCATCTTTATATTCTTCAACAAGCCTAGGAGGAATTTTGAATCAGTTATTCGTCCTCTCCTTAAAGTCTTCAAAATAGTTATCCATGATACTATCAAAATTTTCTCCCATCTCTGCTATAAACTCTTTAATCTGATACAAAATTGGGACATCTTTTCTCCATTCTACGATTCCCTTTGATGGAAAGAATTTTTGTACATAAAATAGTAAACATATTAACAGAGATCCAAATTTACAGGGGTTATTCTTCGATGTCCTTATACTTTCCATGTTCTTGTTTAACTGCTTCAACATTACTTCTGACAAATCAAACTCAAGATTCTTCTTTACAATTTTCAGGGCCAAATCCACAGCTTCACACGGTACACTATTTAACCTGCTGGAACTATATAACTTATATGCAATAATATGTATGCCAAATCTTAGTTCTAGATCTGTTACAGTGTTAACCTTCAAACCTCTACCATCCCACTCGGCTAGGGTTTGCCTCTATAACTCATCCCGTCCTAGGGTTTTGGTGGTTTTGGCTTTGTTGAGCATCGGGAGACCCGTGATTTTGTGAATCATCTTCTTGGTTATCAAAACGGGTTTTTCCAACCACAACTGACCATTATGCACTTGACTCAAGATATACCTAATCCATTTGGTTTGGAAGTTTCTAGGCATATGCGCGATGTGGTTCAAACCTTTAGTTTCCAAATGCTTGTGCTCGATTTTGAGAGAACCATTTATACATAACTCCGCTAGGGCATTATTCATGTCCAATGTCCCTATTTCTTGAATAGCACACTTAAAATGAGTGTGAATGTCATTCACGAGGAGTACCTTGGGTGGAATATGTGATTGAGCTCCATTGGGATCGAGCGATCCAGCGATGGCAGGAACAAGCTTGAACGTAGGTGCCTTCCATTCTGTTCCCTTCACAAGCATTTCGGAACCCTTCTTCGCCTTGCTACTGCTGGTGCTTGCAGATGCCATTGCTGCTCGGTGAGTGAAAAGGTTTCGTAAGAATACTTCGCTGGAAAATCTCTTCAAATCTCTTGAACTCGCTTGAAAGCCCCTTTTTTTTTTGTGTAAATCTTCGAATTCGCGGTGAAAAATGAGATTGAAATCTGCCCTTTTGATGAAAAAATCACCATTAATGTTCAGTACGGAGGTAGCTGTGATCGACAGACTGTCATCCACTAGCTCGGCTTAAACTTTGCAACTCGGTGACCAAAAGAAAATAGGTTAAACCGACCTTAACTCGGTAAGAGAAGAACCAACTATGCTCGGTAAGTGAAACTTGGTGAAAGAAGCCTTATTGCACCCGACTGAGCTTGGTAAGGTCATGTACCGACCATGATCCTGATGTATCTGAAATACTGATTTGATCATATTTTCATTCTAGGACTGCTTAGGATATTTCTTTGTAGATACAGTCCTGGTCTTATCCTGATGAGTCTTAATTGGAAATGGTAGAGTCACTCACTTCTTGAGTGACCATTCCATCACTTGAATTATCTGGCTCGGTAGACTTAGGAATCCATTGCTGCTTCATTTGCTTCCGAATATTGTCTACTTTGATTTTCTTCTCATCCTCAACTTTCTTTATGTTCATGCAGTTTTTAGATATATGACCAAGTTCTGTACATGTATAACATCTTACAATGGTATCCCTTTTTCTTAGGTGATGCCTTGCACAGTTTATGCTAGTATGACCATATTCTCCACAATAATGACATCTGCACCAAGTGTTGTAGTCCCAACCAAATATTGCTTTGACAAGTTGTTCAGCTAGATTAAATGATTTGGATTTGCATTGTGATGCCTTATGACCTTGCTTTTGGCATTTGTGAAATTTACCTTCAAATTTTGGTTTCTCTTTGCATTCATTGGCTTTGTGTCCATGCTGATTGCAATTGTAGTACTTTCCATTAAATTTTCCTTTTCCATTGCTCCAACATCTGTTAGATGTATGACCTAACTTACCACAGTGGCTGCAAGTAGGTCTTTGATTCTTTTGAGTACCCTGTTTGGAGGATTCACCTTCTTCCTTGTATCCAAGGCCTGCTTTACCATTTTGTTTATGAAAGTTTTCTTCATTTTGCAGATTCAATTGATCCATGTCCTTTTGAGATTTTACCATTCTCTCATTGACTTGTTTTTCAGAGATTAGATCACTTTGTAAGCTTGCATTGATTTGCCTTTCAGTAATTAAGTCATTTCTCAAATTCTCATTCTCAGATCTTAGATTCATAATTTCTTCATTTGCATTAGATAATTGAGTTACAAGATTTTCAAGCTGAGAGGATTGATTATTCCTTACCTCTAAGTCTTCAGCTGCCTTGTTCCTTTGCTCCAAGATTTCACATAGCCTGATGGACTGGATTTCTTGTTCCCTTTTGAGCTTTCTTACTTCTTCCTGCAGAGATCCATTCTTTTCTAAAAGTTCTTTGATTGCTTTGTCAGCTTCATCTGAACTACTTGATGGTGAGAGATCTTCAACATACTGATGGTCATTCATTTGCCTTGCAAGTTCTTTTCTTCTTTTCAAGGATTGTGAAAGATGCTCTTTTGCTTCATTGAGTTGAGCCATGGCAATTTTCAAATCTAGCTTTTCATTCTCAATAGTTTTGTCAAGTCTGAATATCTCCATTGTCCTTGATCTTTGCTCAAGCTGTGAAACTTTTATCTTGAGAACCTTATTGCTCTGATACCAATTGTTGGAAATATTCAAGATATGACAAGTTACTGAGAGGGGAGGGGTGAATCAGTAACTTTTAAAATTTCAAACAATAAAATTGCATACTGATATATTCACCATTCATCCAAGTAACCTACTGTAAGCATGAAACAAAATCATTTGCAACACTTGAACACACAGATTTGGTGACCCAGAAACCTTCCAAATAGAAAGTAAAACTGGGGTGGGGATGAAACCCACAAAGCTTCGTTACTGCAGTATGAAGTTGGCCGGTTAAGGCTTACAATGACCACTTCTGGTGATCTGCCCTATTAGGAGCACAAAGGATTTCTAGATCCACCTTGTTAGAGGATTTACAAACATACAATAAAGTATGCACTCTGTTAGGAGATTTACAAAAGACTATTAAGTCTACCTTGTTAAAGGATTTACAAAAACTGATTCACCTGTTAGAATGAAATAGTGGATCTGATTACAACTGATTGCTGATAAGATCCACTATGCTCTGATTCACCTTGATGTGATAGATAAAACTTTTCTGCTCCAAAACTTGACCTTGCTAAATACCTTCACAACTCAGCACACATACTTTCGCACGCATGTATTTCTTTCACACTTTCGCATTTTCATTCATTACCATTACTATTTTCTCTTCATTTGAATGATACAATACATTGCATATATATACCATCCAAATAAATAATACATGCAAGGTCGGCCAAAACAACAAGTGCAAATCTCTATACAAAGTCGGCCCAAGGTAAAAACTCGGGTTCACTGAACTGACTCGATGTCCTTCTGATACTCGGTGTCCACTGTGTTACTCGGCATCATCATGCACTCGGTAGAAGTGAAGGCACGGTCCATACTAAAAACTTCGAGTAGTTTTGAACTCGGTAACCACTGGAGACCTGGTAGAAGAGATGTCACTCAGTGAACACTTCTATCTGAACTGTAGCTCGATGATCAAAGGAAACACTCGATAGAACCTTGTGACTTGGTGATAGTTAGTTTCCTTGATAACCGTCTGAGCTCGGTAAAATTAATTTCCTTGATAACCTCAAGAGCTCAGTTATCACGAAGTTCTCGGTCAATACTAAGTACATCTTCACTCGGTCAAAACTAATTCCTTTCTTTACTTCGAACAGTCGGTAAACACTTGTTTCTTTGTTCACCTCGATCACTCGGTAAACACTGACTTCTTTGTTCACCTCGATCACTCGGTAAACACTGAAAACTAGGTAAAGCTTGGCTTACAAAGGAATGTCTGGTGAGAGCTCGGCAAGCATTCAGAATCCAATAAGTGTTGTAACTAATGACAAAAATGTATCATAATGCCAACAGCTAATAAATGTTAGAATTGATGTTACATGTTATTTCATGATGTTGCATGATTAAGGTTAATGAGGAATTGGTGAATTAAGTTTATATGGTTTATGTTTGAAGTGGTAAAGGTTTAAGAGATCCTAATTCATGCCCCTCAAACTCTCAAAATTTCATTTTCCCATTACATTTCCAACTATTGGTATCAAAGCTCAAATCTCTAAGAAAGAAGTCTAATCACTTGAGAGTCAAATATCTTGGAGATGAAAGCCGAAAATCTAGAAATGGTGATTGAAAATCAGAAGCTTGATATGCATATTGTATTAGAACTAGTTAAGGCTACAAAGGAGGTGTTGGTGTTGTAATCAACTAAAAATGATCATCTAGACTATGAGCCCCTTTTCTAGCATTTTTTCATAATTTATCTAATGGTTATTTTTTATCAAATCCTCAAAAATCTATTTATTTGATTATAACCTTGCAAGGGTTGCATAGTTTGGTTCATTTGAGAGCCACCATCTCATAGCCTTTGCATGGTATAGATAGAGAGCTATAAGTCAGCTCTTGAGACTCCCTCTTCCATGGGTTCTCTCAAGAATAACAATTTATAGAAGTGTGACACTTTTATGCACACATTTTTTGGTGCCCACCGTGGGGCTTGAATCAAGTTTCTAGCTCCATTTGATTTCATTTCTCATTTTTTATTTTTTACAGTGGCGGATTGGATCTAATCAAGTGCTTTTGTAGAGTTCTCACTTTGGTTTTAAGGCTAACCCATATGCAGATTGGTCTGAAGGCTAAAACCCTAGGTTTCTAAAGATATGATCATATCTCTTAAACCACTTGGATTTTGGTTCTAAATTTATTTTTCTAGGTTGAATGTTTCCAAATGTCTCAGTCCAATTTTCAGATTATTTTGACTTGATTTGCATTAGTTATGAATTTTTCTTTGTTTTTCATAAAAAGTCAATTTTAGTCACAAATTAGAGATTTTTTTAGAAAAACTTACATTTTCAGAATTTTTTTTGAATTATATAGGGGGTACTTTCTTTTTGTTTTAAATTTTGAGGTCATATTAAGGATCAAAAACTTAATTTGATAAATCTAGTCTATTTTGACAAAATGGGTCCCTAGGACACAGATGAAGAGATTTTTTTGAATTTCTTGCATTTTTTGAAAGCTCTCTAATTTTTAGTAGGGGTTTCTTCTTTTCATTTCCATTTTTGAATCCAAAATCATAACAAACAAGTCCAATCTTATTGACTAGGTCAAAACCAAAGAGTAAAAATGAGAATATTTGTGATTAACTTGCACTTTCTTTGCATACACTTGGTTGGAAGATAACTTGAATCTTTGAGGCAACTAACCACTTTTTTTTGTAGGTCTTACTTGGTTTTTATGCCCTAACATTGGTTTCTTTGTAGGGAGTTTCTCATTTTCATTGCTAAAAAAGAACGTATGTCAAAGCTTAAAATGCACAAGGGCTACTAACGATTGTTTGCAAGGCTGCCCAAAGCATAAAAACTAATATTTATTGTATTTATTTTATTCCATGTGTGTAATTCTACTATTTTATTTCATTTATTAGGCACATTAAACTTGTAATTGGGATTACTTGGTGATAGGAGAGTATGCTCTTCACCCTTGCGGTGAATTAGAAATCTTGACCCACCTTTGGATTTCAAAAGCAAGTGGGTAATTGAATCTTCTTGGCATGTTTGGGGGAAACAATCAAGGTAGAAGAGTATGCTCTTCACCCTTTTGGTGAATTAGAAATCTTGACCCTTGAGAGTGGATCCATTTTGTAGTAGTTAGGATCCTTTAGAGGGCCTACTCTCGGACAACCTAAGAGGAACAACCCAAGTGAGGACAAGAAAATTACCCAACTCTTCCAACCCACTATAAACTCAAGGCTATCAAGGACACAAAACCTTGGTAGACATAGTGTTTTTCTTCACTTAATGTGATCACTTATGGGATTTTGACCATAAGGAGATCACTAAGTAAGAATGCTTAAGGTGCTCTTGTGACTGCAAGGTTTGTTACCCACCGCAAGGTGGGGTGTCTGTTAATTGGGTGGAAGAGGAACATTACAAATGGAAGTCCTTTCTAAACACCCTAGGTTAGTAGCTACCCAATTTTTCCACTCAACTTCTTGGTGCAAGGATCAATCCTAGTGGACTACTTGGATCACCCCAAGATTTTACACTCACCATATGTGTTCTCTTGGTTGTGCTTATGGCACTTCCTTGACAAAGCCAATATCTTGTGGGAAACTAGTTGGTGTGAGGTGAAAGAGCATCATGTGTGGACCAAGTTTTTGAGTAATGAACCATGAATTTTAGGTAGATATTGCTTGACTTATTCTCAAATGTGATAGACTTGTGGAAATATTTTGAACATATGCATGACAAATAGTTCTAGGGATTTCTTTTAAGACCTCACATATGCTTATATCATGCAAGGTTTCTTTGTTCCTTGCTTTATTGTTCAAAGATTACTCCATGTGTCACTATCTTGCTTGGAAAGAAATTGCTTTTGAACATCAAACTTTCTATGCTATCAACTATTGTCAAACTTTGTCAACCAAGTCAAAACATTAAGTTCACACATTTTCTTGTGTTGCTTTCTAAGGGGAGTCTCATCATTTGATTTTTCTTTTCTATGTATCTAGTGCTTCAACATTCTTAAAGTGACTTTTTGGTATTAGTGCTCTTGGTCTTTCTATCTTCATGGTCTATGTCCGCTTGCTAGTTATCTTTTTGCTGAATGGTAACCTTGGTTTCTTAACTACACTCTTAAGTTGGGAAAGTTGTTCACTTGTCACCCCACTTGCTCTGCCTATTTGGCTATTTGGGCTTGTTGCCTAGCTCTTGACTTTAGTCATTGGTGTCTTGAGTTTTTGGACACTTTTCTTGATGAGTCACTTTACTCTATCTTTACTATATTGACAAGTGAATACTCTACCTCTCTAGTTTGGACTTCAAGCTATCTTGTGTCACCTTCTTAGCTTCCTCTAGTCTCCTTCATTCTTGATTATCTATCCACCCACTAATACATTTGGTACCAAATTACAACGGCAGTGCCGTTGCATTTTTTCCATCACAACCTTGTCATCTTTGCAATTGTGATGGTCTACTGTCGCAATTATGATGATGACAAGGTTGCGATAGAAAAACTGCAAAGGCAGTGCCGTTGCAATTTGGTACCAAATGTATTAGTGACCACTATGGCATTCAAATCTCGTGCTACCAAACCTCAACCAAAGCTATATGATCATGATATCCTCCATTCCACTAAAGAGTTTCAAGATCTATACACTCAATACAAAGAACTAGAAGAGACAAATGATCTTTCTTACCTTCATTTCTCTAAGCATATGATAGAAATGAACTCTAAACTTGAGAAAATATTAGAGGAGAAGATTTCATTCTGAAATTGATCTCCCATAAGACCTTTACATACACATTGTCCATCTTCTTCAAGGTCTACATATTCTACTCCAAGACATCAAATGTCTTCATCTTCTAGATCTAAAGACCTCCTTAGAGAGAAAGACAGTGACACCTCCTTTGAGCATATTCCAAGCTATCATGATGGACCTATCTTTGACCAAGACAATGATGAAGACATGGATGCATGTCATTCACTTGAGAAACAACAAAAGGACTCTAGATATACCTTTTATAGAATTTTTTCTCCCTTGGAAGATTCTTATGATGGCACTTTGCAAACACTTCTTGGCACCAAGCTCATCATGTTACCTAGGTCTAGCTCATATGGAAACCCATTCTTGGATATCTATTGTTCTTATCATTGACATAATGAGCATAGTACTTTAGATTGCATTGATCTAAAACATAAAATACAAGATCTTATTGATATTGGGGTTATTGATACCTCTAATGACTCATGTGATGAGGATACTTTTCTTGAGAAAGATCATATTAATGAACCTATATCTAGTGATGGTTTCTTTGATACCTCCACTTTGTCTAATTCTCATGCACCTCCCAACACTTCAAATCTTTCCAACATGCCTCTTTCAAATAAAGAACCTAATGCTTTTCATGTACACTATGCCTATCATCAAGAGCTACCTCTAAAAGAAACTCAAGCTAACCTTCACTTGGTTGCAAACTTTTTCCATGCTACCAAGCCTAAAGATCCAAGCACTACTCCATTCACTCTTCATTCTCTTTTGTCCCTAGAAGTGACTACATGTCAAGAGGACTCTCAAAAAGAAAAAGCTATAAATGTCAAGAAAGATCAAGATCAAGCACCCTTTCATCTCCTTCAAAATTTCACCCCTCTATATCCTATGTCTTTTCCATCCCCCAAGTATGATGAAGATTCCACTTCCATTATCTCCCTTGAGCTTACTAAAAATTATGAAAAAAGTTCTCTTCCTATGCTATCCAAAGCTACTTTTCAAGATCAAAGTGTCCCTTCATGTTCTACTTCTCCATATCCACTTCAAAAGAGTGCTCAAGCTTCAACTGCTCCTATTAAAAATGTTGTTCCTATCAAAGCTACTCATGAGTCTATTGATGGCTTTGACTATGTTGCTCACTCTAAAGATATTGATATCCCTTTTCACTATCCATTTGCATCTCCTAAGTCTATCCTTGGTCCTCATCCATCAAATCTGAAGTCTTCAAACCTTCCACCTATATTGGGACCTTATGTTCCTTCATCTCCTACATTTTCCACTACTAGGTCTCCCATCATACCTCAAGATCAAAAAAGACACTCATCCTTGATGAATTTCCACCCATCTATCCATCTAAACCAATCATATCATCCTTATTCATACACAAATCCCAAGTCCTTTGGAAGTGAGAATAAACATAAGAATCCATTGAAAAATGAAGATCACTATGTCCCATCTAATCGGCATGTGAATGCTAAGAAGGAAAATGCACAAAAGAGACCACAAAGGTCCACTATTAAAAAAGCTAAATCAAATAAAATATGGGTTCCTAAACCCATTATTGAAGAAATTTGTTTTGAAGTATCCAAAGGAAAATCTAAAGCTATATGGATTCCCAAGTCTCTTTTAAAAGACTTGAATATTGAAAATACTTCAAAGTTGACATTAAAGCTTCCAAAGGCTTCCATTCCATCTTCTTCCAAAAATCTTCCAAAAAATCTTCCAAAGCCTTCCACTCCACTTTTTTCCAAATCTCTTCTACCACCTCATACATCTAAACCTCAAGCTATTTCATCCATGATTCCTCCATCATTCCAATACCCTTCAAGGTGTGTGTCAACATTGATCTTGTCTAATATTTTAGCTACCCTCATGAAATCCTCTAAAGCTTACACTTACTTTCTATACATGAACTCTTATCCTCAATATATTCTCCCTACTACCATTTCTCTTTGATCACCCTATCAACATCTTTGAGCATTCCTTTCTATGGTCTTGGCTTATAATGACTTATCTTTCCTATAGGAGCACTATCTACATTCAAACAACTTGAGCTCTTTTTAAAAATTCAAAAAAAAATGAAAATGTGCTTGGTGAAAACCACTTCTTGTGGTGCCTTGGTAGCAAAAGTAAAGAGAAATAAATTCATCCTATGGTGAAAACCACTTCTTGTGGCACCTTGGATAAGTGCCATGATGAAAACCTAGGAAATAGGTATCATGTGTAATTCTTCCATCATCCATCTATCCCCTCTTCCCTCTTTGATCTTGACATTGTTGAGCTATCCTTATGTATTGGCTATCTTATCCATGAGATTCTCTATTGTGCTAACTTATTCATTCATAGCCTTCATATCTAGCTTCACTCTTATTATTCTATCCTATTTCTATTCTATCTAGTTGACCCCTTGGTCTTGATAAAAATAAAGGAAAACATGGTTCTTAGGCCTCTTGACATATTCACTCTCTCAGACTACATGCTTTCATGCTATCTTTCTCATTGGCTTCCACTTCTTATCCTACATGCTATCTTGCTCATTACTTCCATTGCTTATCCAAAACATACTTCATCCAACTATTTCACCTCTTTCCCTAGCTTGAGTACTCTTGAGGACTCAGTCCTTCAGGATCACTTTCACTTACTTCATACTCCTTTTTTATATATCTTTTCTATCTACTATCTCGTTGCTCTATCATTTCCTATACCTTGCTAGAAATTGGGAGAAAATTATGAGATCTTGATTGAAATCTCTAAAATGTTCTAAAAATATTTAAAAAATCAAATATGATCCTTAAAAAAATCCTTAAAATAAGAAAATGTCCTAAAAAATTATCATCTTAGGGAAAACCTAGCAATAGGTGCTTTGATGTATCACCAAAAAATATCAAAAAAAAAATTGTCAAGTTTTGAAAACCTAGAAATAGGCACTACTTGAGACCCTTGCACATATGTCTATCAATCTCAATCACACACTCTGCAACACATTTCCTAGCTTGGAATTGTTTCTTGTCCTTGTCTTGGGGGCACAACTACTTAGCCTATTTGAGGTTCTCCTTGTGCATTAGGGTTTCTTTGGAAACTCACAAAATAGTGTTTCTCAACACTACCCCCTTTGACATCAAGTGGTTTTCAACACTTTTTAGATAGTTTACCTATAGTCTATGGTTGTATGATATTTCTTGCTATCAGAATCAAGTCTTGAAGAAATGGTTAAGTGACTTACACACACAAACACACTTAAACATTTAAATAACTAAGATATGATGAACTTTTATCTTCTTTGTGTGCTGTCTATGATGATTTATTTGCTATGTGTTACCTCCCTAATAAGTCTTTCAAGGATGTCATGGACTAGAAGACTGGGGGCATGGGGCATGTTTTACTTGCTTTCTTCTTGTGTAACTTTGTTAGTCTAAGGTGTTTAGAGAATTCATGCTTGTCCTACGTAACACTTTGGACCTACAATGTATCATCCTTATATGTTTTTGCAAGACTACACTTAGGGGTTATCATGGCGCTTATGCCTTGATACAAGTGTAATCTTGCTATACTAAATCAAATTTAGGGAATCTATCTACATAGTCATCTTGACTTATATATCTTGGATGCATAGGTTGGGTTCCCACATTTCTATTTGGCATAGATCATATTCATATCCTTATAGTTTTACTAGTGATGATTGTATGATCTTCCAATGTCCCTAATAAGGCTCGATGAAAAAAACTAGGACCTACTTATGTAGCCCTTGCAATTGCACCTTTTCATACTAGCTTTCATTCTACAGTTCATTCTAGCTTAGCTTTGCATTTTGCATGTTGAGTGAGCTCTCTTCTTTTTCTTTCATGGACATGTAAACTAACTATGGTCATCCTTTTCTTACCTCTTCTCAATCTTATCTTATCTCTTCTTTTCTATCTTACCATCTCATCTATGATTTTGACCTATCTTTGCTAATCCCGACATCCTAGATCAATTTTCAAGATCAAAATCCAAATTTGGCTTCATCTCACTAGTCAAAAAAAATTTCTTTCTTCTATGTAGTTGGTTGACCTATTGAGGCTTAATCTTTTAATCTTGTAGGGGAAATCATCATTTCTTCATTTCTTCATCATTTCTACTCTCATCCACTTTACCTAATTCTTATGCTTTATCTTTCTTGGTCAAAGTTAGTCAAACTAGGGCATATATTCATTTCTTGGTGGTCACTCTTTGGTTCTAATCCTTTGTCTATCATTTTGGACATTGCTATATCTTGGTTTTCTCATATCTTGCTAATTTTTGCATCCCCTTATTTCATTCTTATTTCAATCCTGAGGGGGCAAAAATATTCTATCATCACCTACTATAGCTATCTATTTCTTTGGAGCATTTTTTTGATCTATTCATTTGCTCTCGATCTATCTGCTTTGCTAGATGTTAGCATTCTTCTTGATTTCTAGCACCATCTTTTTCCTAATTTTTAGTACTACCGCTATTAAGCTATACATTTAGGATGTGTTATCTCTCTCTATATGTCATTCTTTGTAATTAGATTTCTATATCTATCGCTGCCATATTGGCTTCTTCATTCTTTTACGTCATGTGTTCCTAGATCAATCACACATTAGTCAAAGAGGGGCAAATGTAATCAACTAAAAATGGTCATCTAGACTATGATCCCCCTTTCTAGCATTTTTCCATAATGTATCTAATGGTTATTTTTTATCAAATCCTCACAAATCTATTTATTTGATTATAACCTATGGTATGACCACTTTATCCCCAGTTCATATTTAATTAAAGAACATGTCCCCCTTTTTAATTAAATAAAATTCCCCACTCATCTCTTATCCTAAATGTGCACACATAAAGCATTATTCCTATTTTAGAAATAAAAGAAAAGGCATTTTTTTCTACACATGAATGCACAATTTTCTATGTGACAGGAATCTTCTATTTTAAAAAAAAACTTTAATTCTCCTCCACACATTTCAAACCCTCCCAAAAGTTAACCATTAATTGTGATTGGTTGAGATGCTTGTGCACATGGATCACTTCCACTTTCAAACTCCACCCTTCATTACATTTATCTTGCCTCTTAATCTCTACCATCTATTTTTCTTTAAAAGGAAGGGCTCTCTCATGCTATTGTTATGCTGCAGGTTTTCTTGGTGATTTTGGAGACTTGGAGCATTCTTGCATTTTTGCATTTTAGCTTAGCTCTCATTCTACTTACATTATGACATACTTTTTAGCTTGGTTTTATTCATGCTTTAGCTTAGTTCTCTTTGTTATCTTACATTTCATTTAGAATAGCTTCCATTTGCATTACATTTTATTCTAGATTCTTGGATATTGGCACTCTTGCCTCTACTCTTTGAATCTCTCATTCTATGGTGCACCTTGCAAGGGTTGCATAGTTTGGTTTATTTGAGAGCCACCATCTGATAGCTTTTCCATGTCATATATAGAGAGCTATAATATGGCTCTTGAGACTCCCTCTTCCATGGGTTCTCTCAAGAATAATAGTTTATATGAGTGTGAAACTTTTATGCACACAGGTGTTTCAAAATGTCATGTTCCAAAAACCCAATGATGAGAACAAAATACATATAGGGGTAGCTACTTCCTATCTACAACATACCTATTCAAACATTGAGGCCAACTATAAGGCTATACCCTTCTTCTACTTCAGGCTCTACAAAACTTAGGTGGGTGAACCTTAGATTCTTCATATGATACCAATGTCAAAGAGTACAAATGAATCTAATAAAGCAGATAATACCCTTAATCTTCTAGCACTTATACAAGCAATCATGGATATGAAACATCTAATGATATAACACATGAATTTGATAAGCTAAGTGGTGGTAACTCTTTTTAGCTCCTAAACATAACAGGAAAATAATTTTGATTATAATATTGATTTTAGCATAACCAAGAAATGAACAACACAATATATTGATCCTATAGCTGATCAATACCTTGTCTATTGGAAAATTTCATAAATCACTAATACGCATCCTTGGAAACCATTGAGATATTTAATGTGTTAGGACTCCTAGATCTATCCATTCACCTTGAAAATTAGACATCTGCATCACTTTTGAATCTCATACTCAACTTATCCCTTCATAAAATCTGCAACCCTATGATAATAAACTAAGCATTTACATGACTCTTTGAATCACAAGAAAAACATATCAACACATACAACCCAAAATAGGATGCAATTGAGTTTCATGCTCTTTGTTCACAATACACAAAAGATTATGAACTACATGAATAGGAGACAAGATTCAAACTGAAGACAAACTTGTTGTTGCACTTTTATTCACTTCCTTGAAACAAATACATGAGGATGCATGAAATTGAATCATAAAATTGTGGAATATACTAGAACTATATGTATTCATTAACTTTTTGTTTATTACATGAGAGAAATATTAAAAAATGGTGGAAGCATGGTCATGACAACAATTCCAACCTAACTAGAATGATCCTTGTGGTATTATAGCAGTGCAAATCATTCAAGAACTGGAACCAACCCTAGAGAAAGAAAGAAAAGAGAATGAAATAGGAGAGGAAAGAAATGTTGAATTTTATTTGGAAGTGACACATGTAAACTTGAATCTCCATCCCCTATTCGTAAAAAGCATCTCTCTTCTCTCCATAATAGAAATCTGAAAGGAATCTCATCATTAAGCTTCAACAGACTCAAAATATCACCTTTAATTGATGAGAACCCCTTGTTCTGATAAAATAATCACATATGCATCTAAAATTCTGATTGAATCTTCACTAAACTAATTTAGAGGTGATAAAAACATCACCAAAAATATCCTTACCAACTTTGGTGCACACTGAATTCACCATTTTGCCAAAAACTAAGTCTAAATGACCTTAATAGTATGTGGTTGAAAGATAAGAACTTGGTACAAAACCTTGAATATCTCAAATATACTACTTCCTATGAAAAAATAAATTATAAATATCAAAATCTCATTAGGAGAGCTTTTCATCAATATATGATAGTCATATATTGGCTTATTAGAGATGCATAGAATGTCCATTTGAAAATTAGGTTCCTCTCTTGACTCTTAGGTTTTCATTTCTTGGCAAATATTTAACCCTTCCTAAGGTCAAAACTTTAGTATATGACCGCCTTTGATTTAAAACAAAAATTATTGTACATACCTTTGAGAGAAAATAATAATAATATAATTTTAATGCCTTTTTATTTTCCCTCCAAATTTCAATTTGAGTAAACTTGCTTCGATTACCTATGCCATGTGTCAGCATGTGATTTGTTCATTTCTGCACTATCATCCTGACCCATCAACACCTTTACCACCTAGGTGCCATGTGGTGCCACCCCATTGGTTCATGAAGTATGACATCCAACTAGGCTTGCTACCACATGGTAGCCTTTCACTAGGTCACCATGTTTCCATCCTTAACTAATGTGCATCTTTTCATCATGAGATAGCAAAATATTTCAATCTTATGCCACATGGTGCAATCTAGTATGTCCATCCTATAATTTCCACCTTCGCATCAACTGCCATGTGTCATTTCTAGATTGTTTCACTATTTCACTATCCTAATCATCATTTTTCCATGTCATAGTGACATAGCAACGTCGTGACATATGACACCTCTGCCATATCACCTACCTCATCATTAGTGTCACATCATCATTTACACATCACCAGCCTCTGCCACATGATGGCCTATCTCTATGTAATCATCCTTGTTATTAGCCATCATATCACTAGTGACATAGTGACATTATGATACCTATCTTAATTTGTTATGTCATTACCTTGGGAAGCATTCCAAGCCTATAATGATTTGATACACTTCACTATCTGATTGGGCCACTTGGATCCATGTGCTAATTTCCAGTTTTCCATTTTGGGTGCCACATTAGCATCTTGTTTCATGTGTTTTTCTTAAAATTTCCATTCCTTCCCTTCTAGCCAACTGGGTGGGCCCCTCATGCATGAGTTTATTTCTTCAAAATCCACGTGTCTTTAGGAAACTTATATAATTGCATGTAGATTTATTTAAAGAGATAAAAGAGTCCAAATGGGACCAATGTGAGACAAATGTCCAAAGTGTTTTCCTTCATTTTACACTATGTTGAATGCTTCAACCCATGATCCATGCATACACCTCCACATTACAATCATGAAACTCCTCACAACATACATAAACATCCTTAGTGATTGAGTCCCCCATTGTTTTCCACTTCAATAGCATCTTTTTAAAAAAAAATTACAACGCAGTGCTTTCAGCCAGAGATATTCCAGTTGTCTAAGAGTAGCTTTGTACACCACATCCATAGCTTATCCTTCTTAAATCAAGTGCACTAGTGGACACACAACTAGAAAAAGACCATATCTTCTAATGTTGGCTCTCTATGCACCTATAGAATTGTGCATTAAATGATCTAGCCTCCTTAAGTAAACCATGCGAAGGTTCTTGTTGGAGTTGTGATCAATGGCTAAATCCACAATTAGGTTTCCAAACTAGCTAGTAAATTTTATGCCAATAAAACTTATAACCTTCTCATACTCCCTTATTGGCTTGGTGTCTCTCTAAAGTGAGCTTTCATATTGCTTCCAATGGTTTAGATAATAAGTCAATGGGGATATCTTCCTCTATTGCATGTCTATCAACTATAAGTTGTATTTCCTCCTTTATTTTGTTGATGCCTCCCATTTTTTTAGCTAATAGGTTACCATTGATGCTCCCCACCTTCAGAAAATCACCACCAACACACACCAACATAAGGAAAAGGAAAATATAGAGGAAAAATGGGTCTAAATGACCCCATGTCACTAGCCATCCATGAGAGATTTAGAAAGAAAACCAATTCATATACCTCGTGGATGTTCCTCTTTGTCTATGGCATTTATCTCTTTTAACTTAGTGGCTCACTTGGTAGGATGAAGGATGTCATTCCCCTTGTCATGAAATTATTGTGAGAAATGTTAACAAATTTCAAGTTGGACAATGAAAGGTTGACATTTCTTGTTTTCTTTTGACCACTCTTTAGTAGACATGGCATGGCTTCAACATCTTTGACATTGATGGGGAGAGTATTAATTTATTAATTTTAATTCTCATTTCCTCCATGCAAGATCCCTTAAATATTTCAAGAGGTCTATTCTCCAATGATAACATCATGTGTGTTTTATCTATCAATTTCCTCTTTGAGCTTTGACTATTCAAATAAAGACATCCCTTGTACCTAATGTCATTGTACTCCCAATTTAAGAGAAGATTTCAAAAAGAACTATTTGATATTTTTCCCATTTTCTATTAGTTGGATTAGGTAGAGCATTTCAAATTGGAATTTTTTAGCCTTACTATCACATTTCTCTCATAGAGAAATTATCTTGATATGGGAAGTATATTCACTTGGATGCCCATAAAAGTGATGTAATGAGCCATTTGATTTCATAATTTAATCTTAGTGTGTTTTTCATTTGGGATCCTATTGATATATGGGCATCAATGTATCATTTACACATTCAACACTTTATTTCTTATATCCAGTTTGGTATCAAATGCAAGAGTGCACAAAGAAATTATAATGATTAAAAATCATTATAACATTGCTTTTAAAACCCAATGCCTTATCAATCTGCTGAGATTAGTCAGGCCCCAAAATGGGTCTGGTTAAAAATTGTTTGAATTGAAACATATCAGCCTTTAAAACTGATCCACTAATCATCTGGCATTAGTTAATATCAAATCTAACTACTAAATCAGCATTTAAAACACATTTCACCTTGTTAGATTGCAAACTCTGACTTTCTAACAAGAAGGCCCATAGTTTGGCTTTAGAAACTAACCAAAGCACCTAATTGAGCCCTTAAATCAAACATATTGATTCTCTATTCCACATTCTTTTACCCTATTAAATATTTTCTCATGAAAACATCTAGGTCAAAATATATTGACCATGAAAGTTTCCTTTTCTAAATTTCCTTCAAACAAACATGTTAAAAAATAATAAATTGCATCAAGTTTTGTCTTTGTAAACAAATCAAAATGACACTTGGGGACACACAAAATGGGGCATTAGTTTATTATCATGAGAAAAGTATAAATTAGGGATTTGGGGTTATGACAAATAACTAGGAGAATTTTGTGAGTGGTCAAAGTGATGTACTCAGAATTGCAGAACTAGGAGCAATGGCAAAAAAGTGATTTTTGCAAATGGAAAGGTCCTGGGAAAGTGTGCAGATGGATTTGTCAAGACTCCAAAATTGGTATACTTAAATTTTTTTTAGAGTAGAACATAGTGGTATAACCCATTTGGTTTAAAAAGCTATAGATATAGAGTTATGATATCCTGAATAGGGCTATCGATCAATCTGCATTTTATGACACTGGTACAACTTTAGAAATTTGGAATCACATTTGAAAACTAGTCAAAAAAATTCTTCATAGGCTCAAATCTAAAAGAAAAAAAGTGTATGACCTCTAGAATGCAGTGTAGAAAGAATTTTCTCATTTTCATCAGTCGAGTCAAAGTTACAACTGGTCAAACAAGGCCTCCCAAAATTCTGAGGAATTTACATCAGCATGGCAACAGTAAATAGCCGATTTTGAGGGATTCAAAACCTAGTCAAGACATATAGAAAAAACTTGAAAATTGAAATTCAGGTTCTTTGATATGTATAATAAACACTTCCAGAGTGGTGAGTCATGAAACTTAACTGGGTGCAAGATATTCAAATGAAAACTAGGCTTCCTGTCACTATTTGACACTTGGGCAAAAATGCAAATTTGAACTATGCTCAAAGAAAAACTTCACTAAATTACTTAGAATGGAACTTTATCAATGTAAGATGAATGAATATACTAAATGCTAAGTTTTAGAAACATAAAACACATCATAGGCCTTAAAAGGATAGTCAGGTACACATGCATTATATGCACTTATAGGGACTCAAGCTGACTCAAAATTTTAAAATAGTTCTCAAATCGGGGATATAATTTTAAGTCCCAATAGTGGCTCTATATAGGGATGAATGTACCTTGAGGGAATGGAAAGTATTCAATTATCTGGAAGAATTAGGCAACTCCAAAAATTTCTCTCGAACAACTTTATTGAAAGCAAGAAAAACTACTCCTAAACTGTACAAATGATGGCCTTGGGCCACTAAAACTCAACAAAAATTCTTAACTATTTCATATCCCTAATTTTCATTTGAATTTTCATGAGGTAAGATGAAAAAAACCTTTCTCATTAGTTTCACCAGTCAGATTAACATTCTCTGTTAGTTCACTTGGCAAAACAAAATAACTCGCTTTACTCTCACAGTGCATATACCAATCAACATTTACTTCTACATCATGCTCACTATGAGAAAATGAATTAGCATGCTCATATAAACTAACAAAAAATTGAAAGTCTTCATCAACATATGGTTGATGCATGCTATCAACTAGAAACATGAAGGCTTCATATTCTACTTCATTAAAAAAGTTGCATGTGTCAAGAGATTGAAACTCAACTTGTGTAATCAAGTGTGAAGAACATATAAAATCAAATTTCTCTGCTCTTGAAATCCTATTACAAATCTAATGATATTTATCACATGTTGAAACTCCTTCACACTCAAATAACTAAATAGTCACCAAGTTTGAATAACTTTCATGAAAGTTTTGGCATAAAATATGTTGACATTGATCTTCATCAAACAACTCATTAGAATGAACTTTGAACTTAACATCACAAGATTTATCAACACATATAGAAAACTCAAAATCATATTTATGATTTTTAACCATTTCCTCTTTGTCATATGAACAATTAAAAATAACTTCAGTATTATTAGCATGATAAGAATCTAAAACACTATGAAACTTTTCCCTAATGGTATTCTCCTCATAAGAAAAGTCAGCATGTGTATTGACTCTTAAACCATTATCACATCCACCTCCAAAACTTGACAATCACTTTCAACATCAAACTTTAGGGAAAGTAATTTTTCTTGAGAATAAATATAACAAGGGATTGTTGGATCATTCTAATAAACATTTACATACCTTCCAAGATAATAAGCCAATAGTTCTGAAATTTCATCAACACTTAACAAGACTTCATCACAAGTCTGTTATTCATGGCTCTAATCATAATTTGGTAGTTCTAAAAAACTTATAGCAGTATTACCATTAGTATAACAATCAAAAAAACTAAAATCATTACTATGACATATTACTTCTTCTTTGTGCAATACTTCTTTACTAGGTGTTTCACTTTCATTTTTAACACAAGAAAAGTTATCCATGTTGTTGTTAGAACTTTCTACATTCTCATGCATATTATCACATGATTCATTTTTAGTTACATATCCATCTTCATCCTTTTGACTAAAATCATCTAGTTTAGTAGTCTAGAATCCATCTCTTCATAATCACAATACACATTGTCATTATCTAATATTTCACTAGATTCACTATTACTTTTAACACATTCACATTATCTGTTAGAGGATTTAGCATAGAATTCATTTCTAGTTAAATCACTCTTGATTTTCTTGAAAAGATCTTCAACATGCAAAATATTTTGTACTTTCAATTTTTTTGGCTAGTTAACTGAATTAGGCATAAAGACATCTAGGAAAACAACAAGCTATAAGGATTCTTTAGGTCTTAAAGATAAATGCAACTCCATGAGTGCTGATTTGAAAATTATATAAGTTTGATCATCTCTTAGACCTTGAATATTTCCTACAGTATTTCTTATAAATATGACAATCTAATTACAGAGTTCCTTTCTTATCTCTACAATATCTTCAACTACACTTTCATAACTTGGATAACTAACTTTAGATATGAGATCTAATTCCATTTTGAAACAAAACTTCTACCTCTTTCTTCTAGTGTTGAAAATCACTGAATAGAGGCACTAATTTCTAACTTGAATTTCATAAAAGCGAAAACACTTGAAAATCAAAATACCTTCAAGTGTTGATGCTAAAATTTGATCTATTTATTCGCCATGGGTGAAAACTTAACTTTTTCATACCATTGATTGGAACCATGTAGAGTCGCCACCTTCTTGAAGAGGATAAATGAGATCACTACTTTGATTTACTTTTTAACATTCTCTTTTCTTGCCAAAATCTTCTTATAAAACTTTCAAATTTGCACAACTAAGTTGAAAATCCTTGAAAAGAATTTATATAGAGCCAATTTGCACTACTATAGAGATATTTTAGAGAGTCACCACTCGCAATTATGAGAAATAATTAAAAAATAATTTATCACATAACAATCTGAACTGAACTTTCAACTTGTAAAACTTTGTAAACCATCAAATACTTAGAAGAGAGAAAAAACTTTTGATCAATTCTGACTCTAATTTTACAACAAAACTTTGAAAAAATATCAAGTTGAATTGATTGAAGATGAACTCTCTTAGTAACAACATAATTTACACTCAACCTTCAAAGCTATTACTACAAATGAATAAGACATTACTGGGATGCATGATTCAAAAAGGATATGAAATTAATACCACAATTTCTTGCTTCTATATTACTTTCCTTGTGTCTCTCTACAACAGAGTCGCCATTTTGTTGGTTTTTTAAAACATCATATTTCTAAAACCCAATGATGAGAAAAAAATACATCTAGGGGTAGCTACTTCATGTATACAACATACACATTCAAATACTAGGGCCAACTATAAGGCTATACCCTTCATCTACTTCAGGCTCTACAAAACCTAGGTGAGTGAACCTCATATTATTCATAAGGTACTATTATTAAAGTATACAACTTAATTTAACAAAGAAGATAATACCCTTGATCTTCTACACTTATACAAAAAATCATGGATATGAAATAGCTAATGACATAACACATGAATTTGACAAGCTAAGTTGGTGTAACTCTTTTCTAATCCTAAATAGAAAGGGAAAAGGATTTTGATTATAATATTGATTTCAGCATAACCAATACATGAACAACACAACATATCAATCATATAGCTTATCATTACCTTGTCTATTGGACAATTCCACAAATCACTAACACACATCCTTGGAAATCTTTGAGATATATCATGTATCAAGACTCCCACATCTATCCATTCACCTTGTGAATCAGACATCTACATCACTTCTAAATCTCATACTCAACTTATCCCTTCTTGAAATATACAACCCCATGATGATAAACTAAGAACTTACATGACTCCTTGAAACACAAGCAAAACATATCAACATATACAACCCAAAATTGGATGCAAATGAGTTTCATGCTCTTTGTTCACAAAATGAAAAAGATTATGAACTACATGAATAGGAGACAAAATTTATACTAAAGATAAACTTACTACTGCACTTTTATTCATTTCCTTGAAATAAATACATAAAGATACATGAAATTTAATCATAAATCTGTGTGATGAAATAATTGCTTCTTTTGGTAGTATTGAGCTGGAAGGGATTACAGATTGTAATTAGGTTGTAATCACTGGATAATAATAATATTGGACCCATTTTTTGGTGAATGTAGCCTAGGGATTGGGTGAACACATTAAATCTTGATGTCTCATGTTCTATTCTAAGTGATTTTATATTTTCTAGTATTATTTATATTTGTGTGTAATTGTTATTTATGTTTGTGGTTAATTCTAACATGTGGTATCAGAGCAAGGTTGTTTTTTTAGTTATTATCTTCAAGAAAGTCTCACTATTAAGCATGAGTCTCACAATTGAGTGGGAGTGATGGTAGACTATGCTAAGATGAAGGTTGAGAAGTTTAATGGGTAGAAATTTTACCTATGAAAAATTCCAATGGAGGACTATCTTTATTAGAATGATTTATGGTAGCCATTGGAAGGAAAAGCCAAGAAATAAGAAACCATGATAGAAGAGGACTAGGAGATTTTAGATAGAAAGACACTTGGAATAATTCCATTACGTCTACCATAATTAGTAA
Source organism: Cupressus sempervirens (assembly GCA_028749045.1). NCBI lineage: Eukaryota > Viridiplantae > Streptophyta > Pinopsida > Cupressales > Cupressaceae > Cupressus > Cupressus sempervirens. Next base: position 796,208,254 of record CM053793.1, read on the forward strand.
CATTTAAAATTACAAAATTGAAGATGATGGAAGAGTTGATATAAATCCTAGCAAAGTTGTATGAAAAGCCCTCTACTTCAAATAAGGTATTTATCATGAAGCATTTATTTAATATGAAGATAACAGAAGGTGGATCTATTGTAGACCATTTAAATGAGTTTAATATAGTTACTAGTCCTTTATCTTCTGTGAATTTTAATTTTGATGTTGAAATTAGGGCTCCCTTGATTTTGTGTTCTTTAACTAAAAGTTGGAATAGCTCGGTAATGGCTAAGTAATTTTGTTTATGGGTCTAATACCCTAAAATTTGACGATGTGATTGGTGTTATTCTAAGTGAGGAAACTCATAGAAAAATTCAGCTGGATCTACATCAAGAAGTACTTTGAGTTGACAAAGCAAAGGCAAAATGACTAAGAGAGGAAGTAATTCTAGAAATCGTAGGAAATCAAGAGGAAGATCAAAGGGGAAGATGTTTCAATCTAGAGGAATGAGAGATTGTTGGTACTGTGGGAAACTAGGGCATAAGGAGAAATATTGTTGGACTTGAAAGAACAATGAAGGAGATAAACTAGAAGGGAACAAGGAGGAAAATGTGCTAAGTAACAAATCCAAAGAGGATGCTTTGCTTCTTTCTTTAGAAAGTGTTGATGAGTCATGGGTTTTATATTTTGGGGCTTCATTTCATGATACACCTTATAGAGGTTATTTTATTAATTATATCCAAGGAGATTTTGGGCTTGTTTTTTAGGGGACACTGAACTCTGTCAAGTTGTTGGAAAGGGAAAAGTTAAGTTGCAAAATGATAATCATTGGCTACTACATGAGGTAAGACATATTCCAAGGCTAAGTAGGAATTTAATTTTAGCAAGGAAACTCAATGATGAGGGTTGTGTAGTTACTTTTAATGATAAAAATTGGAAGCTTTAATGAAAAATTGGGGCTATTTTATCGACAATTTTTGGGCCAACATGTCATAAAAAATTTTAACCCTAAAGTGGCAGAAATATGTGTATAAAATGGGTTAGGGTTAGGTATTTTCATAAGGTGTGAGGCGATAATTTCTTCTTGCAATGGTATTGAGTTATAAGGGATCACAAATTGTAATCAAGTTGTAATCATTGGATAATAATAATATTGGACTCATTTTTTGGTGGTTGTAGCCCAGGGATTGGGTGAACCACATTAAATCTTGGTGTCTTGTGTTCTCCTCTATACGATCTATTATTTTTTGATAATGGTTATATTTGCATGTAATTTTTATTTTTGTCTATGGTTAATCCAAACAAGTGGTATCAAAGTAAGGTTTTTTTTCTAGTTATCCCCTTCAAGAAAGTCTCATGTTTGAGTGGGAGTGATGATAGATGAGGGTTTAAGCTAAAGGTTGAGATGTTTAATGGGCATAACTTTTAGTTATGGAAAATGTAAATGGAGGATTATCTTTATCAAAAGGATTTATGGAAGCCATTAGAAGGAAAATCCAAGAAACAAGGAACTATGATAGAAGAGGACTAGGAGATTTTAGATAGAAGCATTCAATTATGTGAAGGAAAATCCAAGAAATGGGGAACTATGATAGAAGAGGACTAGTAGATTTTAGATAGAAGGATTCAATTATGTGTGGCAATATCGGTGACATTTAACATTACAAAAGTGAAGATGATAAAAGAGTTGAAAAGCCCCCCACTTAAAATAAGCTATTTCTCGTAAAGGATTTATTTAATATGAAGATGGAAAAAAGTTGATCTATTGTAGATTATTTAAATGAGTTTAATACAATTACTAGTCAGTTATCTTCTATGAATATCAATTTTGATGAAGAAATTCAGGCTCTCTTGATTTTCTATTTTTGCCTAAAAGATAGAATGGCTTGGTAATGGTTGTGAGTAATTATGTTAATAGATGTAATATCCTAAAATTTGATGATGTAATTAGTGTTATTTTGAGTGAGGAAACTCATAGGAAAACCTCAAGTGGATCTATATCAAGAAGTTCTTTGAATGCACAAAGAAGAGATAGAACAACTAAGAGAGGAAGTAATTCTAGAAATCATGGGAAATAAAGAGGAAAATCAAAAGGGAAGAGGTCTCAATCCAAAGGACCAAGATATTATTAGTACTACAAGAAACCAAGGCATAAGAAAAAGATTGCTAGACTTGAAAGAACAATGAAGGAGATAAACTAGAAGGGAACAAGGAGGAAAATATGCTAAGTAAAAAATTTAAAGAGGATGCTTTACTTCTTTCTTTAGAAAGTATTGATGACTCATGGGTTTTAGATTTTGGGGCTTCATTAGATTCAGGGTCTTCATTTCATGCTACAGAATATAGAGGTACTAGTGTATTTGGGCCTAAATTTTGATGGAAGGCCATCACAATTGTGATAGCCACCCATCGCCCAAGCAACACCATCATGATTTGGCTCTCATTAGACATGTGTCAAACTTTTGATGTCACAAATTGTGATGGCAATGGAGTCTATCAAAATTACAATAGATAAAATTGTTGTGCCCTTTAATAAGACCATGACAAGAGTTCATCTATACATCATCATAATTTTCATGAGTAGTTGGCAAGGTCATCTTTGCACGATGAAAAAAAGAGACGATAATTTTGTGGGAATGACAGCTAGCTATCAGCACATGTCATCACAATAGTGATAGGTATGTGATAGCAATTCAGTGGAAGTGAGGGCTAGTTATATAAAGAAGTCATCGCAATTGTAACAGCTTGTTGTATTAATAAAAGATAATAGTTTCCTTAAAATTAGTTGTGATGCTCTCGTATCTCATATTATATTGACATAGTTAGTTGTCATGCAATCATAGGCTAATATTGAGCTTCACTTGGTTTTAAGAATAGTTTAATATTCTCTACTAATTAGGGCTAACCATGTGAAGGTAGAAGCTCATTTTGTCCCACCCTCCCCCCAACATATGAATTCCCTATTAACATCTAAAATATTTAAGAAAGGATCAATCTTTAAATCGTAAAAAAAGGTTACAAACCTGCAAAAGTGACATCATTTTTCCATCTTTTATTGCATGTCATTTTTCCATTGCATCCAAAATAAGATTCTGCCACTCTAAATTAAGAATGCACATGCAATTGTGTTCTATATGCATGAACAATAAAAGGAGTTGTAAAAACCTATCATGTTTACATTTATTTAATAGGTCTATGCAAACCTCTAACAAAAAATAAAAACTTGTTGGGTTTATTCACCTCCACCAGATGTTGTATGCATATGAATTGAGATTGCATATTAAACTATGGCATCCTTCTGCATTGCCTGAAATGAATAGATTCACATTGTTAGTTGTCATACAATCATAGGTTAATGTTGAGCTTCACTTGGTTTTGAGAATGGTTTAATATTCTATACTAAGAGGGGCCAACCACATGAAGGTGGGAGCTCATTTGGCCCCACCAACACCCCCCCCCCCCCCCCCAAAAAAAATCTAAATTCCCCATTAACATCTAAAATCTTTAAGAAATTATCAATCTTTAAAGTATAAAAAAATGGTTCCAAACTTGCAAAAGTTACATTATTTTCCCATCTTCTAGTGCATGCTTTTTTCTATTGCATCCAAAATAAGAGTCTGCCAATCTAAATTGAGAATGCACATGAAACTACATTCTATATGCATGGACAATAGGCATAGCTGAAAAAATATAGCATGATTACATTTATTTAATAGGTCTATTAAGTTTTTAAAATTATAGACCATCATGATCATTAGAACTCTAGTTTCTATGGCCAAGAGAATTGGTCTATAACTTAAAATACCTAATTAATGACTTCTAATAAAAAAATGCAAACCTATTGAATTTTTAACTGCACCTAATGTCATATGCATATGAATTAAGATTGTATATTGAACTATGGCCTCCTTTTGCATTGCTTGAAACCAAGAGATTCACACAGTTAGTTGTCATGCAATTATATAAGGTTAATGTTTAGCTTCACTTAGTTTTGATAATAGTTTACTATTGTCTACTATATAGGGCCAATTAAGTGAAGGTGGAAGCTCATTTGGCCCTATAGCCCCCCTCCGCCCCCCCCCCCCCCCCCCCCCACCACCCCCGCAACATCCAAATTATCTATTAACATCTAAAATATTTAAGAAAGCATCAATCTTTAATGTATCAGGAATGTCCTCATCACCTCTTGCTACTCTCAAGTGAAGTCCATCCTCATTGCTCACAAGCAATTCATCACAATTCTTTACTGATTCCTATACATCTAACATGGATACATATAGGAATGTCATAATTACCTCTTGCATAAAATGAATTCAATATTACAAAAATGTCCCCTAAGAAATAATAGTTCATGTAAAATAAATAGATGAAAAATGAGAGAGAAAAAGAGGAATAAACTTACCAATATGTGTTACCATCACATCTATGGCCATGCTACATGTTGAGTGAGTTTTATTGTATTTTTATTATGCCAAGATCTCTTTGTTTATATATATATGTAGACACACACATGTGTGTGTATGTATGTATATATACATATACATATGTGTGTATATATATGTACATACATATACATAGATCACAAGGGCACATACATGCACATATATATACATACATACATAAATATATACATGTATGTATGTATGTATGTATAAAGAGATATTTTTTAAGGTGCTAAGTGACTTACCTCAAGATCCTCCACAAAAATAATGCAGACCAAGAAAAATGTGCAAAGTCTATAAGAAATTTTACAAAAACATGTCATAGCAGATATTTTTAGAAAGAAACAAACCATAATCCAGATAAATGGATCTAGTTGTTGATTACTTGGGTTGATTAAAAATTCCTATAGAACTATCATCATATTAGGTACAATAAAATGAATGAGATGTGAAGATCACAATGGAATGACAATGAGATGCAGAGATCACAATGGCATGACAAAAAAATGCAGTGATCACAAGGGCACGACAATGAAATGCGGCAATCATAAAGGCACGACAAAGAAATCATAGATCTCCTCTAATATATACATATATACAAAAATACATACATATACATGTATGTGTGTGTTTATATAAAGAGAGATGTTTTTTAAGGTGCTTATTACATCTTAGCTCAATAGAAAATTGATGCAGCTACATACATATATACAAAGATGCAAAGATCACAAGGGAATGATAATGAAATGCAGCAATCACAAGGGCATGAGAATGAAATCATAGATCTCCACTAATATTTACATATATACATACATGCATACATACATGCGTACATAAATACATACATATGTATGTATGTATATAGATAGATCTTTTTTAAGGTGCTTATTACATCTTAGCACAAAAAAAAAATTGATCCATTTGCATACATATTCTAGAATCCAAATAATAAAACAATAAAACTCACTCAACTCATACTAAATGACTTACCTCAAAACCTTGCACATAATCATGTAGAGTTATATATATATATATATATATATATATATATATATATATATATATATATATATAGGGGGAATATAATGCCCATTAACAATGACATTAATTCAACCTATTTTCCTATTCTATATATAAGTACATACATACATACATATGCATCCTTTGCATGGCTTACAGGTAATGTCATTGTGGAAAAGGCTTCTGTAAGGGAATGAGACTCATGATTATGGCATTTACATAGAAGCAGAACACAAGGGCATGACAACAAAATGCAGTGATCAGAAGGGCATGACAACGAAATGCAGTGATCATAAGGGCACGACAAAGAAATCATAGATCTCCTCTAATATATACATATATACATATGTACATACATACATATACATATATGTATGTGTATATATAGAGAGGTCTTTTTTAAGGTGCTTATTACATCTTAGCTCAATAGAAAAATTGATCCATCTAAATACATATATATAGAGATGCAGAGATCACAAGGGCATGACAATGAAATCAGAGATCTCCACTAATATATACATATATGCATGCATACATACATACATACATACATATATGTATGTATGTGTGTATATATATATAGAGAGATCTTTTTTAAGGTGCTTATTACATCTTAGCACAACAGAAAAATTGATCCATTTGCATACATATTCTAGAATCCAAATAATAAAACAATAAAACTCATTCAACTCATACTAAGTGACTTACCTCAAAACCTTGCACACAAATCATGTAGAGTTAATGGGTAACATATATATATATATATATATATATATATATATATATAATGTATGTAGGGGAAATATAATGCCCATTAACAATGACATTAACTCAGCCTATGTTCCTAGTATATATATAAGTACATAAATACATACATACATCTACATCCTTTGCATGAGTTATAGGTAATCTCATTTTGGCAAAGGCTTCTACAAGGGAATGAGACTCATGATTATGGAATTTACACAGAAGCATAACTTGCTTCTTCAACTGATGGAGACACAACAAACCAAGCACAAAATGGACATAATAGGAAAGGGAAAATTTTATTAACTGTGAGAAAATGCTAATACATTTAGTACAGAGAAAATAGACTTCAAAACATGATCTAAGGGCTTACAATAGTAAAAATTTGGAGATAATTTCTCCTTTCAGTACCTCCTCTCAAACTCCACTTCGAATTGCCTTTTACAATGCCAGAAATGTTTTTAAATAGACCTCGGAGGGTTAAGGATTAGGAATACATTCTAGAAAGTGCTAGTTGACATCCACCAACCAAATAGAAGGCTCTAGAAGTCGCATTACAAGTCAGCACAAAATTAGAAGAATCCAAAAATGGTAATCGAACTTTCGGGAGGCATAACTTTTGAACCATAGCTCCAATCGATGAGTCGTTTACATTTCTGGAAAGCTCTCAAAGTGCTCTATAGCCCTATGGACCACCTTCTCTAATCCCCCATTTTTGGCCCTATTTGAGGTCATTTAATGCCCCTAACTTAACTTCAAAGCATTCTTAGGATGTCTCCAAAACTTGAAAAACTGCGATAACTTTCAAATCGTGGGGCCTTTTGACCTGATTCTTTTTCTGGAATGCTCTAAATTATAATGACAATCATCTAGACAATTTACACCTTCTAGTTCACCAAAATGATGGCTCAATTGCATACTCTTATTTTTTGGCATTTACACGTATCCCAAGGTGTTCAAATACTCTATCCTAGAACACTAATGGTGGAACTATGAGAGTTGGAACCTTTATTTGACCCAAATGGGTATCCAAAAATGAAAACACATGAAACAGAAACTAAGTCTAAGTATTTTTTTTTTGGTTGACACAGGATTGCCCTTATACCTTTAGATCCTCCTACATCAGACTCCCAGGGTAGATTCAAAAGTGACCCTGTCACTTTATGAATGGTAGAGAAAATCCCAAATTGGAAACCTCAGCTACTAAAATCCAAGTTGAGTCCTCTATCGGCTGTCCTTTCCACTTGACCAGATACTCTTCATATTGACTATTTCTGGTACTCCTGCTCACACAATGATCTAGAATGTCTTCTATCTCCTCCTTCTTAGAAGCAAGAATTGGACATGGCTCTAACATCAGCTCCTCATTTGCACCATCATCATGATACTATGTTAAGTTTGCAATGTTGAAAATAGGAGAAATGTGAATACCATCTGGCAAATCCATCTCATATGCATTTCCTAAGTCATGTTTCTTCAAAATTTTGCAAGGGCCAAATTTTTTCATTTTTAGCTTGTTGTAAGTACCAGCTGGAAATCTTTCTTTTCGTAAGTGTCCCATGACTAGATCCCCTACTTGGAATTCCTTATGTCTTCTCCTTTGATCAACCCTAGATTTATACTCTTGATTAATCTTGGTAATGTGTGCCTGAACCTCCCCATGTAGATGTTGGATATGTTCAACAAATTCTTTAGCTTCAGCACTTGTCCTCTCCCCTTGCTCTATCTTTCTCAATTCTAGTGCAGTTCTTGGGCTACTTCCATATACAATTTGGAATGGTGATCTACCAGTACTCCTGTTTATAGAGTTATTGTAAGCAAACTTTTCTTGTGGTAGAATCAAATCCCATCCCTTGGGCTTATCCCCAACTAAACATCTTAGCAAATTTTCCAGACTTCTATTTACCACTTCTGTTTGGCCATCAGTCTGTGGGTGATGTGTGGAACTGAATTTCAAGTCTGTTCTCAACTTTTTCCACAATGTTCTCCAGAAATACCCCACAAATTTAGTGTCTCTGTCAGAAACTATACTCCTTGGGAGACCATGTAGTCTTACCACCTCTCTGAAAAAAAAGTCTGCAATATGGACAACATCATGAGTTTTGTGGCATGGAATGAAATGTGCCATTTTGGAGAACCTATCAACCACTAAAAATATTGAGTCATTAACCCTTTGTGTCCTCGACAATCCAAGAACAAAATCCATACTTATGTCCTCCCATGGCTTTGATGGAACAAGAAATGGCTGATATAGTCCAATATTGTGACTAAATCCCTTGGCATCTTGACAAATATGACAACTCTGTAAAAAATTCTTCACATCCCATGAAATTTGAGGCCAAAAATAGTGTTCTCTAAGAATGGCAATGGTCTTATCTCGACCAAAATGTCTTGCCATCCCTCCGTTGTGTTTCTCCTTAATTAGATTTTCCCTCATGGAACTCCTTAGAATGCATAATTGACTACCCTTGAACAACATACCATCCTGAATCAAATAGTCTAACCACTTAGTTCTATCTACAACAATAGGCTCTTTACAAACTTTCCATGCTTCAGCAAAATCAAGATCCTCAGGGTACAGATTCTTGAGTTCATCAAACCCAACTACTTCAACCTGCATTACTGTAAGAAACAATTGTCTCCTACTTAATGCATCTGCAACCCTATTAGATTTTCCACTTCTATGCTTCAACACAAATGTATAGCTCTGCAAGTACTCTACCCACTTCATATGCCTCTGATTCAATTTACCTTGGCTATTTAGGTACTATAATGCTTGATGATCAGTATACAAAAAAAATTCCTTTGGAAATAAATAATACCTCCATTTCTTTAAGGCCTAAACTATTTCATAGAACTCTTGATCATAAACAGAATGCTTCTTCTTTGCATCGTTCAATTTTTCACTAAAATATGCAATAGGCTTACCTCTTGGCTTAATACAGCCCCAATAGCACTGCCACTAGCATCACAATCCACCTGAAACACCTTTCTAAAATCTAGAAGTGCCAACATAGGTTGTTCTATCACCTTCTTCTTCAGCAATTAAAAACTTCTCACAGCTGTCGCAGTCCATTTAAACTCTTTTCTATCCCCTCTTATTGTGTCAGTCAGGGGTGCACATATGCCACTGAAATTCTTAATGAACTTTCTATAAAAACTAACCAGACCATGAAATGATCTTACCTCAATAGCAGACCTTTGAGTAGGCCATTCCAAGATGGCTTTTACCTTCTCTGGATTCATTTTGAGACCTTCAGGTGATATAACAAACCCCAAGTAGACTAACTCCCTTTTTGCAAAGATACACTTCTTCAAATTAATTAATAGTTTCTCTTCCCTTAACCTTTCAAGGAAACTATGAATATGCAATAAACGTTCTTCCAAAGTCTTGCTGAAAATTAAAATATCATCCAAATAGACAATAACAAATTTTCTCAAGAACTTCTTAAGTGCCTCATTCATAAGCCACATGAAGGTGCTTGGGGCATTTGTCAATCCAAAGGGCATGACTAACCACTAATAAAGACCATCCTTGGTCTTGAAGGATATTTTCCACTCATCTCCTTCTTGTATCCATATCTGATGATAGCCACTCTTGAGATCTATCTTTGTGAAGTATTGAGCTCCACTCAAGCAATTCATAAGATCATCCATTCTTGGCAAAGGAAATCGATACTTGATGGTTATCCTATTTATAGCTTGAGAGTCTGTACACATCCTCCACTCTCTATCTTTCTTTGGTGCTAGTACTGTAGGTACTACACATGGACTCAGGCTCTCTTGAATTAAGCCCTTTCTTAATAGCTCCTGCACCTATCTGTTTAGCTCCTCAGTTTTTGAAGGAGTCATCCTGTGAGCAACCTTGTTAGGCAAACTAGCTCCTGAGATTAAATCTATCTAATGACTAATTGCCTTACCAATGGCAATCATTTTGGAACATTATCAGACATGATATCTCCAAACTAACCTAGTAAATTTGAGACTTCAAGTGGTATTTCACTACTACCTTCTTTATCTTTCCTAGGGATCAAAGCATAGCACATACGATGATGTTTCATGCCATCTAAAAACTTTCTTCCATCAACAAGACAAATCCTAGCACTGCTACATACCTTTTTGCCTTCCTTTTTCATGGGCTTCAGTTTGTGGCAAACTCCATCCTTTGTTAGAGAGTATGTGTTTGCATGACCATCATGTACTGCATGCCTATCAAACTACCATAGTCTACCCAAAAATAGATGGCAAACATCCATTGGAATAATATCACAGAGAACTTCATCATGGTAACTCCCAATTTTGAATTTCACTAAACATTGTTCACTTACCATGACCTTATGATCATCCTTCACCCAAGCAATCCAATAGGGCTGGGGGTGTTTCTCCCTCTTGAGCTTCAACTTAGAGACCATCTCTTCTAATACCAAGTTATTAGTGCTACCACCATCAATGATCACATCACAACATTTATATGCATATGGTACAAAACAAACTCCTTTGTCCTGGTTCAATCTCACCACTTAGTAGGACCCTTTCATTCACTAAAGTCTCTCCTCTTTCTACATCCTCTGAATGTGATGATTGTGCATCCTCATCCACATGAGCAACCCTAGCTTGACCCTCAGCTCTCCTATCTGTCCTTCCGTGTTATTGAGGGCACTTTAAGGCACGATGACCTTCTTCATTGCAATAGAAATAGGTACCATGGAAGCCTCCTCTTTCTTGTCCATGTCCTCTACCTCTTCCTCTCTAATTTCCAAAGTCTTGATCAAGAGAGCAGTTGAAACCCTTTTTCCTTTGGTTCCTGCTAGTACCCACATCTTCATTTTTCTTTTGAGTTTCATTTCAGCCTCCAGATGACCTACCACTACCCCTTCCTCCTTGACCATGCCCTCTTCGTCTCCCTTCAAACTTATTATTTAGCTTCTCTTCAACTCATAGGGCAAATCGGTATGCCTCTTCAATGCTGGTCATTCTTACCAGACTTAATTCCTCTTGGATGCTAGGTCGCAACCCACTAATATAATGAGAAACCTTCTCCTTATTTACTTATTCATGCCCAGCTCTAATTAGAAGTCAATAAAACTCCTCTATATATTCTTGGACTGATTTTCCTGCTTGCTTTAACCCATGCATCTTCTTAAACAAATCAATCTCATAATCAACAGGAATGAACTGCTTCAATTTGTCCACCATATGATCCCACCTTGTGATCTTCTCCTTTCCTCTTCTGTTTCTTTCCAATTGAACCTCTTGCTACCAAAATTTGGCATGGCCTTTCAGTTTGGCCTTTGCAAACTTAACTATATTTGGATCCCTAATATCCTCATACTCAAAGTACTCTTCCAGTTCATTGATCAAGTCGATCAACTCATCTGGTTTCAGATTTCTTGAAAATACACCCACATCAATTGTAGGTCTTTTCCCAAACTTAGTAATGGCCCTAAAAAGCCTTTCCTCTACTTGATTCAGAACTTCCCTATCAAATTCCCCTTCTAGTCCAATTTCTTCTTCTTCATTGTCATCCTCACTTTCATCGCTTGCGGCAACATTTGTTCCTCTACGGAGCTCCTCCTGCAATGCTTGTACCTACCTTTGGAGCACTCTAACCTCCTTAGGATTAATAGCTCTAGCCCATCCAACATGCTCTCTTTGTGGAGGCATATTCTTAACTCAAACCCTCAACCACACAATCCTGGTGCAAACTACCTCACAGTCGGTGCTTTGTCTACACACTCAGGAAAACCAGCTCTGATACCACTTGATGGGGACACAACAACCCAAGCACAAAATGGACACAATAGGAAAGGGAAAATTTTATTAGCTGTGAGAAAATGCTAATACATTTAGTACTGAGAAAATAGACTTCAAAACATGACCCTTGGCTTACAATAGTATAAATCTGGAGATAATTTCTCCTTTCAATACTTCCTCTCAAACTCCACTTTGAACTGCCTTTTACAATGCCAGAAATGTTCTTAAATAGAACCTGGAGGGTTAGGGATTAGGAATACATTCTAGAAAGTGCTAGGTTACATCCACCAACCAAATAGAAGGCTCTAGAAGTTGCATTACAAGTCGGCACAAAATTAGAAGAATCCAAAAATGGTAACCAAACTTTTGAGAGGCATAACTTTTGAACCGTAGCTTCGATCAACGAACCGTTTACATTTTCAAAAGGCTCTCAAAGTGCTCTATATCCCTATGGACTAGCTTCACTCATCCCCCATTTTTTGGCCCTATTTGAGGTCATTTAATGCCCCTAACCTGACTTTGAAGCATTCTTAGGATGTCTCCAGAAATTGAAAAAATTGTGATAACTTTCAAACTGTGGAGACTTTTGACCTAATTCTTTTTATGTAATGCTCTAAATTATAAGGAAAATCATCTAGCCAATTTAAACCTTCTATTTCACCAAAATGATGGCTCAATTACATACTCCTATTTTTTTGACATTTACACATATCCCAAGCTGTTCAAATACTGTATCCTAGAACACTGATAGTGGAACTGTGAGAGTTGGAACCTTTATTTGTCCCAAATGGGTATCCAAAAATGAAAAAAAATGAAACAAAAACTAAGTCTAAGTATTTTTTTTGGTTGACATAGGATTGACCTTATACCTTTGGATGCTCTTGCATCATCAACTCCTTACACTAAGCTCTTCATTGAAGTTATTCTTCCAGCAGTGAGAATAGTTGCTACAAATCCCTAGGAGCCAAGGGACCCTAAACCTATACTACATTTTTTGGAGACATGGGAGGAGTTTTCATAACATTCTAGATCATATAGTGATATCTAAATTAATAGTAGTAGTAGAATCTTGGGATCCTCATAGGGAGAGCATGCCAAGACATGCATGGTTACATCCTTGGCTTCCATTTTTGGGCTAGCATATGAAGCCTTTATATCCAACCATTTATCATAAATTGGGGAATGTGCTTCATGCCTAAAATTCAAGTCATGCATCTACATATGTAATTTTATCACCTTGGAAAATTGTATTTGACCTTGCTAGCTAGGAACAACTAATTGTTCATTTTATTGTACCTAATTTGATGATAGTTCTATAGTAATTCGCAATCAACCCAGTTGATCAATAACTAGAACAATTTAGTTGGTTATGGCTTGAACATGTGCTATTCCCATTTATCATATGGTTGCAATGTTGGAGGCAATATTTTTTTCCAAAGTGGCAATAGGTTTTGTATCATTGGCTTTGTTTAAGTCTCAATTTTAATGAAGTAAAAAAATGGTTTTTAGGGTGGAAAGGACTACATAATGAAGAGGAAACTTGAAAAGTTGAATATTTAAATGTTGAAATAAAAGATATAAAGGATCAACCACCTATGCTAGGGTTACAACATAATGTGAAGTAATGATGTGTAAAATATGAAAATTGTAGGACTAAAAATGAAATAGGTGCCATGGATGAGATAGTATGTTATTGAATCAATATAAAATACCTTTATATTCAAGTCAGAATCTCCTTGGAAATGTATAATATTTATTAATTTATCAAGTCCCTCAAATTCAATAGATTGTTTTTGTGAATGGCCTTGATATTGGGATTTTTCTCCCATTTTCTAAACATATAACCATACCTATAGGTTTCATCACCTAATACAAAATGTGATGATTTATTATAATAAAATTAATAAAGAAATAAATGATAAAAAGTAAAATGATATGAAAATTTAATAATTGAAGTCACCTTTAGGAAATTGTGTATGTTTTTTGCAAACAAGTCATCGAAAATATTCATGACCTTTTTTGCTTCTACATGTTTTTGAATGGAGCCTTCACACAGCTAATGCTCACAAATTTACTTAAGAATGTATGTAAACCTACAATGCACCACTATGTGGTGAAATATGTAGAAAAGTGTAAAATCCTTCATTGCACAAAGTCTTTCACTTGGTATGCAATACGCTTAAGCATGTGATAATTAAAACTACTAAGTCTAGACTATGAAATATGCTTAAGCATGTGATAATTAAAACTATTAAGTCTACACTATATAATGGATTAGTTAATGGAGCACACAAACAATAGTACCCCTTGTACATGAAAATTTGACAATTGACTTCAAATGCTATGAACAAATTACTAATTGTCTCATCCTCTAGTAATGTTTAGCTAAAAATAAAAATCAAGTGTATAAAGATTAGATATAAGATCAAACAAGATAGTGTAAATAAGTCTTAATTAATCTTGATTCTAATAATCTAATTGATTTTATCCTCACAATTTCTAGCATCTCCACCCTAAATGAAATGGTTCCACTTCATTTTTAGTCCACCTGATGGATGACTAAAGATTATGTTGCATGCCCACCTTCTCACAGCCTCTCTCATATATGATCAGCTCATAGATACTTTTCAAATTAGGATATACATAAGTCACATAGCTCAACCTTATGCAAAATACTCATAGTTGCCTCCTTGACTTTAAGGAAGGTTCTATAGTAGATCTCCTTCAAACTCAACAGTTGTAAAATCTTCTCTAGTTTTAATGTATGTCATTGATACCACTAATTTGCATAAAAATGAAATCTTTACTTCCAGCTTAAAAAAATGAACTTGCTATTAAATTTGCATGTTGCTTCAAAATTTACTCTTGTTTTGAAAAAAAATTAGTAATATATACATATACATAAAAAATAGTAATATGTGTATTGCATTTGTGTTTTCTTTGACATTTCTTATAAGAATGTTTCAAGGTTGGGAACCTCTTCAACATCCTTTGCATGGTTTATAGGTAATGTCATTGTGGCAAAGGCTTCTACAAGGGAATGAACTTCATGAGTTAACATATAATATCTTAAAATAGTTAAGTGCTACTTAACTATGTCCAAGGCATCTACACTCTAAAAGCATATTCCACCTACCAAGTTTCCTACATACCCATATCCATAGGATCAAGACCCTTGAACTAATCACTCTAATGAATGTATAGTTCTTATTTATAATTTTTTTGATGTAGATGTATTCTTATAGTGACTAGTGACATTTACTCACCTAATATAGCTCTTTGTCATCATACACTGATTCGTGTGAATGAGGCAATTTTCTATAATAACAATATTATAATACTCAAGTGAAACCTTTGTGTTGTAGTCTACAATTAATGTAAGGTTAACCTATATATTTCCTAACTCACTCCTTATATAGCTATGTTTAAAATCTTGTGACAATAATCAATGGGTCTAAATAGAAAAGTCAAGTTAATCTTGAAACTCAGAGTTTAGCCTTCTATTTTCAAAACCTAGGTAGACTAGATTGCATCTACTAAAATGTCTTAAGATAAACCACAAGTATGGATTCTATTAATATCATATTGGTTTTGACTAGTGACTATCTATACACTTAATTCATTTACTTCGTTTATGTCAAACAAGTAATATATGTTGAGCACAACATGTACGTTAGAGCATGTCAAGTCAATAGTGAGTGGCGAGTCACTCATGTGCCAAGTCACTCAAGTGCCAAGTAGATAGTATATGCGAAGTGATTTAAGTATCAAGAAAGAAATGCATGCCAATTTATTTAGATTTTGAGTGACAACATTGAATTCATATTATGTGCCAAGCATCAGGGACTTTATATGCCAAGTAACACAGTTTTGTCATAGTTGTTTGTATTGTTACGAACTACTATGTAAACCATTTTTGAGCTGACTTAAGGATTGAATTATGATATTTTAGTGATAAGAAAAAATTTTAAGTTGGGAATTCCTATGTATTACATGAACCTAATTAGGTAAAGGGACATTTTAAGTGACAATATGGATGAATCACAACTATTGATTCATGCCTAACCCTAAATCATCTAGGTCTTCTTAAGGAGGATGAACTCTAAACTTCATATGTGTGAAAAGGGAATGCATGAATGATCAAGGAGAGTTTTTCATGCATAAAATAGGACATTCATGGTGAACAATGTGTTATAATTTTAATTTTATTGTAGAATCAGTTAAAGGAGAATAGAGGAAGGAAATAGTGAGAAACAAAGAGTCATCTGATCAAGATGGATCAAGTACATAGTATAATAGAGGTGATTTGTCATCAAGAATCAGAGTGCTAACCACAAGATCATAGTTGAGACATTCTAATAGGTGAATCAATTAAATCTCTTAGCAAAGTAGTCCTAATAGGCTGTATTGAAATCCTCTAATAAGGTTCTTACTTAATTGTGAATTGAAGTCCTTTAACCAAGCACACTTTTAATAGGGCATTGAAATCCATTAATAGAGTAAGAATTAATAGTCTTTGTAAGCCTCTAATATTGAAAATATTTCACAAGGTAGATCATGGCTCATGATTAAACATTGTAACCTTCATTGGATACACTTTATTACTACATTAGTGAAGATTTTTGGGTGTCACCACCATTCCCATCTTACCTTCTCATTGGACAATTTTTAGGTAATCATATATTGTGTCATAAATGTGTGAATGCTTACTTGTTTTCATGATTTAAATGTATATTCTTTACATGGTATTTTAGTTTACTTATTGAATATGTGAGATGGATGTATGATGAATAGTTTAATGAGTCAAAGTTTAAAGCATTGATTCACCCTACTCCACCGGAAGTCTACCTTTCCTATTGTAATTCCAACAATTGGTATTATAGCCTTGTTCTCTAAAAGTGAAGCTTTGCATCTTTAAGGAAAGATCATTAAGAATTAGTGAATTAAAATGCAACTCATTCTAAATTAGTTGAATGAAGCAAGAGATGATCTAAAGAAATCACTGAAGAGAAGGAAGGAAGTTGATATTGAGGAGAATGACACACAATACTAAGAGATGGATACTATTAAGCTATTTTCAAATGGAAACTAAAATGAATATGATTTAACAGTTGTAGATCTAATGAAAAATAATAGAACCCTAGTTGAAGAGATCAAAAATCTTATGATAGAAATCTATAGAAGACAAAGTCATGATTAAAGATGACAAAAGAGTTTTGAGTAGAAAACTGGAAGAGAAATCATCAGAGGTAACTAGGATTGCAAACATACAATTAGAAACTTTGAATCAAATCATGAATGTAAATCATGAACTAAATGCTAAGGACATTGAGATAACAACATAAATTTGTAGAATGAACAATTAGGCAATGACCTAAAAAGGGAAAAGGAGTTTACTGAAAGATTAAATAAACCAAATGAAGCTATCAAATACTTTGAATAGTTGATAAGATCTCCTATATCTAATAATGACACATCTGGACTGGGATACACAAGTAATAAA
Source organism: Cupressus sempervirens (assembly GCA_028749045.1). NCBI lineage: Eukaryota > Viridiplantae > Streptophyta > Pinopsida > Cupressales > Cupressaceae > Cupressus > Cupressus sempervirens. Next base: position 796,225,702 of record CM053793.1, read on the forward strand.
GAAGGAGAATCATCCAAAAGTGTTGAAGAAAGAAGTAACAAAGGTAAGAACTCAAAACCTACTTGTCATAATTGTGGTAAGAAAGGACATAATACTAATGTGTGCAAGAGCAAGAATATAAATCATATTGTTAAGTAGAAGAGCATGGGTCACTGCCATAAGTGCAACAAGAAAGGTCATTAGGCACATGAATACAAAATCAAGACCATGCACACTAAAATATTTGAAGGATATTGTTATAATTGTCAAAAGTATGGAAATAAATATTTTGAGTGCAGATCCAAACCCATGTGGTCATCAAACAAGGAAACAAAGGTAAAGAGAAATGAAAACTCTTATAATTGGGATTATAATACAAGGTATAATTGTTACTACTATCAAGAGTATGGGAATGTTTCTAAGAACTAGATTAGAACATAATTCAGGATTGACTACAAAAGGTGGTTGAGACAAACCACATGTTTCAACTATTTGAAGACTGGTCACATTAGTCGATATTGTCCAACAAGGTCAAAGGCACCATGTTGTGAGTTCAACAAAGGAAAAGGCAAGGAAAATATTGAAAATGTCAGAGATGAGATGAACAAGACATGGAAGAGAAAGGAAGATTACAACACATCAAGTATAGATAGGATCACTTCACCCAATGGGTCAGGTGATCACATCTCATCAAACTAATAAATCAAGAGGTATGTAGGACTAATATTTAAAATTTATACCATACATCAGTTCCAAAGATCTAATTTTGAAAGGATTACATGTGAATCAATAAAGATGCAAAGTGTTATTAGAAATCAAAGAAAAATCTTTAAAGTTTTGTCATCTTTTTCATGTTACGATCGAGCATGAAAAGTTTCTTATGGTTGCTAGGTGAAATGTTAGTGGATGTCAAGCTAATGGAATTGGTTAGTTAAGGTCAACCTCATAATGGTTTTCAAGCAAATGGAAAGACATGTGGATGTTGAGTGAGCAAGAAATTAGTTGATGTTGAGCTTACAGCTATGTAAGCACTTAGCATTAATTGCAATTTTTTAAGAACTATTTGATTGATTTTCACCCATTTAACATCATTTGAATTTGAGAAATAAGACAAAGAGCTAAAGGAAATCTAGAGAACTTCATCTGAGCATTTGTAGGAGATTTGACTAGCTATTTGACACCATTTCATCATGATTTGTAAGGTATTTATCATGTGCCAAGTTACACAGTTTCAAACTTCATAAACCCTAGATTTATGTGATGGCATCTAGTTTTTCAAAATCAAAAAGTATAGATGGAAAATAGGTTTTAAATGTTTAAATTAGTAAAGAGATTAAAAAACCTATTTTCAAGGCTATTTTAGATATAGCATATAGGAAGGATCCCTATGATACATTGTCTATGATACCACCACGAGTCTTAATGATACAAAATGTTAGGAATTGTTATAATTGCAAAATTGGTAGCATTGGTGACATGGAAATTAGAGAAGAGTATGGAAGATTATGTCAAAATGGAGCACTGAAGGTAAAATACAACATTGTTGAGAAGAAAGGGTTAACTTGTGCCCTATATTTTTTGAGTGTCTTCAAAACTAAGTGAATAAGGATTTTCTTAAGTAGAATACATGAAAACTTAGTATGGTTAGATAATGGATTAGTTAAGATCACAAAGAAAATTATTCATAGGGTAACAAGGTATCCAACCCTAGATCAGCCAAAGACTATAAGAAGTGAGTCAAAAGAAGTTATTTAAAAGAACATAGGGACTGTATGGAATAAAAGGGGTATGACCTTGATACAATCACAGATCCCCTGATAGCTTTTGTAGTGAGGGTAATAGTACATAAGTTTTATGAATCAAGAAAATTAAATAGTGTACCTTACATTGCAGTAGACATGGGCTATAAAATTATGAAGAAATATCATACCTATGATCTTGTTGAGTTGTAGTTGCAACAATTGATTGAAAACCTAGGAGGAATAAGAAAAACAAAGAGTACTCAGTGCATATTTGAATCTATTTTGGTATGTATTTTCTTCTATGTGCAGAATACATTTCCTAATTTTGGTAAGGTTGCATGGAAGACAAATAAATCAATTGCAGTATAGATAGGAGAATTCATTGAACAATTAGGAAATAAATTTGAGTCAGTAATGACTATTTATTTGAAGATTTCAAACAATCCATGAAGAAGAGATTAAGGATACCTATCTCGTTAGTGGAGAAACATTATGATGATGTTTGCTTCCTAGTTGACACTAATCACACATATGTACAACCAACAATTCCTAGATTGAGATGGCTAAGGCCATTAGGTTATGATATAAATGTTGATGAGGCCTCTATAGCAATCACAACATTACTTGTAGAAGAAGTGGACAAAGAAGCCAAAGAATTTGGTAACTATGAATTGGCCAAATATAAAATTACTATGGCATTGAAGATTTCCTCTATAATCAAGAAGAAGAATAAATTGGTGAAGAAACTAAAAGAAAAACTTGGTGAAGTAGTTGAGGAAGAAGAAGAAGAAGAAGAAGAAGAAGAAGATTAAGAAGAAGAAGAAGAAGATGGAGAAGAAGAAACATAGGTTCAAGAATCACTAGCTCTAACACAAGGTCAAGGAGAGGATCGACAAGAAGAGGAGATAGAAATTGCAGAAGGTGTTGAGGGAGAACAAGTCAATGAAGCACCTACTCCCACTGATAAAATAAAAAGAAAGGCAAATACATCTATAGTGACAAGACCAAATAAGATTGCAAAAGAAAGTCATCCCAAACCAACAAGACCTACCAGAAGGGCTAGTACAAGATTCACTACATAGAAGGCTAAAGAATTAACCAAGCCTAAAGAGTAGGAAGGTGGAGCACAAAAAAGACCAAGAACAAAGTATGTTTCTTAGGCTAAATTTGATGTGGAGAAGACTGAATCTAATTACATCAACCAAGGTGGAGCACAAAAAAAACCAAGAATAAAGTATGTTTCTTAGGCTAAATCTGATGTGGAGAAGACTAAATCTAATTGCATCAACCAATTCCAAGTGGTGATTCATAGTCCCTCCTTAGATCTAGATAATTTATGTAAGAACATTAGAAAAAATGTTGATTTGTCAAGTTTCTCTCACATTAAATTTGATAACCTTGGAAATATCAAGAAATATAAGTAGAGGAAGAAATATATACCATGATGGCTACTTTCAAGAAGGCTCCTCTAGAAATTACCAACTCAATTCCTAAGATTCTATATGATAGAGTTGAGCAAAAATTGCATTATTATTTGAATAAAGAAAAAAAAATTAGGGAGACATCTCTCACCCAAGTTATTCTAGAACTCAACAAGGTTGAAATGTCAAAAGCCATAAAGAAATATGTTGTGAGATTTTTACCTAAGTATAGGAAATTTAAGATATTATAGAACAACATGGAGGATGTTGTAAAGAATTCCAAACAAATGTGGAAGATCACATATGGACTAGCCACAACCAAAGATGATGAAGAGGATAATAATGAAGAAGGAATAGTTGAGGGAGGCACTGATATGAATATTGATGATTAGGCAATAGCTGAGGAAGAGTAACAACTAGAATAGAGTGTACAAGATACACAAATGTTGATTGCCAGATCTCCACAAGTAATAAGTGAAAGTATTAAAACTATCATAGTAAAAAATGCTTTTGATCCTACTGATCAAAACATCAATCCCCTAACAGAGGAAGATTTGAAAAAGATATTTGACCAATCCACACTACATGCCAAATTATGTGACAACCCTATATTGGTAAGTATTGATGAAATTCAGAAGTTAGAATCTATGATTGAGGGAGTGAAAACGCAAGACACACCTACATTCACTCCACAAGTCACAAGTGTACAACCTTCACAACACTTAGTTGTATATCAAAGGAAGGAGATGGTAGGATGCACTATCAATACTCCCACAAAAATAACTCTAGTCTTAGTAAATGTTCAAGAACTTGAAAAAGACAAGGGTGAGATAGTTGGAGAAGATAAGGTGAAAACACCAGTCAATGATGGGACACCAAGTCAAATAGGTCAGGTAGATGTACCTGCACCTCCAACACAAATTCAAGGTAAAATTGGAATTAAAAGGGTAGAAGAGGACAAGCCTAAAGAGATAAATGTGACAACCAAGCCAAAGGAGCTAGAAGCAATTCAAGCACTAGTAACATTACCAAAATTTAGAACTCCTTCTAGTCAAACTCTTTGGAGGCCAAGCATAGATGCAACACCCTTTCAATTCTCAATGTCAATTCCTAGCTCATCTAAGATAGAAGAGGTAGTGACTTATGGAGATGTTAGCCTAGATGAAGAAATTGTTTTACCTATGTTTGATTATTCACTAATAACAATTGAGTAGATGGGTATACTTTAAGAGGTCCTAGCAAGAAAGGAACATCAAGAACTACTCAAAAGGGAGCATAGGCAGAAGAAAGCTTTGATTGAGATCAAAGAAATTTTCTTAGATGCATTCAGTCTACCTACTCTAGATGAAACAAATCCAATCAGTAAACAACTGGCCAACATAGTGGAAAGAGTAAGTGATATAGACCTGGATACTAATGCAAAACTATTAGAATGGTCTAAGAAGAAGTTTCAAAATAAAGTAAATGAGAAGATATCTAGTGATATAGCACTAACACAAGTTACATTGGAAACTAAGATAGAAAGTGTGAAGAAGGTACTAGAGAACATTTTCTCTCTATATACCAAATTGTGTAATCCTACACTCTTCACACAGGAGATAAGGAATCACATCCTAAGCTTGGAAAATCAAATGCATTCATTTAGAGCCAAATTTCACATGACTCTAGCTCAAAATGAGAAACATTTTAGGACCCTCTTATAAACCCAAAGTTAGTTAGCAACACTAAAAATAGATGAAGCCAACATAAGGGCTAAACTGAATCTCATCTAGTCTACATTGACTCCTCACATGGAGATTCTACATAAGGAGATGGGCTATGCAGAAACACTTATGAAGAAAGACACAAATCTTTCTAGATTATATGGCTTAATACACCTTTTTGTCAAGCTGACTATCCAAATTAAGTCTTTGGAGGTAGCCTGTGATAATTGGGATGCAACTCTTAAGATTGTTCTTGAGGTCCATAAATATTTTTTGGAAAAATACACTATTAGTGAATAACCCATTGGAATCAGTGTCAAAAAGGGAGAGTAAGAGCTATGGGGGAGTAGAGCAAGAAAATATGGGGAGTATTGACAAGCAAGCAAAAACAAACAAAGTAAAAGTAGAAAATAGTGAAATGGTGAAAGAGTATTAGTTGAGGAAAATTTGCTCAATAGAAGAAATATTTTGATACAAAATACAATATAGAATAGATCCAACAACTCAGAGGGAGGTATAAGTCATGTTGTAAAAATTTAGTATTTTGAAATTTTGTATAGAACTCAAATAAGAGTTTATGTTATGATCATAAGAATAAGAGTATTAATGTATGACCATGTGTTTTTGGTGCTCATATCAAAGGGGGAGATTGTTAATCTTAGATTGGTTTTGACTAGTGAGTGTCTATACACATAAGTCATTCACTTAGTTCATGCTAAACAAGTAACATATGCTTAGCACAACATGTAAGTTAGAGCATGCCAAGTAAAAAGTGAGTGTTGAGTCACTCATGTGCCAAGTCACTCAAGTGCCAAGAAGATAGTATATGTAGAGTGACTCAAGTACTAAGCAAGTAGTGCATCCCAAGTCATTTAGATGCCAAGTGATAGCATTGAAGTCATAGTATGTGTTGAGCATTAGGGACTTCAGATGCCAAGTAACATAGTTTTGTCATAGTTGTTTGTATTGGCACAAATTACTATGTAAACCATTTTTTAGCTAAATTAAGGATTGAATTATGATATTTTGGTAATAAGGATGAATCTTAAGTTGAGAATCCCTATGAATTACATGCACCCAATCAAGTAAAGGGAAGGTTTAAGTGGCAATATGGATGAATCATAGCTATTGATTCATACCTAGCCCTAAATCATCTAGGTCTTCTTAAGGAGGATGAACTCTAAACTTCATATGTGCAAAAAGGGAATGTATGAATGATCAAGGAGAGTTTTGCATGTGAAAACTAGGAAATTCATGGTGACCAAGGTATTATGAACTAAATTGTATTTAAAAATTAGTTAAAGGAGAATAGAGAAAGGAAATAGTAAACAACAAAGAGTCACTTGATCAAGAAGGATCAAGTACACAACAAAATAGAGGTGATCTATCATCAAGCATTAGAGTGCTAACCACATGATTATTGTTGAGACATCCTAATAAGTGAATCAATTAAATCTCTTAATAGAGTAGTCCTAACAATCTATATTAAAATCCTCTAACAAGGTGCTTACTTAATTGTGAGTTGAAGGCCTTTAACTAGGCACACTTTTAATAGGGTGTTGAAATCCTTTAATAGGGTAAGACTTAATAGTCTTTGTAAGCCTCTAATAGGGAAGACCTTTCACAAGGTAGATCATGGTTCATGATCAAATGTTGTAACCTTCATTGGATACACTTTATTAGTATAATGGTAAGATTTCTGGGTGTCATCCCACCCTAGTTTTACCTTCTTGTTGGAGGGTTTCTAAGTGATCATATATTATCTCATGAATGTGTGAATGCTTAATTGTTTACATGCTTTACATGGTATTTTAGCTTACTTATTGAATATGTGAGATGAATGTGTGGTGAATATTTTAATGGGTCTATGTTTAAAGCATTGATTCAATGCCCCCCCCCCGCCACCCAAAGTCTACCTTTCCTATTGTAATTCCAAAAGATTATTCATTCTATAAGGGGACCCTTTATTCAAATGTTAAATTGGTTACACATGCATGATTCTTTTTTTTAATGCAAAGCTAGTTACCTAGAATGTCCTCATTGCCTGCTACTACTCTCAGGGGAAGTCCATCCTCATTTCTCATGAGCAATTCATCACATGGGTACATCTAGGAATGTCCTCATTGTCTCTTGAATGAACCCAATATTACAAAATTCCCCCTAAGAAATAATAGTTTAAGTGAAATAAACAGATGAAAATGAGAAATAAAAAGATTAATCTACTTACCAATAGGAATTGTCATTGCATCTATGACCATGCTACCCATTGAGTGAGTTTTATTATTTTTCTGTTGTGCCAAGATCTCTTTATTTTCATACATACATACATACATACATACATACATACATCCATGCATGCATGCATACATCTACACATATATACATATACATATGTATATATTCGTATATACATACATACACATACAGAGATCACAAGGGCATGGCAATGAAACCCTAGATCTCCATAATCCACAAGATCTCTCTATATATGTATACATACATACATACATATATACACATATACATACGTACATATATACATTTGCATATGCCATTTTATCATCTTGGAAAATTTCATTTGATCTTCGTAGCTAGGAACAACTAATTTTTCATTTTATTATACCTAATCTGATGATAGTTATATAGGAATTTGTAATCAACCCAACTAATTAGAAAATAGACCAATTTAACTAGGTTTATCTTGTTTCTTTCTAAAAATATCTACTATGATATGTTTTTACTAAAATTCTTGTGAACTCTACCCATTTTTCCTAGTTTAAATTAGTTTTGTGCAAGATCTTGAACTAAGTCACTTAGCACAGGTTGAGCGAGTTTTATTGTTTTATTATTTGGATTCTGGAATATGTATGCATTTGGATCAATTTTTCTATTGTGCTAATATTTAATAAGCACTTTTAAAAATATCTCTTTTTATATATAAATACTACAAGCTATGCAATTTGTCATGTATTGCATCTACATTTTATTTGCCATTGCTTATAAGAGTGTTTCAAGGTTGGGAACCAGTTCAACATCCTTTGCATAGTTTAGAGGTAATGTCATTGTGTTAGATAAAATAATTTCAATGAAGAATTGAGTGTAAGGAGTTACTACCTTGAACCTATGCTACAAATTCCTAGGAGTCAAGGTACCCTAAAGCTATGCTATGTTTTCGAGAGACATGGGAGAAGTTACTACCACCTTCAATACTTCATAAAATTCTAGATAATATAGTGATGCCCAAATTAACTTTAACATATACATGGTTACATCCTTAGCTTCCATTGTTAGGCCAATGTATTGAGCCTTTATATTCAACCATTCATTATAAATTGGGGAATGTTCTTCATGAATGGCATGCAATTGATGCAATTTTATCACCTTGGAAAATTTTATTTGGTCCTATTAGCTAGGAATAGTTGATTGTTCATTTTATCATACCTAATATGATGATAATTCTTCAAAAAATTGTAATTAACCTAGCTAATCAGCAACTAGACCAATTTAACTGGGTTATGGTTTGGTCATGTGCTATTCCCATTTATCATATGGTTGCAATTTTGGAGGTAGCATTTTTTCCAAAGTTGCAACAGGTTTTGTATCATTGTCTTTGTTCAAGTCATGATTTTAATGAAGTAAAAAAGTCATTTTTAGGGTGGAAAGAACTATATAATGAAGAGGAAACTTAAGAAATTAAATGTTGAAATATTGAAATGAAAGCTATCAAGGATAAAACACCTATACTATAATTACAACACAATGTGATGTTGATTTTAGATATAAACAAAAAAAACAAAATAAATCATTCCCCATTTGTTTTGATTGTGCAGAGTTGCCTATGAAAGAGGGTGAAGAGCTCTAAATGAGGGTGGAGATCTCTGACTATTGCTTGAGATTTCATTTTTGTGCCCTTTTGATCACTGCATTTCATTTCCATACCCTTATGATCTTTGTATTTCATTATCATGCCCTTGGTGGAGATCATTGGAGGTCTACAATTTTGTTGTTGTTCCCTTGTGATCACTACATTTCATTGGCATTGTGTTGTGATCTCTTCATTTCATTACCATTCCCTTGTGATATTTGTGCCCTTTCTTTGTGATTTCATTTCCATGTTGTGCCCTTGTGATCTTTGTGCCCTTTGACATTACAATGTTTGGGTTCAAATTGTAAAGGCAATTTGTGAAGGCGGTATAGTTTGTGGTGTATTCGGGCCCAAATTAGTAGTGCTTGCTCTATGATTTTATTCAAGCGGAGAAGAGGTACCTATGTAAATGTTATTTTCATTTATTTCTAAACATGTATCTCTTTATATTTTCCCCAAGAGGTGATTAGAGAATCTTCTCTCTATGTATATGTAAGTGTATATATGCATACACACACACACATGTGTGTGTCTATGTATGTATGTATGTATGTAGAGATCTCTCTCTCTCTCTCTCTCTCTCTCTCTCTCTATATATATATATATATATATATATATATATATACATAAATACATAGACACACATGTGTGTATATATATACACATATATTTACATATACATATAAATCTATATATACATATATACATATGTACATATACAGAGATCATAAGGGTATGTCAATGAAAAGAAGAGATACATACATACATACATAAATCTGCATATGCAATTTTATCACCCTATAAAACTATATTTTATTTTTACTCAATCACCAAGAGATAATATAATCTATAAGTATAGATTTTTGCACACTTATTTTTTATGAATAGTTTCAATTGAATTCATCTAAGGAAAGTGAGTCTACTCATGATGATAATGGCTCCATGTATTGGGTCCTTAGAGGAGAGAGACTTACAGAAGATTAGATGTTGTGTATGGAAATGGGATGATTCATTTGTGATTTCAATACATTCTCCTCCATATTGAATTTCTATATCATCAAATTTCTAGATAGAAATCACTAGACTTGGTCTTCGGAAATGGTATGGGTTACTTGGAATTGTCAAACTTGAACCATTGAATGGTACATTTAGATTGATGAATCAACACTTTGAATCACTAGTTTCATGTTTAGAACCTTTGGCCTTCAAAATTTGAAATTTGATTTTGATGTGCGGTCCATGGATGATTATGACCCAAAAGATACCTAAATGTTCTCAGAGACATCTGAAAGCATCTATAGAAATTGATATGAACCATTCAATCTAAATTACAGAGTATTTAAATCTCAGAACTCTGATCTAAGCCAAGAGCCTTCTGAACATTAAAACCACTAAACTACCTAGGACACTAAACTTATCGAGCATGTGAACCTCCTTGAACCAATGGAACCATTTTGAAATAGGTTCAATGAGGTTCAAAATCCATGAGGGACTCAGATATAAACCTCAGACAAGGGTTGCATGCTATGGTGGGGCAGGAGGAAGATGGTTGTGTGAATCATTGATTAGGAAAGTTGTAGAAAATCATAGTGTAGGCTACAAGTAGTTTCATTAATTTGATAAAGAAATTAGCTATGAAAGAGGGATGATCAAAATTGGCATGTCCATCCTTATGATAAATGTCTCTACCTCATAATATAAAATCACCTCAAATGACAAGCAAAAAATTATTAAATGTATGGAAAATCAAAAGAACATTCACCTATAATATTTTTACAGGACAAAAATATAATAAAAATATAATTTGGTGGAAAAATCCATGAGCTATGTGGCTCCACATTGTGGCTATTGCACTGTCTAGTAATGGAAACTCTTTATGTTAAATATGAAGATCTTGAAATTAAAGAAGATAACTATCAGAGATCTTTTTTTTTTTATAGTGATAACAAATATATAGTATAATTTTAAGAAAAATAATGGTCTTAAATGTATATGATTAAATAAAATAAACAAGAGTACTAGTTGTAGCCCTATAATTCTAGTATTATTGATTATGTTAAACAATTTGTTCAATAAAAAAGTATGAAGTAACATAAATGGATCATCTGCTTGATCCTATTGATGTAAATGCATCTGATCATTACCTAGGCAATATTATGCACAAGATCTTTACTCAATCACCAAGAGAATATAATCTATAAGTACATATATCTACATAATTAGTTTGGTATGAATAGTTTTGATTGAATGCAAGGATAATTTCTTGTGTGAATTCAAGACATGAATTATTAATTTAATTTAGCACAAGTACTATGCAAGTGTGTATTTATGCATGCAAAAAAATTTACGTTGTGAAATGATATAAATACACACATATAAATATGCATACTATTGGTCTGATTTTTCACAATCTAGAGGAGTTCTAAAAATTTTGGTGAAAATTTATTTAAGTCATGGTATCCTACATATTAGGGTTTCGTTCCTTATAATTTTCAAATTTTGTGTTACCCTAATCATTTCCTGGTCTTTGTGCTATTTGAATTCTATTAAATTCTCAAGGTTTGTCTCCAAGACGGTCATTAAAATGACCTAAGTGTAAAAACCCTGGGTTATTTTTCAATTTTTCAAAAGGGTTTGTCAAAATGCCTAAGTTCCTCTCTTTACAGTCTTACAATGTTCAGGTTTCTTGTAAGAAAAAAGTGCTTTCTTGTTTTTATTTCCATGGTCACACTTTATCAAATGACATAAAGGCATAAAGGGTTTCATGTCTCATAGGGATATAGTTATGCTTTCTGTAATTCAATTTGGGGTCCTCCAATCATATGCTTGATCCTCAGGTAGAGACATGTAAAGGGTTTTAATGCTTGGAAATAGTCTTACAACTCTATGGTGATAAGTTGAGTGGATAAGTGAAAGGGTTTTGATAAGGTGTTTCCAGTCATGCATTGTTCTATTAAGTGTGTGAGCATAAAAGGTAAAAGAAGCTATGTCAAATGGCTCTACGGGCATACAAGTAAAGTGTTGAGTGAAGCAGTAGAAAGGTCTTGTGGTTTGATCTATGCACTTACATTTCTTTGAATGGTGTAAAGGCATAATGTCTTGTGATAGCATAAAGGGTGGCTCATGAGAAGAGATAAAGGGTTTTACAATACTACATGTAAGAGGGACTTGTAAGAGCAAAGTAAATTTTAATTTTCTTTATGTGTCTTCGCTACTTTGACTTGCGAATAACTGTAAAGAAATTTTATAAAGAGGAGTGTGCTAAGTGGGACTTGTTGAGTTGTCAGATTGGCCCTGATGAGAAAAAATTAGATGGTGACATTTCATACATATCAAATGAGCCCAACCCACGTGGTAGATAACTTAAGATCTTCATTTTTCATGTGCCTAAAATCAACAATGATGTTCTTTTCTATTTGTCTAATATCTAATCCAGGTCGTTGATAAGCGAAAAGAGAAATTTCTTGTTGCACCTCTACAATTGAATGATCACTGTATGAATGAAGAACTATTTCATTCCTTTCTCCATGGTTACGAGTTAATTCCAAGTGTATAAGCATAAAAGATAGATGGGGAGATGAAAAGAAGGCTTTACGCTCATATGAGAAAAGTGAAATGTAAGAATAGAATGTGAATTAGAAAGGCTTTTTGATGTTCTAACTATGAGGTAACCTAGAGAGGTGTAAAGGAGAATAAGGGAGTAGTAAAAAGCATTACGATGCCATAGGTAAAACCTTAAGCATATGACCAGAGGATGGATGTGTAAAGTGTTACAATGTCCCAAGTAATGAAGTGAGTGTAGCAGTGTAAAGAAGATTTTTAAAGGTTCTAGTGATAGATATGCATATGAGCGTGAAGGGTAAAGTGATGGTTGTAACAAAGGTTTTATGCTCATACGAGGAAGGTTTGAAGTGTAAGAAATTAAGTACTTATTGAGGAAGCCTTAGATTCTATGATGTAAGGGGCTGCATAATAGCATAAAAGAAATTTCAATATAGTGCTTAAGAAACCCTAATGCTTCTATGCTTGGAGTATTCTGAAGCATCACTAGATAGATGTAAAGGCTTGCTAAGTGTGTCTCTAGGGTTACAAAGATTGAAATATTTTGACTCAACATATAAATGGAAGACCAAAATTTGAAAAGAAATTAGTTGAGGTGTCATGCCTATTCAAAAAAAGGAAAAATTCACCATGGCCAAGTAAAATAAAACACTAAAAAGTACATCAAAATCAAATTTCACAGTTGATATTCCTTGCTATCAGCCTACAAGGGTGGTATTAAAAGCTTGTCCATGTAGAATTTATTAAAAAAGCTAGTAGACTATATGATTAAACATAAATATTTGATTAAATGTTTAGAATATTGCCATTTCAAAGAATTTGTGTTCCTATTCTAAAAAATTCTCCAAGTATCCATAGCCTCATGAGTTCTGTGTTACTATTGCAAGAGTTCAAAATATAAATTGTAGAGAAAATGGTTGACAAGGAAGTCAAGGAGGTTCATGCAGAAGAAGTAGAGGTCAAAGACACGGGTGACAATGTTTTGGAGGTCACACTTGAAAGAAAAAGGAAGAAGGGTGTTGTCAAAATAGAGAAGAAGTCAAGAGTTAGGAAGCCAAATAAGCATGCAGAAGATTGGATAAAACTTCTTCTAGGGTCATCCAATGCCATTTCAGCAAATGACCATATGTTCAAAGACCCTTATTTCTTGGTTAGGGATGCAAAATGCCCTAGGATTGATGGTTTTAATCTATTTTTATATTTCTACCAAAACAAAACTAAAAACATACCAGTCTGTAACCCATCAAACAGGAACATGGAAAAATTGATATTCCTAGAAGTGTTTGTTGATGTGGACTTGTTAAAGGCACTAATAAATTTTTACAATCTAGTCACCATGACATTCCAAAAATATAACAGGAGTTTTTTGTGCACACTAGATAGAACTTCTTTCATAGAAGCTTTTGGATTAGAAGGGAAAATGGATGTTTCTATTGACATTGAAGACTTGCAAAGGAAATTTGGGAGAAATAAGACCTATTTTGTGAATAATGTGATGTTGCCTCGCATACCTTATAATGTAAAAAATGCAAGGCTGATTCCAAAGAAGGTAGAGGATCATTTTCTCTTGAGTAGGTTCAAGAATTACTTCAAGAATATTGTATATGGACTACACAAAGTTTTGGGAAGTGATGGTGTAGAGGATTGTGTCTATGGTTCCTTATTTCTAATGGCATGTGACATACAAGACCCTTTTCACAACAAAGAATATGATTATGTGGTATTCATCATGGATAGCATGCACAATCAAATTGTCAATGCAAAGAAGGGAGAATTGAAGGATTTCAAGTTCCATCATTACTAACTATTGATGCACCTGGTCTTGTATTACAACATTGGTTACATCAACCAGGACTTCATCAATCAAGCTTCTAATGAATTTGGTGAGTTATCTATGCAACTATGGACTCGCATTTGGGATAGAAATTTCCATTATTCAAATGCACTTGTGTTTTTTAATTTGTTTAGTTTTGTTATTATGAGGCAATTGGGTCATACTTTCTTTAGGGCCCCAAATGTTTTGAAAACTTTTCTTAGACCCTCTTTCTTGGATGAGAAAACAAAATTAGATCATAACTGGGGGGAAAATTTTTTGTTTAAGGAGTGCACATTGATGAGAGTATATGCATGCCCATAGCCTCCTCAAATTCTACCCAAGTATTTACCCCCTAGATTGGCCATTATTTAATTCTTTTGACAATTTTTATTAATGAACAAAGAAATGATCCCTCCTTCTCTATAGAAACCCCCATTTTTTTGTAGAACTTTTAAGATAGGATATTTTGAAATAGAGAAGAATGCATTTGAAGAATTGAGTGAATACCTTAGTCAGTATAAGTTTGCCACTAGACCTTATAGGATGTATGACCTTGAGAACTACATTACAAATGAGGTTAAAGCCTTTAGGGGTTACATTCTACCTCCTAGCAAGCCAATCCCTGTAGAAGATTTAATTGATAACATAGTAGCAATAGGGGAGGCTGATGAGCTATTAGGAAAGTATGGTGAAATAAGGAAGGTGCAAGAGGCTTTAAGAAGGACCAACCTTGATTTTAAGGGTTTTCATACAGAGATTCCATACCCTGGTAATTTGAGAAAGATGGTAGATAACTTTGATTATATCATGTCTCAAATGCCACATGAGCCAGAGAAAGAGGAGGCCACTATGAATAGAGAACCCCCTAAGCTAGATGTGCAATTGGAGGTTGATGTTGAGGAGGAGCAGCCATCATCTTCAACTGGGTGCCAAAGAGAAATAAGAGGCAAAAAATAATGCACATCCCAAAGATGGTGGTGAGCAGGGCTCTGTAAGTAATGCCAAGAAATGATGAGTATTTTTCTAACATTAGGCAAAATTACTTGCATCAAAAGGCAATAGAGGTAGGAAGAACCTCTAGTGATTTACAAGTTACAGCTTCAAGATTGAATGAAAAACTCATCCAATCTAAAAAATTTATGGTGGATGATGATTTCATTAAATCATCAAAATTTAAAAGTTTTTTATATAAAATAAAATAGAACGAGCTCACATTAAGCCTCATGCCAAGAGAGGATCCTGAGAAGAACAAAGAATTGGTTGAAAAATTGTTGGCTTATGATCCAAAAAGTGAGACAATGACCCCTACGAAAGCCTGGGAGTTGGTGCATAGGAGTGGTATGATTCTGATACCAAATTGGGATATTGAGAGAGCTTTTATTCTTGATCAAATGAGGAGACAAGAAAAAGCCATCATCTATGAAGCTAGTAGCAGTGAAGGATTGAAGAGGGGGTTAGGATTTAACATAGACATAAAGACCCTACCAGTATGGAGTGTTTGCCCAAACACCAAAAAACCTAAAATGATGGACATACAAGAAGCTGCACAGGGCAACATGATTGTGTGGACACTAGATAATACTAGTAGAAAAGAGATCTCTAGCCTAGTCAAACACTTTGCACTCATGAATGAGGCAAAGGTAGATCAAATTGAGGATAGGCTAGTGAAGATATACAATGAATGTTTACATGTCAAAAAATTGTATGAGGAAAAGCTCAAGATGAGCTTTGTGCAAAAATAGAGGATAGAGGAGTTGGAAGGGAAAATTTAGAGCTTAGAAGTAGAAATGGCATCCCTCAGAGACGAACTCAAGGTTGCAACAGAGGTAGAACATGCACCTAGATAAGTGGAAGAGGAAAGGCACATTGTGGAAGTAGAAGCCCAAACAAAAGAGATACCTATAGGGGTAACAATGCCAATGCCTGTGGTTAATATGGAAATAGAAGTTCCCCAATCTAATAGTGTAACAAAGAAGAATGTTATGATGAATGTGTTGAGTCACAGAATAAGCATCTTGAAGAGAATCTCTCAAGATGCATATAATGCATTCATCAACTTACAATCTATATAACATGTGTGTAAAGAAGTAGTAGGTTGTCTTGATCCAATTTTCCAACAATGGGGACCCTACATGCAATTCTTTGATAGGTTAATACCATTGCTAGCCAAAAAGATAGACCTTCCTAATAAGGTTATTGTTGTAAAAGAGGGCATGAACAAGGTAAAATATCTATTGTATTTCTTCACAAGGAAATTGGCAGCAATGTAGAATAAAATGAAAGTGTTGACAAGTGGTTTTTATTCTTTCTATTCTTGACTCTTCCAATAAAGTGAGGGATTTGAATGAATGGTCTAATTCTTTTGACCATATTATGGACTTTCCATAGGTGGCATCCATTTTTTAGGGTGATACTGATGAATGTGCTTTTAATGAACTCATTGATACTCTATTCAAAACTGAAACTGAGATGAATAGGTTTATCATAGAGGGGAAAGTGATTATTGATTCCAAGTGGCAAAAGTCTGTTGGAGAATTAGAAACAACCAAAACATGTGAGTGGCCCACCAAAAGAGAATTCATTGTATGGGAAATAATCAAAAAAATAAAGGCTTTACCAACAGGGGGCAGTTAGACAAAAACACAAAATTAAAGATTTTATGCTCTAGTTGTCATCTGCAACTATTTTTGTTGTTTCTTTTTGAATTAAGGTGTCATGGATATTTTGAAAAAGTTTGTTGTACTTATTATTGTAAAAGGACACCTGTCTATCACAATTGCCCTTTTCTTGTTGCAACTCATGCTTATATAAATGAGTTTTCAAGGCATTGTAAGGGTCCGAATACTTGTATGTTTTTTCAATTTTCAAGAAAGTACAGTCAATCCAGTAATGTGTAGTTGTTTTTAAGTTTACTTCCAATTATGTACTTTTTGATGATAGATAGAAATGATATAATTAGTATGAATTTATGGGTTTCTCATCGAGTTTCTATTGGTTATTGTATTACTCAGTAAAAAGGATAATGCAAAAGGTTATTTACACTAGATTTGTGTCACCAATTTCTGTCTCCATTTCATGAGTTTGTTAATTTTGAGATCATTTGAATAAGGTTCAATTGATTGAATGTAGTCTAGATGGGTTGCATATTGGTTATATTATTTCTTTTAATTCAATGGATTATGTAAATGCTTCAATAAATTAGTAGAATTCATGAGTTTATGAAAAGGATATTTTATAAAAATAGAAATAGGTGATTACAGTTGATAAATTCAATTACAAGTTAATTGAACAAGATCTTTTGCCAATAGTAGACTATTTGCTCCCATGGATAAGGCACTAGTCATATAAATAAAAAATGGTTGAGTAAATTCTACTTATGAATGTCAAAACAATTATAAATTCAAAATCATGTTCATTCCATTTTGTTTAAGGTTATAATGCTGGTCACCACTCATTTATACTTAGTTTTTGAGTTTTAGGTAGCTGGTATTTCCAAAAATATTTGTAAACCCTTGGAGAATTATGATTAGATCTGCTTATGAGGGATGCATATAAACTTGAGAGCATTAAAGAATTTGGTAAACTGTGTATGTGCCTGAAGATAGAATATGAGAATTGGAATGAAACTAAAATAATTTTCATACAACAATTTGCATTAGAATCATCCCTAAGTATACCCACCTTGGTTTCATAGAGCCTAAAGAGTAGAAAACCATTCTTGGTTTTGTTGAAGTTAGGTCCAAGTGGTTTGCACATGTAATTGTTAATAGGAATTGGCTAATCCTTAGGTTATGTTATCATTATCACTTTGATATTGAGTATTTTGTTGTTTAGTAGTTTCAATCACCAACACATACAATCATCATAATTAGTTATCCTTGAATCTAATCAAAGCTATTATATATGAATAAGAGATACATGTTTAGTTGGGAAAAAAAAAAAAAAAAAAACCATTTACATAGGTACCTCTTCTCCCCTTGAAGAAAATCATAGAGAAAGGGAATAAAGATCATAAGACACAACACAACAATGAAATGCAATGATCACAAGAGAATGACAACAAAATCCTAGATCTCCATTGATCTCCACCAACATTCAGAGCTCTCCACCCTCATTTAGAACTCTCCACCCTCTTTCACATGTAGCTCTCCATAATCAATCAAAACAAATGGGGAATGATTAATGTCCTGTCTTCTTTTCTTTTTTGTTTCTAATCTATAATCCATAAGATCTCTTTGTATACATACATATATATGTATATACACACATATATATATCCATACATACATATACATACATACATATATATACACATACATGAAAATAATAATGAACTTTCTAAGAGTTTACAAGTATTCAACAAAGTAAATGTTTTACAAGAAAATACACCTATACCAGAGTTACAACACATTGTGAAGTTGATTTTAGATAAAGTGAAGGAAAATATTTAGAACTTTGATAATCAAAATTTAAGATACGAGAGCAAAGGGAGGGAGTGGCTTAAGAAAGAGACTACAAGGTAGGGAAAAAACTAGATAACATAGAGGATATTATGGGAGCCACTAAATAGAATCCAAGAAAGTGTTGCAGCAGGTACTATGACATTAGAAACACTAGATAAATTGGTCTAATTGTTGATTAGCGGGGTTGATTACTTCATTATTATATTATCCAATGGTAATTTTAGTTATTACTTTGACATACATGAAAACATTATTATTATTCATTATTATATATACATGTGTACATGAAAACAACAATGCACTTTGTATGAATTTACAATTCTTCAACAAAATTAATCTTTTACAAGAAAATGCACCTAAAGAACTATTAGCTTAGAAGCAAGAACATGGTGTTGAAATAATATAGAAAGTTCTTGATATGAGAGGTCTGCAAGTGAGGGTGTTGGCCAATATTGAAAACTTGAATGCTAAAATAAAATCTATCGATGATCAAACACCTATGCCAGAGTTACAACACAATATGAAGTTGATTTTAGATAAGGTAGAGGTAGATATTCAAAAGTTTGATAATCAAGATTTAAGATATGAAAGTGAAGGAGAAGGTGTGGCTTTAGAAAGAGAAGGAGAAGGAGTAGTTTTAGAAAAAGATTGCATGATGAAAACAACAACTAGACAACATAGAGGATATTATGGGTGCTATTGGATAGAATTATAGGAAAGTGTTGTGGTAGGTTCTATGACATCAAAATTACTTGCAAGTTTCTTTGAGAATTCATTGTCCAAATATCAAATTCTTATAAGACTGTTTCAAGTATTGCCTTAGTCTCCCTGTGATGATCCCAAGTATCAAATGATTATAAGAGTGTTTCAAGGTTGGGAACCACTTCAACATCCTATGTATGGTTTAGAGGTAATGTTATTGTGGTAGAGGCTTCTACAAGGGAATGAGCCTTGTGATTATGGCATTTACATAGAGGCAGAACTTGCTTCTTCAACTCCTTACACTCAACTCTTCACTGAAGTTATTCTTCAATTCCTTACAGATGTAGTTTTATCACCTTGGAAAATTGTATTTGATCTTGCTAGCTAGGAACAACTAATTGTTCATCATATTGTACCTTATTTGATGGCAATTCTATGGGAATTTGTAATCAACCCAGCCAATCAGTAACTAGACCCATTTAACTGGGTTATGGCTAGTTTCGTTCTAAAAATATATTTTATGATACGTTTTTGTAAAATTTCTTGCAAACTCTGCTCAGTTTTCCTAGTCTGCATTATTTTTGTGGAGGATCTTTAGGTAATTCACTTAGCACAGTTTGAGTGAGTTTTATTGTTTTATTATTTGCATTTTGGAGTATGTATGTAGTTGGATCAATTTTTCTATTGTGCTTAGATGAAATAAGTAGCTAAAAAAAATATCTAAATATTAATCTCAAATTGGTTTTGATAATTGAGTGTCAACACACTTAAGCTTTTTACTAAGTTCATGTTTAGCTAGTAACATATGCCAAGTATAATGTGTACAGATGTCAAGTTGTAATGAGTACCAAGTCATTCATGTGTTGAGTAAATCAAGTGCTAAGTAAATAGTAAGTGCCAAGCAGTCCAAGTGCTTAGTGAATAATAGATGCCAAGCAAGTTCAAGTGCCGAACCAAATAGAATTGTAGTATGTGTTGAGCATCAATATTAACAAGTGCTAAGTAACACAAAATTTACCTAGTTATTTGTGATGACAAACAACTACATAAACCATTTTTGAGCTAACATATGGATAAATCTTGAAGCTTTGAAGATAAGATCAAATATATTTGGATTCCCTATGTGATCAACATGCAACCAATTAGAAAAATGGAAGGAATTAAGCAGGTAAAATGGATGAATCTTAATCATAGATTCATACATAACCCTAAGCCACCCAAATATTTTTAAAGGGAGATGAAGCCCTATAATTTAGTATGAGAGAGAGCATTAGAGAATTCATATGAGAAGGTGATGCTAGTGAAGATTTGAACGAAGTGAAAAGGGGTGAATTGATCAGTATACATTCAAGGTGACTTAGAAGAAGGATAGAATTGTAGAATTAGTTATCAGAATAGAGGATTGAGGATACATCAATTTCATATTAGATCAGAAAGGATCAAGAAGGACTAAATTGAGATCTAAAATCAAGAATATCAAATTTTAAGTGTATCAAATCAAACATTCTACTATACTTTCTAACAATTGTATCAGCATGATGAAATCCTTTGTATTAAGGTAGACTTAATAGTCATTGTGAGATCCTTTAGCAGAGTGACATTCCAAGTGAGTTTTCTAAAGTCCTTTAGCTAGGCACACTTTTAACAAGGTAGGATCTAACAATCCTTTGTAAGCCTTTAAAAAGGTAGACCTTTCATAGAGTAGATCATGCGAATGGTCAAACCATGTAACCTTAACAAGTGAATTTTATTGCTTCAGTAGTGAAGAATTGTGGGTGTCATCCCCACCCCAGTTTTACCTTCTCATTGGAGGGTTTCTAGGTAATCATATCTAGTGTCAAGTTTTTATGTGCACGCATTTAATTTACATGTTATTTCAATATGTTTATGCATTCACTATTTTAAAGTTAAAACTTTTATTGTTTAGAGATTGGTACTTCTGATTCACCCCCCTAGAACTATACATTTCCTGTTGTATTTCCAACAATTGGTATCAGAGCTGAGTTCTTGTTAGGAGAAGCCTTATAGCTTGGAGAAAAGATCTTGAGATGGAGGTTTACAAGTTGGGAAAGACCTTTAAAAATTAGGAGATTGAGATACATCTGTTACTACAACAATTGAATGAAGTTAGAGATGCCTTGAGAAGTTCACTAAAGAGAAGGAAAGAGATTGCTATAGCAGAAGATGAAACTCAATACAAAGAGATTGAAACCACAAAGTTATTTGTAGATAGTAACTCCTATGAATTTGATGCAATAATTGTAGATCTCATGGACAAGAATAGAGCACAAGCTGAGGAAATCAGAAATCTCAAGTTGGAACAAGAATCACAAGTTATATTGCTATGTGAGGTGACAAAAAAAAAAAAAAAGCTATAGAAGGCAAGGCTATGATTGAAGAAGATGAGAGAATTTTGTCAAACAAATTGGAAGAAAATTCAGAAAAGTTGTCTAGGATCTCAAGCATGCAATTAGACACCTTAAGTCAAATGATGAATGGCCATCATGAGTTGAATGTCAAGGACATTGAGATAACTACATTGAAGTTGCAGAATGAACAACTGTAAAATGACTTTAAAAGAGAGGAGTTTGCTGAAAGTGTCAACAAGCCAAATGAAGCCATCAAGTACTTTGAGCAACTACTAAAATCCCCTAGATCCAATAAAGACACATCAAGATTGGGCTACACAAGTACTAAAGAGAGTGAATCATCCAAAGTTACTAAGGAAAGAAATAATAAAGGTAAGAATTCTAAACTTACTTGTCATCATTGTGGAAAGAAAGGACACACGGCTAATGTTTGTGGAAGCAAGAATGCTAGTCAAAAAAAGAACATGATTCATTGTCACAAGTACAACAAAAAAGGTCATCAAGCACATGAATGTAGAACTAGAATCATACATGCACCAAAATTTGAAGGATGTTATAATTGTCAGAAGATTGGACACAAAGCCTTTGAATGCAGATCCAAGTCCACATGGTCATCAAACAAAGAAAGAAACCATGGAATTTCCTATAGCTAGGATTATAATACAAGACATAGCTATCATCATTATCAAGAGTATGGACACATCCTTAAGAATTGCATAAGAAAATACTTCATAGGTAGCTACAATTGATGGTTGAGTAAAACTACATGCTTTAGCTATTTGAAGATTGGTCATATCAACAAGCATTTTTGAACAAGGACAAAGGAACATAACTCAAAGTTATATAAGGGAAAAGGAAAGGTAAATGTTGAGAACATCAGAGGATAGATGAATAAAACATGGAGGAAGAAAGATGGATGCAACACATCAAATGAAGGGATCACTTCACCTAAAAGGTCAAGTGATCACATATTAATAACTAAGAAAAAGGAGGTATGTGGGACTGATATTTAATGTTTCATCATACATCAATTCCAAGATAAGTTAGTACTAAAAAGGATAAAATATCATGAATAAAGATGCAAGTAAACAAGAAAAAATCAAGTTCAACCTTTAAGTTTTCATCTTACTACCAAGTGTGGAAAGTTCTCTTCTATTGCTAAGTAAAATTCTAGTGTGTACAGAGTTGTCAGCTAAAGTCAATTGAAGCCTAGTCAGTAGTAGTTGTTGAGTGAAGGAAATTACTATTGGAGATGAGTAAGGGAAATTCTAATAGTAGCCAAAAGATGGAAAAACCAATGGATGCCAAGTGAAACAAAAATTGCATAGAAGTCAAGTTTATAGCTATACATGCATCATGCATTAAATGTTGTATTTTGAAAGGGTATAAGGCAGATTTTTGCTCATTTGTTGTCACTAAGAACATAGAGAAAAAAGAGAGCATAGAAAAGAAGCAATATACAAGAAAGAATGAATCATTTGCATAGATTCTAGTAGAGATCAAGCATCATTCCATCAATTTAAAGTTATTCTTCATGTGTAAGTTATGCAATTACACAATTTTATATTTGTCGAAACCCTAGTTTGGAAAATGGCCTCTAGCTCTAGGAATCATAAGCATAAGGAACTATTTGAAGTTTAGTTGGTCAGTAATGAGGTAAAACAACTAGAGTTTAGGGCTATTCCAGAGATTGCATATAAAAATGACCTAGCAGGAGCATTATCTATCATTCCACCCAAGGTCGTAATGGTTCAGGATGTAAGGAAGTGTTATAATTGCAAGGTGGGAGGAATATGAGATATGAAAATTCATTAGGCATATGAAAAATTATTGAAAATGGAGTATTAAAAGAAGAATTCCAAATCGTAGAGAGGAAGGGCTTAACCCATGCCCCAGATTTTTCCACTGTCTTCAAAATGGAATGGATAAGAATTGTCTTGAGAAGAATCCATGATGGATGCCTATGGCTAGATGGTGGACCTATCAAACCATCAAAAATAATTGTGCATATGGTTACAAGATATCCAACACTAGAATGGCCCAAGAACCTAAGGAGTAACTCAAAAGAACCAATTGAGAAAAATACAAGGGCAAAGTGGAACAAGAGAGGAATGATAATAGATACTACCAAGGATCCACTTCTTGAATTTGTAGTGAGGGTCATATCTCTCAAATTCTATCAGTCAAGTTGACTGAATTGTGTGCTATTTATTGTAGTTGATGTAGGATATAAGATTGTGAAGAAAGATCATACTTATGATCTGACAGAGCTACAATTATAGCAAATCATCAAAAATCTAGGAGCAATAAGGAGATTTAAAAGTGCTCAATGCAAGTTTGGTTCCATATTGATATGCATATTCTTTTATGTTCAAAATGAGTTTCCCTCTTTTCGTAAGGTAGGATGGAAGACAATTAGGTCTATGGTTGTATGAATAAATGAGTATAATGAATAAATGAGAGACAATTTTGAGTCTGTGATGACTAGTTATTTTGAGGATTTCAAGAAGTCAATGAAACAGAGGTTGAGAATTCCAGTTTTCCTAGTGGAGAAGTATTACAATGACATATGTTTTATGGTAGACATTGATTGTGCCTTTATCTAGGTTGTAGTACCCAGAATGAGATGGCTAAGGCCTTTGGGTTATGAAATCAACATAGATGAGGCATCAGCTACCATCATTACACTACTTGTAGAGGAAGTTGACAAGTTAGCAAAACACTTTGGTAATTATGATGTTGTCAAATCCAAAGTTGAAATGGAGTTGAAAACTACCTCAACTCTAAAAAAGAAGGATAAAATGGTGAAGAAGTGAAAAGCTAAATTTGGTGAGGGAGTTGAAGGTGGTGATGATGATGAAGAAGAAGAAGAGGAAGAACAAGAGAAGGGCTAAGAACCTCTTTCCCTAACCCAAGGTATGGCTAAAGATGGAGAAGAAGGTGGTGTTGAGGAGGAACAAGCCAAGGAAACACTAGCAAAACAAGAACCAAAGAAGAGAAAGGCTAAGACAAAGCCTGCAGCTCAGCCAAAGGGTAAGAAAATTGCAAAACCAAGTACTACAAAGCCTACTATTCCAGCCACAAGAGCAACCACAAGGATCACCACTCAAAAGGCTAAGGAGAAAATATTTTTCACAACCTGACTCTGATGATGAAAAGACCAAGTCAGAAGACACAAGCTAGTTCATAGTGGTAAGTCATGCTCCCAAGTCTAATATTGAAAAAAATTATGAAAATATTAGAGATAATGCAGACTTAACTAGTTTGAAAAATATTCATTTTGATAAATTGAGTAGAGAATATCAAAATAAGGTTGAAGAATTAATGTATGCCATGATGGTGAAATTCAAGAATACCGCTCTTAAATTTGACACTAAAATGCCCAAATATTTTATATTCAATTGTTGAGAATAAATGGCACTCTTGCCTAAACATAGAGAAGGAAATAATAGAGTCTACATTGGCACAAGTGATGTCATAATTTTCAAAAGGGAAAATTACCAAGGCAAATAAGAAACATGGTAGAAAATTTGTACCCAAGTATAGAGCCTTCAACATTCTTCAAAATAAGATTAAATATGTTGTAAAGAAATCAATTCAAATGTGGAAGTCGATATATGGCTTGACTACTATCAAGGAAGAAGAGGAGGATCCCTTTGAAAGAAGAAATAATGGAGAAGATGATGATAATGGCAAGGAAGGAGAAGCTAAGAAAGAAAAGGAAGATAATACAGTGGAGGAGACACCACAAAAAAAATGATGAAATGGCAACAACTAGGGAACAACAAATAGATCAAAGTGTGCAAGACACACAATTGCCACCATTAAGCCCTCCACATGACACAAACACACCTATAAATTCAATAAAATTAAAAGATGTTATTGACAACTTAGCTTAGAAAATCAATCCAATATCTATAAAGGATCTAAAGAAGATCCTTGACCAATCCACATTATAGGTAAAAGTGTGTGACAATCTAGTGTTGGTCAATGTGGATGAGTTACAAAAAGCAATAGCTGACATAACTAGGGATAAGGTGAATACACAAGAACCACCTTCTACCATCCCTAAAACTACTAGTGTTCAACATCTAGTACAATTATCAAAGGAGACATCGACAATGGTTGATACCATAGTCAAAAAATTTATGACTGAACAACAGACTAAGACTGCAGAGGAGCCCACAAAGGAACAAATAGGATAGACAAAGGTATTTGTACCTATTGTACAAACACAAGGTGCACCACAACTAATTGTGATTGATCAAGAAATATTAGAAGAATATAAGGACATTCCAAAATAAAAGGTGCAAGAATCCATTCAAACATTGGTTAGTTTACCAACAACTGGCACTACTACCAAAGTCCTTTAGAAACCGAGCACTAATGTAATGCCAGTTTAAATTGTAGCACTAGGCTTGAGCTCCACAAAGGTTTCGAGGGTACTTCACTATGGAGACCCAAAATTAGATGAGGAAATTGTTATACCAAAGTATGACTATGCAACCATGAACATTGAATAGATCAATGAGATGCAAGAGGCATTGGAAAGGAAGAAGAACCAAGGAATACTCAGAAAAGAGTATAAGCAAAGGCAAGCACTACATGAGATAAAATACATCTTTTTAGATGCATTCATCTTGCAAACACCTGATGAAATTGTTGATCTAAATTTTTGCATGATAAAATTTCTCTATCCAGGTATTAAAAATTTAGATTGTATCCATTAATGGTGAATAGGGTTTCTAGCTAAGTCATTCTTTTGATAGCCTTTGAAAAATTTTGTGAATACCCTATGTCTCATTCCATTTAAAAAATTTCCTGGCATGAAAGTTTTTTTTTTAAAAGGGATAAGCGAATATTCTTTTCCCACCTATTTTGAGGTCATTGTTGAGTCCTTTGAAAGAGGTTTTATCCCACCATCAGATCTTATTTGAATCTACGGTTGTCACATACTCACTATAGCAAGATGCTCGAATGTTATGCCTAGCGAGGTAGCAACCATTGGATAACTATGTTGTGATACTGAAAAATGAAGTCCAACACTGAGAATTGTGTTAACATGAAGACATTATGACCACGTGTTATGTCCCAGGCTTGTTAGTTTTAAGAAGAAACGCATCTGAAAAAACTCGTAAATGGTGTTACTGGAGTCCAAGTTTCTTTGGCAATTTGCTAAGTCGCTATCAAAAAATCCATGCAACTTGCCAGTGGTGATATAGTGAGTGTCTAGATTTTGCAAAAGGCAGTGTTCTTTTAAAGGTTGACGTGACCACAAAAATTCCCATGTAGTCTTATAAATGTGCATGACTACCTTCTTTGACACCAGCATTAATTGGTAGGTTTTCAATCAATGTGTTTTTTGTTCTCTGTCCCTAGAATTGAGAATCCATCAAAGGTGGCTATATCACTAGCCGAAATAACATCACTTTTTTGGTAGTGACATAGCAAGGGCCTGGTCATTGCAAAAGATGGCATTCTTTAAAAAAATAAGAAATGATTGTGAGGATCTTAAAGAAAATATTATGCCAGCTTTGCTTTTATTTTTGTGCAAGTTGTGTCGCTCATAATTTTATTTCCTGACGTTGGTTTTGATGTTTATTGGGATGTCGCTCTATCACTATTCGAATAGTTGGTAATTTCATCGGTAGTGATGTAGCAACTGGTTAGAAAGTGGTGATGTAATAGAAAATCCTCAAAAGTAGGTCCTGAAAGAGTTTTGTAGATCAAACAACACGATGGCATCCTATTGAGCATCTATAAGCTAGAAATTTTGATGGTTACCAGGAGGTTGTTATATCCCTAGTTGGATAGTTAGTATTTTGTTCGATAGAGATGTAGCGACCTACCTAAAAGTAACAAACATGGCAGGGTGAAGGGCATGTGATGTCATTGGAAATTAAATAACATATATGTGTGCCAGTGTGTTGAGCTAGCTTAGCGATAGTAGTATCTAGACCCATTCACCATGTATAAAACATATAAAGAATTCTGATCATTAGATCAAGCATGGATCAATGATACTCATTAACTCGCTATGAAAAGATGTGCAAAGATTATGTATAGCGAGTTAGCAAGCAAGGGACCCACCATTGTTCTCTTAAAAAAAAATTTCAAATATCTGCCACATGATCAAAGAAAATTTAATTGTTATAGCTAGCTCGCTATAGAAAGGTGCTTGAAAGTTATGTATAGCGAGTTAGCGAGTTGATGACATGTGTCCTCCATCATCTATAGGCCTAGTTTGAAATGCCAACATTGAAGGAAAGATATAGATGGAGGTAGTTTATTGGTTTAACTACCAATGTGCTTAGAAGAAAAGTGAGTCAACCTATTTTTCATTCTTGGATTGTAGGATTTTTCAAGGATCAATGACACAAATTTAAAAGGAAGTGCAATGCCACTCTATTTTTCTATTCTACACATTTATGATGAATGAAAGCTTTGCATGTGGCAGAAACAAAGTATAATACATGAGATTTCATTAGTTCCAATCCTACGCAAACAATGATTTTATGATTTCTAATCACAAGAGCCTGTTGATCATATTGTGTTTAGCCTGGTACGAACATGAACTAATTCTTCATCTATTCAAGATTAACTACAGAGGTTCAAGGAAAGATAAGTCTACCAAGTCAAGTAAGTGCTCATATATAATCTCTGTAACTTTCTAGTTCCTATTATTATGACCAAGATGCCTCCAAAGAAAGCATTTTCTAGGCAAGTTAATTATATGGATAGGAATGTTCAGGACGATTTGTTAGAATTACTCCCAGCATCCACCACTGAGCCTACACATGTTAAAAAATTTATTTCCTTAAACCCTAGGCTCAAAATTTTTGATGGCTTATATGAAAAGAGGAACTGGGTTAGGGATGCAACAACTACCCAAATTGGTCTTGTCTTGTTTAAAAAGTGATTTTCAAAAAGGAATTTGTTTGTCTCGCATGCTAATGTCTAGAATTTTGATTTGGGAAAGCTAGTAGTTCCAAGTGTTTTCATGGATTATGATTTTCTTGAAGCCATTGCCAAGAATTATGACCAAGCTATTAGGGTGGTGAGAAGAAATGATGGCGTGTCTCTGATCTCAATTAGTCCTAAAGAAATTAGAGAGGTTTTTCACCTAGAACCATTGTCAAATTACCATGTGCAAATCAATCTGCTAGAATTAGAGAATCAATACAAAGCAAAGAAGGATGCAATTAGGGGAGGTGCAGTGAGGGCACACATTGGTACAATAGGAACTCTGCCAGTAATTACTGCAGCCTCTAGAGAACCTTTTAAGAAGAGTCTTTTCACCTCTCGGGCTGTAGAGATATATAGGACCTTGTGTCGTGTTTTTGGTGAAGATGAATAGGATTTTATGCCCATTGGCCTTATGTATGTGATGGTTCAAATTGTTTCTTTTGATGTAGATGTTATCTTTGATTTTGCTTCCTATTTGGCTGAAGAAATTCATACTAGTTTAGTTGGAATTACAAAAGGGAAGGTGAAGAAAAATTTTGGCCACTATCCTCTATTGATGCATATGTTCTTGTTCAAGGGGGTGACATATTATGGTAATGAAATGGAATTGAATAGAAAGGAGAATGGGGAAGCATTGCCAATCCAGTTGTGGAGTGCAAATATCACCTAGGATGCAAATAATGCCAATTTTGTCAAATTTGATAGGTATTTTGCACCTAAATTGAGATGTCTCATATTAAGAGACAATCCTAGAATCCCTAAGATATTAATGGACCTCCTTAGACCTATGGAAAAACCCCATAACTTGAAATTTTCACACAATTAGGGAGATATCATTCCTTACCCTATTTTCAATATATGATGGTTGTCTCCCATCCCCATTTTTGTGATTCTAAGGGATTTTTTAATCAGACCTTGAGGCATAGAATTAAGTTGGGACTGGTCAAACATGATTCATATTATCCAAAGGACATTATAAGGAATGAATTCACATTGCGGGAGCAAGAAACTAAGAAAGAAAAATGGAGAGTTTACTTTTGGGTCCTAGAATTCATTCATTGTTTTGATCAAAAATATAGTCCTTCAGATAATGCTAATGAGTAACTTCCCTAAAATAATGGATGCTGTGAATGAGAAGAACCATTTTTTTATTGATTCTTGTCCTGATAAGGCTTGAGAAGTCATGAGGAGGTTGGATTTCACTCCTAATATAGGAGTTGGTCAAATAGTTGTACAAAAGAAGCCTAGTTACACTATAATTCAAAATAAAAGAACTATAAATAAAGGCAAGCAAATAATGGGATCCACTAGTACAGCCCTAGAGGAGAGACCTAATGAGCCTAGTCCCAAGAGGTAGAAGGTAATGAAAGAGGTTAGGCCTCAAGGTGAGGAATATTCACCCACTCGATCCCCTTTGAGGATTGGAGAAGAATAACTCACAGGTGTGCAAATTGAGGAGATGGAATCACAGGGAGGTATTTTTATTACTCAATCAGAATTGGATGAAGGTAAACCTCCAGAGCCTCCTCTACCATGTTTGGACCTAACAATAGCTAACTATAGAGGCAAGGAATTGGACCTTATGTTAGAATAACCGAGTCATCAATTTTTGGCTGATGACAATTTTGTGAAATTTAGGGCTTTTTACCATGGAGGGAAAGCATTAATATTTTTGAGGAAAAAAGTAAAAGGTTGAAAATAGAGCATCCAAAAATGGATGACGCTTCCATCCAAAACCAAACAAAATAATTAATGATAAAATAATTTCAAAATATAAGCCCTAAGGATGTAAGGAAAATGGTGAAGGCATCTAGCATTTTATCATTGCCGAATTGGGATATTGTTGATGCCTTAGTTTTTAGTTCTATTTAAAATAAACTAACTTTGCAAGATCAAAATAAAGGGGATTTCCAAGGCACTTCATTCATTGAAGATCAAGCTACATTGGTTAGTTGGTCACTAAAAAGAGGATCTAGAGCCCCACCATCACAACTAGATGAGTCTGGATTGATGGGAAGCATAATTTTGAGAAGAGTTGCTGATACCTCACATGTACAGGTAGCACATTGGAATGTGGATTCTTCCAAGTTTCTTTTGGCCACTGCTAAGAAGGAGGAATAGGCTATGTTTGAGTTACAAAATAAATATGAGGTAGTTGTGGATGCCTACAATAAAGAGGTAAAAAAGAGAATTGAGCTTGAGAACAAGCTATTGGGAAAAGCCACTAGGCCTAGAATAACATACCCTCATCCCCCAATTGAACCCTTTAAATCCACCCCCCTCATAGAAATACTCGATACACCCCAAAGGCCACACTGCTACACTGTTGAGGATTTTGGAGAAGAAAAAGGTAAACTGTGGGCCTTACATGTAGAGTTGGAGGCAAAATATGAAGATAAATTAAGAAAAGCTCTCACATATTGGGGGACAAAGTTGAATGACCACTAATCCATGATCAGTTGGCCAAGGTGATCAGTATCTAGGAGGAGTTGAAAGCTAATGATGAGGCTTTAAAGCCTATCATAAATAAATGGGTAAGAAGGGAGAAAGAAATGATATGTTTGTGTTTCTCTATCATAAATAATTTTTATGATCAAATTGAAAAAACCTTTGATATTGTTTCTGATCTTGCAGATTTTGACAATAAAAGGATTATTTTATAGAGAATAATAGTAGGTTACTTGAACAAGTACAAGAGCAAAAAATTCAGTTTGTTTCCTCATGCCCTAGATAAAAGAAATAATTTGAAAAGAAAAGATGAATGGGGGAAGGAACTTGATGATATTTTTTCTTTCAGGATGAATAGAATTGTAAATGAAACAGGACATGCATGGTGGGCTACCACAATGGAAGAAATGGTGAAGGCCCAAATATTCTTTGATTCTTTAAAACAAGAATTTTTGGCTATTGATAATGAGGTTGAGTATGTGTTAGAAAGACAGAGAGATATATTGCAATTCAATTCCCTAGATGACACACTATTTGACAAGTGGATGGCAGAAATAGCTCCTAGTGAATAGTTTGATGAAGATGAAACTGACAGTGATGAGGTGCAAGGTGAGGAGATCCAAATCATTGACACCATCACTACACAACCCCAACTAGAAGAAGAAGACAAGAATAATCAGCCACCTTCAGTTGTAGGCCTAGGCCCACAAGATGCTAATACAATCAAAGAAGAGAAAAAAATAGAAGTTACTCCCACCATACAGGATAAAGATGGTGAAAACCCATAGGTGGAGATTAATGTGAAATCATCAGAACAATCTTAATTGTTGGCTAGCTTGGCAGTTGCATACAAAGAGACATTAGAATAGCAGCCAAATCAGCAACAATAGAGGATGTAACAGAAAGGGGCCCACAAAAGGAATGTTTCATGTATAAGTCTTTCTGTTACTCACATTTTGTCATTTGGTGATAGGTGTATGTAAATATTTCTTGTAAAGGACACCTGTCATTTTCTCTTAGCCTGATCTTGTTGCATCTCACACTATATAAGTGAGATCCCAGGGCTAGAGAAGAGGTCTGATTTTTATTGTTTCTAGGTGATCTACTTAGTTAGTTTTTCAGTCCAATATTTTGATCAAGTTTATGATGTATTTTCTCTATTAGTTCCTAAGAATACATGAATATAGAATGATTTCTGTGTTTATTCTTAAGGTCATTCTAAGTTTACTGCAAATGTATACAATTTTCAAAGAAAATGAATCCAAATTTTGAGTTGTCCCCATATCAGTTCTTTCTAAATTTTGTCTCCTTTTGATTACTTGGTCATCTTGATATTATATGAGTAAAGGCTTGTGCAATTGAATGCAATCTAGTTAGGTTGTATATTTGTTCATCACTGCTATTAGTTCAATGGATTAAGTAAAAGCTTTGATGAATTTGATAAGGTTGCTAGAGTAGTAGAAAAGATTTTTGAATGATGAATTTTGATAAGAATTCCTAATAATATTTTTTGTAAGGCAACTAATTAGATCTAAGGATTTTTTGTAGACTCTGAACCCCAATGGATTAGGCACTAGTCAAATTATTTCAGCTAGAAGAGAAATGTGTCATAAATGATTTTCAAATTGAGAATTATAATAAATTTTACTTTTATTTCCTAAAGATCTTCAAATTTGGCCAGTACTTGTTCACATGGAATGTTTTAGCTTCAGTTAGCCACTATTGTTGAGAACACGTGCAGACCTATAGAAGAATTTTAGCTAGATCTGTTATATGGGATGTGTTTATCAAATTTTCATGAATTATGCATGTATTTGAGGATTTGAGATGAGAATCAAAATGAAACTAAAATAATCCTCATACAGTGTTTCCCAGTCTTGAATCATCCCTAGGTATACCCACCCAAGTTTTGCAGAGCCTAAAGAGCAGAAAACCACCCTAGGTTTTGTTGAAGTTGGGTCCAAATGGTTTGCACATATAATTGTTAATAGGAATTGGCTAGTCCTTAGATTGTGTGAGTGATGTCATTTTGGTATTGAGCATTTTGTTGCTTAGTAGTTTTTCAAAACACCAACAAAATGGCGACTCTATTGGGGAGTTGTCTAACACATCTGTGAAAAGTATTGTAGTTTCTTTGGCTCTATTGTGTATGTGTGTGTTAGGTTATCTAAGTTTTTCTCATGGTTATAAGGGAATATTTTAGTGAAAAACCTTGTGAATTTAAAGAGAGAATAGCCCAAGTACCACAGTGACACACTAACATATCCAACCTATCCAAGTGTCTTCTCTAACAAGCAAAGAGTTGTACTCTTATGATCTTAGTGTTTGGTCTATCTCTGTCTGATATTTCTATTTCTATTTGTGTGTTTTTTCCTTGGAGTCAAGAATAATTGTCATTGTGTATTTTCCCAAGAATAGGGTGGCGACTCAGTCAAGGTTTTGAAGCTAGTACTTATTTTGACAAAAGGTGAATATGGCTGACAAGAGAAAGAACACAAGAGCTTGTATGAGAGCCAATCCTTATGTACCAATGTACATTGATTTACCCCAAGGTGGTAGGAAGAACCAAAATAAGAAAAGGATAGATCCAAATCTCACCTAGAAACCCAGAGGTAGTGTATCCATCATTTCCTAGTGTCAACCAGTATTAGGGAGAGAGTCTTCTTCACTCAGTTTTGAATCCAAAACCACAAGACTCTTAGGAGGCATTTTTTGTACCCCAATACCAAATGAAAGAACATATCAAGATAAATAAATGGCTCATGTAGGGAATTCTACACCAAGGCAAAATCTCATAGTAGATATGAACTGTAGGCTAGGATTTAGGAGTTCATTTGATGATCCTTTTAGTCCCAGAGCAGCCCCATACATGGAGTCCAATATTATAGATCTGGATGATCCTACTAATTTAGAGGCTACTTCTACAGACCCTAAAGAAGTGAAATCTAAGATAGGAGTTCTAAAGAAATGGATTGCTGAGGAAGAAGCTAAATGCATTCATCTTGAAAAGGAGAAGGAGCAAGCCACCTTGGATGCCATAATACAAAGAGATGCTCTATTGAGAAGGATGGCTACCTTGAAAGAGCAGAACAAAAAGTTAGAAGAAAAAACTATGAGTCTCCATATCGATATTTTTGGAGAAATAGATAGTCTAACAGCTAAAGTTCAAGAACAAGAACAATGCCTAAATCAAAAGCAAGAACCAATTATTGCTCAAGTCCAAGACTATAAACCTATTTAGGTAAATCCTATAGAATGCACTACAAAAGCTACAGACAAAGGAAAGGGTAAAGCCATAGGAATTCAAATAAATGAACCTCAAGCTCTACCAAAAAAATCTATAAACCCTCCCACATAAAAATTAGATTTAGAGCTGGAAAAAGCTAGAAAGGACAAGGAAGATCTTGCAAAAGAACTTGAGAAGGTGGAAAATGAAGCTCAAGCTACAGAAACCAGGAGAAAAATCTAGTTCCTTAAGACTAATTCTGCATTAGCCTCATGTCCAAATTTATCCATCCTAGCTCCAGCTTCTATACCTCCCTCTAGACCAATAGCCTCAGTTCAAGGAATATCTCAATCTGCTCCTACCTCAACATCTACCACTTATACTCAAGCCCCTATTGTCCAACTACAACAATCCAAAAATGTTCCTCTAAACCAAGCTAATATAGAAAGTACCTCAAATGTTCTTGGCTTCTTGAAGAAACTTGTATAAATGGAAAAGTACAGACAAATATCATTTGTAGGTATTCCTAGTGCCCCACATCCCATATGTTTTGATTTGAGAGATACAGTGGTTAATTTTTTGGAAATAATGTTGTTACTGGTGAAGAACATTTGAGAGTTTTCATAGACATGTTGAATGATTATGAAGTTGAACATGAAGATATGATCATGAAGTTGTTTGT
Source organism: Cupressus sempervirens (assembly GCA_028749045.1). Classification (NCBI taxonomy): domain Eukaryota; kingdom Viridiplantae; phylum Streptophyta; class Pinopsida; order Cupressales; family Cupressaceae; genus Cupressus; species Cupressus sempervirens. Next base: position 796,260,645 of record CM053793.1, read on the forward strand.
TCATTCATTAACTAAGGATGTGAGGGATTGGTTCAAAAGGTTTCCTAATGATAGTATTACCTCTTGGAGTGACTTGAAAAATATATTCAAGGAGCAATATGGGGACAACACTAATGCAAGATTCATGTTAAAAAAATTCAATAATATCAAGAAGAATCCCAATGAGTCCACATTTGATTTCAATGTTAGATTCCAGAAAGGTATGTACAAACTATTTCAAGTTATGAGGCTGAATGAGGATGTTTTTCTCACGACATATTTTAATGCTTTTGATAGAAAAATGGCTTATCAATTGAGGGATAAGGATCCCAAAACCTTAAGGGATGCCTATAAAGTTGTAGTAAACATAGAAAACAATAGGAAAGAATTTGGAAAAATGGGTAGGAGAGATGACCCAAAGCTTTTCAATCCCCAAAATAATAACAAAAGGGAGGGTGATAAGACTCCTATAGGAAAGAAGCCAAAAGAACCTACTATAGGCCAGGTTTTGGAATTGCTGAAGAAGATGAATCCCACTAATTTCAATAAGCCAAATGTTGTCGAGAGAACCCCTATGAATAATAGTAGTTTTAGTAGGAAACCTAGAATGCAAAATTACCCTTACACTACCTAGTGGAAAGATGGTAAGCCAGTCCCCAACCAGACACAAAATGTGAAGGATAAGGGTACCCCAAATCCCCTACAAAGGAACACTATAAATATGAATGATGATGTGCCATGGTGCATTGTATGTCAATCACCTCATTCTTTTGATTATTGTACTATTGCTCAATCATTTTCCCAACATCAGGGCACACAACTTGAAGAAGAAAGTGAAGAGAAAAGCCATGATGATATAAGTTGCAATATGGTAAGCATGTGTGATGATTTTATAGATTCTGATTTTGAAGAACCTAAAAATGATATTACTAGTCAAAGAATTGCTTATCATTTACATCATTAGCAAGTGCTTACAGATGATGAAGGTTATGATGTAGATAAGGTATGTATTACATCTTCTGATGTAGGTCACATAAGCTTAAGAATGCCCTCCAAAGAGGAGAATGACATAATTATAGCAGAAATAATCTCCCAAGTCCATAGTAACTACAATTTGAGAAATAGAATAGTAAATAATGATGCAAGAAATCCATCTAGTGTATTCATCAAAAATATCACCCATAAGATGAATGATGAAAATAAGAAAGTCAATATAGATGTGCCTAAGATCAAAGACAATAAGGTTAATAAGTGGGAACCAAAAAAGAAGGTTCAGTTTCAAACAAATGAAACAAAAAAAGTAATTGTGCAACCAAAGAAATTAGAAGCTGATACTATCAAGCAAACAGTCCTATTCTAAAGACTTCAACTCTAGGTATTCTTGTAAAACCCACTATTGTTGAACTTTTTGATATGATATCCATGTTGTCCCAAATAACAGTAAAAGTACTTTTGTCTGAACTTCTTAGAATTGAAGAGCATAAAAGCAAGGCTTCATCATGGTTGGGAGGGATAGGAAACAATAATACTATTGTAGAAAAAAATGTTATCCAACAAATCCCATTAGTAGTAGAGGATAGTGGTATCATATCCTAAATTCCCCAAATGTTTTTAGATGATTCCTCAGTGGAATTTATAGAATATATTTACCCATTTTTCCTCATTTTGATCATAAAAGGGAAGACCCTAAAAAATTGCATGATAGACTTGGGAGCTTCTAACACCATAATGTCTTTCAAAGTAATGGAAGCCTTAGGGTTGAAAGTGGACACCAAGAAGGGTAGATGTAGAGGAATGGATGCTAGGGAAGTCCTAATCATAGGTACCATAAATGCTTTACCATTAAAATTAGTTGCATATCCTGAAGTAGAGTTAACCATGTCAGTCCTTGTAGTGGATATACCTCCACACTATGGAATGTTGCTTTCTCAAAAATGGAGTGTTGCTATGGGGGGTAGTCTACAATGTGACTTAACCTATGCTACTTTTCACATCGGGGATAAAGCTATCAAGGTAAATAGAGAGCCAAGGGTCAGTCACATTTTAGGGAAGAAATTAACAAAGATGCCACTTGTTTCTTAGATACTGGTGCAAATGCATTCAGAGTTGAACTGATTATTCAAGAAGTTGAGAATTTTCCTACTATAATTGAACATGAAGTTGAATGTTGTACGAACTCACCAATATTATGGACAATGTTTTTTGATGGGGCTAGTTCTAAAGAGGGTGTAGAGGCAGGGGTAGTTTTTGTGTCTCCTGAGAAAAATACTTTCAAATACTCATTCACTTTAAAATTTTCTTGCAAAAATAACATAGCAGAGTATGAAGCCTTGTTGCTAGGATTGAAAGTTGCTACACATCATGGAATTAAGAAATTGCATGTCATAAGGGATTATGAACTAGTTATCTCCCAAATAAAAGAAACCTATTCCTCCAAGAACAAGAGATTGAAACAATATAGAAATGTAGTTTGGGATCAGATAGAATCTTTTGATGCATTTGGTATCTCATGGAGAGATAAGACTCAAAATAAAATTGCAGATTTATTAACAAATGTAGCAATCAAACCTAAGGAGATATCATTTGCAGGAATATCTCAAATTGAGGTAAAAAATAGACCTTCAATACCTGATAACATTGAAAATTGGCAAGTCTTTGAAGATGACAAAGATATTATAATTTTTTTGTTAAATGAAGACAGATACCAAGGTCAAGAAATGGATTGTAGTGATATAATTGAAACTATAGATGGTAAGGAAACCATTTTTGGCCAAGAGATTATGCAATTGAAAACCAATAAGGTGCCTAAGGGGTTAGTAATTTTGGAAATTATTTTTGATAATTAGGATAGAGTAAAACCAAGAGTTAAGGACCATAAGCCTTAGTAATTAGAAGAGATAAACATTGGTATTGATGAAGCTCCAAAAAGGTTTATATTGGCCAAAATCTGCCTGCTGAAATCAAAAAACCATTAATTGACTTGCTTAGGAAGTATAGACATGTTTTTGCATGGTCATATGATGACCTTAAGGCTTATAGGGAAGATTTGTTCCAACATGTCATACCACTAAAGGATAATGTAAAACCTTTCAAATAGAAACAAAGATCAATAAACCCTACCCTCACTCCCAAAATGCAAGAAGAATTGATGAAATTAAGGGATGGGGGGATAATCAAACCAATTAGACATTCCACCTAGGTTTCAAATTTGGTACCTATTAGAAAGAAAAATGGAGACATAAGATTATGTGTGGATTTCAGGAATTTGAACATTGCATCCTTGAAGGATGATTATGGATTACCAAATATGGAAGCCATGTTGCAACAAGTAACTAGTTCTGAGCTAATGTCCATGATGGATGGTTTCTCTGGGTACAATCAAGTTCTAGTAACAAAAAATAAACAATTCAAGATAATCTTCACAACCCCATGGGAAACCTATGTATATGTAAGGATGCCATTTGGTTTGATTAATGTAGGAGCTACTTTCCAAAGAGCTATGGATGTGGCATTTCATGATTATATCAAAAAAATTATGGTTGTATACTAGGATGATCTTACAACCTATTCTAAGAAGGCTGAGGATCACTACAAACATTTGGAGAAATTTTTTATCAAAGCTTTGGAATATGGAGTATCCTTGAACCCAAAAAAATGTATATTTGGGGTGACAGAATGTAGATTACTAGGACATATAGTGTTTAAAGATGGGGTGAAAATAGATCTTGAAAAGTAGCAGCTATTGATAAAGTCCCCAAGCCAAAGAATGTAAAAGGAATTCAATCCTTCTTTGGCCAAGTTAATTTTCTTAGAAGCTTTGTTACCAATTTTTTTGAAATTAGTAGACCTATCTGGAAGATGCTCAAGAAGGGAGCTACTATAGATTGGAATGGTGAGCCCTCACAAGCATTCCAGGATATTAAAATTGCAATAAAAAATGCTCCAGTACTGAGAACTCCAAATTCCACAAAGCCTATGCATATTTTTTCTTTTGCATCCTTTCACACTATAGCTACAGTCTTGTTGTAGAAAAATGAAGAAGGATATGAACAACCCATTGTTTTTTTCAATAAGCCACTACAGCCTACTAAAATGAAATATGAGATAAATGAAAAACAAGCATATGCTCTAGTAAAGGTTGTTAAGGCTTTCAAATGCTACTTGTTAGGTGCCATTGTTATCACCTTTGTACCTATTGCTATAGTGAAAGATATATTTTCTCAATAGGAAGTATCAGGCAGAAGGTGTAGGTGGATTAATAGGATCCAAGAATTCAATATTGAAATATAGATAACTAAGTGGGTCAAAGGTCAAGGTTTGGCTAAACTCATGGTTGAATCTAATTTGGATGCCAATCGGATAAATGTGGTAGTTGATGACCTCAGATCTAACTTATGTGACATGGAGCATTGTGATTGGTACACTAATGTTATATATTACTTGAAACACATGGAAGCTCCTCCCCATTTGCTTAAAAATTAAATGAGTAGTACTAAATTACAAGTCATCAGATACATAATTGTCCAAGGTAGTTTATGGTGGAGAAATTTTGAGGGACTTTTGTTGAAGTGTATTGATCTAGAAAAGGAAAAATAAGTCTTAAATGAAATGCATGTTGGAGTGTGTGGAGGACACTATATGGCCAAGACTACTGCACATAAAGTGATGAGGGCTAGATTTTGGTGTCCCTCCCTTTTCAAGGATGCTCAAATTATGAGTAGGAAATGTGACCCTTGTCAAAGGTTTGCTAGAAAATTGAAGTTCTCAAGTAATACTCCATCGAAGCCAGTGGAGGTCCAAGCACCCTTTCAACAACGGGGTATGGATTTTATAGGAGAGATTTCCCCCAAGTCTAGCACTAGCTATTCTTGGATTCTAGTGGCTATCGATTACTTTACAAAGTGGGTAGAGGCTATCCCCACAAGAAATGCAACAAGTAAAGTTGTCAATAATTTTCCACTAAATAATATTATCTCCAGATTTGGTTGTCCTCAAAAAATTGTAATAGACAATGCAATGTGCTTTAGGTCCGAGGAATTCATTACATTTTGTGATAAATCTAGAATAACAAGATCATCATCTTCTCCTTATCATCCACAAGGAAATGGACAAGATGAATCCACAAATAAGAGCCTGTTAAAGGTTATTAAGAGAACCTTGGATGATAAAAAGAAAGCATGGGATTCCAAGTTACAATTAGCAATATGGGATGATAGGGTAATTGTGAAGAAAGCCATTGGTGTAGCTCCATTTGATATTGTGTATGGAATTCAAGCAAGAATGCCTCAGAACAACCTAGTAGGTTTGTATAACTATATTCAAATGTATGATGAAGATATCATTGATGATATGCAAGAAAGATTGGATGAACTAGTTGGGCTAACTAAGACCAAGAAAGAAGCATTAATCAAAAACCAAAAGTTGCAACTACAGGTTAAAGCACTCTATGATAAGAGGATAGTGAGCAAGAAATTTGAAAATGAAGATTTGGTCCTTATGTGGAATGCCAAGATAGAAGATAAAGGAAAACATGGTAAGTTTGATCCCATATGGTTAGGTCCCTCTCTGATTGAAAACACATGGGGAGAAGATTCCTATATTATAAAATATCTATCAGGCAACATTCTTGAACTACCAGTTCATGGACAGTTCTTGAAGAGGTATTTTTCTTTTAAAAATACTCTTTTTTTCTCCATGAATAGTTGTCTAGGTTTCCCTGTACATTCTGTACAATCTTTGTGTCTTCTATACAGTCCCTATATATTCTTCTGCTCTGTCTTCTTGCTATCTCTAAGTTGTCAATTTAAAGATCAAGTGTGTGCTCTACTTCTCCCAAAAATTCTAAGCCCTCACTTGAATCCAGAGAATTCAATGTCCCCAGATAGAGCCACTATTAGTCTGAATTTTTGCATGATAAAATTCCTCTATCCAAGTATAAAAATTTAGATTGTATCCATTAATGGTGAATAGGGTTTCTAGCTAAGTCATCCTTTTGTTAGCCTTTGAAAAATTTTGTGCAAACCCTATGTCTCATTCCATTCAAAAAATTTCCTAGCGCAAAAGTTTTTTAAAAAAAGGGATAAGCTAATATTCTTTTCCTGCCTATTTTGAGGTCATTATTGAGTCCTTTGAAAGAGGTTTTAACCCACCATTAGATCTTATTTGAATCTATGGTTATGGCATAGTCACTATATCAAGATGCTTGAATGTTATGCCTAGTGAGGTAGCAACCATCAGATAACTATGTTGTGATACTAAAAAATGAAGTCCAACACCAAGAATTGTGTTAACATGAAGACATTATGACCACGTGTTATGTCCCAAGCTTGTCAATTTTAAGAAGAAATGCACATGTGAAAACTAGTAAATGGTGTCAATGGAGTCCAAGTTTCTTCGACAATTTGCTAAGTTGCTATCAGAAAATCCATGCGACTTGTAGGTGGCGACATAGCGAGTGCCCAAATTTTGCAAAAGGCAATGTTCTTTTAAAGGTTGATGTGACTGTGAAAATTCCCATGCAGTCTTATAAATGTGCATGACTACCTTCTTTGACACCAGCATTAATTGGTAGGTTTTCAATCAATGTGTCTTTTGTTCTCCGTCACCAGAATTGAGAATCTGTCAAAGGTTGATATATCGCTAGCCAGAATAACACAACTTTTTTGGTAGCGACATAACGAGTGCCTTGTCATTGCAAAAGATGATGTTCTTTTAAAAAATAAGAAATGATTGTGAGGATTCCGAAGAAAATATTGTGATATCTTTGCTTTTATTTTTGTGCAAGTTGTGTTGCTCATAATTTTATTTCCTGATGTCAGTTTTGATATTTACCCGAAGATCGCTATATCACTAGTCGGATAGTTGGTATAATTTTGCTAGTAGTGATGTAGCAATTGGTCAAAAAGTGGTGATGTAACAAAAAATCCTCAAAGGTGGGCCCTGAATGAGTTGTGTAGATCAAATGACACAATGGCATCCTACTGAGCATATATAAGCCAAAAATTTTGATGGTTACTAGGAGGTCGCTATATTGCTAGCTGTATAGTTAGTATTTTTGCTGGTAGCAATGTAGCGACCCACTTGAAAGTAAAAAACATAGTAGGGCCAAGGGTGTGTGATGTCATTGGAAATTAAATAACATATATGTGTGCCAGTGTGTCAAGCCAGCTCAGCAATAGCAGTACTTCAACCCACTCCCCATGTATAAAACATATAAAGAATTTTGATCGTCCGATCAAGCACGGATCAACGATACTCATTAACTCACTATGAAAAGATGTGCAAAGATTATGTATAGTGGCTTAGCAAGCGAGGGACCTGCCATTGTTCTTTTAAGAAGTTTTTTCAAATATCTGTCACATGTTCAAAGCAAAATCAGTGGTTATCACTAGCTCGTTATAGAAAGGTGCTTGAAAGTTATGTATAGTGAGTTAGCAAGTTGAAGACACGTGTCCTTAGTCATCCGTGGGCCTAGTTTGAAATGCCGACATTAAAAAAAGATATAGATGGAGGTAGTTTATTGGTTTGAATGCCAGTGTGCTAAGAAGAAAAGTGAGTTACCCTATTTTTCATTCCTAGATCATAGGATTTTTCAAGGATCAACGGCGTAAATTTAAAAGGAAGTGCGATGCCACTCTATTTTTTTATTATGTGCATTTATGATGAATAAAAGCTTCACATGTGGGAGAAATAGAGTATAATATAGGATATTTCATTAGTTCCAGTACTGAGCAAACAAAGATTTCATGATTTCTAAGAACAAGAGCCTATTGATCATAGTGTGTTTAGCCTAGTATGAATGTGAACTAATTCTTCATCTGTTCGAGAGCAACTATAGAGGTTCAAGGAAAGATAAGTCTGGCAAGTCAAGTAAGTACTCATATATAATCTCTATAACTTTCTAGTTCCTATTAATATGACCAAGATGCCTCCAAAGAAAGTGTTTTTCAGGCAAGTTAATTATATGGATAGGAATGTTCATGACGATTTGTTAGAATTACTCCTAGCATCCACCACTGAACCTACATAAGTTAAAAATTTGATTTCTTTAAACCCTAGGCTCAAAATTTTTGATGGCTTATATGACAAGGGGAACTGGGTTAGGGATGCAACAACTACCCAAACTGGTCTTGTCTTGTTTAAAAAGTGGTTTTCAGAAAGGAATTTGTTTGCCCCACATGCTAATGTCTAGAATTTTGTTTTGGGAAAGCTAGTAGTTCCAAGTATTTTCATGGATTATGATTTTCTTGAAGCCATTGTCAAGAATTATGACCAAGCTATTAGGGTGGTGAGAAGAAATGATGGTGTGCCTTTGATCTCAATTAGTCCTGAAGAAATTAGAGAGGTTTTTCACCTAGAACCATTGTCAGATTACCATGGGCCAATCAATCTGCTAGAATTAGAGAATGAATACAAAGAAAAGAAGAGTGTAATTAGGGGAGGTGCACCAAGGGCACACATTGGTACAATAGGAACTCTACCAATAATTATTGCAGCCTCTAGAGAAATTTTTAAGAAGACTCTTTTCACCTCTCAGGCTGTAGATATATACAACACCCTATGCCATGTTTTTGGTGAAGATGAATAGGATTTCATTCCCATTGGCCTTATGTATGTGATTGTTCAAATTGCTTCTTTCAATGTAGATATTATCTTTGATTTTTCTTCCTATTTGGCTGAAGAAATTCATACTAGTTTAGTTGGAATTGCAAAAGGGAAGGTGGAGAAAACTTTTGGCCACTATTCTCTATTGATGCATATGTTCTTGTTCAAGGGGTGACATATTTTGGTAATGAAATGGAATTGAATAGAGAGGAGAATGGGGAAGCATTGCTAGTCTAGTTGTGGAGCGTAGATATGACCTAGGATGCAAATAATGCTAGTTTTGTCAGATTTGATAGGTATTTTGCTTCGAAATTGAGATGTCTCATATTAAGAGACAATCCCATAATCCCTAAGATATTAATGCAGCTCCTCAGACCTATGGACAAACCCCATAACTTGAAAGTTTCACACAATTGAGGAGATATCATTCCTTACCCTATTTCTATAGTTTTCAAAATCTATGGTTTTAAAGGGAGTCCTCATGCTTTGCCTTACCAAGTACCTTTGAAGGTAGGAATGGCTGAAGTTTTGTGGCAATTAGGAGGAGTAGAAGAAATATTTCTGTTGAAAAGGAAACTAGGGTCAATTTTCCCCACCTACATAGTGGCCCATCAGTTTGTGATTACAAAAGGGGGTTGTACCTTTTTGAATAAAATTTTGGATTAGGATATGATGGCTATCTCCCATTCCCATTTTTGTGATTCTAAGGGATTTTTTAATCAGACCTTGAGGCATAGAATTAAGCTAGGAGTGGTCAAACATGATTCATATAATCCAAAGGACATTATAAGGAATGAATTCACATTGTAGGAGCAAGAAACTAAGAAAGAAAAATGGAGAGTTTACTCCTGGGTCCTAGAATTCATTCATTGTTTTGATCAGAAATATAGTCCTTTACATAATGCTAATACAGAGGCTAACAAAATAAATAAGCTCATGAGTAACTTCCCTAAAATAGTGGAAGATATGGATGAGAAGAAACATTTTTTTATTAATTCTTATCCTGATAAGGCCAGAGAAGTCATGAGGAGGTTGACTTTCACTTCTAATATAGGAGTTGGTCAAATAGTTGTACAAAAGAAGCCTAGTCACACTATAATTCAAAATAAAAGGGCTCCTATAGATAAAGGAAAGCAAATAATGGGATCCAACAGTACAACCCTAGAGGAGTGACCTGATGAGCCTAGTCTTAAGAGGGAGAAGGTAATGAAAGAGGATAGGCCTCAAGTTGAGGAATATTTACCCACTCAATCCCCTTCGAGGATTGGAGAAGAATAGCTCACAGGTGAGAAAATTGATGAGATGGGATCACAAGGAGGTATTTTTATTACTCAAGTAGAATTGGATGAAGGTAACCCTCCAGAGCCTCCTCTACCACGTTTGGACCTAACAATAGCTGACTATAGAGGTAGGGAATTGGACCCTATGTTAGAACAAGTGAGTCATCAATTTTTGGATGATGACGGTTTTGTGAAATCTAGGGCTTTTCAGCAGTTTGCATAGAGGAAAAACATGAATATTTTTCAGCAAAAATGTAAAAGGTGAAAAATAGAGCATCTAGAAATGGATGAAGCTTCCATCTAGAACCAAAAAAAAAGAACAAATGATAAAAGAATTTTAGAATATAAGCCTTGAGGATGGAAGGAAAATGGTGAAGGCATCTAACAAAATATTGTTGCCAAATTGGGATATTGCTAATGCCTTAGTTTTCAGTTCTATTTCAAATAAACTGACTTTGCAAGATCAAAATAAAGGGGATTTCCATGGTACTGCATTCATTGAAGATCAAGCTACATTAGTCAGTTGATCATTGAGAAGAGGATCTAGAGCTTCATCATCACAACCAAATGAGTCTGGATTGATGGGAAGAATAATTGTGAGAAGAGTTGCTGATACCTCACATGTGCAAGCAGCACATTGGAATGCGGATTCTTCCAAGTTTCTTTTGGCCACTACTAAGAAGGACGAATAGGCTATGTTTGAATTACAAAATAAATATGAGGTAGTGGATGCCTATAATAAAGAGGTAAAAAAGAAAATTGAGCTTGAGAACAAGCTATTAGGAAAACCCACTAGGCCTAGAATAACATATTGTCATCCCCCAGTTGAACCCTTTAAATCCACCCCCCTCATAGAAATACTAGATACACCCCAAAGGCCATAGTACTACACTGCTGAGGATTTTGAAGAAGAAAGGGGTAAACTGTGGGCCTTACATGTAGAGTTGGAGGCAAAATATGAAGAAAAATTAAGAAAAGCTCTCACATATTTGGGGGAAAAAGTTGAATGGGCACTAATCCATGATCAGTTGGCCAAGGTGATTAGTATATGGGAGGGGTTGAAAGGAAATGATGAGACTTTAAAGCATATCATAAATAAATGGGTGAGAAGGGAGAAAGAAATGACATTTTTGTGTTTCTCTGTCATAAATAATTCTTATGATCAAATTGAAAAAACCTTTGATATTGTTTCTAATATTGCTGATTTTGACAATAAAAGGATTCATTTATAGAGAATAATAGTAGGCTACTTGAAAAAGTAAAAGAGCCAAACATTTAGTTTGTTTCCTCATGCCCTAGATAAAAGAAATAATTTGAAAAGCAAAGATGAAGGGGCGAAGGAACTTGATGATATTTTTTGTTTAAGGATGAATAGAATTGTAAATGAAATAGGGCATGCATGGTGGGCTACCACAATGGAAGAAATGGTGAAGGACCAAATATTCTTTGATTCTTTAAAATAGGAATTTGTTTATATTGATAATGAGGTTGAGTATGTATTAAAAAGATAGAGAGAAATTTTGCAATTTAATTGGCCAAATGACACACTGTTTGACAAGTGGATGGTAGAAATAGCTCTTAGTGAATAGTTTGATGAAGATGAAACTAATAGTGATGAGGTGCAAGGTGAGGAGATCCAAATCATTGACACCATAACTACACAAGCCAAACTAGAAGAAGAAGACAAGAATAATCAACTACCTTCAGTTGTAGGCCTGAGCCCACAGGATGCTAATACAACCAAAGAAGAGAAAAAAAGTATAAGTTACTCCCACCATACAAGATAAAGATGGTGAAAACCCACATGTAAATATTAATGTGCAATAATTAGAACAATCTTCATCATTGGCTAGCTTGGAAATTGCATACAAAGAGAGATTAGAATAGCAGCCAAATCAGCAACAATAGAGGATGTAATAGAAAGGGGCCTACAAAAGGAATGTTTAATGTATAAGTCTTTCTGTTACTCACATTTCTCCATTTGGTGATAGGTGTATGTAAATATTTCTTGTAAAGGACACCTACCATTTTCTCTTAGCCTGAAGCTTGTTGCATCTCACACTATATAAGTGAGATCCTAGGGCTAGAGAAGACGTCCAATTTCTATTGTTTCTAAGTGATATACTTAGTTTTTTGGTCCAATATTTTGAGAAATTTTATGATGTATTTTCTCTATTAGTTCCTGAGAATACATGAATATAGAATGATCTCTATGTTTATTCTTAAGCTCATTCAGAGTTTACTACAAATGTATACAATTTTCAAAGAAAATGAATGCAAATTATGAGTTGTCCCCATATCATGTAAGAAATGAATAATGTTGAGCAAGGAACAAGAAACAATCCAAGTAAGTTAAGTGTGAAACAATGTTACCATAAGATAAGCAACTCCAAGAGCATACACCAAGATGGTTCAACAATGGAGACAAGGATTTATAAGGGGAAAGCAAAGAAAACCCCTTGTGAGTTATTATGAATGAAGGCAAATGCCTAAAGAAGAGAGAGAGAGTGTGTTGGAGCAAAGGTAGCTCAATACAATAACATCAAGTGCTTAGAGTGGTGTGTAGTTGTGAAGAAAGAAGGAGGAGCATCTCTTATATAGAGATGAGAGAGGAGTTGCATTTGTAACTCCCATTTCTATGAATGCCACATTCATAATAGGTGTGTGCAAAGTGTCACGATCCTCTTAAGGAGGATAAACTAAATAAAGAAATAAACAAGAGTTGTCCTTACATGTGGAATAATGGACAAATAATGACATGTCCTCCACATGTGTACAAGTGGACAAATTACATGTAGGGACCCTTGGAATATCCCAATTAAAATATATCCAAGGAAAGATTAACCTTTCTAACACCCCCCCTTAAGCTTTACTTGGGAAGTGTACTTCAACGGGTTGCAAACCAAAATTTTTACAATGGAACTGAAATCTCTCTTTAGAAAGTGGTTTGGTTAAGATATCAGCCACTTGATCTTCTCCTTTACAATAAAGAAGAATAATTTGATTGTCTTCAACTTGTTCTCGAATGAAGTGATGTTGAAGTGAAATATGTTTGGTTCGAGCATGATATACTGGATTCTTTGCCAAAGAAATAGCACTTTGATTGTCACAATGTATAGGTGTAGGTGATTGTTGAGGTAGACCAAAATCATCAAGAAGTCTTCGAATCCACAAAGCTTCTTTAGCTGCATTGGTACAACCTTTGTATTCAGCTTCCGTTGAGCATAGGGAAATAGAGTGTTCCTTTTTGCTTTTCCATGAAATTGGACCTGAACCAACAAAGAAAACATAACCACAAGTGGATTTCCCATCATTGGGATCTCCAGCTAGATCGGAATCAGTATAGCCATGTAAAATGAATTCAGAGTTTGGATCATAAAATAAGCCTATATTAATAGTTCCTTTAATATACCTTAAGATGCGTTTAGCAACTTTAAAATGAGTTTGTTGAGGTTTAGACATAAAACGAGACACTAAACCAACACTATAAGCAATATCAGGTCTAGTAAGAGTTAAATAATTTAAACTTCCTACTAATTGTCTATACAAAGTTTCATCAACAAAAGGAGTATTCATATCATTTATTAATTTAGTTCCTAATTCACATGGAATTGAAACATGGTTAGAGTCATTCATCTTAAATTTTTCTAAAAGATCATAAGCATACTTGCTTTGAGAAATAAAAATACCATTAGGAGTTTGAAAAATTTGCATACCTAAGAAGTAATGTAAGATACCTAAGTCGGTCATTTGAAATGTTTGTTTAAGTTGGAATTTAATATCAGAAATCAAAATGTCTAAACTAGAAGTGAGAATTAAATCGTCTACATAAACAATAATAATGATAATATTATCGGTAGTATGTTTAATAAACAAATTAGGATCATTTTTGCTTCTAGTAAAACCTTGAGAAATGAAGAAAGAATTAATTTGAGAATACCATTCTCTAGGTGATTGTTTAAGACCATAAATAGATTTGTTCAATTTGCAAACTAGATTTTCACTACCTTTCTTAACAAATCTAGGAGGTTGAGCCATATAGATTTCTTCATGTAACTCACCATTTAAAAAGGCACTTTTAACATCCATTTGATGAATGGGCCAATTCAGTTTAGAGGCTAAAGCAAGAACTAATTTGATAGTAGGCATTTTAGCAATAGGTGCAAAGGTTTCATTATAGTCTAAGCCTTCAATTTGGGAAAAGCCTCTAGCAACTAGTCTAGCTTTAAATTTACTAATTTCATTATTAGTATTCAATTTTGTTTTATATAACCATTTACATGAAACTAGGTTTTTGCCAGGATGTAATGTGACTAAGTCCCAAGTGTGATTAGCAAGTAACGAATCATATTCCTCTTGCATGGCTTTCTACCAATGAGGTTGAGAGTTAGCTTGATCAAAAGACTTAGGATCGTTAGAATTCATAATAGTAGTCATCAAAGAATAATTACAATAATTAATCCTTCTATGTTTAATTCCACCAGATTTAGAAATATAATCATCAGCTTCATTGATGAGATTTTGAGCCCATTTAGGTTTACGTTTAGTTGTAATGGAATTATCACTAGAGGAAGAATCATGAGTAAGAAAAGTATCATTAGTATCTATTGGAGTATCATGAGATGTAGGAGTTGAAATAACCGGTGGTACTTGATTAAAAGAAAGAGTAGGGTTAAGAGAAGGAGGTTGGTCCTCCACGAGCACAATTTTAGTGCCACTGAATTCTTCATCCGTTGTAGTAGAGCAATCATGAACTCCAGTTTCTGCAATACAAACATCTCTAGCAACTTGAACTTTGTTAGTAGTGGAATCATAAACATGATAACCCTTAGTGTGTTCATCATAGCCAACAAACATATAAGGAGATGACTTAGCATCTAATTTATGCCTTTTCTGTTTAGGCGTATGGACATAAGCAGTAGAACCAAATATCCGTAAATGATGTAAATTTGGTTTCCTACCAGACCAAGCCTCTTCTAGAGTGATAGCTTTGAGAGCTTTGGTAGGAGTCCGATTAAGAATATAAGTTGCACAAAACATGGCTTCAGCCCAAAATTTATAATGCAAATTCTTAGCATGCAACATGCTTCGAGCCATTTCAACAATGGTCCGATGCTTTCTTTCCGCTACACCATTTTGTTGTGGTGTATAAGGAATAGTAAGCTCATGCTTAATTCCACATGATTTCAAATAAGAATGAAAAGCATTATTCACATATTCCTTCCCATTATCAGTTCTAAGAATTTTAAGTTTATACCCAGATTGCCTTTCAACATATAACTAAAATTCAATAAATATATCAAGAACTTGATCCTTGCTATGCAAAAAATAGATCCAAGTTCGTCTAGAAAAATCATCAACAAAGGTAAGTGCATACCGAGAACCTTGGATGGAGGTATTCTCCATGGGACCCAAAAGATCACTATGGACAAGATGCAACTTATGAGTTGCTCGCCATGATTTTCCACTTGGAAAGGGCTCCCTATGCATCTTACCACTCATACAACCTGTACAGGTAATCTTGGAAGGAATAATGTTAGGCAAGCCATCAACCATATTATGCTTTTGCATGAAAGTAATATAATCAGAATTTAAATGACCAAGTCTTTCATGCCATATATTGAAATCAATAGAAGTATGTAAAGAATATCGTGAACTAGCAAATTCATGGAATTTAAACAAATTGTCGTTATCCATTTTAGCATAAGCAATTACTTTAAGAGTTGGAGGATCTATAATATAACATGTATCTTTGTAGAATTCAACTTTATAGTTCTGACATAGCTGTGAAACAGAAATTAGATTAGTTTTCAAGTCAGGGACATATAAAACATTATGCAATTTACCATTAGGAATAGTAACATCACCTAGTCCTTCAACTTTACAAGTCTGATTATTAGCTAACTGAATAGGAATGTTAGCAATATCAGGTTGTAAGGAATCAAAAATTTCTTTATGAGAGGTGACATGTTGGGATGCACCACTATCAACAATCCACTCTAGAGGTTTACAAAGATTAAAGCTACAAGTAAAAGCTTGACGAGAATTAGAACTAGTTGAATTACCTTTTCTATGATTTGAGGTTTGATGATTGGTACTATGATTCATAGGTTTTCTATCATTTTGTTTTTTAAAACAATTATTGACAAGGTGACCATCTTTGCCACAATAAGAACAATGAGGTTTGGAATTGGAATGGTTCCTCTGATTAGTATTACGAGTATTATTAGGGTGATGGGTATTATTATATTTGGGATGAAATTTATTGTTAGTGTTATTTGAATTAGATGGCTTGTAATTATGATTATTGGAACGAAAATTATTAGTTGAATTTCTAGAGACAAATGCATGTTCAGTTGATTTGAGAGTACCAAACTGGATTAGCTTAGCTTCTTCCTGTCTTAATAAAGTTTGAAAAATAATATAAGTTAACTGAGAAGATAAAGTAGGAATAGCAAGTTGTGCATGAATATTGGTTATAAACTGTTGAAACTGTCTTGGAAGACATTTTTTAAGAATAAGATGGATTAAACGAATATCCTCTAATTGAACACCTAAAGCCATAATTTGACTTTTAAGAGAATCAAATTTTAAGAGGAATTCATCCATACCTTTAAAATCTGCATACCTGAGATCTTCGAGTTGATCTTGCAATTGTATTTTGCGATATTCATCGCCACTGTCATACTTGGTCTTCAAGATGGACCACGCATCATGAGCTTTAGAATAGTGAGCAATTAAGACATATAAATCTGGAATAATAGAAATACCAATTAACCCTAAAGCTTCTTCGTTTTTAGCTTTCCAAGTATCTTTCTCATCTTGAGTAGCCGCTGAACCGGGCTCAAGAGAAGGGTCAGTGGCTATTTCAAAGAGATGTTTAAAACGAAAAATAAATGAGATATGAGTTTTCCAAGAATGATAATTTGAATAATTAAGTTTGATTTCTGGAATTAATGTTGACATGATTGGGAAAAAAAAAACTTCGCTTCTTCTCTTTTTTTTTTTGGAAAAAAACTAAAAGAATTACCCTTAATCAAATGATTTGGAGAAAAAAAAATTAAAATTTTATGAATTGAACAAAATTGTTTTTTTTTTGTTATTTTATATTTTATTATTTTGATGTTATTATTATTATTATTTTTTTTAAGAATATTTGATTTTTTTTTAAATTATTTTTTAATTATAAGTAATAGTGATAGAGAAAATTAAAAAATAATTAAAGTTGGATTAAAATTAGAAAAGAAAGAGGGGGAAACGGTTTGTTTAAATTAAAAAATGGAGGGAAGCGAGCGGTGGCTGTCGCGTGGCAAAAGAAGGGCCGCGGTCGGTGGTCGCCGCGTGTGGGGAGCGGCGAGCCGCGGGCGGTGGTTGCCACGTGGCGGGAGCGGCCAACGTCGGTGGTCGCCGCGTGGTGGGAGCGGAGGAAGCAGTTGAGGGGGGTTTTTAAAACCACAGAGTGCGCGGCAAGGGTTGCAGAGGTGGCGGCGGCGGAAGTTGTAACGGGCAGCTGTTTGCGCGGCGGAGAGAATGTTGGTGCGGCGGTGCGAATGTTTGCGCGGCGGTGCGATTTGCGCGGCTAGAAATGCTTCGGCGGGTTAAATGTGAAGCGGCCAAGGAAGGTCCCCGGGCCAAAATGTGTAACAGTGCCTTAGGCGGTCGACGGGTGGCGGAGGCACGGGGTGGCGCACGGGTGGCGCGGCCGCCTTATAAAAAAATAAAAGAAGTTTTTTTTTATTTTTTTAATTTTTTTTTATATATATAAAAACTTTGTACTATATTTTTTGTTTTTTTTTTAAAAACAAAAAGTAGTAAAATATATTATTTTTCCTAAAGAAATTTTTTTTTGATAAATAAAGTAAGAAGAAAAAAAAATAAAGAGATAAAAAGCTTCACTATTGTAATATGTTTTGTTTTGGCGGCATGCCGTCCAAAACAAACCAAAAAAAAAATTACTAAGAAAACCCTTTGGCGGCAAGCCGTCCAAAGAGGGTTAGAGAAGAATATGAAGCTTTACAAGAAAACCCTTTGGCGGCAAGCCGTCCAAAGAGGGTTAGTAAAAGAAATGAAGCTTTGCAAGAAAACCCTTTGGCGGCAAGCCTTCCAAAGAGGGTTAGTAAAAAAAACTTGCATGCACAAGATTAGTTAAAACGAGCTAAGATCACAACACAATCTTCTTCTCTCAATAACGTCTCCAAGTAAGGTGTGCTCCAATGAATGGCAACCTTCACCACAAAGCTTAAAACAAGGATTAGATAACCAAGCTCTGATACCATGTAAGAAATGAATAATGTTGAGCAAGGAACGAGAAACAATCCAAGTAAGTTAAGTGTGAAACAATGTTACCATAAGATAAGCAACTCCAAGAGCATACACCAAGATGGTTCAACAATGGAGACAAGGATTTATAAGGGGAAAGCAAAGAAAACCCCTTGTGAGTTATTATGAATGAAGGAAAATGCCTAAAGAAGAGAGAGAGAGAGTGTGTTGGAGCAAAGGTAGCTCAATACAATAACATCAAGTGCTTAGAGTGGTGTGTAGTTGTGAAGAAAGAAGGAGGAGCATCTCTTATATAGAGATGAGAGAGGAGTTGCATTTGTAACTCCCATTTCTATGAATGCCACATTCATAATAGGTGTGTGCAAAGTGTCACAATCCTCTTAAGGAGGATAAACTAAATAAAGAAATAAACAAGAGTTGTCCTTACATGTGGAATAATGGACAAATAATGACATGTCCTCCACATGTGTACAAGTGGACAAATTACATGTAGGGACCCTTGGAATATCCCAATTAAAATATATCCAAGGAAAGATTAACCTTTCTAACATATCAGTTCTTTCTGAATTTTGTCTCCTTTTGATTACTTGGTCATCTTGATATTGTATGAGTAAAGTTTTGTGCAATTGAATGCAATCCAATTAGGTTGTATATCTATTCATCACTTCTATTAGTTCAATGGATTAAGTAAAAGCTTTGATGAATTTGATAAGGTTGCTAGAGTAGTAGAAAGGATTTTTGAATGATGAATTTTGATTAGAATTGCTGATAAAATTTGTTGTAAGGAAACTAATTAGATCTAAGGATTTTTTGTAGACTCTGAACCCCAATGGATTAGGCACTGGTCAAATTATTTTAGTTGGAAGAGAAATGTGTTATAAATGGTTTTCAAATGCAGAATTATAATCAATTTTATTTTTAGTTCTTGAAGATCTTTAAAGTTGGCCAATACTTGTTCGCATGGAATGTTTTAGCTTTAGTTAGCCACTATTGTTGAGAACATATGCAGACCTATAGAAGAATTTTGGCTAGATCTGTTATAAGGGATGTGTTTATCAAATTGTCATGAATTATGCATGTATTTGAGGATTTCAGATGAGAATCAAAATGAAACTAAAATAATCCTCATAAAGTGTTTCCTAGTCTTGAATCATCCCTAGGTATACCCACCCTGGTTTTGCAGAGCCTAAAGAGTAGAAAACCACCCTTGATTTTGTTGAAGTTGGGTCCAAATGGTTTGCAAATATAATTGTTAATAGGAATTGGCTAGTCCTTAGATTGTGTGAGTGATTTCATTTTGGTATTGAGCATTTTGTTGCTTAGTAGTTTTTCAAAACACCAAGAGAAACCATGCCTATATTAGAACAATTCTCTTAAAAAATTTGAACAGATGACAAATGAAGACTAGGAAACCAATGAAAAACTCATGGAATGGTCTAAAAATAAGTTTCAAGGAAAAGTATATGAGAAGATATCCAATGGAATAGAACTATCACAAATCGAACAAAAATTGAAAATGTGAAGAAGGTACTTGAGAATATATTCTCACTATACACCAAATTGTGTGACCCCACACTCTTCACAGAAGAAATGAGCTAGAGCATTTTGAGTCTGGAAAGAAATTTGAAAATATCTGGTATGTAGTTACCACAAAATTTGGCTCAAAGTGAGAAGCACTTTCATTCCATGCTTCACACAAAAAAGGAACTAGTTGTATTAATAGTAGAAGAGACTAATACAAGAACCAAGCTAGTCCAAATTCAAGTCTCCCTAACCCCTCACATGGAGATACTACAAAAAGAACTAGCCTATGCTAAAACAGTACTCAAGAAAGATCCTAATCTTTCAACATTGGACAGCTTAGTTCACCTTGCAGTTGAGACAACCATCCAAATCAAATCATTAGATGTTGCAATAGACAATTAAGATGCTACTCTCAAGATTATAATGGAAGTAAATAAGAACTTCTTGGATAAATACACACTTATTGTATAGACCCATTAACATCAGTGTCAAAAGGGGGAGAAAATTAATGGGGGAAATATATGCAAGGGGGAGACATGTGAAAGGGGAGTTACAAAATAAACAGAGAGAAGAAATGGGGAGTAAAAATCAAAATGATTAACAGGGCATATCAGAACATGATTCATGATTGAAGACAAAGAGAAAAAATAGAGGCAAATCTACTAAGAGATATTTTGGAAAACTTAGAGGGAGTCACAAAATTTTTGAGGTATATGGTTCATTACAAAATTTTGAACAATTTTGAAGTTTTTTATAGATGTCGAACTAGATGTATATTATACTCGAGGAGATCTGATTCATTATGTATAGTTAAGTTCTTTTTCCACTCATGTCAAAGGGGGAGATTTTTTATCTCAGATTGGTTTTGACAATTGAGTGTCAACACACTTAAGTTTTTTACTAAGTTAATGCTGAGCTAGTAACATATGTTGAGTATAATGTGTATAGATATCAAGTTGCAATGAGTACCAAGTCACTCACGTGTCGAGTAACTCAAGTACCAAGTAAATAGTAAGTGCTAACAAGTGTGCCGATCTAGACAGAATTGTAGTATGTGACAAGCATCAGTATTAACAAGTGTCGAGTAACACAAAATTGACATAGTTATTTGTAATGGCACAAAAAACTATGTAAACTATTTTTGAGGTGACATATGGATAGATCTCAAATCTTTAAAGATAAGATTGAATCTATTTGGATTCCCTATGTAATAAACATGCAACCAATCAGAAAAATGGAAGGAATTGAGTGGGAATAATGGATGAATATTAATCACAGATTCATACCTAACCCTAAGCCACCAAAGCCTTTGTAAAGGGATATGAAACCCCATAATTTAGTATGAGAGAGAGAGAGTATATTAGAGAATGCATGCGAGAAGGTGATGCTAGGAAAGATTTGAAGGAAGTGAAAAGGGGTGAATTGATCAATATACATTCAAGGTGACTTAGAAGAAGGATAGAATTATAGAATCAATTATCAGAATAGAGGATTAGAGGATACAATAATTTCATATCAATTCAGAAAGGATCACAAAGGACTGAATTAAGATCTAAAATTAGCAATATTAGATTATAAGTGTATTAGATCAAATATTCTACTATACTTTCTAACAACTATATCAGCAGGATGAAATCCTTTGTATTAAGGTCGACTTAATAGTCATTGTGAAATCCTTTAAAAATTGACATTCCAAGTGAGTCTTCTAAAGTCCTTTAGCCTATTAGTAATAAGGTGTTTCAACCTTGTATAATTCCTATTCTTATTATTTTTTTTGTAAAATGTATTTCTTGCAAATAATGTGAATGTGTCGACATCTTGAATTGTGTGTAAGGAGATCATGACTAAAACGGTTATGACGGATTCCTATGACACATAAGAGCTATGTTAGGAAGATTCAATGACATGTGAAGACATGTGGAAACTAAGGTATTTGAGTACTATACACTTCAAAAAAAATTTGGGGTTCCTACTTTCTCAAAGAATGGTAAAACCCTAATATGGTTTACCTTTGGGAAAAGCCCTAAAGTGAAGCGCATGTTATAAGCATTTTTAGGGTTGCGAAGAGAAATGATGTGAAAAAGGTGTATTGTTGGTACTACAAGTAGCTATTGGAGTCTTCTATTGTTGATGTTGAGCTTGCATTGCAAGTGTATTGTAACCTCGTGTTGAAGATAATACATTGTGCAGGTTCTAAAGGGGTGGGGTTGTTTTATCGAAAGGTTTTTCCCCACCAAAAAATCCTTGTGTTATGTGTTCCTTTCTCTGTCTATTTTTCTATATGCATGGTTGGCTGCAATATTGTTGTTTACATGATATTGAATCTGTAAGTGTAGAATATTTTAATAGGATTTGCATTATACTTTCCTTATGAGATTAGTGTAGGAAGTTGTTTTCGTACCTGAGTTTCCTTACAAGTGGTATCAGAGCTTGATCAACTTTTGATCCTAGTTGTTGGGTAGGGTTTTTTGAGCTAATCTCAAGTTGAGTGGGAGTCTTGTGCAGAGCATGCTAAATCTTATTTACAGATTGAGATGGTGAGTTCATCATATGGAAGAATGGAGGTGGAGAAATTTAATGGCACTAATTTTGAGTTGTGGAAACTCAAGATGGAAGACATGTTGGAAGATCATGACCTATGGGAAGTGACTACAAGTGCTACAAGACCAGCCACTATAGCTCAAGTAGATTGGGATATCAAAGGCCGTAAAGCTAAGGGTCTCATAAGACTTTATTTAACCGATGCAGTCCTTCTAAATGTTCTAGATGAGAAAACTACATATAGTTTGTGGGAGAGACTTGGGGTCATGTATCAGGCCAAATCTTTGGTGAACAAGTTGTTCCTGAGGAAGAAGTTGTATTCTCTACAAATGGAGGAAGGTGGATCCTTAACGGATCATTTAAATACATTTAATCTACTGGCTGCATAGTTGACATCAGCTGGTGTCAAGTTAGAGGAGGAGGATAGTTGCTACACACTTTTATGTTCTTTACCAGATTCATGGGACCATCTTGTGATGGCTCTTGGAAGCACATTAGTCACTTTCAAAATGGATGATGTGGTGTCTTTGCTGCTATAAGAGGAGATGCAAAGAAAGGCTTTTGTTTCGAAAAAAGAAGCCCTTGCTATTCGTGGGAGATCCATGGAAAGAGGAAAGAAAAATGACAATAAGTCTGACAATAAGAGTAGATCCAAATCTCGTGGGAAGTCAAATACTTCCAATAAGTCCAAGGAAAAATGTTGGAACTGTAATAAGACTGGGCACTTCTGTAAAGACTGTAAAGAGCCTAAGAAGAAGAAGAAAGCCTCATATTCTAGTTCTAAAAAATCTCAAGAAGATGGCGATGCATTCATCGTAGCTTTGGTAGCCCATGCATTTGATGATGTGTGGTTGGTTGACTCGAGTGCATCTTTTCACATGACCTCTCATCGAAATTGGTTCTCAAGATATGAAGAGTTCGATGGTGGAAAGGTGTACTTGGGTGATGATTCTCACCTAAAGATAGTTGGACATGGAAGGGTCACTATCAAATTTCCTAATGGACGAGTGAAGGGAATCAATGGAGTTATGCACATTCCAGGTTTGGCATGAAACCTATTATCTGTAAGTATGCTGAATGATGTAGGTGTGCAAGTTGTTTTTTCTAAAGATGGATGTAAGATGATGAGAGGAGCTATGGTGCTTGCTAAGGGTACTAGGAGAGGTACTTTGTTTCAGCTTGATGCATACATTTCTCAGTGTAATAGTTCTTCTGTTTCAAAGAAGGGAGTAGCTATCACTTCATTCCCACCATCTGAATGAGCAGTAAAGAAGACTGTGGTTAGTGGTTTTGATGGTAGTGCAACAAGTGTACCTAAGGGTGCAAACACTTTGGAAGGAAAGCTTCCTGCAGAAAAGGCAATGTTGTGGCATATGAGATTTGGCCACATTGGTGAGAAGGGTCTTAGAACCCTGAAAAATAAAAATCTTGTTTGGGGGTTAAATGATTGCAATCTCCAGTTTGACTTCTGTAAACACTGTGTATATGGTAAACAAAATCATGTTCAGTTTTACTCTAGTTCTCACAAATCTTCTGATGTTTTCGATCTTATTCATTCTGATGTATTTGGTCTTGTAAAAATTCCTTCAATCTCCAAGTCTATATTTTTTGTATCTTTCATAGATGATTACAATAGAAGGACATGGATTTATTTCCTTAAAAGTAAGACACAAGTCTTTAGTCAATTTAAGGAATTTAAAGCCCTTGTAGAGAATTAGACTAGTAAGAAGATTAAGTGTGTGAGAACTGACAATGGTGGTGAGTTTTACTTAGCAGAGTTTGAACAATCCTGTAATGAAAAAGGTATCGAGAGGCATAAGACAACTCCATATACCCCATAGGAAAATGGAGTTGCAGAGAGAATTAATAGGACACTGATGGAGAAGCTTAGGAGTATGCTTAGTGGAGCTGGTTTAGAACAAAGGTTTTGGGCCAAAGCTGTGGCCACTACTTGCTATCTAGTTAATAGATCTCCTACATCAGCCCTTGTTGGTAAGACACCCATGGAGGTGTGATCTGGTAAGAAGCCTTCAATTAGACATCTTCATGTTTTTGGTTGTGAAGCTTATGCACATGTTCCAATGGAGAAAAGATCTAAGTTGGAAAACAAAGTTGTTAAATGTATTTTCATTGGGTACAGTGCTGGTGTGAAAGGATACAAGCTTTGGGATCCTATGACTAGTAAGATGTTGTATAGTAGAAATGTTATTTTTAGAGAGCTAACATCTTCTCCTATTGTGCTACAACCAGATGAAAAAGAAAAGGAAAAACATGTTGTTCAGTTGCCTCCTACCCTTGAGAAGACTGAACAGAGAGATCATGTTGCATCTAATGATGAGGAGAGATCTTGTAGCTCTGATAGTTTAGAAGAAGAGGAAGAACAACCTCAACCTCAGCCCTTGAGGAGATCCACAAGAGAAAGAAAGCAACCAGAAAGGTTTGGTTATTCTATGTTAGATTCCAATTGTGCTTTTGCCTTGATTACTAACACTGATGAGCCTAGATCTATGAAAGAGGCTTTGGACATGGAAGATGCAGGTTCCTAGATTGAGGCTATGGATGATTAGATGGCTTCATTAGAGAAAAAAAAAATATGGGACCTTATACCTTTACCTAAAGGGAGAAAATCTGTTGGTTGTAAATGGGTATTCAAGAAGAAATTCTGTGCAGATGGTACTGTTGAAAGGTACAAAGCTAGATTGGTTGCAAAGGGGTATTCATAGGTAGAGGGAATAGATTATGGTGAAATATTCTCTCCTGTTGCAAAGTTACTTCCCTTCATGTTGATTTGGAGGAAGAGATTTATATGTCACAGCCTGAGCACTACATTGTTAAAGGTAAAGAATCCTTAGTTTGCAGATTAAAGAAATCTCTATATGGTTTGAAGCAATCTCCTAGGATGTGGTACCTTAAGTTTGATGCCTTTGTGTTGTCAATTGGATTTGTAAGATTGAAATCAGATCATTGTGTTTATTTCAGAGTTGAAAATGATCACCTTCTTATTGTTGCATTATATGTTGATGATATATTGCTATTTAGGAAGGGTAAGGGTATGATTTCTGATTTTAAATCTCAGTTGTTAGCATAGTTTGAGATGAAAGATCTTGGGGCAGCTAGGTACATCTTGGGTATGGAAATCAGTAGAGACAGGTCTAACAAAAAACTTTGGTTGAGTCAGAGTAAGTATGTGAAGTCTGTGTTGAACAGGTTCAGCATGGCATATTGTAGACCACTATGTGTTCCTATTCCTGTGGGAACAAAGTTATCTATAGATGATTGTCCAAAATCTCCTAGTGAGGTGGAGGACATGAGTAGAGTACCTTATGCTAGTGTAGTTGGCAGTCTTATGTATGCTATGGTCTGTACTAGACCAGACATTAACCAAGTAGTGGGAGTCCTAAGTCGATTAATGGCTAATCCTAGATGGATACATTGGGATGTAGTTAAGTGAGTATTCAGATATTTGAGGGGTACATCAGATTACTCCATATGTTATCATGGTAACTCTTATGGATCTTAGCATTCAGTTTGTATTCATGGGTTTGTGGATTTAGATTGGGCAAGTGATATTGACCGCAGAAGATCCACCAGTGCTTATGTGTTCACTATGTTTGGTGGTGCCATCAGTTGGATGAGTAAGCGACAACCTGTGGTTGCTTTGTCCACTACAGAAGCTGAGTACATGGCTGCTACTCATGCTTGTAAGGAAGCCATTTGGCTTAAGAGATTGTGTTTTGATGTTCGTGTTGATGTAAAACAAATTACTATTTGGTGTGACAGTCAGAGTGCTATTTGCCTTGCGAAGAATCCAACTTTCCATCTTAGAACGAAGCACATTGATGTGCAGTATCACTTTGTGAGAGATATGGTGGAAGATTGAAAGGTAAATTTGGAAAAAGTAGATACTATGAAGAATGTTGCAGATGCATTAACGAAACCAGTGGGCACTGAGAAGTTCAAATGGTGTTCGAAGTCTATGGGCCTTTTGACCTATAGCGATTAGTTCCTGTTATGTTCCTGTTGCTCTTACAAGGTGTTTGACAAGTGGGAGAATGTTAGGAATAAGGTGTCTCAACCTTGTATAATTCCTATTCTTATTATTTGTTTTGTAAAATGTATTTCTTGCAAATAATGTTGATGTGTCGACATCTTGAATTGTGTGTAAGGAGATCATGACTAAAACGATTATGATGGATTCCTATGACACATAAGAGCTATGTTAGGAAGATTCAATGACAGGTGAAGACATGTGGCAACTAAGGTATTTGAGTACTGTACACTCTACCCTAAAATTTTTTGGGGTTCCTATTTTCTCAGAGAATGGTAAAACCCTAATACGGTTTACCTTTGGGAGTAGCCCTAAAGTGAAGTGCATGTTATAAGCATTTTTAGGGTTGCGAAGAGAAATGATGTGAAAAAGGTGTATTGTTGGTACTGCGAGTAGCTATTGGAGTCTTCTGTTGTTGATGTTGAACTTGCATTGCAAGTGTATTGTAACCTTGTGTTGAAGATAATACATTGTGCAGGTTCTGAAGGGGTGGGGTTGTTTTACCAAAAGGTTTTTCCCCACCAAAAAATGCTTGTGTTATGTGTTCCTTTCTCTGCCTATTTTTTTGTATGCATGGTTGGCTGCAATATTATTGTTTACATGATATTGAATCTATAAGTGTAGAAGATTTTAATAGGATTTGCATCATACTTTCCTTATGAGATTAGTGTAGGAAGCTATTTTCGCGCCTGAGTTTCCTTACATAGCCAAGCACACTTTTAACAAGGTGTTAAAATCATTTAACAGGGTAGGATCTAACAATCCTTTGTAAGCCTTTAATAGGGAAGGCCTTTCATAGTGTAGATCATAAGAATGGTCAAACCATGTAACCTTAACAAGTGAACTTTATTGTTGTAGTAGTGAAGAATTGTGGGTATCATCCCCACCCCAATTTTACCTTCTCATTGGAGAGTTTTTGGGTAATCATATCTAGTGTCAAGTTTTTATGTGGATGCATTTACTTTACATGTTATTTCAATATGTTTATGCACACACTTTTTTAAATTTAAAGATTTTATTAGTTAGAGATTGGTACCTCTGATTCACCCCCCTCTCAAAAGTATATATTTTCCATTTGTATTTCCAACAGTAAATATACATGTTTAGAAGGAAATACAAAGAGATACAAGTTTACAAGAAAAATAAATGAACATTTACACAGGTCCCTTAAAGAAAATTTTAGAGCTAGAGCACAAAAATGAAATCCTAGAACAAGGGCAGAACATGGGAAAAAATTCATAGAGCAAGGACATGATGATAAAAATGCAGAGCAAGGGCACATCAATGAAATCTAAAGATCACAAGGGTATGACAACCAAATCATAGAGCAAGGGCATGAAAATGAAATATAGATATACACAACAATGAAATTGTAGAGCAAGGGCATGACAACAAAATACAAAGATTACAACAATGAAATACACCAATGACAAGGGCACGACTATGTTTAGAGCTCTCCACCCTCTTTAATGTGTAGCTCTCCATAATTAAAACAAATGGGAAATGATTTATGTCATGTTTTATTTTCTTTATTTTTTTGTTTATACTCATGCAAGAATCACAATTATGATGCCAACGTTGGTATTGCGATGATGTCGGGGACAATTGCAAAAAAAATGAAAATGACCACAAATTTTACCATCATCGTAATTTAACCCAAAATGTTGTAGTGAGGTTATTTTATTGATTTTGTCCAAGGGGATTTTGGGCTTGTTTATTTGGAGGATAATGAACCTTTTCAGATTGTTGGAAATGGAAAAGTTATAATTAAGTTGTAGAATGGGAATCATTCGCTACTACATGAGGTAAGATATGTTCCAAGGCTGAATAGGAATTTAATTTCAGCAAGGAAACTCAATGATGAGAGTTGTGTAGTTACTTTTAATAATAAAAATTCAAAGGTTTAATGAAAAAAATTGAGGCTATTTTATCAATAATTTTTGGGCAAACATGTTGTAACTAATTTTAAACCTAAAGCAACAAAAATACTTTTATAAAATGGCTTAGGGTTAGGGATTTTCATAATGTGTGATGTGATAATTTATTCTTGTGGTAGTATTGAGTTGTGAGGGATTAATAATTGTAATCAGGTTGTAATTACTAGATAAAAATAATATTGGCCTTGTTTTTTGGTGAACATAGCCCAAGGATTGGGTGAACCACGTTAGATCTTGGTGTCTTGTGTTCTCTTCTATTCGATTTATTATTTTTTGATATTGGTTATATCAGCATGTAATTGTTATTTTTGTCCATGGTTAATCCTAACAATATATTAAGTTCCAATCAATAAATTTATAGTAAGGTGGAAGAGATTGCAAACCCAAGATCAAAAAATGATCAATTGAAAAATGATTTGAGACATGAAAAAAGAAACTCAAAGAATGAACAGATCGAGAGAGGCCATGAGAAAACATGATGAACAATTAAAAGTATTGAATGACCTCATGATACTATTAAGTTAGGATATATTAAGTCATCAAAGCATGGAAAACAAAGCAATTCAAAAAAAAGAGCAAGAAGCCTACATGCTATCACTATGGAAAACTAGGTCATACAACAAGTTTTTCAAGAGCAAAACTAGTAAGTCCACTCCTAAGCCAAAATGTAATGGTTATTTCTTTAATTACAATAATTATGGACACCAATAATATGAGTTTAGATCAAAGATTATTAAGGTACTACATCTAGATTTTAAGGTTATTGCTATACATGTCAGAAGTATGGTCACAAGGCACAAGATTGTAGATCTAATGCAAAGCATAGTTGGATACCTAAAAGTCAAGGCAATGCAACTAGGAAAGTTAATGAAATAAATTGGGATTAAAATACTTGGGTAACCTATTAGTTATGTGGAAAGCTTGTATATATTGTAGAAAATTGTTCAAGGATACATCTCAGAGTAAGATCAAGAAATTGAAAGAACTTTGGTCCAGTATATTTTCATTGTCAAAAGGTCATCCTCCTAAGAAGAGACTATAGGAATTGAACACAAGAACAAAATAGTAATGAGAATAATGGTAAGAGGGGAAATATAGGATCTATCCTTAACCTAAATTCCTAAAGGGAAAGATCCAAATGGATTAGTCACAAAGAAGTGATCAATGCACCAATCAATCAAAGGATGGAAAATATGAAGAACAGAGGAAATCCAATAATCTACTATAGAAAGAATGTACTTGAAATCTTGAATGAATAGAAGACAAGTACTAACCTCAAAGTAGGTAATATCTAGAAAAAATTTATTTTTAATGTCTATGTATAGTTTTGGAGAATTTTGCAACCTGCTCTGTATTGGAAATGCTTAGACAAAGCAAGCCCATAAAAATTTCATCCTTCTAAGGTCAGGTCAACCTTGACCCAGATAGCAAGCCATAATCTTATCCTAGGGCACAATATTTCCCCTCACTAAAGGTTTTCCTTGACCTGAATAGCTCTGAAAAAAATTCAATTTGCATATCTCAGAAGTTTACCAAAAAGGGTATCCAAATCTGAACTTCAATTTGATGTCTTGTACCTGTACCTATAAGACAATTTGTTTTTTTTTTTTTTTTTTTTTGTGCATTGGGAGTTTTCCTTGCTCAAACCCTAGTTTGGAATCAGCCTTGAAATGTAATTTAAATTACAATATGTATAAACAAAGTAAATGGAACTATTCACCTTGCTTATGTTGAAATCCTTGTGGAGGATTTGAATCCTTGAATCCACAAGTATGGATGCTCTAGATGAATATAGAAATGAATGTAGAATGTCTCAAATCAATGGCATTAGGTATTCAACACCAATATAAATGGAGAAATCTTCAACAACAGGGCTCCATAGATCTTAAATCCTTCAATAGCTAACAATGGATCTCATTGATAAATTGGATCTTGAATACTTGAATGCTAGAATGCTTGATAATGGATCACCCAATATAATAATGTGTGTTTCAATAATGTTTGTTCTTTCTTATTAGAGAAAATGAGAGAAGGAGCCTTCCTTATAAAGTCATCTAGGGAACAAACTTCTAAAGAGGCTAACATTGGAGAATTAAATCCCAATTAACGTTAACCCCTACAAATGAACCTCAGTTAAATAAAATTTAAGAGTTTAACATTCTAAAACCCAAAAAAGTTGATCCGGGAGTGGGAAAATAAACCTTTCTGAAGCCCAATATCCCCAAACCTCTAGAACTTGAAATTTAGATCTAAGGTCAAGGTCAAAGTTGACTCTTCCCTAGGCTAGAGTTGAGGTCATCCTTGCCCTAGCTTAGGGATGAATTCAACCTTGACCCATCAGGTCATCATTGACCTAGAAAGTCAAAGTCTTCAATTTCTCAGAGAAAGTTGTCAAAAAGAGGCTAGAAATAGGCGAGAGAAGTAGAAAAAGAGGAAAATAGCCATATCCATGCACATACCTATTCAAGGTACTTGACATGACCCCAGAGCACTTACTTAGAGGGATAAGTGCTCTTATCATAGAAGTGCTTCAATATGATACATTAAGCCCCCACTTTAGAAAGAGTATGGAATCAATGCAAACTCTTGGTAAAGGAGATCATAATGAAAATATTATCTTATTAAAATCAAAGGGACAATAGGATCCTCAAGCCCCCAAGGACTCAAGTCTTCATCAACTCCAAGATCACAATAAGAGAGACATCTCTAGAAAAATAGAAAGAGAGAAAGAGTGTGATTATCTCGCCCAATGTTAACTTTGTCCCATTTTGAACCACAAAAGGAAATTATGTAACTAGAAAGATGGAATTGAATTTCCTAGTGAGTGTGGCTACTCACTAATCAACCCATCAAGGATTCACCCTCAGAATATTCTATTCCACAAGAGTAAAACCAAAAAGAAAAAGAGATCCAATCTTAAGGACACCTTCAACCTTAAGGGATCAAAAAAATTTAAACTAAAGGGATCATGAGATCCTAAAATATAAATCCATGCTTTAAGTATTAGTCACTAATCCAAAAAGTGAGAAAAGTTATCTTGAAAAATAATATATATGTAAAATGTGTGTGTGTGTGTGTGTGTGTGTGTGTGTGTGCGCGCGCGCGCGCACAATAGGTGAATAGAGTGTATGTCCCCATGTTAAAGTCATTGCCAACAATGTAATAGGAGAAATGGCTTTAATAGAAACATAAAAAACTCCACTTATTACATTTCCACTATGAAATGCCCCCAAATAAAGATAAATCAAGGAAGATACCACATAAACATACAGAGAACATAGAAAGGATCTACCTGCCATAGGGTTAGTATAATCATAATATATATGATATTATTGCAAATTAAATGACTTCATTCTCCAAAGAAAGTAAAACTACAATCACAAAGGAGGAAAGATGACATAAGAGATAAAAAGAAGAATCTTTTCAAACCATGACCTAGAGACCAAAAAGAATCAATACTACCAAATTGTAGATCCAAGAAGATTATACAAGGAAATATTTATGAACAATAGCACAGGTACAACATAACATGAAATAATATATGGAGGAATAGAGATACATATAGAGTAATAGTAAAATAGGTTTGATTCCTTTATCATCTTACACCAATAGACAAACAAGGGTCATATAAAATAATCTAACAACATTTAGCAAACATATCACAAGAGAAGTACAGGTAACAAAGAAACACATAAAAAAGATTCCACAAAGGACAAGCCAATCAAATGTGTCACTTACTCTTCCCATATCATTCTATAACATTTAGGGAAGGTGGGTAACTCACAAGGACTTTATCCAACATATTAGGAATAATAACCAATTCTAAAACAAGGATCCTCTTGGGAATCACAATGTTTGATAGTAGGTGTAAGTGTTAATTGTGATGAAATCATATTAGGTAAATCAATGTTAATGTCAATAGTTTCATATTCATCATTAACATCATCATTATCATCAAAAGTATCTTCTTCATCTAATTTAATCAAAATAGGATCTAAGATATGAATGGAGTAATCATAATCATGCATCTTAACATCATTATTAGAAATAACTTCTTCTAACACATCATGCATAGTTTTATCCAAAGAAGGTAAATATTTTTTAAGAATAGAATTAAAAGCTTTAGCTTGAGCATGACACTTCTTGCAATGTTCATTAGCAAATTGGTTTTTTTTTCTTGTTTTAAATGTGTTGAGAACTAGGAGGAGAAATTATTGGATCCTTCATAGGTTAAATAGGAGAGTTAATAGGATTATCAATAGATGAACAAGCAATATTAGGAGCTTGATTAAAAAATGTAGTTGCCATAGATAAAGGAGGCATGAGAGGTGTAGGAAAAAGCCCACAATTAAGATCCATAGGAGGTAATCTTAACTCAAGAATCATATGATGCTTATAGGCTTGATATGAGTGGAAAAGATAATTAGGTCAAGAAGGACATGAATTAGGTAATAAAGGCCAAAAGAAGTCAAGGGTAGAATAATCTCTAGGCCTAGAAGGGTGATATAAACTATGCTTAACCATCTTCACTTCTTCATCATAAACAAATTTAAGACATTTATGGATAGGAGAAGCAAAACCATGCATGGAATTTAACCTTGAAAAAACAAGCTTAAGTTAAAATTGATCAGAAGTGGGAACAACAAAAAAGTTAATGTTCACAATTTTACCACAAAGTTCAACCAGTAAATTTATAGAACCAAATAATGGATAAAGAAAACCATTACAAATTTGAATCCCCATAGAAGACGTATCATAAGAATTTCCTTAAATTTTTTTCATAAAAATATTTTCTTTAGTAATAACATGGAGTAGGGATGTAGGATCAATAAGACAACCATGAATAGATATCTGAGAAATCCTAGCATAAATATAAAGGGAACCATCAGGAGCTTTAATAGTCTTAGAATCATCAAAGGTAATCAAAAGTTCTTGAGATCTTTTATTCTCAAATTTTTGTCGATGTTTAGGTTGAGTCTTCAATTTAGGCTTACATTTTGGTTGAGATGTAGATAAAAATTGACCAAAATGCTACACTTGATTAATAGTGTGATTAAGATCATCCATCTTTGAATCATACACAATATCCATAGAAGATGGTTGAGAAATGGTATTAGTATCATGTTGAGGTAAAGGATTCATATAGATTTGAAGATTTTGATTAGGAGGAGAAATAGATTTGTTCCCACTACCATCAAGATTATCAATAGATAAGGCATTAGAGTCAATTAAGTCTTGAACCTTATGTTTTAAAGAATAGCATTTCTCAATATCATGACCATTCTAATGATGATATTGACAAAAATCCTTAGGATCAAAGTATTTAGATGCAATTGTAATATGTAAAAGAAGTTGAATAGGACGTAAAGTAATCATGTTAGCAGTTAACAACCTATTTATAATAGAATGTAAAGATTCAAAAAAAGGAGTAATTCTACAATTTAATCAAAAAGTAGTAGATGAAGAAGTGCCATTGTGATATGCAATAGCAACTTGAGCGGCAACTACATTCACTTGTTTGTTTATCTTGACATAGTTGTTGAATTTTTGAAATTTATTTGCAAATAGAAATAATAGTTATATACAAATATAACCAATACCAGAAAATAGTAGATCGCATAAAAGAGAATACAAGACACCAAGATTTAATGTGGCTTACCAAATCCCTAGGCTACATCCACCAATAGCAAGTCTAATACTATTCTTATCTAGTGATTACAACCTTATTACAATCTATAATCTCTTACAACTCAATACCACCACAAGAACCAATTTTTGCATCACACCTTAATGAAAATCCCTAACCCTAAGCCATTTTATACAAGCTTTTTTTTTCTTACAAAAGTAGGGATAGAATAATTGAAAAATAATAGTTGATGCCTTTTACAATATAAGGTCATTTTTGACTTCTGGGTCATTTCCCTTCAACTCCACCCTGTATTGCGATAGGGAGTGCACCTAGGGAACTACCCCTTAACGCCATCTTGGGGTTGCCTCCAAACCCCAATAGAAATACTCTAGATGAAAATCATGAAAAATAAACCTCTAAGTCCAATTAGGCTCCATATCATAACAATCTCACACTTGGAGACTAATCATACTCCACAATAATAACCTCTCACTTGGAGATTGATCATAGCATTGCTAAACTATAGCTCCCACTAGAATATTAAACCACCTTGGACTCTATTATTCTTTTAGTCTATTCAATCTAGAAGACTAACCGAAGCTTAAGAGGAATTCAGCTTCTACCTTGTCACTACCTTTGTAAAAATATCTACTAGATTATCATTTGTATGTATCTTCTATAGCTTTAGTTGTCCATCATCCAAAACTGACTGAATGAAATGGTACTACAACTATATGTGTTTTGTCTTTGAATGCAGAGTTAAATTCTTTGCAAGATGAATGACACTCTAGCTATCAGTAAAAAAATAACTATCCCTCTGTGGGTGTCCCAATTCTTCCATGAAAAATTGAAGCCATATCATCTCCTTGGTTTCCTATGTAGTAGCAACATACTCTACCTTTGTAGTGGATAAAGCATTAACCTGTTGCAATTAAGAAACCCAACTCACTGTTACCCCACCAACAATAAATACATAACTTGTAGTACTCTACCTAGTATCAATATCTCCTGTCAAATCTGAGTCAACATATCCCTATAAAGTATTAGTTGAGCCCCCAAAGTGTAAACACTTACTAGATGTTTCTTTGAAATATCTGAGAATCCATTTAACTACACTCCAATGCTCAGTTCCTAGATGACTCACATACCTGCTAACAACTCCCACTACATGTGCAATATCTATCCTAGTACATACCATAGCATGCATTAAGCTTCCTATAGTTGAAGCATAAGGTACCTTAGACATCTTATCCTCCTCTCCTTGTGTCTTGGTACGCATCTCCTTAGTCAACTATAAAGGACCAGGTAAAACTATGTTGACAGCTTTAGTATTCTCCATAGGGAAATGTTGCAACACCTTCTCAATATAATCAGCCTGAGATGATGTCAATTTTTTTGTTCTTCCTAACTCTAAAAATATTTACCAATGATTTTTTTTACTACCCCAAAATCCTTCATAGGAAATGCATGTGCTAACTGGCATTTTAGCCCCTTAATATGATCCATGTTAGACCCAGCTACAAGCATATCATCAACATATAAACATAATATAATGTACCTATCATCATCCAAACTCTTAAAATAAACACAATGATCTAAATGACACCTACTATATCCATGCTCATGCATAAACCTATCAAATTTTAGATAACATTGACAAGGTGCTTGCTTCAAGCCATATAAAATTTTCTTTAATTTGCACACTAAGTTCTCCTAACCTTTGACCTCAAATCCTTGTGGTTGTGCCATATATATCTCTTCATCCAAATCACCATAAAGGAAGGTTTATTTAACATCAAGCTACTCTAAATGAAAATCTTCAGTAGCCACAATACTTAAAATAATGCGAATAGAAGTCATTTTAACAATAGGAGAGAATATCTCATCAAAATCAATTCCTTTTTGTATGAAAATATTTTTACAACTAACCTAGCTTTAAATCATTTATTACCTCCATCATCTTCTTTTAACCTGTAAACCCATTTATTCTACAAAGCCTTTTTACCCACAAGCAACTTGCATAAATCTCATGTCTTATTTTTTTAGCAAAGAGTCCATTTCATATTTAATACAAACTCCCACTGAATCTTAATATCCACCTGCATAGCTTCATCATAGCATTCAAGCTCACCAATATCAGTAAGTAAAAGAGAATATAAGGAAGGAGAAAATCTTTCTAGTGGTATACTTATCCTTGTTGCCCATCTAACATTCATTGGGGTGTGTGGTATTTTTTGTTACAGTTTTTGTAGATCATGAGGAACTACTAGAACATTAGCTTGTGGACTATCTTCCAGCACTACAAAATCATTTTCTTTCTTCTTTTATTGCTGCAACATATCTTTGTACAATAATTTCTTATTGAATATGACATCCCTGCTTCTTACAATTTTATGATTTTCAAAATCCCAAAGCCTATAACCAAATTCATTAATGCCACATTCAACAAATACACATTTCTTTGACTTAGCTTCCAGCTTGGTTCTATTTTTAGAATCTATATGAGAAAAAGCTTCACAACCAAAGGTTTTAAGAAAAAAATAACTCAACTTCTCACTAGTCCATGCTTCCTCTGAAATACCATAGCCCGAAGGAGTAGAGGGACCTCTATTAATCAAATATGCAGTAGCATTGATAGCCTCCACCCACATATTTAAGGGAAACCTAGCATGCAACCTCATGCTTCTTGCACACTCCATTATAGCCTTATTAATGCATTTAGCCACTCCATTTTCCTATGGAGTCCTTGGAATAATTTTTTGTCTATGAATACCATTAGTGGAGCAATAATCTTTAAATTGATGACTACAATATTCACCACCATTATCATATCTAAGACATTTTAATTTCTTTCCAACTTCATT
Organism: Cupressus sempervirens; assembly: GCA_028749045.1. Taxonomy (NCBI): domain Eukaryota; kingdom Viridiplantae; phylum Streptophyta; class Pinopsida; order Cupressales; family Cupressaceae; genus Cupressus; species Cupressus sempervirens. The sequence continues at coordinate 796,297,331 of CM053793.1, forward strand.
TTGAACCAAGCATTTCCATTTCTTAAAAGTTTGAAATACATCATATTTCTATTTAAGAAAATAAACCCATACTTCTCTAGTTGCATCATCAATAAATCTAACATAATATTGAGAACCACCAAGGGAAGATAACTGAACTGATCTCCATATATCTATATGCACAAGCTCCTATTTCTCACTTTTATTTTCCTTCCCAATCTTCACAAAACTCACTCTCTTTTATTTTCCATACACACAACTTTCACAGAAAACCATATTGATACATTTTAGACTTAGTAAAACTTTCTTTGAATGAAGTGCTTTCATACCTTTCTCACTCATGTGCCCAAGTCTGTTGTACCATAGCATTGTATCAGAATCTACAATAGTTATTTGTTCTCCCTACTTAACTGCAACAACTATTCATGAACATTCATTTTTTCTAAAATAGTCAAAGTAGAAGGAACAATATAACCTATACAAATTTATAAGGTGCCTACTTTCACACCTTTTTCTATTACAAGGGAACCTTTTGAAACCTTCCAATTTTTATCATTAAAAATAACTACACAACCCTGATCACCAAGTTGCCTTAATGAAATTGAATTCCTACTCAACCTTGGAACATGTATTACCTCATGTAGTAGCCAATTATTCCCATTCTACAACTTAATCTTAAATTTTCCCTTTCCAACAATCTAACAGGGTTCATTATCCCCCAAATAAACAAGCCCAAAATCCCCTTGGACATAATCAATAAAATAACCTCTATGAGGTGTAGCATGAAATGAAGCACCAGAATCTAAAACTTATGAATCATCAACACTTTCCAAAGATAGAAGCAAAGCATCCTTTTAGGATTTTTTACTTACCACATTTGCCTCCTTGTTCCGTTTTGTTTTACCTCCTTTATTTTTCTTTCAAGTCCAATAATTTTTCTTATTATGCCTTGTTTTACCACAATTCCAGTAATCTCTTGGTCCTCTAGATTGAGACCTCTTCCCCTTTGAATTTCCTCTTGATTTCCCACAATTTCTAAAAATATTTCCTCTCTTAGTCGTTCTACCTCTGCTTTGTGTATTCAAAGCACTTCTTGAACTAGATCCACCTGAGGATTTTCTATGAGTTTCCTAACTCAAAATAAAATTGATCACATCATCAAATTTTAGGGTATTATATCCAAAAAAAATACTCACAACCATTACCAAGTCATTCTAGCTTTCAAGAAAAGAACACAAAATTAAGAGAGCTCTAACTTTTTCATTAGAATTAATACCCACAGAAGATAATTGACTAGTAATAGTATTAAACTCATTTAAATGATCTACAATAGATCTGCCTTCTTCTATTTTCATATTAAATAAACACTTCATGAGAAATACCTTATTTGAAATGGAGGGCCTGGGGTTTCCATTAACTCTTTCATTTTCTTTTCTTTTGTAATGTTAAATTTCACTGGTGGTGCCAAGCATAATCAATGCTTTTAAGTGCCTTTCTATCTAAAATATCTCATTCCTCCTATAACATAGTTCCTTTTTTCTTGGATTTTCCTTCCAATGGCTTTCATAAATCCTTCTAATAAAGATAGTCTTACATTTGCATCTTCCATAACTAAAAGTCTTACCCATTAAACTTCTCTACCTTTAGCTTACCCTCATCTACCATAGCTCCCACTCAACCATGAGACCCCTATTCAACCATGAGACCTTCCTGTAGAGGACCACTTTAAAAAATGATGATGGTTTGGCTAAAAAAAATGATGAAAACCTGGCTTTGATACCACTTGTTAGGATTAGCCGCAAACACAAATAACAATTACATGCAAATATAACCAATACTAGAAAATAGTAAATTGCATAAAAGAGAACATAAGATACCAGGATTTAACATGGTTCACCTAATCCCTAGGCTACATCCACCAACAACAAGTCCAATATTATTATTATCCAATGATTACAACTTGATTACAATCTGTAATCCCTTACAACTCAATACCGCTACAAAAACCAACTTCTACATCACACCTTAATGAAAATTCCTAAACCTAAGCATTTTATACAAGCTTTTTGTCACTTACAAAATTAGGGCTAGAAAAATAGAAAAATAGTAGCCAACACCTTTTACAATATAAGATCATTTTTGGCTAGGATCCACCCCCAAAAACAACTACGAGGGCATTGCCCCTACACCCCACCCTGTACTATGATAGAAAGTGCACCTGGGGCACTACTCCTTGACCCTATCCTAGGGGTGTTGCCCCCAAACCCCCATAGAAATAATCTTGAGGAAAATCATGCTAAATAAACCTTTGAGTCTAATTAGGCTCCATATCACAACAATTAGGAGTAGCATCACCTTTATGAATAGGAATAGTATCCATTGGAGTGTTACTCTGAAATTGACTCACTTGTAATTGACAAAGATGAAGCATTGCACAAAGTTTTTGAAAAGAGGTAAATTTAATAATGTTAGAAGTGGTAATCTTTCCTTGGTATATTTATAAACCAAGGTTAGACCTTCTTTCTTTATTGTTGTAATATATTAGGATATAAGCCAAGGTATCCTAATATATTTCTTTTTTGTCCTTTTTCCACTACATCTTATTTTGTCATCTAGTGGAATATGTGAGGACAAATATATATTGTAATTTCTAATTTTAGATTATTCCTCCTTAAGAGGAATCTCACACTTGGCCTCACACACATATGAATGGTGGCATTCATAGACATGGGAGTTACATTCTAACTCCTCTCTCTCATCTCTATTTAAGAGATGACCCTCTTCTCTCATTTAACAATGAGGTTTCTTCCTCTTCTCAATTATTGTATGAGCATTGCTCTCTATCTCTCTCTCTCTCTTCCTTCTTAGGCTTTTCATGCCTCATTCATAATGTCACAAGGGGTTTTCTTTGCTTTCCCCTTTCCAAATATCTTGTCTCATGGTGTTGGAGCTTGAAGCTTTCTCTCTCCTATTTTATGGTAATATCTCTTCATGCATTTACTCACTTAGATTCTTTCCTGGTATTGTTTATTTACAGATTTCTTTTTCCATTTCTAACATGGTATCAGAGTAGTTTAATCTTTGTTTTGAGTGTTTGCATGAAGGTACGATTCGAAGGGAGACTCTTGAGAGAGATTTCACTAATTTCTTCTTTAATCTTTTAAGATGGAAGAAATTGAATTTTTTTAGATTTGGCTGGTTTACCGCCAAATCTGATTAACTTTTGTGTGCTCTAATTTGTGCAGGTTACTCTTTATTTTCTATTAGTTTTCATCTAACCCCCTTTGGAAGGCTTGCCGCCAAAGGGTTTTCCTATCTTGATATCAATGTTTGTTAAAAATTGTGATTAATTTTTAAATAATAAAATGGTGGGTACGGATCAACACTAGGCCATTAATTAGAGATTCAAAATCATATTTATGATTACTTTTTTTATTTTTACATTATTAGGATAAAAACTATTCATATTTTTTTTGAAATTTAAACTCTATCTCTTATCCATATCTTTTGGGTTTTAATATTGAATCTCTAAACTTATTCATTTTTTTAGTAACTCTTGTGGTTGCCATATCTGATCTGAACCTCCTATTTTATGCACGGGAGAAGTGTTTTTTGAATTTGTTTTTCCCTAAGCGCTAAAAGAGATTCAGATTGTTTTCGGTGAGACGGAGAGGCAAAGAGCGAAAAGGATTTAAAACTTTGGAAATGAAAACTGCTTTTCTGACATTTGCAGATCCAGGGATCAGTGCGAACTGCATTTTCTCAAGGGTATAATTTTTTGATCTCACAGCATGCAACATGCAAATCTTCCATAACCCAATCGAGTACATTAATGGCTGTCCTACTCCCTTTTCCTCGGTTTGACCAATGTGTCACTCACCACAAACTCCTTCCTCAGTCTCGTATATCATTCTTGGCATTTCGAAACCCTAATTACACCCTTTTATCCAACTGTCATGCTGCAGAAAGGTTCAATCGTTCCTTTCATGCTGCAAATCCTTTGATTTTCGACAAAAAAACCTTGCTCTGTTTATTGGTAGTTGCAGTAAATTCTCATTTATGCTAGAACATGTCAGGGCAGCTCGTCAATAGTACCAGTAGCCTAGTAGACCAATAACGTAAAAACAAGTTGCTGCCACAATGCATTTCAGCAAGCGGCCGACTCCCCATGTGTGCAGGGATTCCGTGCATTCAGCTTGGTGAGCAATGTGTCTGGTTTGTCATCAAGCTTTTTCAGTCAACCCCAAAGCTATCTATCCCATTTCTTTGCTCATATCTATGAATGGTTTTTAGCCTCCAAAGTGTTTTGATTCCCTCTATTACACATTTGCCAATTTGACTCAGCCTCCTGCAATTGCATGTGCTCCAGTGTACTGAGCAAATTTCAGAACAACTCTTTGTCCATAAGGCCTTGCAGATTGGACAATGATATCTTGTGGATTTTCAATTGCAACAATGACCCTTGTGGCAAGCTGGAGCTTTTCCCATGTTTTTCCTAGGTTTATGATAAAAATTCCATCAGTACACCTCTTGAAGACATAGCGCTCCATCTGGAAATCGCAGTTTTTGGTGCCGAGATGTACATCAGTAGCAAGCATCATCTGGATACCCGCCTCCTTTTGAGACAGACCTCCCACCCTCTGCGCCATTTTTTATCAAAAGAAGAAAATGTGTATAATCTCTTCTTTACAATTTGAGATCCCTGTGTCTCAAGCTACCTTCAAACAAACAATGAAGCTGCAATTGCCCACTGAAATAGGCCTTTGCCAATTTGACTCGGCCTCCTAAACCCTCCTCCATATTTCTCATGTCAAATGCATTTGTAATCCATGTCCAAGGATTTCCTCTCATTGTCGCTTCCCCTGTCTCGGGTAAAAGCAAACAAATGCACAGTTCGTTGTGGATCCGATGGCGGGCCTTTATTCAGAGTGTTCTGCATATAGGGCATTGAGGGGGTTTTCCTCAATACACTGATTTCCTTTACCACCCACTGTGCTGCCAGCTTACTACTCTCCCCTCGGCATGGGTGAGAATGATCTTAGGTATAACTGAATCGGGGCATAGTAAGTTAAAAAATGTTTCCTTGGGGGGAATTCAGCTATTGCTTAGGTGGTACTTCCCTCTATTGGCTTGGTCATAGCAGCCAACTCCCACATGCTGCGTAGGTGCCATCACTCTCTCTGCGAATCGAGGGGGTGAGAAGTCAAACCACAATTTCATGCGCCTTCTTTTCAAAAATTTGCGCTGAACCCTCTCTCTTTAGAGAGTTTTGCACTGTATTGCCTATCTTCTCCTTCTCATTTTTCTTGCTTGTCTCTCCATGATGGCTTTGATAAATTTCGAGGGCCCGAGACCTGGAAATCATCCGGTTTCCCTCCTCCAATTAAAGTTGGTTGGAAATTTTCATTAGGGACGGGCGCTCCAACAACCGTATCCGGCTCTTCGGGAGCTGCAAAGGAATATTGCCAGTAACCAGTCACCCTACTATTCTGTGGGGTGCCAGCAGGAAGCAATGGCCGTGCAAACCCTCCATATCATATTACGTAGTATCTAACATATTTTTGACGGCTGTTTTTTTGATATATTTTGATCAGTCAAGGTTTTCATTTTAGATGTTTGGCTTCGACTATGACAATTTTTGAATTGAACCCAAACTTCTGCCTACTAATTTTGAAATAAAATATTAAGAAACTAAAAAAGTTTATTTCCTTGTGATGTTGTTTGCGGTGTTTCTTTTTGCCATTATCAAGAAGATGTCTGATTATGTTCTCAAACGCCTCGATCACAAAAGCCCTCGAGTCAAGCAAAAGGCTTTGAGGCTTATCAAATGCTCAGTATCAAAAGTTGGAGTAGAATTTTGACGAGAAATGCAGCGGCATTCAAGAGTTATACGTCAGATGTTTCATTACAAAGGCGAACCAGATGCTCTTAGAGGTAATGCTTTGAATAAGGGTGTCCGTGATACTGCCCATGAAATGGTAGCAGCCATTTGTGCTGCAAAAGAAAAGCAAACTACATCTGAAGATGTCAATAAACGAATTCAAGGGTTTGATAATACTAAGTTTGAAATACCATTGGATGATAGAAGGTCATTTCTTAGAGCTCTGCATTCATCTGTCGTGGGACCCTAGCAAAGGAGCATGTGATAATTTGATCCATTCTTGGTCCAATAAACTGTTTTGTTAGTATGCTATGACATATCTCTACTATTCCTAGTACCTTTTTTTCTTGTCTTTTCATGCAAGATTCTTTTTCCTTTTTTTAGCTCTTGACAGAGGCATCATTTATTTTTATTATTGCCTCTTGTCAACCTATTTTTGGCAGGTAATCATTCACTATTAGACAAGTGTAATATTCTATCTCTCAAGTTTTTTTAGAAAAGTTTTTTAACTTTTTTTTAGTATACTCTTATCTACCAGATCTGAACTGTATCATTATTTACTAACCTTTTTGCAGGGTTAGTTGTAAAAAATTTATATGAAGGTAATTACTCTCAAAAAAATATTACTTTGAGGTTATATTTTTGAACCAAGGTAAATATTGTGACTTTTTATAAATTGTGACTTTCCAAAATATTAAGAATGGAAAGGTGATTATTTTCTTTAACCAATCTATTTTCATATATTTATTTGAGTGTATATGGGGGCCCACATATATGCCTAGATAAATATATAATTTATGACTATAATGATTCAAAAATTAATATATACCTTTGCAAAATGAATTAAATACTCATGTTTACACTCAATGGAGTTTTATACCTGATATCTATATTTAGTTGATCTTCCTTAAATCATTTTACTTAATTGGATTATGAATAATCTTACACTATTGCTTTCATTATTTAATGATTTGATTTTATTGATCTATGTGCACATAGTTGCACTTTTATGCTTTTATAGCATTATTCTATGCCCATGTTGGCACTTTATGGTTTTATACCATTGCTCTACATGATTTTTATGATATATTTTTTGAGTTGCATAGGGAGCTTAATATTTTTTTCAAGGTTAACTATGTAGGTCCCCTCAGTCTAACTGATACATAGTTTCCTTATCTGGCCCATGGAGTATTCCTCCATCCTATATTGGTATGCACTCATTTTATATGGAGTTTCTCTCCATTTGATCCTATCTGTTCCATTTTGATAGGATAATATTTTTATGGAGTTTCCCTCCATGTTGTTCCATTCTTGTTCCTCAATGAAGAGGATGTTATTATTGGAGTTTTCTCTCCAAATTCAGATGATTTGATCCAATTTGAAGGCAATATGTTGTTATATCCTTATAATCCATTCTTTTGATTATCCTAACAAAATCATGATTATTCTAATTTTATCAGCATGTCTCTCCTTTATGTTATTTTCATATATTAATGTGATAATGATTTGCATACTTCATTGCTTAGATCATGAGTCATGTAAGTTATGGTGCTGCAGCCCATTAACTTGCAGTGGGATGATTCATTAAGTGGACTGTCTATATCCACGTGATTGATGCAAGATTGATGCAAGTATCATTAGTTGACCTTGTCTGTGGTCATTTGTGCATTAGTATAATATACTTTTCATGAGAGCATTGATCAAGCTTTTTACTCAATTTGTCCTTGTTGACAATTTTTTGAACATATACTTTATCTTGATATCAGGTTATCTCCATTGTTTTGTGGTAACATGTTTTACTCATTGTTTCTCTATGAGAGTTTCATTATCCTTATTCAAAAGGATTTCAAATTTGCATATATGATGGAATTCTACTTGTGGATATTTGTCTTGTTGATTTTTTTTTTAGGTGATCCATTAAGGAACCTTCTTGATTTTCCACATATAAAGATGTGTCTATACTTCCACATTCAAAGGACTCATGTGCTTCTCTTGGATCTACAAATGTTCCATATGGCTTGAAGACAATCAAATTACTTCATATTGAAGATTAAGTTGCAGATTTTTGTAAAAATTATGGGTTTAATACCCTTTGATGTAATTACCCCAAGTAAAGATTAAAGGGGGGTATTAGAAGTTGTAATCTTTCCTTGGTATATTTATAAACTAAGGTTAGACCTTCTTTCTTTATTGTTGTAATATATTAGGATATAAGCCAAGGTATCCTAATATATTTCTTTTTTGTCCTTTTTCCACTACATCTTATTTTGTCATCTAGTGGAATATGTGAGGACAAATATATATTGTAATTTCTAATTTTAGATTATTCCTCATTAAGAGGAATCTCACACTTGGCCTCACACACACATGAATGGTGGCATTCATAGACATGGGATTTACATTCTAACTCCTCTCTCTCATCTCTATTTAAGAGATGACCCTCTTCTCTCATTTAACAATGAGGTTTCTTCCTCTTCTCAATTATTGTATGAGCATTGCTCTCTATCTCTCCCTCTCTTCCTTCTTAGGCTTTTCATGCCTCATTCATAATGTCACAAGGGGTTTTCTTTGCTTTCCCCTTTCCAAATATCTTGTCTCATGGTGTTGGAGCTTGAAGCTTTCTCTCTCCTATTTTATGGTAATATCTCTTCATGCATTTACTCACTTAGATTCTTTCCTGGTATTGTTTATTTACAGATTTCTTTTTCCATTTCTAACAAATAAGTATAATCTCATCTCTAATATCCTTTTGCAAATTTGAAATAAACATACATTGAATATCAATATCAAGAATAACATAGGAAACCTGAGCATGTAAATTCTCAAATCTACCAATAAAACTAGTTAATTTTTCCTTAGCACTTTGTTTACAATGCATCAAATTAATCAAAGACACTTGTAGGATAATGGTGTTTCAAAATTTTTGAATAAAATTATTAGCAAGTTGTGGAAAGGAATCAATAGAAAAAGGAGGCAAGGATTTGAAATATTTTAACATGATGAACAGAGTCTCCCTTCCCATTTTAATTATCAATATGAGACATATTGGCTTGCTGAGCAATGGGAGTACAAGTGATATCTTGAGACAAAGGACTTCCCATGTCACATCCAGGAATACTAAACTTTCTTTGAGTCAAGGATGTAAGTTGTTCCTATAAAGATTACATAGTTTAAATCAAACTAATAATTGTTGAATCATTAGAGGAAATAGGAGGAATAGCAACATTAGAAACACTAGGTAAATTATATGAAGTTACAAGAAAGGAAGACACAACTAGAAGAATAGTTGGAACTACAATTAGCATAGCATTAGAATAATTAAAAGAAACATTATGATAAGAAGTTTATGATGTAGGAAGGGATATAGGAGGAACACTTATAGGAATAGAGGGAACCATCACAATCACCAAAGAAGGAGTATAGGTAGGAATACTAGGTAAAGGAACAAAAGAAGGTTCTACACTAGTGACAAGAGGAATCAACCCTAAATCTTGAGCTTCTTGAGCTAAAGGTTTAACATTGGAATTTTAGGAGTTGATAAAATCTAACTCTGCAATGTGCCAAGATCACCTACATGCAAATAGCTTTCCAAAGAGAAACCAAAGGAGCAAGAGCTTGAAGCAAACAATGCAAGAGAAAATATTTCACAATAGAGAAATTGAAATTTATATGTGAATGAATGAATTTACAATGAGAGAGAGACTACTTATAAAGACCTTAAGGAAGCTTGTAGAAAAAGCTGGAAGGTGATAGAAGATAAGGTTGACAACTAAGAACACTTCCACAAAAAGGTAGAACCTGCTAGAAGGGAACAAACTCCCATGTTGTCAACAACTCATCACTAAAACTATTAACTACATGCATTTAACTAAATAAATTTAAGTAATAGAATAAATAATTATTATTTATTTATTTATTTATTTACTCTAACACCTCCCCTTAAGTGCAACTTAGGGGACTGCCTTAAGCTCACAAAACTAAGAGAAAATGTAGGATGGGTCCTAACAACAAGGCTATGTTAGGTACCCATGTACAATGCAACAGAATGCAACCTCTAAAAATGGAGAAAGAGGGAAAATCACATGGGAAAAACCTTCCTCCAAAAAGGGGTAAAAAATGTGCTGAAAAAAAACATGAAGTGAAGGAAGGAAAGACTCAACCAATCCCCCCAAGGACAACTTTCATAACCCCAAGCATAGACAGCAACTAAAGATAGCGGGGTGATGCAAAAGGTTTAGTGAAGATGTCTGCAACCTATGCATTGATGGAAATGTACTCCAAGGCAATAACACCATCCTGGATCAGTTGATGGATGAAATGCATATACAACTCAATGTGCTTGGTACGCTGATGCTCCACTAGGTTGCATGAAATGTGGATGGCACTTTCATTATCACACAAAAAGATAGTGGGATGATTGGAAGGAAAACCAAACTTAGTCATCAACTATGAAGCCATAAAGCCTCCTGACTAGCAAGAACTATGGCCTGGTTCAACCTCTATAGATGGAAGTGCTCGAGCATGCTACTTTTTGAACAACCATGTGATAGGACTAAAGCCAAGACAAAACATGAAGCCAAAAGTAGACTTTTTATCATCGATATCACCAGCCCAATCTAATTAAGTGTAGCCAAAAATGTGTGGAGTCCCCATGGTGTAATGAATTCCATACATGAGTGTGCCCTGAATCTAGCATAAAATATGCCTAGTATTTTCCCAGTGAGCTCATGAGGGTCCTAAGAAAACTGAGTGACAAGGCCAACTACAAAGGAGAGATTAGGATGAGTGTGTGACAATTACAACAAGCTACTAACCAACTATCGACATAAAGTAGCATCCACTGAAGGTAAAGAATAGGAAGTAGACAAAGTGACACCTAACTGAAAAGGTGTCAGAGTAGGCTTGCAATCAAGCATGTCAAAGTGATGAAGCATGTCAAGAGCATACTTCTACTAATACAAAAAAAATTCTAGTAGAAGATTGATCAATCTAGAGACCAAGAAAATAGTGTAGCAAACAAAGATTAGTCATCTCGAACTAGTCCATCAATGCACACTTAACATCCTAAAGGATAGATGATGAGCTACCCATGAGAATAAGATCATCAACATATAGAACAAGAATCAAAATCTAATCTCCAAGACACTAAATGTACACTGTGGGATCAGAATGGCAATGAGTGAAGCCTATAGCAAGTAGAAAGGAGTCCATCTTCTCATACCAAGCCTGAGGAGCTTGCTTGAGACCATGCAATGACCATGAAAGTCTACAAACCAAGGAGGGATCCTACACAAAACTTGGAGGCTGCTCCATATAAATCTCCTTAGTAATATCATCGTACAGGAAGGCACTCTTTACATCCATTTGATAAATAGGCCATCCTTGTGAAGTTGCAAGAGATAAAACAAGGTAGATAGAATTCATCTTGGCAATAGGAGCAAATGTCTTGGTGTAGTCAATACCCTCAACCTATGAAAAATACTTTGCAACAAGACAAACCTTGTGCTTATCAATTGAATTATCAATAGCATACTTAATACGATAAATCCATTTGCATTGCACTAACTTTCTCCTAGGAGGAAGAGGACAAAGATCCCATGTGTGATTCTTCATCAAAGAAGAATATTCCTCCTCAATTGCACTATCCCATTCAAAATGTCTTGTCACTTTTGCAAATGTTTGAGGATCATTACTAATAGCATGAATAAGAAGACTAGAACCTATAGTATGAGAGCAGGTGCAACAAGAAGTGGAAGGGTCACCAACTAGAGATCCTACAACCTCCATTGTAGCTCGAGCCCATTTAGGCATCTGGGGAGGATCCTGTGGTGGGGGTAAATGGGATCACCATGATCATAATCCTCATCATCTATGAAACAACTTGGAAAAAAGGGAGTAATGGGAGATGAAGGAGGCACTAGAGGTGAGAAATGAATTACATGAGGGCTCTCATCAAACTAGACATCCTGTTGAAATAGGACCTCTCTAGAGTCAGGATCAAACAACCTGTAAGCCTTAACATCCTTGCAATAGTGAAAAAAAATGTGTGGTCAGCTCTTCTATTCCATTGCTTGAGGGCTCTCATCAAACTAGACATCCTATTGAAACAGGACCTCTCTAGAGTCAGGATCAAACAACCTGTAAGCCTTAACATCCTTGCAATAGCCAACAAAAATGTGTGGTCAGCTCTTCTATTCCATTGCTTTCCTCTAAGTGTTAGGTAAAAATGCCCATGCCGTACTCCCAAAAACTCAAAATGAAGATACATCAAGATTGACATGAGACCAAGCCTCCTTAGGATTCATATGTCAAACTACCTTGTGCAATATCTGATTTTGAATATAGTTGGCACAATTGACTGCCTCTACCCAAAAGCATGAATCCATGGACTTGGACTAAATCATACAATTAGCCATCTGTCGAAGTGTTTTTTTCTTCCTCTCAACTACACCATTCTGCTGAGGAGTGTAGGGCATTGAAAATTGATATTGAAGACCATCCTCAAAACAAAAGTCGCTAAAAGCCTAGTTCACATACTCCCCCCATTGTCTGTGCATATCCATCAAATAGAAAGACCAGATTGCTTCTCTACAAATGACTTGAAATGAATCAAGACTTCAGATTTGTACTTAAGAAAGTACACCCAAGTGCATTTATAGAACTCATTAATGAATGTAAGCACATATTTGGCACTAAAAAAAGAAGTAGGAAATGACATGAGGTCACTATGAATCAACTCCAAAGGTGTTAAAGCATGAGTGGCTCATCCATGTGGAAAAGAATCCCTATGTTGCTTTCCAAGTGCACATCCCTGACAAACACCATTTGGATAGGAAATTTGGGGAAGCCCAAGAATAAGTTCCTATGTGCTCATTTACTAAAGATATATGTAATTCACATGCCCAAAATGTTCATGCCAAAGTCTACTTACTGAATCTACATGTGCAACTAAGCATGAACTTGTATTATCAGAAGACTCAAATCCATCAAATCTGTAGATGCAAGATGAAGAGTCAACACTCCCAATAGCCACAATCATCTCAAGATTATGCAAGTCCCATATAACCACATCATGTGGTTAGAACTCAACTATATTATCAGATTCAGAGTGGAAAATCTGATAGATAGACAATAGGTTCATCAAAATGTTAGGGACACAAAGCACATCCTGAAGAGAGCCCCTAGCTAAAGCAATGGAACTAGAACCCAAAACTGAAAGTTGTAAAAAGTTCTCAATAGAAATTTTTGTGGTAGCACAAGGAGCAAGTGAAGTGAGCAACTTAGGAGTGTTTGAGATATGGTGAGAGGCATTGGAATCAAGAATCCATGTAGGCCCTGAAGACATAGCTCGAGAAAAAAGAGCATGACCTTTCCCTACAGGGGGGATGAAGACTGAGGGGCTGAAATATGATGCTCCTTCATGGCTTCCTCTAAAGCCTCCAAACATTTTCAACACCTAGAAATGAGATGTCCATCCTTGCCACAAAAACTACAGGTCTCACTAGATTTCTTCTTGGTCTTGGAGGTAGACTCAGCAAAATTCAAAGAATCTTTACTCTTGGAAGGGTTTTCTAGAGGATTAGCTAGAGGCTTAGGATCAAATTTTGATGTGTCTTTCTTCAATTTTATTTTCTTCTTTGATTTCCCCTTAGAATTTTGAGCAACCAATGCTTGGCTAGAAGAGCTAGAGGCATCCACCTATTGGATCTTTGGCTATTCCCATGTCAACTGATCACAAAATGTCTCAAATATAGGCATCCTATGTCTGTCACCAAGGGCATCCATAGTGGAGTAGAAAGTGGAAGAAAAAATCTGATATTATCCCCACAACTTTGAGAGTATCAAGAAAATGTGCTCATTGTTTGTTTTGTTTTTCCCACATCCCTATAAAACTGCACGTAGAGATTTGAACTTCATCAAGAAGTCTTTAATGGTAGGAAAGTTGGTTGGTGACAAAGAAGTCAACTCTACATCTAACTAAAGTTCCCAGAACTCATTCACTTGGCCAAACAAAGTCTAAAATTTGAGCCAATAAGCTTGTGGAGTAGTCAAACCATCTAAGTGAAATAGTAGACTATCTGAAATATTCAGTGCAATCAATCCCATGGCCTCATCCATTCTATTCCTATGTTGAAGAACCTAAAAAGCTCAAGTAATAATAGGTTGGTTCTGATCTAGACATTACCATAAGCCCCTTGACATGAGAAGTCATGTTATTTGTGCCTTTTAGGTGTGGTAGTTGTGTGGTGTAAGACAGGTCACAAATGGATACACCATTGAGAGAGAGAAAGATGGAAGTAAATGGATCTTATTCTGAATTAAATTATAGAAAAATAAAATACACCCCCCCCCCCCCTCCCCCCCACCCCCGCCAAAAAAAAAGAAGATAATATCCCTCAAATACCACAAAAAATAACTATGGAAAGCAAGAAAATTGAAAAAGAACCTAGATTGTTGATGCAAAGAAGGAGGAAACAAAAGCCTCTACTTTGATGCCAAAAAAAAGAGCTCAAACGAACTCAGAATCTCATGAAACTAGCACCATTATCTACATCTTTGAGTTATCTTTCCAATGTTTCTTTTGGATTGGATAAATAGCTGCTATGCTCAATTTATGGCCAAAAAATTGACTACTACTCCAAAAGAATACCTTGCTAGAAAATAACAGTTACTATCTTAAAATTGACGCCCGTACAACCATCACCAGGTCATCACCAAAAAAATCCAGTCACTAGATTACTAACATCAACACCTAGAATTTTGACATCAGTAGCTAGAAAGATGATGTCAATTGCTAGTTTGATGACATCAATAGAGTCATCGGATGGGATGACATCAGCTACCAAGAAGATGGCATTAGTAGAGTCACCAGATGGGATGACATTAACAACTAGAAAAATATAACTGTGCACTAAGATGTGACATCAATGTCAAGAAATGATGTATGGTAGCCATCAATTGATGTAGGCTGGCATCACTCATTGGAGCGACGACTGTCCAATGGTCTGCTAGTGATGCTAGCACCCAGGAGGAGAACCCATGACACCCACTAGCAGAGGTAGAGAATTGGTAGTGTGTGGGCCATAGTGGAGACACGATGCTATGTGAGTGGTACTACCCTCCTAAGTAGAGTGTGGGCAGAGTGTAAGTGGCCCCACGATGGCGCACTCGTACTACTACTACAATGACTCTTTTTTTAATTTTTTTTTTTTTGTCTATACAACTATACAACAACTTGTAAGAGAGCTACAAAAATTTCCCTAATGCCTAGAATCCAAATTTGACAAATTTTATATGAATCATGATTGTAAATGGCCTTCTAGATCCAATGGCAATGTATGTTTGGGCTAAAAGTGCTCCAAAAATTTTCTCTACCCCTAGATTGAGAAAAAATGCACAAAAAAACTAGGGTTTGTGTCTCCAAATCATGGCTTCAAAAATCTTTTGAACAAGAAGTAGTAGAGAGGCTCTGATACCATGTAGGAGTTGATAAAATCTAACTCCACAATGTGCCAAGATCACCTAAATGCAAATAGCTTACCAAAGAGAAACCAAAGGAGCAAGAGCTTGAAGCAAACAATGCAAGAGAAAATATTTCACAATAGAGAAATGGATTAATTTACAATGAGAGAGACTGCTTATAAAGGCCTCAAGGAAGCCTGCAGAACAAGCTAGAAGGTGGTAGAAGATAAGGTTGACAACTAAGCACACTTTCACAAAAAGGTGGAACATGCTAGAAGGGAACAAACTCCCATGTTGTCAACAACTCATCACTACAACAATTAACTACATGAATTTACCTAAGTAAGCTTAAGTAATAGAATAAATAATTAATAATTATTTATTTATTTATTTACTCTAACAGGGATGAACAAGGTGAGTAATACCACGTAAGAGGTTAACACCTTTATCACTATCATGAAGAACTTTCTTAAGAGCCTCAATAGCTTGAATAGTGTTGGAAATACAATAGGAAAGTAAAGTTTGGGGGGGGGGGGGGTTGGGGGTGGTGGTGAATCAACACTTAAAACTTTCAACCTCTAAAACTATTCACTACACATCCATCTCACAATCTATGCATATAAATGGAAATACCAAATTAAACATATATGTCCATAGTATGAAAGTAAAATATTCAACATATGTATGACATAAGATATTTGGTTACCCAAAAACACTCCAATGAGAAGGAAAAACTTGGGCGAGGATGACACCCACAAATCTTCACTATTACAATAATAAAGTGTATCCAATGAAGGTTACAATGTTTGACCATGAAACATTATCTACTCTATGAAAGGTCTATCCTATTAAAAGCTTACAAGATTGTTAGATCTTACCTTGTTAAAGGATTTAAACACCATACTAAAAGTGTGCCTAGTAAAAGGACTTTAACTTACAATGAAGTAAACACCCTGTTAAAGGATTTAAAATAGTTTGTTAAGACTAATCTATAAAGAGATTTAACAAATTCACTAGTTAGAATGTTTCAGTAATGATCCTTTAGTTATAACTCTATTTCTTGATGTCAAATCCCCTCTATACTGATGTGTGCTTGATACTTTCTAATCAAATGTATCTCTATTGTCCTCTAATTCCTTTCCTCTATTCTCCTTTAACAGATTCTACAATGTAACTCAATTCATAAGACCTTAATCACCATGAATGCTTTATTTGCATGTGAAAACTTCCTTCAATTCTCCTTTTCATTTATTAGAGAGTTTAGGGTTTGTCTTCCTTAACAAGACCTGGGTAACTTAGGGTTAGGTATGAATCAATAGTAGTGATTCACTCATATTGCCACTTAAACCTTCCTTTTTTTGATTGGATGCATGTAATTCATAGGGATTCACAATTAAGGTTCATCCTTATCGACAAATATCATAAATCAATCCTTAAGTCAGCCCAAAAATTGTTTACATAGAAGTTTGTGCCATTACAAAGAACTATGTCAAAACTGTGTAACTCAACACTTGAAGTCCCTGATGTTTAGCATCAACTACAACTTCAATGTTGTAACTCAACATCTAAATGACTTGAAATCCACTGATCACTCAAAATTTGAATAGCTCAACACATACCATCTACTCAACACTTACTAGTTACTCGGCTCACACTAAAACATATGTCCCTTGGCATATACTATCTAACAACTTATGCTCAACATGTATTACGTGTTTGACATAAATTAAGTAAATAAATTAAGTATATTGTCACTCATATGTCAAAACCAATCTAAGATTAACAAATAAAACCTTGATTATGGTTTTGTTGAATAAGCCAATTACTCATTTTATCAAGTTTAGTTGAAAGTTTTTGGACTTGTTCAAGGGGAACTCTTGAAGCATCAACCTCATCATGAGATGAGTGAGAAGAGTTTTTCTCCATAATAGGATTTAAATTGGGATTAATCAAATTATCATCTGGGATCCTAAGGAAAGGAGAGGAAGACTTAGGATCAAAGTCTAACCAGAATATTATAAGTAGGACTAGAAGTAGTAAATCTCATAAACCAATGCAATGCAAATGAACTAAACTAAAAAAACATAAAGCATGAATATTTTTATATTTTGAAAGAGAGTTTGCAAAAAAACAAAATTTTATTTTTGAAATATAGATGCAATAAATTTATGCAAGATTTAACATAAAAGAAAAATCTAACAACAACAAGATAATATAAAAAGAAAGCTGACACCGCAAAACACAATGGGGCATCTAATTCCACAAAAGTTCAGTTCACCAAAATGAATAGGATAAAAATGTGTGAATGAGTGGGGTACAATCTTAACCCAAGGCACAATCTTTCCCCTCATTAAAGGTCATCCATATCCTGAAGAGCTTCAACATAAATTCTATTCATGGATCTCAGAAGTTCTCTGAAAAGGGTATCCAAATCTAAAATTCAATTCGATGTCTTGTACTTGTACCTACAAGAAAAATGTTTTTTTTGTTTGGATGGGGGTTTTACTTGGTCAAACCCTAGTTTTAAATCAACCTTGAAATGTAATTTAAATTTTAATATGTATAAACAAAGTAAATGCAACTATTCACCTTGCTTATGTTGAAATCCTTATGTAAGATTTGAATCCTTGAATCCACAAGTATGGATGCTCGAAATGAATGTGGTAATGAATGTAGGATGTCTCAAATTAATGGAATTAGATATTTAATACCAATCTTGAATGGATCTTAGCATAGGAAGAGGCTTGAATGAAAGTGAATGGAGAAATCTTCAACAAGAGGGCTCCATAGAGATTGAATCCTTCAATAGTTAACAAGAGATCTCCTTGATGAATTGGATCTTGAATGCTTGAATGTTTTATAATGGATTGTTTGATATAATAATGTGCATTTGCATAATGTATTTTTTGTTTCTTGTTATAGAAAATGAGAGGAGTAGGCTTCCTTATATAGTGAACTAGGGCAAAAAATTCTAGAGAGGCTAACATTGGAGAATTAAATCCCAATTAACCTTAACCCCTAGAAATGGACCTAGATTAAAATCCATTTAAGAGTTTACTATTATGAAACCCAAAATGGTTGACCTAAAAGTGGGAAAATGAAGCTTGATATCCCAAAACCTCTAGAACTTGAAATTTTGACCTAGGGTCAGGGTCAAGGTTGACTCTTCCCTAGGTTAGAGTTCAGGTCATCCCTGACCTAGGTCAAAGTTGAGGCCAACCTTGAACCATTAGGTTATCATTGACCTAGAAAGTTAAAGTCTTTAGCTTCTTAGAGAAATTTGTCAGAAAGAGGCTGGAAATAGGGGGAGAGAAGAAGAACAGGGGGGAACAACTAGATCCATGTGAAGACATATTCAAGGTGCTTGACATGACCCTAGACCATTTACTCAGAGGGATAAATTGTCTTATCATGGAAGTGCATCCATTTTAAGATGATAAAGTATGTATGTGACTTTATTTCAAATTGTCAAATCATACATCAATTCCTAAGTTTATAAGCAGGAAAGTCCAAATGAGCATAAGAATTGATGCATAAGGACATATTTATAGTATCAACTAAGTGAATGTGTTTGGATACTCAGTTGCAAATTTTGCAATGGCCAAGTGTCAATATTGAAGTTTGACAAGTGTTAAGTGGCTGAGTAAATTGTTAAGTGATTGAGTCATGGTATTGGTTGAGTAAGATGAAGGAGTATTGAAGTGTTATAGCCAAGTTTTGTAGTAGTGTTGCACCCACTATAGGTATGAAAATTTAATTAGGCCCTAAAATCACATTTTTTTACCTATATAGGGAATTTCAACATTCATTTTGATCACTTTGCATTTGAACTTTCAAGAACAAATTAAGCCTAAGAAATTTATGTGTTTGGTTGAGTAATTTTGAGAAGATCTAAGAGCAGGTCATCAGCATTGGAAGTGGATTTGTGAAATTTTTGTTGAAGTTGAGCGAAGCAGAGTTTCATTAATCAAACCCTAAGTGAGATAATGGCATCCAACTTGCCATTTGTAGAGAAGAAGATGGAATCAAAGGCTAGTAATATTGAATTGGCTAGAAAAAAAGTGTGTAAACCACTAATATTTAAGGCCTATCTTGAGTTTGAGTAAAGGGAGATTCTTCTAGATCCCTATCCTTGATCCTACTGAGAGTTATCTTGATTCATGATGTGTGATCATTATATATGTGCAAGATTGGTGAGGTTGGAGATTTTTAAAAGTACATATGAGAAGTTGTGTGAAGATGGAAGGTTAAAAGATGAACACAAACATATTGCTAAGAAAGTTCTTACTCATGCTCGAAATTTCCTAAGGTTTTCAAAATTGAATGGAATAAGATTGGGTTAAGCTGAGTTCATGATATGAAGTTTTGTTTGGAAGGAGAATTGATTGAGATCACAAAGAATATCATTTTCTGAGTTACTGGCTATCTTGTTATGGATAAGGTTAAAACTTTTTTTGTCAAAGAAAGGAGATTATTGAGAACAAAACATTGGTAGTATGGAACAAGCATGGAATGACCATTTCCACCATTATAGATGCAGGCATTGAATCTACAGCTAGGGTTATAGCACATAAGTTCTATGAGTCTAGCCAATTGGACAACATTTCCTATATGGTTGTAGATATTGCATGGATTATTGTGAATAAATATCATAGTTATGATCATATTGACTTACAATTGAGGCAGTTGGCCAAGAACCTTGAGAGCATCAAAAAATCCAAGAACAGCATGTATAAGTTTGGCTCATTTCTTGTTTGTATATTCATTTATGTTAAGAATTATTCTCCCATGATTAGTGATGTCACATGGAGAGAAGAAACCAATAACACAACAAATTTATGAGTTTATCAATCAATTGGGAAAAAAATGGGAAAGATCAAGGATGGATACTTTGAAGAGTTCAAGCAAAAGATGAAGAATAGGACAAGGATTCCCTAATCCTTAGTTGATAAATACTATGGTGACATATGTTTCTTAGTGGACACAGAAAACACATATGTAGAGGAAATTATACCTAGGATTGCATGGTTAAGACCATTAGCATGTGAGCTTAACATTGATGAAACTATTGTATCAATTACTACATTATTGGATGAAAATATTGGTAGGATGTCAATCCATTCAATAGATATAAGATATCCAAGGTGAAGGTCATAGTGTTGAAAGAAATTATTCAATTACGTATTGTCATTGATGTTATAAAAATATTACACTCTAACTGAGCACTGCCAATAGTAACGGAGCTTAGAAGACTCTAGTATCAGCTGAGTAGAAGTTCAAAAGAAGCCAAGTTTAGTGATCAAATGCAAGTCAAGTTAGGTTGGTCATTTAATGATTCATGTATAAATGGATTCAAGTTAGTTACCAAAGGGGTTTAGTGTAAGCTGAGTCAAGTTGGTTACCAAGAAACTCGGTGATAACTAAGTGACCCAACTTCAATATCAGCTGACTTATGGCAAATCAATTTTGTTTATTATTTTGTTTATGTAAGTTGACTTAGTGGATGTTAATTTTTTATTTGTAAAGGTATTCAAGTTTAATTGACATTAGGTTTCATATAAATGAAAGGTCAAGTTGTGGATTGAAATATGGAAGTTGTGGAAGCAAGTAAGATGCAAAAAAAAATAAGGATATCTGATTAAGAGAAGAACATCCAAAGACATGAAAAGATTATTCTAATCAGGAAGGATCTAGAGAATAAGCCAGAAGAGCAATCTAAATCTACAAATTAGTTTCTTCATTAATTAGGTCAATTATTGTTACTCTCTAACAATTGTAGCAGTGAATAAATCTCTTAATAGAGTTGACTTAACAATAATTTCTTGAAAATCCTCTAACAAGGTGGCATTTATATATTGAAGGGTCTTAAGACCTCTAAAAAGGCCACTCCTAAGCCTAATAGTGGGTTTTTTAACCTTTAACAGTGTTGGGCTCACTTCAAAAGAGTGAAAAGTTGTAACTAGTTGCATTGGTGGTTTTCCCAAATTGGGTTTCCATGTTTAATCTTGGTGTCACATGTGTTCATGTTATTTTCTTACTACTTTATCTTTTTAAAATTAAGTTACCAAAGGTTGATACAAATCAATATCTCAAAATTTCTTTGCTAACTGAGTTACAATGAATATCTAGTTCTAATTGAGTTGTGTAAGGATTTGAGTTAATAAGAAGTTTGTATTGACATCTAAGGAATTTGGAATTATTTTAGTGGTAATTGACTCACCACTACAATCTCAGTTACTCCTCTTATATTTTCAACAATTGGTATCAATATTGTTGGTTCTTGCAGAAAAGGTTTCAAGGACCTAAGCTAAAGATCAAGATGTCTTATAGAAGAGAGATTCCAAAGTTGAACAAAGACAACTTCAAAGCATGGCAAGAACTCATGAAGCCTCATTTGGAAAAAATTAGAGATACATGCCTAAGATTATTGGAGAACTAGTATGTTTCACATCCTAATATTTTGACTATGGATCAAATGGTAGATAAAAATAATCACAACACAACGATAATTGGCATTGCTTATGCTCTCAATTATTCTAAATTTGATGAAGTCAAAGATTGTCCTACTACTCATGAAATATGGAACAAGCTACAAATGATCTATGGAGGGGATGACAATTGTGAGAAGAGCCAAAGTAAAAATTATAAGAGGCCAATTTTATTTGATGAAAATGAAAGAAGATGAAAACATTTTCGAATATAGTAAAAGAATAAGAGCAAGTGTGAGTGCAATCAGAGTTGTAGAACAAAAAAATTGATGATGTGACAATATTTAAAAAGGTATTAAGATCTCTTCTTCCTATTTATGCAATTAGAGTTTTAGCTATTCAAGAGATGAGATGTGATCCCAAAAATGGTATAACTTTGGATGCACCAGTGGGAGGGTTAACAAATTTTGAGTTTGATAACTTTGATAACTATCTCAATGGATCTTAGAACATAGAATTACCATTCAAAGACAAACTATCTCTTGGTAGAAAGGGAGGAAACTCAAAAGGAAAATAATCTGATAGTGAAGAAGAAGAATCGAATGATGACCTTGAAGCTATTGAAACCCTACTTGTTGAAGAAAGAGATTGCTGAGAACAGATTGATACAAGTATGATCAATATGTTTCAATTATTATTTTTCCACTAATGTCAAACCTACTATTTATTGGTAAGACAACTGCTTATATGATTTAAGTACTATTACTTATTTTATTGATGAAGATGATTTGATTAAAAGATGTAACAATAGCACCTAGAGAAAAGGTTAAGTTATGGTATGTAAAGGAGTACAAGAATCAACTAATACAATGATAACATGATGTGTTGACAATCTACATAAGGTTGCAAAGGTTTCTTACACTAAGAAAGTTTAGAAGAACAAGTTAAAAAAAGTATGTCTACAAAGCTTGACTGATTGGACAGAAGGTGCTAAGAAAAGTTAGTGTAAGGCAAGTAGTAAATCAGTTGGAGCCAAGTAAAAGTAATTTCTAGTGTATGTCGAGAAAAATAGTGGATGTCAAGTAAATTTTAGTTGATGTCAAGCACTATTAAAGTTTATTTTATGATGAGTAATTTTTAGTTGATGTTGAGTAACATAGAATGTGTTGAGAATCAGAAGAAAGTTAATGCTAAATGACTAAATTATTTGAAAGATCATGAATTTGATGGATCTGAGCCAACAAGTTTGTTTTCTTGGATTGTGTGAACTAAGTGGAAGATAAGATTGATGAGCTAGTGGCATAGAATTAAAGATAAACCATTTTGACACTAATTCAAAGAGGATTGAAGGATAAATTCTAGAAGAGATATTAAATATGGGGTAGATTCATTGAATCCTACCTAATATATCCTAACCCTAAATTAGACAATGGAGAATAAATGATAAAAGATCTTAATATCCTATTTAAAAGGATGGTTGCTTAGAAGCAAGGGTTTTCATGTGTGACAACCTAAGGAAGAAAAGAAATCAAGAATATTTCTTTAAGAAAAGAGTTTGCATTGGCATGTTAAGCAAGAAGGCTTAAGGGTATGAATGCTTGAAGGGTGAACAAGCTATTAGAGCTAAAGTGTGTGAAGGCCAAGAAAAATAGATGACTAAAATAGATATTTTTAATTTACAAATTGAGTTGTAAGCTATTATTAGATCAAGCCTTACTATTACTATCTAATAATTGTACTAGTCTAGGGTAAATCCTTTGGATTAAGGTTGACCAAATAGTCATTTGTAAATCCTTTAACCAGGTGATATTCCAAGTGAATGGTCTAAAGTCATCTAACAAGGCTCACTCCTAACAAGGTGATATAATTCCTTTAATGGGTCATATTTAGTAGTGTGTATTGTAACCTTTAACAGGGTAAGCCTTTCACAAGGCATCACTTCAAAAAAGTGAAAAAGAGTAGCATGTTACTCATGGTTTTTCCCAAATTGGGTTTCCATGTAAATCATTGTGTCAAATGTGTCATTGAATCTATTATGTTTCATGTTTACATTTATGCAAATTTATTTGATAGTAACCTACAATTTTTTAAGTGATTGCATAATCTTATGGATGCATGCATGATGATAAATGTTTTATGTGTTCACTAAGCTATGAAAAGTTTTATTTATACATCTACACCTTGGATAATTGATTCATCCCCCTCCCCTCTCAATCATCAAAGGTAAATATAAACGAAATTTTCCATTGATTTTTTCCCTTGTGAAGAATGTGGTCACATTGCTACAAGGTATCAAAATAAAGAAAGCAAAGATGATAGGAAATTCAAAAAGCTCAAAAAAAAGAAAGATTTGAAAACCTACAAAGACTACAAAGATAAAGGTAAGAAATATTGTTGTATTGCTAAAGATCTTAACAATGATGATGAAGATCAAATGGTATATATTGCTATTAAAGATTAGTTAGATGATGAGGATAATAAAAAGATGGCACTTATTCTCATGTTAGCAAGAATGACACATGGATAATAGATAGTGGTTGTTCTCATCACATGACTAGTGATAAAACTAAGTTTGAGCACTTGGAGCACTATGATTGTGGAAGTTTTAAATTTGGAAATAATGAACCATGTTATGTGAAGGGAAAAGGATGCATTACATTTACTGATGAACTCAAATGGGAAAATGGTCATTGGATTGAAGCACTATGACACAATCTTCTAAGTGTTGAACAACTAAACAACATTGGATACAAGGTAGAATTCATGAATGGGAAGGCTAGGCTTCTAGATGGTAAAGGAAACATAGTTGGAACTAGATAATAGACTAAAGGTAATTTGTGTTACCTAGACTTCACTAAAACTACATGTTTCCTAGCTCAGACAAAGGAAACTGAGTCTTATATAGAGGAACTTGAGTTGTAGATAGTTCAAACCAAGTCTCAGTTAGATGAAACACTAAAAGATTTTGGAATAGAAGAAATATGAGGTAAACTATCTCAGTCTACTAGACATAAATTATCTCAGTCTACTGGACATAAACCAAGTCTCAGTCTACTGGACATAAACTATCAAAGAATGATTATTCAAAAGAGGTAAACCGTACTACATACAAATCTATGATTGGAAAAATTTAGTGTGTTGTTCACACAAGACCTGATATTGTATTAGAAGTTGGTCTAGTTGCAAGGTTATCTACAAATCGCAAAGAAAGTTATATTATGGTAGTCAAAAGAATTATGAGGTATCTATAAGGTACTCAAGACTATGGTATATGGTAAAATAAAGGAGGAAACCTTGAGTTGAAAGTATATTGATGCAAATTTGGTTAGAAGCATTAATAATAGAAAAATCACTACTAGAGAAGAATTCTTTCCTAGAAAGAGGCTAGTGCCATGGACTAGTAAGAAGAAGAATTGCATCTCTCAGTCTACAATAGAGGTAAAATATGTTGTTGTATTCGTTAATTGTTCCAACACAATCTAGATCAAGCAACTATTGTCAAGAATAAAGGAAGAAATCAAGGACCCAATGGTTATCTACTATGATAACACAAGTGCAATCAACATATCCAAAAATCTAGTGATGCACTCTAAGACAAAATACATTGCAAGAAAGTATCATTATCAGAGAGAATTAGTTTAAGATAAAGAGGTTAGATTGGAATATGTGAACACGAAGGAGGAAGTTGTTGACATATTTACCAAACCATTACCTAAGGATGAATTTTTGTATCTTAGAGGGAAGTTCACTAGTTAGAACTGGACATTAGACTAAAGGTAATGATGCTCACTAGAGTACAGAATAATGATGTATCTGTTGGCCTAGTTTTTTCATCCTTTATAAAAAATTTCCACCCTATACTAAAAAACCGTAGCTCTATTTTTTTTTAAATGTGAAATTTGTTAAAACCCTAGATGAAATCTTTCAAATTTCATAAACCCTTCTTTTTGTGCCCTAGTTTTTCAAATTTTTGGGAAGTAAGTTTTATAAAAATTTTGTGGGAAGACTGTAACCCTAAGGTTTTATTTTTACCCTTTTTCTCATCTTTATTTTGGTCACCTTTTTCTAGAATTCAAAACCCTTTATTATAAATCTAGCCTTAACTATGGTTTCATACTTGATATTGCCTTAATAGTTTGCAAAATATTTGAATCATTGTAGTTAACATTTGTCCACTATTGATCTTTGGAAGATCAATAATGAGAACATGCCCATAAGATGAAGTTGTTCAAAGTTTATGGAATGCGGGGCACCTTTGTGCCATGGAGCATTTCATGACATTAACTCATTTACTATGCCGCAAAGGCCTAAAGTTGTTAGAACTTTTTAGAGCTATCAGTGATTGTCAAAGCATGTTCAAATATCTGGCAATTTCATTGGTAGGGTTGAGCAGTGGGGTTTCTTTTGTTGTTATATTGGTGACCTTTTTATATTTGCAAGATCAGTAGTGGGCGTATAACTGCTATATGAAGCTGCTCAAAGTTTAAGAGAAGTGGTAAAGCACCCTAGTGATACGTGTCTTTAGTAATGTCATGAAGGATGTTAATATAGTTCAAAAGACATAAGATATGTGCATTGTTGATCTTGGGAAGATCAATGGAGGGTGCTTTAGTACAATAGAAACATGATGTAAAGAAGGTAAAGTGTATAAAAACATTGATCTTTGGAAGATCAATGAAGGGAACTTCACCATAATATGAAAGTAAAGGAACTTTAACCAAAGTAGTAAAGTGTCTGCTCACCATCTAGACAAGTAGGACTAGTTGCTAAGAAATTTGCTTCGTTGCACTAGCATTGACAAGTGTGGTGATATGGAGAATGTTAAATGGTGGGACATTTCATGTGTTGCTAAGCTAGAAAATGATTGAGCCATGGGCCCATAGTTTTTTTGATAGCCTTGATTATAAAGTTGTAAGGATTTTTTGTGATAGTTGATCTTCTTAAGATCGATGATTTGTGCTTCATCACTTCATGAAAGTGCTCAGACTTTACAAAATGTGGGAATGTGCCTGCTTGACATGTGGTGAATCTTTGAAAATGTTAATTCAGCTTTTCTAATTTCAAATCAAGTTGTTTGATGCTTTGTGATCAATAGTGGAAATTTAAAATTCATGGTACAATGTAAGATTTGACTATTAAAGCATTAAACCTTATCAATGTCAACTCATGTAAGACTTAATGCTATAATAAGATCCTAAATTCTCCATTGTTGAGTAAAAAAAACCTCAAAATTCCTACAAAATGAAGAGTTCTAGAGTTAGGGAAATAATTTTCAAGGTTACCATCAAGTTGCAAAGTGATTCATAGAGGTTGAAAAGGAAGAAAAGGTGGGTAGGTTGTTTGAACTTCTGAGAATTGAGAAATTGTGATCGTATTAGAGTAAATTGCAAAAAATGCCTCCTCATTAGGACTTTTTTGGCAAGGTAGATTACTTGAAAAGGGCAGTTCATGATGAATTTTTGGAACAAATGCCACTATCAAAGAATAAATTGGCCAGGGGAGAGAATTGATTCCGAAGAACCCTAGGTTACTAGTTAGCAAGGGTTTTTATGACAAAGCAATTTGGTTGAGGGATGTGGAAGGATCTACAGGAGGTTTATAAATTTTTAGGAAATGGTTTGTACAAGAGAAACTAGATACTCCAATAAGCAATGTTTGGGAATTCAACATAGGTAAATTTATTATTCCTAGAGTCTTCTTTGATGATGACCTACTCGTAGATATGGCCAAGAAATATGATCCAATTACTAGGATTGTAAAGAACCATGTAGGGCATAACCTTTTTAGGGTTTCACCTGAACTAATTAGGGAAGTATTCAAGCTGAACCCCAATCATGTTGTTCATGAAAAGATTGACATGGAAGACCTCCAAGCTAGATATGATGTATAAAGGGTATATCTAAAGGGAGGGCCATTGCAGAAACACTTTGTTAAGATTGGATCATTTCCTTTAGTCACACAAAACACCCCTAGCACTTATTTAAAATGTATTTTAATCCTAGGGCATAGGTCTTATATTTCTCTCTTTGCAAAATATTTGGTATGGATGAGCAAGATAACATCCCAAGCTCTATTGTCCTTATCATTACTTAAATTCTTCAATATGGAATGAGCTAAATTCTTGACTTTGCTACCTTCTTGGCTAAAGAAATTCATAATGGAATGATTGGAATAGCTCAGGCTAAATTTTACAAGCATTTCTACTAGTACTCAATGTTAATGTATATCTATTTATATAAAGGAGTTACCTTCTTCTCTAAAGAAATGAAATTGGAATTGGAAAGAGATGGAGAAAGACTCCTAGTTTAGTGATGGAGTCTAGATATGACATGGGAGGTCATTGATAAGACCTAAAGAATATGCCAAAGGGTTGTTGGTTAGTCATAATTGGGGATATATCATCCCATATGTTGTCTCTATTATCTTTAGAATTTATGGTTTTCTTGGAAAACCCCATGTGTTTCCATACTAGGTGCCTTTGAAGGTAGGAAGTGTAAAGTTGTTGTGGAAAATTGAATCAATTAAGGAGAGAGATTTACTTGGTAAATTTAAAGGTACTTTGTTTCCAATGATTACACTCATTCATCATTTTGTGTTCATTAAAAAGGGATGGAGAAACCTAGGGAAATTCTTTGATAAATATTAGATGACCTAGTCCCATGCTCATTGTTTTAATTTAGAGGGATTCTATGACCTCCTCGAAGAATGGAGTAAGGCTAAGGTTTAGATACAACTTGTATATTTTTCTGAGGACATAATCAAAAATTAGTTCTCATTGCAAGAACAAGAGGTTAGAAAAGAATAATGGATAGTCTATATTAAAGTCTTAGATTCTAAAAATGATTTTGAGCCAAAATATGATCCCTTGGTTGATAACAAATATTGGGGGATGAAAATAGATATGTTGATGAATAATTTTTCTATACTCATGTAAACTTTGAATGAGAAATAGGAGATCATAACAAAGGCATACCTAGACAAGGATCTTGAAGTGGAAAGGAGGTTAGCTAGCAGGATGGTTATGACCCCAGACCAATATATGCTACAAAGAAAGGTAGAGTATGTAGTGGCTTAGAACATACAATATTGTAAGAATTTGGTATAGATCTGATACCATGTAAGAATTTTCCTTAGGGAAAAATTCACCCAAGATCAAGGAGCACAAGCACAAGCACATAGTCGACCAAGAGTATGATCAATATGAAAATGCTTTCTATTATCAGAAGCATGTAAGCATATAAGCATGTGCATACACACTAAGAGAGCCTTTACATAAAGACCTCTAAGATGCATCTAGAATGTGTCTAGAAAGAACTAGGAGATAAGCATAAAAACTAAGCACATATCCTCCACAATAAGATGATAAGCACGATGAGGTGTCTAGAATGTTGTAGACACCATGTGCTACAATAATGTGCTAACTCCTAAGTGTAGAAAACATGTGCATAATTAGAGTGCAAACTCTTGTTCTGTCAACATGACAACTCACAAGAGTATGCATACTCCTAGGTGAGTAATAAATAAATAATAAAATATATGCATTAACCTAGGTAAACTTAGTAAGTGTAAGTAGTAAATAATTATTTACACCAACACCCCCCCTTAAGTGAAACTTAGGAGAATGTCATTAAGCTTACATAATCTAGGATGAAATTCAAGATGGGTCCCAGCTACTAGGCCATGTTAGGTACCCATGTACATAATGAAAATGCAATCTCTCATAAAGTGGAGAAAGAGGAAAAACCACATGGGAAAAACCCTTCCCCAAAAAGAGAGATTAAAAACACACACAATGTATCAATGGATGGAGTAATCAAGACCCCCCTATTATGAAATATATCAAATATATACAATAGAGAAATGGGAGAAGGACAAAACCCCGAAGAGGAAAAAATACCTCCCAAAAAGGGAGAAGAAGGAGACAAGGTAGTCCCCCCCCAAAGGTAGTGTGTTGATCAATGAGAAATGCTCCAATGTAGAAGCTGATCCATGACCATTGTATAATGTTCCTCCCCTTTGGAAGAAACAATGGCAAAGGTATAGGTGAGATGCTTCCCGTATGTGTGGAAAGAATCTTGATGATGAAAGGTGTCTCTGAAACCTGTTCAAGTGTCCCTATGTCAATGTTGATGGTTGTTCCCTCCAAGACTGCTAAAAAAAACATGTACACATTAAGAAAGGATCCATGTAGAACCTATATCAAAGAACCAACAGTCTCCTAAAATGATAAAGAGATGTCCTACAACTACTGTACATAAGTATCCATAATCATATCAGGCTATAAAGATTGAACATGTAGAGAATGGACATGAGGGTTAGAGTGGGCCCTCACAACAACTATAGAAGGATTGTCCTTATCAAAGAGAAGCTAAATATCATCAAAGAAGTCCTCTAAATTTTTTGTGTGCGACTTGAAAAACAAACCTAAACTGTTAGTTAAGAAGTCATCACTTGAGGCTAGAATTGGAAGACTAGTGTACCTTATTGTGTTGAAGTACGTGAATCTGTCACTATGACAATACATGAAGAATTCACCTCAAAGAGAAGATGAATATCATCAATAGTGTCTTCCACATCTTCAATGTGAGACTCTACAAATAGGCCTGCAAGGGTGGGAAGGAAGGAAGTCGCATGAAGGTAATTTAGGAAGACATAGAATTTCCTACTGCACTAAATCCAAAGCATCTGTGGTTGGAACTAAATTAGTAGAATCAATAGGATAATCAAGAGGTGAGATCTCAACTATAGTTGAAGGTACCATAACTGGAGTGATTGGATGTAGAATGTCCTTTGGAAATGGAGGAACACATGGATCTCCATATGCTTCCCAAAGAGCCATCCCATTATCATGAGGAAAACTTTCCATAAGAAGAGGAGCAAAGGATTCCTTACTCATATTGTTATACATAAAGTCAAGAAGTTTAGAAAGATATTTGAACAAAGGTGGTATCTTTGAGCAAAGAGAATGAATCACTTCTTGATGTTCCCTTAGATGATCAAGCATCAAAGCTCTCCATTTCTAATAGTTCCTTGGTGTCAACTTTGGTCTTATACTAGACTGATATATGTGACAAGCCTCCATGAGATCAATGAATGTATGCACCCCCCAAAATATAGAAATAATCAATCAACCCCCCTAATGTATGATTTGGTACTTAGTGCAATAGCCACATGCCAATTTAGGGCCTATTTTTGAAAGCAATATTTTTGACCATAGAAACTATAATCTAATTGTAGATCTAGAAACTAGAAAAAAAAAATGCACTTTTCAAAAAAAATAGAACCTGTTTTGGAGTCTAGATGAGCCCATACCAAGAATTTGAAGTGGCAAAAATCAAGATTTGTGACTTGCTGAAAAATTCAAAAATAGAGATATCAAACCACCTACACCAATGTGTAGATCACAAAATTCTCCCCCAAAATAAAATAAATTTCTCACAAAAAGGAGTCCATATGAGGAAGATATTGCTATTTGAAAATCACTACTGTAATTATTTTTCTTGAATCATCATCGCACCTCCAAAAATCAAAAGGCTCTAAATTTTGCCTCAGATGTCTGATTTGGATGAAACAAAATCTGATTTGGGGGTTTTTTGACCTTCTGAATATGATGCAAATATTTAGTGTGCACTAGCAAGCTTTAATCTTGACCTAAAAAATATCTCTCTTATAGGCATGATGGCCAATTTTTCTAGGAAAATAATGCAAATTTGAAAAAAATTGTAGAGAGGCAGATATAAAAATTAAATGTATAGATCTGAAATGATCATACCAATTTAACAAATTGAGCCTTGGGGTTGCCAGTTTTCTGGTTTGAAAAAAACAAATTTGCCTTAATTTTGACTATTTCCCAACATAGGAGAATTTATAGTCAATTCACCAAATCAATGCACCAAAAATGGTGGTGAGCTCCACTTTGGCTCTAGATGCTCCCAATTTCTAAAAATTCTCTTGATCTTTGGATCGAAGGTGTTGAAGCAAAAATGGTCTTGAACAACTATGTGTAAAGAATCTCCCTAAGCTTTGAGACCATTTAAGAATTTGGTATAGCTCTGATACCATGTAAGAGTTTTCCTTAGGGAAAAAGTCACCCAGGATCAAGGAGCACAAGCACAAGCACATAGTAGACTAAGAGTATGATCAATATGAAAATACTTTCTATTATCATAAGCATATAAGCATATAAGCATGTACATACACACTAGGAGATCCTGTATATAAAGGCCTTTAAGATGCATCTAGAATGTGTCTAGAAAGAACTAGGAGATAAGCATGACAGCTAAGCACATATCCTCCACAATAAGAGGATAAGTACGATGAGGTGTATAGAATGTTGTAGACATCATGTGCTCAAATAATGTGCTAACTCCTAAGTGTAGACAACATGTGCATAATTAGAGTGCAAACTCATGTATTGTCAACATGACAACTCACACGAGTATGCATACTCCTAGGTGAGTAATAAATAAATAATAAAATATATGCATTAACCTAAGTAAACTTAAGTAAGTGTAAATAGTAAATACTTATTTACACCAAAAAATATGTTCCTCCATATAAGAGGCCAAGATCTAAAAGCCCTCTTGATGACAATGCCCCTAAAATGAAGAGAATAGAACAAAGATTGTCTTCTCATGTAGAAGAATATTCACCCACCCAAACTTCACTCAAAATAGATGATGAAGCATCTCTGAGGGAATGGCCAATGCAAATTGGAGGGGAAGGGGACATTATGATTATGACTGTTGATATTGAAGGAGTACTTGAAGAGCCTCTTGTGCCATCTTTTCATCTTACTATTGCCAACTATAGAGGTAAGAAAATAGACCTTGTGATTACACATTCTTCCAAGAAATTCATTTATGATGAAAACTTTGTAAATTCTAGAGCCTTTGTACAATTTTTGTGGACATGAAATATTGATAATTTTGAGGCTAAGTTTAAATCAATAAATGAAAATAAACCAAATAGGTTGGATTCTAAAATGGAAGATGAAGTTATAGCTAACTTCATGGAAGAGTTTACACAACTAACCCCTAAAGGGGGAAGGCAACTTTTGAAGGTCTTGGGGGTTTTAATTTTACCTAAGTGGGACATAGCTAATGCTATGATTTTTATTATGTCAAGAAGGAAAATGATATTAAGTTTAAAACTAAGGAGGAAATCATACAGGCGCATAAAGGTTTAAAGTACGAAAATGATCACCAAGCATTGGTGATATGGTCTATTAAGAAGAGAGACAAAACAAGGCTACAAGAAGTCTTAAGTTCTAAGAAAACTGGTAGCCTCATTATTTATAGAGTAGATGATGTAGATAGTGAAAAGGTATCTAAGATGACTAGGTAGGTGATGGACTTTGGGGTTGTAGTGGCTAAAAAGAATAAAGGTAAATTCATTGAATTAAATACCAAGTTTGAAGAAATATTAAAGGCATATCAAGAGAGAGGGAAAAGGATACATTAGCTACAAACTCAAGTGGCTCAGATGGACAAACAATTAGGAAAGAGAAAAGTGGATGAGTCAAGTAGGCCTTGAGTTACCTATCCTTGCCCCCCAGTTGTACCATTCAAGTCAACTCCTATCATAGAGCTACCTAATACCCCAAAGAGGCTAGAGTTTTATACTATTGAGGAATTTGAAGAAGAAAAGAATAAACTTTGGAACCTACATATAGAATTCAATGATTTATATGAAGATAAAATCAGGAAAACAATCTTATATCTAGTAGATAAGATTGAATGGCCAACATTTTATGATCAATTGATGAAAATAATAAACATGTGGGAAGAAATAAAAGGTGGTGAAGAGGCTTTAAGCCCATAATGAATAAATGGAGTGGTAGGGATAAAGATATCACCCTTTTGTCTATCTCAATTATTAGTCTATCCTATGAACAAATAGAAAAAAAAACTTTTAATATGACCAATGATTTCTCTAATTTTGATGAAAAGAGTTCTAGTACAAAAAAGGATAATAATTTGTCTCTCCAAATATTTAAATGATAAATTTGAGCTCTTTCCCTATGCACTTAAAAAGATAGATAAAATAAAAGAAAAGGAAGAATGGGGAAAAGAATTAGATGATCTATTGTGTCAAAGAATGAATGGAGTCATATGTGAAAAGGGACATTTGTTATGGGCAATAACAAATGAGGAATTTTTTTAAATTCAATTATTCTATAATTCCATCAGGGAATAATTTTTTGAAATCAATAAATAGGGGATCAGGTGATAAAAAAGAAATGAGAGGTTTTAAGTTTTGATTGGCCTAATGACACAATTTTCAATAAATGGATGGAGGATTTTGTGCACTCTAAATAGATAGTGATCGGAGAAACTAATGAAGAAGAAATGGACCAAGATGTGATGTAAATAACTAACACATTAGTTCAAATAGAAGAAGACAAAAAAGAACAATCATCTGTAGTGGTAAGCATAATGGTTCAAAATGATGACATGGTAACTGAAGAATGCTATATAACTATTATTTTAACAACACATGATGATGTGGATGGGGAGCCTAAAGTAGAAGTGAAATTATGAAAATTGAAGCTAAATCCATCTCAATCAGTTCCATTGGCTATATCCTCTGAGGAGTTGCAAGAACAATAAATCCAATCATCAACATCTTATCAACAAAGAAATGCAATAAAGATGAAACAAAAGTGGTCCCTACAAAAGAATATTCATGATGTAAACCATTCTATTCCACCAAAAAAATTGTCTTTTATGACAGTAACAACATAAATATCTTTCTACCTCAAGGATAGTTGTCAATATCTTCCATGTCTGAAGCTTGTTGCATCTCACAATATAAAAGTGAGATTCCAGGGCTAGAAGAGGGGTCTAACTGATAGTATAATTTGAGTTTTATCAAGCTTTGTTTGGTCCAATTTTCCTTATATCAACTCTTTGATGTATTTATCTACAAAAATTTTGAGAATACATTGATGGTACAGGATTATAGTGTCTTTTCTTGAATTATTTTTAGTTCTATTACAATGTCATATTACTTTCAAAGAAAATTAATATAGAGATGAACTATTCCCACATTTTCTCTCTAAATCTTGTCTCCATTTTTTTTTAGGCAAAAAGTGGCAAGCCATTGTAATATTTTATTAATCTAATTCAAGAGGTCAACTAGGAAAGAATCAATGAAGAAAACCTAGCATCATCCCTTATATATACATAGTTTTTACATAATATTGAAAAAGAACATAATTACAAATGGGTGTATCAACTACTGCCCAAAGGTATTCCCTCAGTGATCAAAAATTGATTAATAGCACATCCAAATTTTCTATCAAAATTTGATAATTAGCACATGTCAAGTTGTCGATAACATTTTGAACCAATAAAAAATTAACATTCAAAATCATACTCCCAAGTTCATTCTTCAATATCATCATACCCATGAAGAAACTTACTATCAAAATTAGGCAACCCATCCCAAACAACACCACTATCACATGTTGAAGCAACTTGCAGACCACCTCGATTGACAATTGAATCATTCTAGCCCCTACTACAATTAGTAACAGGTCCCCAACTCGAACACACCACCTTAGATAGATTAGGAGACCAAATCGAATCAGCACGAGGAGTCATATGTGAGGTGAAAATTGGTTCAAACATTGAATTTCAAGCATTTATTTCACCAAGTTGGAGATTGACATTACCCAAATTCGGCACCTAAGGATGAACCAAATTTGAAACCCTCTGCAAATCTATGAGAGCATATCCCACCTTCTTTATTTTCTCTTCAAATTGAAAACCTAGAACCTAGGAAGCAACTTGCAATACATTTTTCATATGAATGAAGCTATGATTTTCTATTGATTTCTTAATGTCTTCAAACAAAACATAACATTCATGCTTGACCAATAACTGAGAATAGGAAAATAAACCACCCACTAATGCCAAACTACTCCAAAGATCATATTGTTGCATAGCAATAGACAATTTATTATTAGCAATTAAAATGCCCCAAATTACCTTTTGAGCCAATGATTAAATTAGTAGAGGGGATTTGATAAGGTCCATTGCATTTGACAAGAATATGGAGACAAGATGTGATGGATAGAAGAATTGAAGTGTTGTAGGAAACAAAGTTTCTTCACCTATAACATGTCGAATGGATCACCTCATAGTAGGAGAATGAACTATGAACATTAGATCTAGAACTGCATCACTAATCTCGACTGGCAAAACACCTTCATCTGGGCTCGGTGGGATCAAAATCCAAAAAAAAATCAGTAGGATAGCATGGTGTTGTTTATGACATAATTCATAGGGTGTAGTGATATCCATCCCCCTCAACATCATACTATAAAGGTTGTGAAAATAGAGAATGTTGGAATAAATGTTGCAAAATGAAGCCAAAGGGAGAATCAAATATGCAAACCATGAAAACTCTATTTGAAGAAACTAGATAAGAAAATATTTTCCATAAAACAACATGTGAATTACCAAGCAAACCATCCTTCAATATTGCTAAACTATGTACTATCCAAACTCTTCCATACTTACTCAAATTTGTTGCACTAAGTAGGGATGATTCGCAACACATAACATAAATACATAGTGTACAACCTAAATGAAGGCACTAATGCAAATGCAAGCCAACAATCTTATCAACCTGATTTAATATTTTGAGGACATCATATTTTTTTACCAAAGATGTAGGATGAAGTGATGAAATTAATAGCCCATCACACCCCATATTAGATAGATAATCAGCAATTTGATTCCCTTCTCTAAATGTATGTGAAATGCAAACATCTTGACATTCATCTAATAGTCTCCAAATTTGATTAAGAATATACTTTAATTTCCATGAGAAAGTTCTCCTATGTATACAAGCTTCTATAATGACAAAAGAATCTCCTTCAATACATAGAGAATGAAAATTTCCTTGTTTGGCTAGTATGAGACCAGCTAGGAGAGCTTGGGCCTCTGCTATATTGTTTGTACCAATGAGCAAAGAGGAGGCTATAATTGCCACAATATCTCCATTAGAATCTCTGATGCACACACCCAAACCAGAATTACCAGGATTTCCTCTAGATGCACCATCAAAATTTTGTTTCCAATAACCTATATCTAGAGGTCTCCAAAATATTTTCTTATGGGATAAGGAAGAAGAAGATGCATAATTAATTTTCCAACCATCCAGAATGAATAGTTGTTTCCAATTTTGAATCACTTGAGAGTCCCAAGAAGTAACAACAAGATTGAATTTTGAATTTCTCAAGTCTGTGTTTGTCACCTCTGAGATTGTTCTTTCAATTCCCTTCTTAACATTTCATAAAGTGCAACACTCTTTTCTAAAAATGTGTCATACTCCTCCCATCAAATAGTCTAGACAACCAATGCCAGAATACATATCCAAAGATTTGCAAATAGAGATTTAGGATAAATAACTAGCCAAGTTTGAAAAAGATCCCAAAGGTTATTCTGGAGAGGAGTGTTGTAATTTAATTTGTTGAGAACAAAACTCCAGAATTGATAGGAAAATGAACATGAAACAAAGAGATGATCCACTAATTCTTCACACTCATTACAAAAAATGTAGTTGAAAGAAGAGGCAATGTGTATTCTATTCAATCTATCACTAGTCAAGATCCTATGTTTTAGTGCAAGCAAAGAAAATAAGCATGCCTTTGGAAGCACAATATTGTTCCAACAAAATGAGAATGTTGTACTAGAAACTTTATGTGAATCATTTTGTTGCAAGATTTTATAGCCCTATTTTACTGAGTACTGACCATCCTTAGCTAGAGCTCAAAAAATCTTATCATTAGATCTAGAGAAGAAGACTTGCCTGGAGGCCAAAATATCTTTGAATTGAGCAATCTCCAAAGATGACAAAGGTAATACATCCAGGTTCTTCCAAGACACCGCCCCTAAAAATTTACAAACATTTGCAACAAACTAATTGAGTTGAGTACCCCAATGAAATTCTAACACCTCAATAATAATGGGAGAGACTGAGCTATTTAAAAGAGGGTTATGACCATTCCAAGAGTCCCTCCAAAAATTAACTCTACAACCATTGTTAACTTCCCAAGAAACATATTTAACCACAATATCTCATGAAGCTATCATGAAATCCCAAATAACTGAGGCCTTTGCTGGATCTAAAATAGATAAAATTTTGGATGGATCATTATTGTCCAAATATTTTTGTTGCATAATTTTGCACCAAGTGGATTGAGGCTTGTTATACATTTTCCAAATTAATTTCCCACAAAAAGTTTCATTTCATTTGGTTAAATCATGCACAGTTCCCCCCCCCCCCCCCCAACTTGTTGCTGTTGGCATTAAGTTACTATTGCCATTAGTAAAAAAACTTATCCATATCAGTATAACTATCAAGCTAAGCACTTAATTCTCTACTCTCACCCAGCATTCCAATGTTAACCAAGCTTTGAAGAGTTTAGCAGTTTACACCGAGTAGATAGTGGCTACCAAGAAAATATAGGCAATATAAAGATCAACAATGTTTATCAAGCTTCAAAATGTCTATCGAGCAGTAAGCTTGTGTCATGCAGATTTTGTGTAAATCGAGCATTGGAAGAATTATTTTTTTTTGATTGAAGCAAGGTAAACTTAGTATCTACCAAGTGACACTACATCTACCAAGTCACCAGTGGTCACTAAGTTCAAAACTACATCGATTGATTAGTATGGATCGAGCCTTCACTTCTACCAAGTGCATGATGATGCCAAGCAATGCAGTGAATGCCATGTATTAGAACGTCACCAAGTCAATTGTGAACTCGAGTTATTTTCTATATGGCCGACTTTGTAATGTATTTGTTCACTTATATTTTGGCCAACCTTGTAGTTTTTTAAATTTGAAAGGTATATATGTAAGGTGTATTGTAAGATATCACATGTATGAAGAAATAGCAAAGTAATGAGAAGTATATGCAAAAGATTATCAGCAGTAGTTCAAGGAACACATCAAGGTCAATACAGAGGTAGAAAAGTTATATCTATCACATAAGGTGATTAGTGCATGAAGGATCTTATCAAAAATCAATTGTAAGTAGATCCACTACTTCATCTTAATAGGTGAATCAGTTTTATAAATCCTCTAACAAGGTAGACTTAACAGTCTTTGTACAAATCTCTTAACTGAGTGCATACTTTATTGTATGTTTGTAAATCCTCTAACAAGGTGGACCTAGAAATCCTTTGTGCTCCTAACTATGTAGATCACCAGAAGTGGTCAATGTAGGCCTTAACAAGCCAACTTTATGCTGTAGTATTGAAGTTTTGTGGGTATCATCCCCACCCCAGTTTTACTTTCTATTTGGAAGGTTTCTGGGTCACCAAAATATTGTGTTCTTTTGTGTGATGAATTTTTTAACTTTTAGTATTAAGGCATATAGTAGCATAGATTGGTTTGTGACAAATTCTAAAGAAGAATTTAAAGTTACTGATTCACCCCTCCCCTCTCAGTAAATTATCATATATTGAATATTTCCAACAATTGTTATCAGAACTTTGTGGTTCTTAGGATAAAATTTTGACAACTTGAGCAAAGATCTAAGGATAAATGGAGATATTCAGACTTGATAAGGAAATTGAAAATGAAAAGCTCGATCTAGAGGTGGCCATAGCTCAACTCAAAGAAGTAAAGGAGCATCTTTCCCAATCCTTGAAAAGAAGGAAGGAACTTGTAAGACAAATGGATGGCCATCAGTATGTTGAAGAGAAGATTGAAGAATTTTTCCCATCAAGTAGTTCAGATGAAGCTAATGAAGAAATCAAAGAACTCCTAGCAAAGAAGCTCTATGCAAGAAGAAGTAAGGAAACTTAAAAGAGACCTAAAATCAAATCAATTAGGCTATGTGAAATTTTAGAACAAAGGAATACAGCAAATGAAGACTTGGGGGCAAGGAAAAATGAAGAATAGAATCATACCAATCAGCATGAAGACCTCATTGATCAAATCACTGAAGCAAATGAAGAAATTAGGATTCTCAAAACACAGAATGAAAGAATAAGAAGTGATCTAAATTATGAAAGGGAAATTAATGAAAGAAAACTAAGATGTGAAAAGTAAATCATTGAAAAATTGAAGAATGACCTAAATGTTGAAAAACAAATCAATGAAAGAATGTTGAAATCACAAAAGACATGAATCAATTGAATCAGCAAAATGAGCACAATCTTCATAGGCAAAAAGGTAAAGTAGGACTAGGATACAATGAAGAACAAGGTGAATCTTCCAAGAAAGTTACAAAAAGGAATCTAAAACCCTCATGCAATCATTGTGGGAAAATAGGTCATACATCAAACAAAAGTTGGAGCAATGGAAAAGGAAAATTCAATGGAAAGTGCTATAACTACAATCAGCATGGTCACAAAGCCAATGAATTCAAGGAGAAAACAAAATTTGAAGGTAAATGTCACAAATGCAAAAATCATGGTCACAAGGCATCTCAATACAGATCCAAATCATTCAATCCAGCTTAACAATTAGTAAAGGCAATATTTGGATGGGACTAAAATATCTGGCGTAGATGTCATTATTGTGGAGAATATGGACACACTAGCATAAATTGTGCAAGGTATCACATAAGAAAGAAAGATACTACTATAAGGTGTCACACATGCATTGAACTCGGTCATATGGCTAAAAACTGCATGAATATAGGCAAAGTTGAAGATGAAAAGAAAGCAAGGGTTGACAATATAAGGAAACAAATGAGGCAGCAATGGATTCCTAAATCTACTAAGGATACAAGCTCGAATCATGGTATTGAAGTCACTCCAGAAGTGGGTGACTCCATCCCCTCAAACTAAATTCCTAAGAATGAGTTGGAGTTGTACTCAGCAAGAAAATCATAAGTAGTTCCAAGAAATATGAGGGATGCAAATGATCCAATTAGTATTCCAGATACACTAGGAATCATAGAAAGGTTGTCCTTCATCGACCTACATCAGACTCCATTGAGGTAAGTTGGTTGTAGACCTTACCAAGCAAGGTCAGGAGTAAAGGAAATATGGTTTGTTTTTCAAGTCGATACTCTTGCTGAGTTAGGTCAGTGGATGATAGTCTTTCATGCGCTAGGTCATAATGGCGCCGAGCATTTATGAAAATTTCTCAACAAAAGGGGCAATTTCAACTTCATTTTTCATCACGTCCATAGCATTCGTAGAGCAGAGCGATTTGAAAGAGCATTATAGTGTTTTTGAGCAATTCAGTAGCAAGATCTTCATGAATTTCATCATCTACTGAGTAGCAATGGTGTCTACCAATGGAAGCAACAGTAAACCAAAGAAGGGTTTTTAAATGTTGGTTAAGGGTGTCGAATGGAAAGCACCAAACTTCAAAATCATTTTGGCCATTGCTGGGTCACTTGATCCATATGGAGCCCAGTCACAAATCCCACCCAAAGTACTCCTAATTAATGACATACAAACTCACTTTAAATGTTTTGTTCAAGAATTAGGGACACTTGAAATGGATACTTCCCTAGCTGAAATGTGTGTTGACAAAGTTTTGAAACCCAAGCATAAACATTTGGAAGTTAAAGGATTAACTCATATCCCTCACATGCCTCAAAATTTCCAAGTGAAGTTGATAAGATACATATTGAGTCAATTTCATAATGGTCAATTATGGTTGGAGCAACCCATTCTAATTACAAAGAAGATGATACACAAGGTTACGAGTCTACCAATACTAAGCAAAGCCAAATCAACAAAAAACCTAGGTCAAGAGGAACTACAGAAGAAAACCCTAGCTGAATGGGATGGTAGAGGTTTGAAACTAAACAATGTCACTAACATAGAGCTTAGGCTTGGCATCCATATCATTGCACATAAAATCTATAGCTCAAGTTAGTCAAAAAACATTCCTTGTGAGGTAGTTGACCTAGCATACGAGGTTATAAAGAAGAGACCTTGAATTTGATTTGTCAGATGTACTTCTGGAGCAATTGAACAAAAACATTGAAAGTGTGAAGACTTCCAAGAATAGTTCCTTCAAGTTTAGTTCATTGCTTACCTGTTTATTCTTTTATGTTCAAAAATTCTTTCCATCTAAGGGCATAGTCATATGGAGAAAAGAAACCCCTATTCTTTATCAAATAAATGAATTTATTGAAGAAATGGGTGAAAATTTTGAAAGGGTGTTGGATAATTATTTTGAGGCATTCAAAGAGAAAATGAATAATAGATTTTTTAATCCCACCCAAGCTTGTGGAAGGCTACAAGGATGACATATGCTTCATGGAAGACTATGATAGAGTGTACATTCAAGTAGCCATACCAAGAGTGGCATGGGTAAAACCATTGCCTTATGGAATTAACATTAATGAAGCTAGAGACATCATTGAGGCTTTAGTAATGAGCTAGCCAATCCAAATCTTCTTGCATTTGGAACTTATGAGGAAGCCAAAAAGAGGATAGAACTCAGTATCAAGATTCCTCAAGCTATCAATAGAGGCAAGAAGAGGATTGAAAAATTGAAGAAAGATGAAGGTCCTCTAATGCTTACTGAGGGAAAGGGTGAGGATGAAGAAGAGGAATATGATGAAGGTGAAGAAGAAGAATTAGAGAAAGAGGAACCAGCAAGGAAGAAAGGTAGAATGATTATCACTAAACCTCAGAAGAAACCTACTACAGTATTCT
The DNA here is from genome assembly GCA_028749045.1 of Cupressus sempervirens. Classification (NCBI taxonomy): domain Eukaryota; kingdom Viridiplantae; phylum Streptophyta; class Pinopsida; order Cupressales; family Cupressaceae; genus Cupressus; species Cupressus sempervirens. The sequence continues at coordinate 796,339,732 of CM053793.1, forward strand.
CTAGGAGAGGTAGGAAAGGTAAAAGTGAACCAGTACTCATTCACTCTCCACCTACATTTGAGGAGAGGATGAAATAGCTAAGATTTGGAGCAGGAATATGTAAAATAGCTAAGAGTTGGAGCAGGAATATGTAACTTCAAAGTTCTCAAATATGAGACTCAGACTCCAACTGAGTAGAAAGAGATTGAGGACTTAGTAATGGAGAAGATGGGCATTTGGAAATACTCCCCTACTTAGATGCAACCTCAAATCCTTGTAGATCTTTTTGCCAAAATTCAAGTCATATGGGAGAACACGATGCAAACTGTAAAAGACATCTTTGAACAACATATAAGACAATTAGTACCCAATCTGACTAATGTTGAAGTAAAGAAGGTAATGAAATAGCATGAAGATAGAATGATTCTAAAGCTTAACTCATGTTTTATATTAATGAATAATATAGAATTAGTGGTTAAGCATGTCTCAAACATTTGGAGAGATGTATATCATCTCAACAAGCCATCAAAAGAAATTGTTATAATTAAAGATGATGATAATGATGATGATGACAACACTTCTTCCATCACAGTTACTGAAGGTGAATTGCATGCTCTAATGGACGAGAAAGAAGAAGATGAGAAGGAAGAAGAGTAGGAGGAAGTAGAAGAAATGGATGAAGAAGCAGAAGAAGAAGAAGAAGAAAAGGATGAAGATGATCCAGTTAGAATTGTAGTAGAAGCTATTGCATCTCTTCCTCACACTCCACCACATACTGTTACATCTATGGAGATAGCTTCTACTAGTGAAATTGTGAGCACAATAGTAACATCAATTTCTCAATATTCACTAGTCACCTCCCAACTCCAAGTCTCTGCAATGGAAGTATCAAGCACTTCATCTACTAAGTTGACTGCTACCTATTTAGCTACTGAACTAGCTCCCTTTGCTTTTGCATCTTTACTTTTTGCATCAGTAAGTTTTAAAATTTTGTCTTCATCAATTCTAGTAAGCTCTATAGTTTTGTTTTCATCTAAATTGTCTACATCTACTTCAATTCTAGTTAGTTTAGACACTTCTATGAGTATTCTACCAAGTGTGGCACCATTTTTGGGAAGTGTTCCAATATTTGGTCTAGTTAGTACTTCTATTGGCATTCAATCCTTAAGCCCTATTCCATTTTTCACTACTAGCCCTTCTATCTCTACTATTGTGTCTGCTCCAAAAGTCAAACCAGTCATCATTAAAGTAAAACCAAGGCAACCATTGAAACTTCAGATCGCTAGAAAGGAAATTGAAGAAGACATTGACTTAGACATAGAGATAATAATACCTAAGATTGACAATGAGACTACTACTATTGAAGAAATGAGATTAGCTAGTCATCTCATAGAGAAGAAAGCTATGCAGAAGTAGCTAAGGTCTGAAAGGGATAAGGAGTACAGATAATTGAAAATGCCAAGAATATAATTACAGATGCTATAGGTATTGAAGTGGATTCCACTCAACATATTTTGATTTAGTTAGAAGAGGTTGTACAAAAATATAATGAATCCTTTGCACAAGAGAAGCTAATTGAAAAGGCTGAAAGGAAGTTTGATACCAAGGTGCTAGAGCATATTTCTCAACAAATCACAATCAAACAAGTGGAATTATCCACATTTTTGGGAAATTTTGAAAATTCCTTTAATAATGCAACATCACCTCTTGCAAAACGTTGTGATATGTCTAGTTTTACCAATGAAATAAAGGAGAAGCTAAATAAGATTGATGCTGACATGAAATCTAGTGCATCAAAGTTGCAGGCTGACCTCACTTCCAGCTCCTTTCATCACACCAAGGTGAAATATCTAGCAGAAGTGCAAGCAGAACTTGTAAAAGAAGAAGCAAGAATAAGAGAAACCTTGATTGATATTCAGAACATGATCTTGCCAATAATGGATACAATGTAGAAACATATTGCTCATTGCAAGAAATTGGTTCAAGACATTGGTTCACCCTCATTATTAAGGTACATCAATAATTTCTCTCTCATTTTGGTGTAACTATATAGATTGTACATGTAGCCCTTTGGCATTATTGTCTAAAAGGGGGAGAGATATCAATATAAACAAAAAGGAAATTATGTATATAAGGAGAGATATCAATATAAGTGAAAAGGGGAGATAGTACTCAATAGAGTTAGCATGTATATGTGTATAGCTATGTACATAAGTATCTTTGTATATACATTATAATTCATCAAGGAGATATATGTAGAAATGTATATGTAGCAGCTTTACAAAGATCAATTTTGAAAAACCAAAACTTAGTGAGTCAGTTTATGTACATATGTTTTGTCTTATAAGTGTTTTGTCACTAATGCCAAAGGGGGAGATTTTTGGCATTAAGTTAATATTTCCATTAGTGACAACACTTATCCATATCAGTATAACTATCAAGCTCAACGGATGAAGGGCCACACCACCTGTAGCAACTCACAACCAAGATCACAACAAGATGGAGACAAAGAGATGACAAAATGCTTCATAAAGCATCCATTAATACTTGAAATTCATTGTACTATTCTCCAAATGAAAGGACTCCAAATTCTTACAATATAAGAGAGATTGCTCACTAAGAGCTTCTACAAGAAATTACATTCAAAGAGCTTCTACAAGAAGAGCCTATCCTTTAAGAGGTTATACTCGAAGAGCTTCTACAAGAAATTACATTCAAAGAGCTTCTACTTCCCCAAATTCTACTATTCAAAGAGCTTGATTACAAATGAACATAAGCCTTCCTTAAATAGGCACTTACCACCCAATGCATGATTTATCCACAACATTCTAGAATATCCACAACCTTCTACAATATCCACAACCTTCTAGAATTTCCACCTAAATACAACTAAGCACCACCATGTGGCCCAATTAGAAAATTATATTTGCTTTATGGATCACAACAAATATTAAATTCATGATTTAAGGAACTTTCCACAAACTTCTTAAGATGCCACCTACACACCTCGATTAATGGAATAACAAATATTTTTATTATTTTTCTTTTTATGCGACCTATGCACCTTGAAAATAAAAATTCCTCTTTTCTCCTTTTTTCCTATTTTTCAATTTTTTATTATTTTCTTTCTATTTTCATCACTTTCTCTCTCCTCCACAATTTTTTTTTATCTCTTTTTTTTTTTTTAAATAATAAATTTTTGCAAGATGCTCTTGCATCAGACTCCCCTAGTAGATAGAAAAGTGTGTCCCACACTTTGACGCCAAAAGAAAGATATACAACTATCTTCATCTTCACCACAAGCTTCCACCTCAACAGGGACAAGAAAACCAACATGTAAATCTTCCACATTTATTTTTTCTAATGCATGATGCTCTTTCATCCGACTCCCATGGTAGGAAAAATTTTGTGAATATGGATTCACAAAATGAAGTAGCCAATGTTGACATTTTTTTTTTCTCTTCCTCCAACACATAGCTGCAACAAGTATCCGATGCCAATATATTTCCTTCCTTATTCTTGTCCAACACCTAGTTGGAACAACTATCTGTTGCTCAAATTTCTCTTTTGCAATGAACTTTGTCCAAGTATAAATCTCATCCTCATTCAATCTTGTTGAATTAATCACACCTGTAATAAACCTAGCAACACCATACCAATCTTCCTTTGCATGCCACACATGACTAACAAGATCCTCATGCAAACCACTATCAATATCTTTCAAACTCACCCCAAATTCAGCATCATATAATTCATAAAAATTTACCTCTTTGACATAGTCATCTTTGCTTGCCTATTTCATGTCATCAAAAATGCATGTAACTACTTCACTTACTTGATCTCCAACTAAGGTAGTATATGTTTCTTCCATTGCTGCAATCTTCAAATCATCTTGATCTACTTCAGGTTCTTAAATCTTTTCATCTTCATGCTCTTCCTCTTCTTGTTCATCTTCTTCAACTTTAGGTTGACAAATAATTTCCTCTTCCTCCTCTTGCTCTTCTTTTGGACCACATGTCTGATACTCCACTAGATCTTCTTTCCTTTCTGCATCCAAGGAATTATCAACATCCCTTTTTTGGTGATGTGCTCTTTGTTTTTGCAACTTGGCTTCTAATTCATTCACCTGCTTCTGCAAATCACCTATCAATGCCTCTTGATTCTTGCCCTAATTTTCTCTAGTCGAGGAATCCTCAGAATCCATCCAATCACAAAATTCATCTTCTTCTTTCTCTTCTCCATACCTAAGTCTTTAGAAGACAAATCTAGTGCAACACAAGAACCTTTTTCAAACTACCTCACAGTCGGAAATCTGTCTACACAATCAAGAACTTCTTGACAAACTTCACTGATGCAGGAGCATCCAGAGGTATAAGGGAAATCCTATGTTACCCAAAAAAATGTACTTAGACTTAGTTTTTATTTCATGTGTTTTCATTTCTAGATACCCATTTGGGTCAAATAAAGGTTCCAACTCTCACAGTTCCACTATTAGTGTTCTGGGCTAGAGTTTTTAATCACCTTGGGATACATGTAAATGCCAAAAAAAATAGGAGTATGTAATTGAGCCATCATTTTGGTGAACTATAAGGTTTAAATTGGTCAGATGATTGTAATTATAATTTAGAGCATTCCAAAAAAAGAATCAGGTCAAAAGGCCCTACGGTTTGAAAGTTATTGTAGTTTTTCAATTTCTGGAGACCTCCTAAGAATGCTTCAAAGTCAAGTTAGGGGCATTAAATGACCTCAACCAAGGCCAAAAAATGGGGGATGAGAAAATATGGTCCATAGGGCTATAGAGTGCTTTGAGATCTTTCCAAAAATGTAAACGGTTCGTCAATCGAAGCTATGGTTCAAAAGTTATGCCTCCCAGAAGTTTGGTTACCATTTCTCAATTTTTCTAGATTTGCACTGACTTCTAATGCAGCTTCTGGAGCCTTCTACTTGGTCAGTGGATGCCAACTAGCACTTTCTAGAATGTATTCATAATCCTTAACCCTCCAGGGTCTATTTAAGAACATTTCTGGCATTGCAAAAGGCAGTTCGAAGTGGAGTTTGAGAGAAGGTACTGGGAGAAGAAATTATCTCCAGTTTTATGCTATTGTAAGCCCATAGGGCCTATTTTGGAGTCTATTCCTCTGCACTAAGTGTACTAGCATATTTTTACAGTTAATAAATTTTCCCTTTCCCGTTGTGTCCATTATGTGCTTGGATTGTGTCCCCATTATTCACCCAACTCAAGGTCCTGGTGCAAACTGCCTCATGTTCGGCAATCTTTTTGCAAACTCAGGAACTCCTGCTCTGAAACCACTGATGAAGGTACACACTCTACTACCAATAACAAAGGTATGCTCTAATACCACTGATGAAGGGAAACATGACTCGTACGAACTCACAACCAAGATCACAACAAGATGGAGACAAAGAGATGACAAAATGCTTCATAAAGTATCGATTAATACTTGAAATTCATTACACTACTCTCCAAATGAAAGGACTCCAAATTATTACAATATCAACACTTAATTCTCTACTCTCACTGAGCATTCTAGTATTAACCAAGCTTTGAATAGTTCAATAGTTTACACCGAGAAAATAGTGGCTACCAAGTAAATATAGCAATATGAAGATCAATAATGTCTACCAAGCTTCACAATGTCTACCAAGAACTAAGCTTGTGTCATGCAAATTCTGTGTAAACTGAGCATTGGAAGAATTAGTGTTTACCCAGTGAAGCAAGGTAAACTCAATATCTACTAAGTGACACTACATCTACCAAGTCACCAGTGGTCACTGAGTTCAGAACTACATCGAGTGATTAGTATGGACTAAGCCTTCACTTCTACCAAGTGCATGACGATGCTGAGTAATTTAGTGAACATCATGTATCAAAAGGTCACCAAGTCAGTTCAGTGAACCCGAGTTATTTACTGTTGGGCTGACTTTATAATGTATTTGTTCACTTATATTTTGATTGACCTTGCAATTTTGTAAATTTGAAAGGTATATATGTAAGGTGTATTTTTAGATATCACATGTATGAAGAAATAGAAAAGTAATGAGAAGTATATGTGAAAGATTATCAATAGCAATTCAAGGAACACAACAAGGTCAATACAGAGGCAAAAAAGTTATATTTATCACATAAGGTGATCAGTGCATAAAGGATCTTATCAGCAATCAGTTGTAAGTAGATCCACTACTTCATCTTAACAGGTGAATCAATTTTCTAAATCCTCTAACAAGGTAGACTTAACAGTCTTTGTACAAATCTCTTAACTAAGTGCATACTTGATTGTATTTTTTTAAATCCTCTGGCAAGGTGGACCTAGCTGTCCTTTGTGCTCCTAACAAGGTAGATCACCAAAAGTTGTCAATGTAAGCCTTAACAGGCCAACTTTATGCTATAGTATTGAAGTTTTGTGGGTATCATCCCAACCCTAGTTTTACTTTCTATTTGGAAGGTTTTTGGGTCACCAAAATATTATGTTCTTTTTGTGTGATGAATGTTTTAACTTTTAGTATTAATGCATACAGTAGCATAGATTGGTTTGTGACTAATTCAAAAGAAGAATTTAAAGTTATTGATTCACCACTCCCCTATCAGAAACTTATCATATATTGAATATTTCTAACAATTGGATATTTGACATATCTTGTAAGGAAAAAAGTGGAATTTTTCTAGAATTATCCATATTGCTTGTCTAAAGGAATCCCTTAATCATTTTTTGAATTTGAAGTAAAAATTTGGGGGGAGTTTTAAGAACCACAATATAATAATTGGGAATTGCTGCTAGGACTGATTTAATCAACAAGAATCTACCAGCCAAAGACAACCATCGAACTTTCCAAGCCACAATTCTGCTCTGAATACGCTGAATGGCTGAGGACCAATATGAAGATTTGTTTGAGCCCATAAAAAAAGGAATTCCAAAATATATGGAAGGTAAGAAATCCATTGTAAAATGCAAAAATTTATTGATGTTATCAACAATCATTTTCTTTGTGTTGAAGAAATAGATTTTTGATTTATGTGCATTAATTGCTTGACCTGACACAGCTAAATAAATGCTGAGAACATGTTTAATTTGTCAAGCCTCTTGAACATTTGACAATCCAAATAAAAGTGTTTCATCCACAAATAATGAATGAGTGGTAGAAATATTTGTACCCAAAATATGAACACCTTACCACTTTTTGATCTCATGTCAATGTGTAATGGTCCTACTAAACACTTAAGCCATAGTGATGAACATAATTGGAGATAATGGATCTCCCTTATTGACCCCACATGTAGAGGAGAAAAAACCTACTACCTTACCATTTATTAACACTAAGAACCAAGCACCTAAGATACAAGACTTAATTCACTTGCACCAATGTTTAGAAAAGCTCATTTTATAAAGCACTTGAAGCAAAAAATTCCAACAAACCTTATCTTAAGCTTTCATCACATCAAGTTTTATTACAAAATTTGACACCTAGTTTAAATTTATTGAGTGTATAACCTCATGTGCAACCAAAGATCCTTTCATAGTTTCTCTGTCTAGAATAAATCCACCTTGTTCCAATGAAATGATGTGAGGAATAAGATGCTACAAATGCAAATATATAGCCTTAGTTATAATCTTATAGGATAGATTACAGAGTGAGATTGGCCTTAAATCCAAATGTTTGAGGATATTTGATCTTGTGAATAATTGAGATTTTTGTAGTCTTAAAATACTTGAGCATGCTCTTACTCTTCTTAGATTCTTCAACGACTGCTAGTAAATCCCATCCAGTGATATCCCAACAGCTTTGGTAAAATAGGGTAGAGAAACCATCCAGGCAAGGAGCCTTATCTGGAGGGAAGTAAAATACCACCTTATGAATTTCTTAGATGGTGAAAGGTGCCATCAACATGTAATTATCTTGAGATGAGATCATTTTTGGTATAGAATCAAGAATCTTGTTAACTTGTAAGGCAAAAGGAGAAGGTGAAATGTCAGGTGCAAGGAGATTCTTAAAATATTTAACCTCTTCATGCCTAATGAGATTTTTAGTTTTAATAGGGTTTCTTGAAATAACATCTTTGATTTGAAAAATCAAGTTTTTGACTCTCTTTTGTTTAGCTGATACATGAAAAAAATTGTGTTTCTATCACCATCTTGGAGCCATAATTCTCTAGACTTTTGTCCCCAATAATTTTCCTCTCTCACACACAATTCATCCCATTCTCATTGGAGATTCTTTTCTAATATATATGTATCTTTGTTCATATCATTTTGAATGATATGATTATATACTTCTTCTAGCTGTTGTTTGACTACTACTTTTGAGAAAACACATTTTTGAACACCTACTAATTCCAAATTTTGATTTGAGACTTCACATATTTCAATTTCATGGAAAATTGATGCATTCTAAATCCATCCACAAAAGGGGCCTCATTACACCAATGCTGAACATTTTTCAAAAATTGTGGATGTTGAAGCCACATTCTTTCAAACTTAAAGGAAGAATGAAAATGGCTCTCTATGTGTTTATCTAATTGAATAATATTTAAAGATATAAGAAAATGATCCAAACCTGGAAGTGAAAGAATATCTAAAGGAATATCCAAGCAGATCAATTTCTAGTCATGAGATAGAAGAAACCTGTCAAGACGAGCAGCAATATGAGCAAACCTAGATCTTTTGTTTGTCCATGTAAAAGATCTATTTCTTGGATGAATATCCATGAGATTATTGTTATCAACAAAGCAATTAAAATCTTGTAGAGTTTTAGGAGGTGGAATGATACCCTTAATTTTCTCTTCCTGAGATAACAAAGCATTGAAGTCACCTCCAATAATAACTTTTTGAGGATCTTGAACCTGGACAGAATGAGTAATATTTTCTCATAAATTTTCTTTGTCCTATGAAGAAGAAGGCCCATAAACTAGGATGAAAGAGATATCAAATGTGGAAACATACAACATCTAACAATTGTTATCTTTCTCAATGAGTTGTACAATAATTATAAGAGGATTCCATAGAATTGCAAGCCCCCTTGAAGCTCCTATTCCAGGAACATGAAAAGACATCCATTTTTTCCATTTTGCTATAGTTTTGTCAAAATTATCCTGAGATAATTTAGTCTCCTAAAGCATAATAATGTTAGCTTGCATAGAATCAATCACTTTTTTAATTCTATACCTTTTATCAAAGGCATTGATGGCTCTGAAATTCCATGAGTTAATTTTCATTGTGGACAAGGAGAACACCTTGTTCTCCTTATCGATCTTTTAGAAACTATAAAACTATTATCCAATGTGGTATGTATTCCTACTACAATTTTAGTCCTTGTCTTAGAACCCTTTGGCATGCCTCTAGTCTTAGGAGTTTTGGGGTTGAAGGATGCTTTTGATGGAGCTTGCAAGATTGATAAGGGTTGAATCTTAAAAGTATCTTGACATCCACTAAAAGATACACAATCTTGTGAAATTTGTAATTGGTCCTACTAACAATAGAAGCCTTGAGGAATCAAATCAACATATTTTTGAACTTGCTAATAGATACTTGATTCCAATCCCAAAGAGTCTTCCAGAGTTAAGACTTCACCCTCAAACAAACTATTGACTTGAGCCCCTTGAAGAGAATTTCTTTTATTGATAGAGGTATGACCCAGAATCAATCTATTCCAAAATTGAAATTCTTTAAGAAGATTATCAATCATAGGAGAAATATATTCCTCATCTAGCATACCTTCTTCTCTAGAAATTCCAAAAATAATTGATGTGGCAATTTCTAATATAATTTTATCTCCAAAATGACTCAATATTGCAGAAGAGGGATGAAAAGATAAAAGTTGAAAATGCCATTTAGATAAGGAAAAACTCTTATTTTGAAAGATAATAGATTGTGATGAATTTGGAACCAAAAATTGATAATGCTTAGGTGAGACAGTGAATCTTGGAATCACATCTGGAACAAAATCCAAGGCAGGAACTAGTGCATCCAACATAGGTAATTTTGAACAATTAAAATTTTGTTGTAAAATTGCCATAATCCAATAAATAAAATGCACAAAGTTAATCATCTTACAATTTTTCTTATCCAAATCTCTATGCAAAAAATTATTCTTTTGAGTAAATGTAGAAAGGTCTTGCTTGTCCATTTTACTTGTAAATCCTTGATCAAATTTTTTGAAGTAAATTGCACATTTTGTTTATAAAATTTCCTCCAAGAATAATTCTTTGGATCAGAACAATGATCTAAGCATATTGCTATATCATCCATATCACCTATTTGGTACATGGTATTGAAATGACCAGATTATCTTGGAACTTATTAATTACACTTGCATCCTGAAGCTTAACTGATTGAGACCAATTACCCCATTGAGACATGAGATTTATAGAAGTAAGAAAATATTTGTACATATCAATCAAAAAAAAGCCTCTGACTTCCAATTGTAGGTATTCAAAGGGAATGAGGTCATGTTTTAGGAAAATGCCCAATTTATTAGCTATAATTTCTTTTATCTTTGGATCACAATATTCAAATGAAAAATGAGGGAAAGAGGCCCAATGTGGGAACAACTAGATAAATGTATCAAAAGGTTTAAATTTTGGTACCCACATCATAGTAAATAAACCAACTCCTTGAAAAAACCAACATTTTCGTTTATGAACAACATCTCTCTCTTCCTTAGTTGCAAATAGGGCAATAAGAAACTTAGATTCCAAACCAGTGTAGAAAATATCCTTAAGGCCATACCAAGAAGAAAACTGCAACATGAAGATGAAGAGAACTTACCAATGAGAGTTGATTGACAAAGAATATCAATTGAATACTGCAACATATGATAGGGGAAACTGACATGCAATTGATTTGAATCATGCTTAAAATTTTGTGGCAACTGGGTAGCACTACTATGATCTTTTTCCACCAAACCTATTTTGAAATGAAGGGGGCTTGTGTGGAAACATTTGGTAGAGCCTTAGGCCCACTTTTAACCATCTATTTTTGAGTATGTAATGGTCAAGCAAAAGGAGCCACCCCACAAATATTAAAAATGGGTTGTTTATGAATAGGCTTATGAGTAATTTTTCTCTTTACCCTAGTTCGATTCTTGCTTTTGGATTTAAGCTCCCTATCAACTGGCTTCAGTGAATCACAACATAATTTTTGATAAGTCATAGTTTCCCGCACAGGCATATTTTGAACTGCATTTTCCTACCCAAATTTTTTTGATTCTAAGATCAATGTAGATTAGTAGCTTGAGAAGAAAACTCACCTTTTTTATATGTAGATGATTCCTTCTAGTAATTTGGTGCTACAGAATGTTTAGTACTTTGAGATTTAAATTTCAAATCCAACCTTTTGTCATGAAAATGTGGATTGAGGAAGAAAGGTTTTGTTGGTTGAACAATTGCCTTACCTTTAAAAATTGATTTATCATTGCCATTCTCTAACCCTCCAAAATTCACATTGTGAAACAGGGATATTTGGAAAGGGAAATCTTGGGCAGATTTGACTAACTGAACAATTGGTGTTGAGGAAAAGATATAGGTTAGATCATGATCTTGAGCTAGCTGCACTATTGGTGTGCTAGAAAAAATAGAGGAAATGTCAGGAAAGTCACTTTCTTGTTGCTTGCCCTTGTTATGTTGATGAAATTTTTCCCTATGCAGTCTAGGATCCTGATGGAAACCTAACAAGTTACACTTATCTTGATGATCTGGCTATTGGTTAGAGAAACCCATACCTAGTATCGATTCTAGCTTTGCCCCTCTCATAGAAAAACCTGTACCTAATATTGATTATGGCTTCACTATTCTCATTGTGCGTCTTTGTTGCATCCCCATCCTCCTTGTAAATTAATACATATCTTTTCTCCATTATTATCATATGGTTATCTTGAAATTGTATGAGCAAAGCTTGTCCAATTGAATGTGGCTAAGGTAGGTTGTATATTAGCTCATTATTGATTTTAATTCAATGAATTAATTAAATGCTTCAATGAATATGATATGATCTGTAGGGAGTAAAAGGATATGTGTAAGAACAAGTTTTTAGTGAGAATTGTTGATAAAGTTGATTGTAATGCAGTCAATTAGGTCAAAGAATTAGATCGACTCTAGATCCTAATGGATGAGGCACTAATCAACTACTTTTGTTAGAATATGGAAAGATCATAGATAGATGTCAAGGAAACACCTAAAAATCAATATCAATTTTACTTTTAATGTTTGAAGAATGTCAAAGCTGGTCAACACTTGTTTACATTTAACCTATGAGTCTTAGTTAGCTGCTATTGCCTAAAATTATCTATAGATCTAAGATGAATTGTGACCAATCTACTACTAGGGATGAATATTGTTAAAATTTCATGGAATGAGTGAAATATGAATGTATTATCAGCTTGTGAATCTTTTATCTCTCAAGTGCACCCGCCTTGGTTTTGTAGAGCCAAAAGAGTAGAAAATCTTTCATGATCTTGTTGAAGTTAGCTCTAGATTTGAAGAACATATAGTTGTTTATAGGAAGTAGCTAATCCTTAGGTTATTGTGATTTTCATCATCTTGGTATTAAGTATTTTGTTTCTTAGTAGTGTAAAAACACCAACAGTATCAACCAAATTGCATTGAAGATGTATCAAGTTGATGCAAAGAAGTTAGAGCTCACTACATATGAATCAATACATAAGGTACATTATAAACTCATTTTTTCAATTCTTTGGCATTTAATTTCAAAGAGGGAGAGATTGAATATGTCATATTCATATCAAAAGAAAAGAGGGAGAGCTTGATCAAATGGGGTCTGAAGTTAAGATATCAGAGGGAGAATCTCAAAGAGAGTTCTCATGATGAAGAATTAGAATGTGACTAAGGATATTATTAAATATTATAAATAATTTTGATTGCTCTAAGTTTCATTTTCTTATTACATTTTATGTTGCCATCAATGCCAAAGAGGGAGAGTGTTGAAAATAATATTGAATTGTATATTGTCATTGATGTTACACTCTAATCAAGCATTGCCAATAGAAACCAAGATCAAAAGACTCTAGCATCAATCAAGAAAATTTTTAGAAGAAGCCAAGTTTAGTGATCAAGTGCAAGAAAATTTAGTGTGATAATTGAAGGATTCGTGTGTAAACTATGTCAGGTCAATTACCAAAGGGGTTCAGTGTAAGCCAAGTAATGTCAATTACCAAGGAACTTGGTGGTAACCAAGTTACCTAGTTTCAGTATCAACCAACTTACAATAGAATGTTTTTGTTTATTATTTTCTTTATGTAAGCTAACTTTGTAGATGTTAATTATTTATTTGTAAGGGTATTCAATCCAACTTGACATTAGGATATCTGATTAGGAGTAGAACATTCAAAGAGCTAGAAAGATTATTCTCATTAGGGAGGATATAGAGGATAAGCCAAAAGATCAATCTAATTCTACAAATCAATTGCTTCATTAATCAAGTCAATCATTGTTACTCTCTTAAAACTATAGTAGTGAAGAAATATCTTTAAAAAGTTAACTTAACAGTCATTTCTTATAAATCCTCTTGTTGGCTCTTGATTTAATAGATTTAAAAATAACCAAGAAATCTGACCAATACATCTTAGGCTAGAAAATTCCTATGATGGATGCACTTGATTGCAAAACTTGGTCCAACTATAAGGCATAACTCCTTCTTCACTTCAAGATTTGCAACACCTAGGTGGGTTAAACTTGAGGTTCTAATATATGGTACCAATGCAAATAAACATAAAATCTAAACCTATTAATAGAAAATGAAACCCTTATATCTTCTAATACTTATGCAATATCATAGGAATGAAATAGCTACAAATCATAACCTATGAACCCATAAGCTAAGTGAGGGTTAATTCCTTTTAGCCCACTACAAAACATGAAAAACTAAATTGATTTGATTAAAATGATTTGTACAAATGACCTCCATCTCGGCCTAGATCTAATTTAGTGATTAGTGCCTTATCCATTGCAACATAGAGTCACTACCAGTAGGATGACCTAACTTGATTTCATTACAATTAAGTTTATCAACTAAAATCCCTAACTCCATTCTTACAAGCATTCCTCCATACACCTAAAAATTCTATCAAATCATTGAAGTGTATACTTAACTCATTGAATTAAAAGCAACAATAGATCTGATACACAACTCATCCAAGTTGTCTTAAATTAAATGAACCATATTTATTCAATCACAAAGTTAACAACATATGAAGAATTAGGAGACAAAATAACAGAACACAGATAATTCATTGTAAATCTCCTTTTGTATTTATCCTTGGAAAGATTGAACACATTAACTAGTAACACTAAATGAAACCTAGGATATATTACATGATCTATCATCAACTTTCATTATCTCAGAGAAATAGTACATGAAAACCTAGAAAATTGCACAAGAATGGATGTGTGGCCTTTACAGCTAGAGCTCTAGTCAATAGATAGAAAATAAAACTAACCCACAACCTAGTCTCACAATAAAAACTAGAACCCCTTTATTGGTCCCTCAAATAGTGAGAAAATTTCAAAAATTTAGACCCTTACAAATGAGAGGAGGAGAGAATATATAAACAAGAAGAAGTTTTTTATCAGATTTGATGATGCCATGTGTCCACTTGAAACTCTTCCTACTACTACTGTTGAAATGTATCTCTTCTTTCTTGGTGGTTGAGAATCAAATCTCATCACAGCCAAATAATTATTTTACAAAAATATCTCCTTAGAGTGATGAGAAAAACTACTTTATTAGAAAATATCAAATAATTAGGAGCCTTTAATTTAGTTCTATTTTTCTTTGTCTTCTCATGATCATGAAATTCTCAACTACCTCTACAATTTCCTTCAAGATATTTTCTTTTTCTTTGGTAGTCATTTAGAATCTAATTTTATATTATTTTTCACCATATTCCCTCTCAACTGGAAAATCTGATCCTTACTCAAATACTGCACTTGCAAATCAAATTATTCACTCATTCTATTCGATGCCACATGAAACCATGCCCAATTCTTGCATTTTTTATCAAATATATCTGTCACCCTAGGTAAAAAACCAGTTGACTTTCCACATGGCACAAAGGTTCTTGCCCACATTAAATAAACTTTGAGCAAATTTATCTTGTGGGCATGCACTCATCATTGATATGACCTAGATTAGATGATGAACATTTTATGATTATTTAATTCTAACTATGGTGGGTCCTCCTATCTTTTCTTTGGTCATCATGTCACATGCACTAAAAGTTGAGCAAGTTCCTATAGTGACATGACACCTACCATTGATCTAGGGGAGATCTAACAGTACCAATTTCTCAACATCTTTTCTGAGTGTGAATCCACGTGGCTTATGACACAATACCAACTTTGACATGTTAGTAGGGCTCTTTATGATAAGTGGTCTCTATAACATTATTTTTTAATTAGGTCCCACCACATTATAATTTCATGGGGGTCTCCATGTTGCTACCAGTGAAGTTCTCACAAGTTCTGGTGGTGACATAGCAACCACCATGACTCTATAGATATCTAGTGTCATGAAAAGAAAAAATAACATATTCTTTCTCTAGCACCTCCTTTATTGCTCCTACCACTTTTGACATCCCATCATGTTAACATGGCTCAAAATTTATAGTGCTAGTATTTACTTTTGGACCCACCATGTTTCTCTTTTGTGGGAGGTTGCAATGTCGTGACCAGTTAAAATTTTGCAATTCTCAGTGGCAACATATCAACCACCATTTATCTAAAAAGATTTGATAGCATAGGAAAAGCACATTAAAACCATAATAAATATCAACTATGTCCTACAGGTAGTACTTTCTTGGTCACCATGTCACGTGCTATAAAATGAATGCAACTTTCTATATTGACAAAGTGACCACCATAGATCTTAGAAAGATCTAAAGGTAAAAAAAAATTTGGGATATTATGAGGCAAAAAGGAAAACTCTTTAAAAGGTTCCCAAAAAATATACATTTTCAAAAATGATTTTTCCCGCTCATTTTATAAGATAAAGGCATATGACCAAAAAGGGCTTTCTTAGGCCATAGATTTTTTTTTGATTAGGGTTTTTCTTAGGGTTAACCAATTTTGATAAGAAAAAACCCTAACTTGCATATAAGAACCATGAACTCATAGAAAGACATACTTAGAAAAATGTGACCAACACCTCTAACAAGGTAGCACTTCTAGATTGAAGTGTGTTAAGACCTTTGACAATGCCACTCCTAACAAGGTGATTTAAATCCTTTAAGAGGGTACACCTAATAGTGTGTTTTGTAACCTTTAATAGGGTTGGCTCCTAACCAAGCTCATTTCATAAGAGTGAAAAGTTATAACTAGTTGTTGTTGGAATTCTTTTAGATTAACTAAGAGGGGGGTGAATCAGTTAATCAAGGTCCAAGTGTCAAATAAAACTTTTCTCAATTTAGTGAACCCATATAACATTCTTAACCATGCATGCATTTATTGTGTGTTAACCAAAAATGATATGTTACTATTAAACTAACATGCAAAAATGTAAAGCATAAAACATAACACATCCATCAATACACTTGACATAATGGTTTAACATGGAAACCCAATTTGGGAAAAACCACAAGTAACATGCTACTCATTTTTCACTCTTCTGAAGTGATGCCCTGTTAAAGGCTAACCTTATTAAAGGTTACAACACATGCTATTAAATGTGACCCAGTTAAGGGATTTCAATCACCCTATTAAAAGTCAGCCTTATTAGAGGACTTTAGATCATTCACTTGGAATGCCACCCTATTAAAGGATTTTCCAATTACTATTAATTCAACCCTTCTCCAAAGGATTTACCCTAATCTGATACAATTGTTAGAGAGTAGCAGTAGAGTTTGATCTGATACAACTTACAATCTTACTTCTAGATTACAGATCAGTATTTAGTCCTCAACTCTGCTTGGCTTCCAATCTTTACAATTCTGACAACTTGTTCATCCTTCAAGAATTTATCCTCTTTAAAGCCTTCATGTTTGGTTCGCCATTGTAGACTTCTCCTCTTATGTCACTTGATGAAGCAAACCCTTCTTGCTTTTCCTTTGTCATATTTTTGCATCCAAAAACTCTCTGACCTCTCACCAACCTTCCTTCATGACCAGGCATCCCTAGATATAAGGAATTAGAAATCTTTTTCCCACTCATTATCCATCTCAAAAATTATGTTTTTCAATGGATTAGGTAGGATATAATGTATCTACCCCATATCTTGTCTTCTCTAGAAACTTCTCCTAGAGTCCATTTGAATTTGCCTCCAAAACATTTTAAATAAGATTCTATGCCTCCAACTCATCAATCTATCTTCCTCCTGATTCACAAGTTCCAAGAAAACAAATTTTTTGGTTTTCATTTGGTGAATCTTCAATCTTATTCATAATGTAGTAGCTCAGCATTAACAATTTACTAATGCTCAACACATATTGTGTTACTCGACATCTACTATAAAATCACTCAACATCAACTAGATTTTATTGGTGCTCGACACATAGTGAAAATCACTCAACATGTACTAACTTTCTTGACACCTATTAGTTTGTTCGGCATCCACTAAAAATTGCTTTCACTTGGCTCCAACTAAATTTTCACTTGGCTTGCACTATCTTTACTCGGCACCTTTTATCAACTTGGTCAAGCTTGGCAATTGAACTTTGTCCAACCTTTTTCTTCTAAACTTTCTAAGTGTAGCCAAAAATTTTGTAACCCCAAGTAGATCATCAATACATCATGTTGTCACTATCTTAACTGATTCTTGCAATTCAATACATAATCATAACTCAACCTTTCCTCTAGGTACTTTTGTTACATCTTCTTCATCAATCAACTAAGTGATAGTGCTTGAAACATATAAGAAATTATCTTACCAACATATAGTAGGTTTCACATCAGTGACAAAACAATGATTGAAAAGACTTTTTACAACAATTTTCTAACTCAAATGATCTTTTTAATCATATATCAATAGTTGCATTGGTGGTTTTCCCAATTTGGGTTTCAACATTAAATCTTGGTGTCTCATGTGTTCATGTTATTTTCTTAGCACTTTATCTTTCTACAACTAAGTTACTTAGGTTAATACACATTAATATCTCAAGATTTCTTTGTTAACCAAGTTACAGTGAATATCTATTTCTAACTGAGTTGTGCAAGGATTTGAGTTAATAAGAAGTTTGTATTGACATCTAAGGGATTTGGAATTGTTTTAGTGGTAACTGATTCACCTCTCCCCTCTTAGTTACTCCTCTTATATTTCCAACACATAGTGGAGATGAATCCTCCTAAGATAGAGAAGAAGAAAAAAGACATGATGGAAAGTCTAGAGAGAATATTTGTTGAAGATGTTGAACAAGAACTACCATTGCAGATCAACAAGGGTGAATGTGGAGATATGTCTAGTAATGAAGAAGAAGGCAATGAAGAAGAAGAATTTAAGGAAAAGGAAAAGATATAGTGTTTTTCAAGTGATGCAAAGTGTTAGAAATAAAATATGGTTTTACCTAAAGTTGGGATGTTGAAAAAATGTTTGAGGAAATTACTTGAGATACCTATACACAGTGTAAACACATATGCATGAAACTTTAGTGTAGAGTGCAAATAGACTAATGACGAACTAGACTACACCCAAGATATCATCATCAGAATGTAATTTGTACGAGTGTCTTGTGTTTCCCTAACTACAAGTGCTAAAATAGCTCTTAGACCAGCATCTTAGTGATAGTTCTAGAATGGGAGTATGATAAAAATGTAGATCTACAAGAATACATGCAAGATCTATGACTATAATGCAGATTATATACTATCAAAATGGATATGCAACAAGCTAACATGAAATAAATGATGCTAAATAACATAATAGCAACACTAAAATGCTATGAACTTGCTAAAATTATAATGCTAAAATGATGAATCAAAATGTGCCTATAGTGTGGATGCCTAAAACTTGGGTCCCTTGCCTCTTGGGTTTCCCTCCTATTTATAGGATTTCAAAAGGGGTTGGGGTAAGAATAAATATTTTCACCTTTGATTGATGGGTGAAAGTGAAACTAAAAATATCTCATAAGAGACTAGGAGGAAGAGTCCAATAGACTTGATTTTTAGGATAATTGAGGATATTTTTAATTCTTTTAAAATGAAAAAGTGAGATTTTTGATTTTGTGAGGATAAATGATTTCTTTGATTTAATAAATGTCTTATTTATTCTCAACACTTTTTCCTTTTCTTCCTCCTTTTTGAATTTCATTTTATTAATTTGAATTATTTTTCTCTTCTTTTAAAGTTGATTTAGGTCTTGTCGATTTGGTAGATGATTAATGACCTGATGTGATTTTTTATTTGAAATTTTTTTGTGTTTCTTCTGATCTTCTCTTTAATTTGCACTAATTGATTGGAATTGTGTGATTTGGGTCTTTGCCAATTTTTGGGTGTCTACAAATGCCCCTCTTTGAGCTAATATGTGAAGCATATTAGTTCAAAGACTGTCTTAGTTTTCTGATTTTAGGTCAACTTCTTTTGATTGGATGTCTTGTTCAATGATATTGTGACATTTCACCATTGTCATGGTGTCTGTCTGTTGATGGTTTGATGTTTGAAATTTGATGATTTAATTATTTTATTGTTGTTAATTTGATTGCGGTGTTGATTTGGTATTGTGATATTTGCTTGGATACCCTAGTTTTGGTAGACTTGATGTTTATATTTTTTGGCTAGGGTAGGACATTTTTTATTTTTGAAAAATAATTAATGCCCTAGTTTGAATGCCCTAGTTTGATATGGATATATTGCCCCCTCAGAAATGAAATTGGAAAAAAAAAATGAAAGTGCGAAAATTAAAGAGGTTCCAATTTTATTTCTAAAATATTGGATATTTGACAAAAAAATGATTAGATTGGTTTGATACAATACCCAATTCATGAGAGTGAGAAAAAAGAGTCCAATGATGAGTAAATGGGGTGAAAAGGTGATAAATGCTCCTTAGGGGGGTTAAATAGGTCAAAAAGACCTTTTACCCTTATCATTTTCACTCTCCCCTTTTGCATTTGGTGACTTGGAGCTTTGATTCAATGAGGATGGTGGTCCCTTTATGAGAATATAAATTTGAGAGAGGTCATTGGTATGAGCATCCAACAGACTACGGTGCCCTGGTAAATCATCAAGATCCACCTTTTTTTTGAGATTTTTGCATTTGTACCTATGTCTTTAGATTTTTGTGTGAATTTTCATGATAAATGTGGTATTTTTAGCCTTTTAGCACATTTACCTTATCATTTAGCACATTTGAATTCCTTTAGTGCATTTGAGTAATATTTTAGCACATGCATAGGGTGAATCAGCACATATAAAACCCTAGGTATTTGGAAAATTAGTACACATAGTAAACAAATAGTGCATATAAGTAGTTTCATGGCACATTTAAATGTTTGAGTGTATCTACCCTATCTTGTAGCGCATATGCCTAAGTTTGTCATGCTTATGAGGTGAAAAGTGCCTATGCACTATTAAATAATGCATATGCTCATTTAATTAGTGCTTAGGCAGGTTGTAGTGCTTCCGATGTGGGAAATAATGCTTTTGAAAGTTATAATAGCACATATGCCTATTTTAACACATTTGATTGATTAGGTAGTGCATATGTCTTATGAAATAGTGCATATGATTGTTGAAGTGTGAAAACTGAGTGTAAGACCTTCGTTGAGCATAGGATAACACAAAAAAATGAGTAAACAATAGTGATTAGGTAGTCGTCAAGTGATATTGTAGGATCAATCTAATGATAGATAGGTGATGCCCTAGCTTAGGATACAAAGTAGGGAAACAAAACAAGTTTGACTCAAGATAGAACCAGTAGCTAAGTAGCTAGATATAAATATGAGACTAATGTCTAATGATCACTTTGTGATGAAAACTGACAGTTTTCTTTGTCTGATGAAAAATAGGTGTGTGGGCGAAAGCTCATGGCATGAGGACTATATCTGTGGCCCTTAGAGGTAGTAGGCCACTTGATAGGCACATACCACTAGGTAATAGAAAGATGTGGGTTGACATATTTGTTATAGATCCCCTAGTTCTGAGTGAATAGGGGATTGTTGATAGTTATGGTTGAGAGATGGCACTCGAACCACAACACATTTCATTTGCCAATGGGGGAGATGATAGTGACTCTCGAGGATGTATATAGGATATTTCAAATCTTGATAGTAGGGGATTTGGTTTATTATGATTAGAATACTAATGGTGCTACTTTTTTAGATTTTTTTGGGGATGACAGTATAAGTGATGATAGTGTGTCATGGTTTTAGATGTTGTAGTATGAGGCATTGTTGGTAGTTTTAGCTAGTTTGATAGGGGGATTTTTGTTACCTGACCACCAAGGGAAAGGGTGTCTAGTTGGATGGGGCTGAATAATATAGGATATGATCAATGATCCATGAAGATTTGCATGGGACAATTACATTTTGGCCCACTTATATCATGATTTACATCAGGTTGTGTATTCTAATGTGTCATCGTTGTCAATAGGGATTATTTTGTTACAGATGTGGACATGGGAGCATTTTCCTATTACTCATCTAGTGAGTGTGTGATAGCAATCTCAGGGTATGCCATTCATGTATACCTACTCCGGTATGATCATGTAGCCCCATTTGGGCAAGACAAAGTATTGGTGATGGATTTCAGATGACATTGATGAGGTCATGTGGAGACCTTATAGGTTCACAGGGCCATTGGAAGAGGATGAAAATGAGATGGTGTATTTCTTTAGTCTAAGGTATTTTCTTGGTCAGGTTCCATCCATGATAGAGCAGTTTTGTTTCAGGAGGGTGGTGAGATAGTTTGCTCGATGACAGGGCATGTTATAGGGGACAACACATTATGCTTGGGTATAGTCATAGAGGGAAGTGTAGGGGCTGACATTAGAATATGAGGTCTATCTAGAGGTCTTCTTGTATATGATAGACACATCACAACCATGGGCCTTGCGAGATGGGGTGGTAGATGTATGGATGGAGGGAGATTATGCATGGTAGTTTCAGAGGCATTCCTTCCCTAGATATACAGATCTGGCTGAGCCTATTCTGGGGATTGATGAGCCATTGAGAGGGGGAATGGATGATGATGATGAGGGTGGTCTAGGGAGAGGCAAATGGAGATGGCAGGCTAGAGGCAGGGTGAGAGGTGTGGTTAGACCATGGGGGAGGTGAGGTTGAGTAGCCATGGAACTACCACAGAAGGGAGTGGCACGAGGCCTAGTGCAAGGACTAGTAGGTGTAGGGAGGGTTGGAGGGATCTAAGGCTGAGGTGGGGTGTGGGTGAGAGGAGGGATGGTTGGTTAGCAGGACAGAGGGGTAGAATTGGCTAGAGCAGAGAATGTGAGGGATAAGTTGCTAGAGGATGTGTAATTTGTCTGGTGATAGAGGCCATAGGTGCAGGCTCCAATCAAAGATCCACCAGGTGCATAGCCATAGGGATAGCAGAAAGTGTTACTAGAGGCACAACCATAGGTATAGTAGTCACTAATACTAGAGGCATAGCTGCCACTAAAGAGGCCAGGGGGTGTGACAAATTTGGAGACTCAGATGGGTGAATTGTTGAGAACCCTACAAAAATTTATAGTTATGATGACACTAGGGCTGCCACCACCACCAAGGATAGATGGGGCATTAATGAGTCAGATTGTTGTGATTGGATAGGTTGCAACATTGACAGATGTGATAGAGTAGGTTCCCTGAGAGGGGATAAGGGCCCTTAGTGAGCAAGGACCATCAGATTAGGCACCTACTCACGGTTGAGTATATATTATGTGGTGTGATTGTATCCCTCATTATGTATGATTATTCTTTTGATGTGCATTTGAAATTTACGTTGATGTACTTGTGGATGTTCATATGGATAGATATTTGTGACTTATTGATGTTCATGTTATGTGATCATTTGGATTTTCTTTTTGGTGCAGTTTATCTGATATTCATGCGGATTTTGGCCTTTAGATGTATTATTTGATTGTTATTTTTTTCTTTATGAGATATTCAAGCTTATTTGATGTTTAGATGTGTGCACTTGTTATATCATGGGCTTATGTATGCATGTGATGGTTTGAATTGATGACTATGGCAGTAGTGGATGCAGATGTGTATATATATGTGAATGATTAATGTAGCATGGTGTAGGGATAATGATTTTAGAATAGATGATATGTCCCTAATGATGTAATGAAAAGGTGATTTGATACTATGAATGTAATGACATTAAATGATATGTGGTAAAAATAAAATGTGATGTAATGAAATTGGTCATAATGGAATGAAATAGAATGGAATATAATAAAACATAACATGATGTAATGTGATGTAATAAAATATAATATAATAATGCATAACACAATGTAATGTGATGTAATAAAATGGTTTGTAATGTAATGGAATGGAATGAATTGTGAAAAATGAATCTTAATAAGATGAATGGGGTGGTAATGTAATGAAAATGTGATAAAAATGTGATGAAATGTGGAAAAGAAACTATATGTGATGAAACATAATGAGAGGCAATGGAATGAAATGGAATGAAATGGAATGAAATGAAATGAAATGAAATAGGTAATGAAATGAAGTAAAACAAAATAGGTAATAAAATTTATAATGAAGGAAATGATATGTAATGACATGATAGGTAATGAAATGAAATGAAATGTAATAGATAATGAAATGGAATGAAATGTCTAATGAATGAAATGATATGTGATGACATGAAATGAAATGTAGTAGGTAATGGAATGGAACGAAATGTAATAGGCAATGAAATGGGTAATGAAATGAAATGAAATATCTAATGCAGGAAATGCTATGTAAGCTATGTAATGAAATGATAGGTAATGAAATGATTAGGTCTAATGTAATGAAATGAAATGGACTTGGTAAGTGACTGAGAAATGTGATGAAAGGGCGAGGAAATGAAAATAATACAATATAATGAGAGGAAATATGATATGAGATATGATAAAATAGGATTGTATGGAATGGAATAAAATGTAATGTAATGTAATGATAGTAAATGAAGTGAAATTTGTCGTGATGTAATGCAATGTAATGTAATGGTATGAAAATGGAATGAATATGGAAATAAAAAATGTAAATGAATGAATGTGTGGCAAAGTGTCATGGAATGGAACATGATGAAATGAGAAATATGAAAAAACTAAAAATGTGAAGATGGGATGAAATGATATGATATGATATGATAAATGAAAAATAGCATAAAAGGTATCATGACCAATAAATGTGAATGAAAGTGAAAAATGGAAGGAAATGAAACTGGATGAGATTCAAAAGTGATGAGATGGGACATCAACTTTTGAGATTCAAAAGCCACAAGATGAAAGAGATGAAATGCATGAAATAAAGGTAATGTGATGATGAACATCAAATGCAAGTCACAGATGTAGGAAAATAGGGGAAGCTAAATAAAATAAAATGAACTATGGTATGGGATGAAATGAAATGGAAGGGAATGGTATCTGAGATAGTGAATAATGATAGACGAAAAAGAAAGGAAATGGGATATGATGAAATGAGATTCAAAAAGACATGTAATGCAAGAGAGGGTGAGGTGTGATGAGGAATTAAATTTGATACAAGGAAATAGTGACTAGAACTGTTTGAGATTCAAAAGCCACGTAATGCAATAGGTGGGATGAAAATAAGATGGTGATGTGAGATAATGAAATGTAATGCATGGTGGAAATATTGTGAGGAGACAAAGTCCATGATAGTTGAGCACTAAAAGCTTGTCTGGATATTGATGTTGGTGACTGTTATTGGATAACTAGTTATGATTTTGTTGGGTGATATCATGAAGGTCATCTAGTGTAGTCCTGACTTATGTGCCAACCATTTGTTTTCAAGGAACCCAAGATGAAAATGCAAACTAGATGAATGCAACTAATTTTCATCATAGAGCATGTGATAAAAAGTGAATAAATACAACTACCAATAGCTCAGCTATAGTGATATGAATATGATGTCACACCAAGACATACTAGTAGAGATGAATAGTGTACATGAAAATATGATAACTACTAGAAAATAGAAACTATAGCTGTAGAAGAATAAAACTAGTTACACAAATAATCACATGTCAAATAAAAGTCCTCACCTAAGATAGCACACAAAATTGGTTGAGGTACACATGGCTTTCCAAATGAGAGGAGGCACTTATAAGTGGACACCAATAAAGAGTGAAACCCAAGGATCACTGGAGTTAAACAGTGAAAGACCAATAAAAATATCATGACTTCACCCTAGTACCTCTAGTCAAGCACATCATCAAGGTACTAAAATCACATGATAGCATAGAAAACCATTATTTGTAGACCAGATGTGCTTCTAGTTGTGCATAATAGTATCAAGTTTGTTTAGTTCCACCAGGGAGAAACTCTTGTACTAGGCAGATAAGAAAACATGGGATGTGTCAATGGTGATTTAGTAGTAGATTCTGTTGGGCAATGCATGTCAACAGGAATTAGGGTGGCTAAATGTTAAATCCAAGGGTCAAGTGTATCGAGTACTAGTGTGGTAAGCTGTAGAGAGAAAATACATGGAAGGCTAGTAAAGAACCAGTCTCAAGTGAGTGATGGCTCTAAGTAAGCAAATAATAAGGGAATATAGAACAAGGTGAGGTGAATTATGGAATGCAATTTTGGATATGTTGAGAAGTTATAGGAATCATACAAGTGAAAGTATGTTAGGCTCACCAAATCAGTTACAACAAGAGGGTAATGCTAGCTAGGGAGGGTGGATGAGGCAGGGGTGAAGAGTAAAGCATGTTCAAAGAACCTCTAAGGAGCTAGTGGATTAGACAAAACTCCAAGTGTTAATTTTGGGGCTTCGTGAGGTGAGTCAGGTAGGGCAAGGGTCACTGCAACCCAAAGAGGTGGGGATTAGGGTAGAGGAAATGCACTTGTCATCTTTAATGATGTTGTCAGGGACTACAGTGCAATAGGCATTGTAA
Organism: Cupressus sempervirens; assembly: GCA_028749045.1. Classification (NCBI taxonomy): domain Eukaryota; kingdom Viridiplantae; phylum Streptophyta; class Pinopsida; order Cupressales; family Cupressaceae; genus Cupressus; species Cupressus sempervirens. The sequence goes on from CM053793.1 coordinate 796,365,737, forward strand.
GTGATATTGGATGATGAGCTGATGATGTAGGTGGAGAATATTCCCCCTAGGATGACGAAGAGTGTGTCAAGAGTGGAGGAGGAGGTGGGGGAGATAAAATCTCCTAAAAATTCCATGGGAGAAGCTTCAAAGGATGTGGGAGGCATTGGTGGGGGTGAAGTAGTGAGTGAACCATGTTAGTTAATTAATCTCGGGACACTTGGACAAGGGACAACAAAAGGGGGAATGAGTGGTGCAAATGTGGATGAGCCATGACTAGAGGTGGGAGGTGGAGGTTAATCAGTACCTGGCATGGAGGAATAATGGAAATTTTTAGCTCTAGAGAGGGTTTAAGTAGAGAATTGAGAATAGGAGGTTACATTTTTGTTGGGATTAATGGAGAAGGTGCAGGAAGATGGGGCACAAATGGAGGCGAGATGTCTACAAGTGGTGGTGTAGGCAAAGTGGACATAGATGCAGTCACTAGAAATGGAACTACACATGGAACATGCATTAGTGGAGGGAAGTGATGTAGGAATGCAAGTGGAGTGGTCACAGGCTCAGCAGTTGTAGGAGTCACTAAAGATGGTGGAAGTGGGTTTAGAGAGTGTGCAAAATAAATTGGTATTACTATAGTCATAGTTAGAGTCATTTAGGGAGGAGATTGGAAAAGAAAACTCCCTAGCATTGAAGTTGTAAGAGTAGTTAGCATTAAGTGAGGGGAAGGTGAGACAATTGCAGCAACATTTGGGCGAGGAAAAAGTAGATATAGAGCACTAGTGAATGGTGACTGATCAAATGTAGTAGGAGCAAGATGTGGCCCAACAAGAGATCACTACACTGGGAGTGAACAAGTTGGTGGAGAATGTGTTCATGGAAATGCACTAGATAGAAAAGGTACTTAGGGAAACCACTTATTGCATGGGACGTTATTATCAAGCATTCCTGAATAAAGACAGGTGAGAGACACAGTTCATAGATAGGAGATTTACATAGCTATTGAAAGCACAATTATGTAGGGAGATTTCCAATTCCCATGGATGTGGTGTGGGTATGTAGGGGGTTGACACCATGGGCTTCTTCATCTAGAGCTAGGTTAGAAGAGACACCATTGATTGGACACCCTATTTTTTCACCTCCTCCAGGAGGCTAGAATGATTAATCTACTAGACACTATTTGAATGTAATGTTGTCATTATATATTTGTTTCTGGATTTGATTGTGTAGAGATTTTTACCATCAACGTTTCGAATCACACTACATGATCCATCATCAAGATGAAAATAGAGCAAGAGATTTCATTTTGTTTTACATCTCTTGCTCTATTTTCATCCTAATGATGGATCATGTAGTGTGATTCGAAAGGTTGATGGTAAAAATCTCTACACAATCAAATCCAGAAACAAATATATTATGCAATGGATTGTGGAAATCTGATCTCTTTAATTAATGTTGTCATTGCCATTGGAGGAGAATAAAAAGCTTTTGCTTGTTGTTGTGGCAATCAAAGGGACAACAGATGTTGACTGTAATGCAATATCATGTCTATTTTTGGTATTTTTCAGAATATATTTGGATGTTTTTGCATTTTGTGGAATATATAAATTTTTTTGGATTTTAGATAGGTATTTGAAAGTTTTTGCATTTTTTGAAAAATATTCGAATGATTTTAATCTCTATAAAAGTAGGAAGAATATGATGTGTCGAGTAAGGACAACTATTACTGGTGGGCGTGAATGACTGTGTAGGCTCATAATGGAGGAGGAATACAAATTTATGCAATATATGGGGATCTAAAATGTGTAAGGCATAATTCTACATATAGTAATAGCCATTACAGAAAATTATAAGGCCAATGTTGGGATATTCCTCTAGGTATGTGTTGAGACAGAGATTCGTGAGGCCTATAAAAAGGAGTTTGGTCCTAAAAAGGTGCTAGGGGGGTCTAAAAAGGACACTTGGGCCTTGAAGAGGGCACTTTAAGAGCCTAAAAAAGGTGTTTTGGACCTAAAAACGTGCTTTGGGCCTAAAAATGCATAGGAGTGGCCTAAAAAGGTGCTAGGGGGGTTCGAAAAGGACACTTGGGCCTTGGAAAAGGCACTTTAAGGGCTTGAAAAGGTGCTTTGGGCCTAAAAAGGCACTAGAGGGACTAAGAATGGCATTTGGGGCCTAAAAAGGCACTGGAGGGGTCCAAAAAGGACACTTGGGCCTTGAAAAAGGTGCTTTAAGGGCCTGAAAAAGGTGCTTTGGTCCTAAAAAGGCATTGGAGGGGCCTAAGAAAGGCATTTGGGGGGTCCAAAAAGGACACTTGGGCCTAAAAAGGCGCTTGACAGTCCAAAAAGGAGAGTTGGGCTTTAAAAGGTGCTTGAGGGGTCCAAAAAGGATACTTGGGCCTTCAAAAATGTGCTTTGGGCCTAAAAAGGGTTTTTAGGCCTAGGAAGGCACTTAAGGGGCCTAAAAAAGGCATTTGGGCCTAAGAGGCACTTGAGGGGCCTAAAAAAAGCACTTTGGGCCTGAAAAGGTGTTAAACAGGGAGCCAAGCTTTCACATTTACACTTACTTATCATGTGCCCCCATTTGAGTGAGGATGAAAGAGTCTAATGGATATCTGGGCTTTTGAGATAGCATTGATATATTTGTTGAAGGGGACTAGACTAGTCATGGCCACTGCAACATAAATAAGACTAATGATTCATTGGGAATTGTTGGTTGTGACAAGAGGAAGGAAATGGGGGCACCTCTTGCACTATCCGCATTGTGCCAGATTTTCCAAAGTCCAACAAAATGTTTTAGGACATTACTACGCTGCTTCTTAGTATCAGTGAGGCATGTTGATTTCAAATATTTTATGTCTTGTTGTATAGCCTAATTGAGCTAAAGTGAGGTAGGAATTGACTGAAATTTTGGGGTGTTGTTAATTTTTTGAGCATTTCTGACTATGTTCAGTAATTATGACTCCATTTTGAATGCCTTTGGTGAAATTCTTTTTTTTTTGATAATTTTGGACAAGTTTTAATTTGTTTTTTTTAATAATTTTTGGCAATTTTTGAATTTTTTTAGTAATTTTTGGCAATTTTGGAAAATTTTTTAGTAAATTTAGGGAATTTTGAAATTTTTTTGGTAATTTTTGGCAAATTTTGAATTTTTTTGGTAATTTAGGCAATTTTTGAATTTTTTTTGGTAATTTTTGCCAATTTTTGAATTTTTTTTTTTTAATTTAGGCAATTTTTTTTTTTGGTAATTTTATGCAATTTTTGAATTTTTTTGGTAATTTTAGGCAATTTTTGAATTTTTTGGTAATTTTAGGCAATTTTCAAATTTTTTGGTAATTTTAGGTAATTTATGAATTTTTTGGTAATTTTTGGCAATTTTTGAATGTTTTTGGTAGTGGAATGAGGATGTGAGTGGGATTTGTTGGAATACGGAGGTAACCAAGGCCATGCGAGGCACCTAAAGAGGCAAGGAGACCAAAATGGGCCAAAAGGTAGGAACATAGGTGTGGATGGCTACATTTGGGACGCGGGGGGATAATAAAAGGAGTTTGAGACATCAAACAGGTCGAATAGGGGCTAAAATAAGCATTGGTGATCATTGGTCAAGGTGGATAGCTGAGATGTGCATTGATTTTCATACAATTCATGTCTATGGTATCTCAATCCATAATCTGACTCCCTATTTTGTTGAATTTGTTGTGCTCCCTATTGTTGCTATCATATTGGCTGTCTCTATTGTTGTGAACTACATCTGATGCCAAATAATCATAGAACTGTCACCCCCAAGTGTTCCTCAATTGGGTATGTGTGAAATTAATTTAATTGTGTTGGATGAGCCTCAAACAAGCAAAATTTGTCTAAAGGCAGTTGTTTGTGGGTTGTCTTAACTATTTTTCAGCATTGAAGGACTTGTTGTTTTTAGGGAAGTCCAAAGGTGTTGTATCTTGTCCCTTTTCAACCGAAGGGTGACATTCATACTTCTTTTGTACCATTTTGTTTTGAGTGTGTTTTTTTTTTTTTTGGTATTTTTGATGTGTTTCTCAAGGCTCTAAAAATTAAATTTCTTGAGATGAATGCTATTGATGGGTTTTACTAAGTTTGTGCCATCACAATCTAAAAGTTTGTAAGTATCAGTCCCAAAGGACTCCATGATAATGTAAGGACCAGTCCAATTGGCTTCCCACTTTCCTTTCTTTTTTCTAGCCACTTAATTCTTAAGGTTTTCTTGGAGCACTAGGTCACCAATCTGAAAAACATGGGGTTTGACCTTTTCGTTGTAATATCTTAATAACCTATTTTGATACACTTTGAGGTGTTCATGTGTTGTACATTGATGTTCGTCTAACAATTCTAGCTACTCTAGATGGGCCACTCTGTAATCCTCATCTGATAGGACGTCCCAGAGAGTAACTCTCAAGGATGGGATCTCAACTTCTAAAGAAAGAATAGCTTCATAGCCATAAACCAAGGAGTAGGGTGTCATACTTGTAGGGGTTCTGACACTCATCCTGTAGGCCCAAAGGGCAAGGTTCAACTGTAAGTGCCAATATCTACCAATATCATTGATGGTTCTTTTGAGGATTTTAATAATGGTTTTGTTGGCAGCCTCTACTTGGCCATTGCCTTGGGGATAATAAATTGATGAGGAGTGGTGTATAATGTGAAAATTTTCACATAATTCATCAATTATTTGATTTTTAAAGTATAGGGCATTGTCCATGAGGATGGCATGAGGTATGCCAAACTGACAAATTATTAGTTTAGAATGAAGGAAGAGATTTGTTTTCTCATAGAGTTGGCAAGTGGTGTCACTTCGACCCACTTGGTGAAGTATTCTATGGCGGTAATCCATTTATGTCTGCTAGAGGATGGTAGAAGGATGGCTCTAATTAAATCAAAGCCCCACTGATAAAAAGACCATGGTGTGGCTAAAGGGTTGAGCTCTTGGGCTAGTGCATGAACAAGGTTGCCATGGATTTGACATTTTTTGCAAGTTTTGACATACTCGATAGAATCCTTTTCCATGGTTGGCCAAAAATAGCCCATCCTAAGTATCTTCTTTGCTAGTGTGAACCCTATAGAGTGTGACTTACAAATCCCTACATGGACTTCTTGTAGAGTGACTTGAGACTCGTTCTTTTTGAGATATCTAAACAAAGTATTGTCAAGACCTTTCCTAAATAGTGTGTCAACCACCATAGAGTAATGTGAGGTTTGTCAAATGAAATTTCATTTTTGTTATGTGAGAGGTTAGACAAAATGGTATTATCATGGAGGTATGTGATGATGGGGTTATACCAAAGGGAATTGGGAGTGTCCATATGGAAAATTATAAGGGAATCAAGTTGAATAAATTCGGGTTGAACCACCTCTTCTACTAGGAACTCATACTGCTCATGCTACTCTAGGAGCTAGAGTAAGGAGGCCAAGGTGGCCATAGCATCTACTACTTTGTTCTTCTCTCTAGGAATTTGTTCAAAAGTAATATGAATGAAACATACCTTGAGTGTTTCAACCATTTGTTTGTAAGGCAATAACTTTTCATCTTTGGTCTAATAAGTGTCGGTGACTTGATTGATGATCAACTAGGAGTCTCCATAAGCCTCTAGTACTATAAGTTTCCATTCTAAAGCTATCTTGAGACCCAAGACCAAAGCTTCATATTCAGCCATGTTGTTGGTGCAGGGGAAAGTAGTTTATAAGACTTATGGTTGGTAACACCTAGTGGCATGATAAACAAGATACTAACACCCAATTCATGGTGTCTATAGGAACCATCAAAATAAAATTTCCACATGACTAGCTCTATCTAAAGAATTTGCATATCTAGGAAATCTGCTAGGATAGGATTTGAACTCTCTATAGGTGCATCTGCCAATTGATCAACAATGGCCTATCCTTTGATTTCCCTCCTATCAACATACTCAATGTCAAACTTGTTGAGGATCATCACCCATTTAGCCAATCGACTAGTTAATGTTGTTTTGTTGAGAAGATATTTGAGGGGGTAAAGTTTGGATATGAGCTTGGCTTTATGTGTTAGAATGTAGTGACGTAGCTTTTGGGAAGCAAAAACTATGGCTAGAAAATCCTTTTACATAAAAGAGTAATTGATCTCATAATTGACCAAGGTATGACTGATGTAATAGATAGCCTATTCTTTTTCTTGGTCATTTTCTTGCACCAAGAGGGCTTTGATTGATTTATCTGTTACATAAATGTAAAATAACAAAGGTTTGTGTGGTACAAGAGGTACCAACATGGTAAAATTCATCAAGTAGGTTTTGAGTAAGTCAAAAGCCTTCTAGCACTAGACATCCCACTTAAAATTTATATCTTTGTGTAGCAAGTGTGTAAAAGGTATACACTTTTCCATCAACTGAGAAATGAATCAATGAACTAATTGAAGCCTTCCTTGAAGAGAGTGTAACTGACTCAGGTCCATTGGAGGTGGCATACTAATTATGGCTTGTACCTTTTCGAGGTCAACTTCTATCCCTTTGGCCAAGACAATGTATCCCAAGAGGTTGCCTAATTTGATGCCAAAAGTGCATTTCTTGGGATTGAGTGTAACTTTGAATGCTTCTAGGTGGGTGAATATCTTGGCAAGTATGGGAAGATGTTCTTCACAAATATGGGATTTGGTGAGGATGTCATCCACATAATCTTCCATAAGGATATGCATCATATCATGAAAGATAGTGATCATGGCCCATTGATAGGTAGTCCCAACATTCTTTATCCCAAAGGGCATTACATTCCAACAAAACATGCCCCATGCGAAAGTAAAAGGTATTATCTCTTGATCTTTGGGTGCTATCCTGATCTAATTATACCCTAAAAACCCATCCATGAGTGAAAACATGGAATGACCCACTATTAGATCGAAAATAGTGTCAATGTTGGGAAGGGGGAAATCATCTTTGGGGCATGTTTTGTTTAAGTCTTGGAAATCAATGAAGATTCCTATGTTGCCATTCTTCTTTAATATGGGAACAATGTTGGATATCCATGATGCATACACGAAGGGCCAAATGAAATTGGTGCTAATTAACTTTTCTAACTTTGATTTAACTAACAAAGCTATATACGGATGCATCTTTCTAAGCTTTTGTTTTAATGGCTTGGCCTCTAGAGAAATGTTGAGATGATGGAGGATTAAATTTGAGTCTAAGTGGGGCATGTCTATATAAGACCATGAAAAGTTTATCTATCTTTCCTCAAAGAAGTAAATTAATGTCTTTCTTTCCCCTATGCTTAAGTATTGTGCCAAATAAATGACCCTTGGTTCTTGCTCTGTGCCGATGTTGATTGGTTATGTTGGTTCAATCAAAACAGAAGATCTTTTCTTGGAGTGTTCGAGTAAAGTATCAATCACCCCATCTGTGAGTGTCACAGTTGGGTTTTCACCTTGGGATGCATCACTTCTATTTGTTTCCATTTTTTTCTTGAGCTTAGCCACAACTTGGTAGTGAACATTGAGGTTGTGGAATGTTGGACCTGTTCTAGTGTGACTAAGGTAATTGATACCAGAGTTGACTATATGCATTTTTTCTATTATTTGTTGATGAGATGGTTCAACCATGTTAAGTTAGATGAAGATTTCACAATTAGTGTCAAAATGATGGATATGATGAGTCTCAATTGTATCCTAGTTAATGAGTTTAGGATGGACAAGGGGGAGTGACTCATAATATGGAAAGGGTTTGGCAGGGTTTAAAGACATGATTTCATTGAATGGCTCATACATTGTATTAGTTAGATCTATGACATAAACTTCTTCTAGAGTGTCAGGAAAAGTAGAGCTTGTGAGAGGCTCATAGTAGTCATCTTCAACTTCTACTAGAAAGAAGTTAGGAAATAGAGTTTGAAATTGAAATCCTTCAACATGTTCATCATCTTCTAAGTTGCTCTCTTGTACCCTGATTCCTTGTGAAATGGGTCTCAGACTAGATGTTGTTCCTTGTGTAGACAAATTGTTAGGTGTGGGTATGTGAACTACATCACATTCTTTATCATGAAGAGACTCCTCGAATAACGACTCAAATTCCCATTTAGTGGAATCATCATCATCTTCATTATTAGAGGTGTGTATAAATGGTTTTTTCATGGGATATGAACCTGAGAGGGATAGATTCACATTTATGATGTCAATTGTTTTCTTGCTATAACCATCCTTTTCTTTAGGTACCCATGCTGGGTGGAAGAGGAGGAATCACTATGCTTAGGACAAGCTTCAAAATAGGCTTGTGTTTTATCTTTTTCATCATATCCTACCCCCATTTTGGACTTGTTTGACCTGAATTGTGCCATTAGAGGTTCAATGATGCTTATCCCTTTCCCTAAAGGACCATCCCCCATGTATCCCATCTTTTTGATTAGGTCAAACCCTTTTTTGTGTAGGTGGGGGGAGATGTCAATGTTTTGTTGAATAACTTTTGCTACTCAGTTTGGAGGTGTGCTACTTGTTTTGATAAAATGTGCATGATAAGGCTTGGTGGATGATAATTTTCCATGAGATCTTAGAGTAAGCATGGGATCAAATAGGGAGACTAAGTACTTGCCCAACCCTTTTCAATGCAATTTACACTTTCTATCAAATTCTTTCATCAATCTATCTATTTCTTCATAGTGTGATTGTTTAGGGTCTTTACATGATGATGGTGAAAGAATAAAATGACTCAAACAGCCCACTTTCTCTTTACCTTAGTTGATGTTGATGAGTGGTTATTGTTTTGGTTAGTAGAGCATGAAGTGTTTGTAGTTGTGTATTGGTTGATGTCATCTATTGGTGTGCCAATTTCTTCCCTATTGTGAGGGACAAGGGAATTACAATATTGGGCAAAGTATTGATCTCTTGGTATGGTCACCTCTTGACCCATGTAAGGAAATTTAAGACACTAATGATAATTGGAAGGAATGGCCTACATGTTATGAATTCATGGTCTTCCCAACATGATGTTATAAGTTAATTGTAGGTCTAAGACTTGAAAAACAGTCTCTTTCACAATTGGTCCCACTCTGATTGGCAAAATAACCATGCCTTTGCAGGATCTTTCCTCATCATCATAAGCTTTGATGGTAATTTACTTTCTAGGGTCAACAACATCTTCTATATACCCTAGGGCTTTTACTAAATTGAATGTGCAAATATTGAGGCCTGCTCCACCATCAACCAATCTCCTCTTAACTCTTTTTCTATGGATAACGACTTCAATATGCAAAGAAGAGTTTTGTGGCTAGATGACAAACATGTCATCTTGGGCTGAAAAAGATATATAGTGAGGGGTTACTAGGTTGTTGACCATGCTCTAAAATCTACTCACATCTAGGTTAGTCAATACTAACGCTTTGGTGAGTATTTTTTTATGGTCTAAGGAAATCTATAATAGTTTTAAAATGGAGATATGGGTTAGAGTCTTAAGTAATTGGTTGACTAGATTGTACTTGGGCAAGGAGGAGCTTGTAGCTACATGATCAGGATTTTTCATGGGTCTTGGTAGGATAAATTTAGCAGCTTGGCCTCAAGTAATGGAATTTGAGGATTGATTTTTTTTTTAATCTTTAACTATGATGACATTTATAGTGTCATCAAAGCCAAAAATCATGTTAATGGTATTATCATAATGATGCACATAATTAACCTTAGTGTGAGGGGGTGCATCCTTATTGGCTTTGGAAGATTCACCCTTTTCATGACTCATGAAGGGGTTCTTGAAGGCCATATGGTATTCATTATTGATAAGGTTGTTTACTTCAATGACCCCATCATTGATTAATTTTTGGTTTGCCCCCTTAAGGACAAAATTATTGTTTGTTAAATGTCCCTCATTTTGATGGTAGTTGAAAATGTGCTTTTCATTCCACCATTTTGGTTTGACTTGGGGTTCATAGGGTTTGGCCTCAGGAAGTACAATGAGCTCATCAACCAAGAGGGTTTGCAAGGAACTCTCTTAAGACACCCTTATTGGAGTATACACCTTGGATATATCGAAAGATTGGTATCTATGGGGAGGAGGAGCATGATTGTAGGCAACATGTCGATTGGTCATCGAGGGGGTTTCCACATTGCATCAATAAAATGAGTGATCATTGTCTTGTTGGGGTGTGTTTGGGTTGGTGTTTTTGACAATAGGATATGATTGGTTTAGATGGGATTGGGTTTGAGTTTTAACATGGTTGGCTTCGACCATCCCATCATTAATGGTGTTCTTGTTGTTGTTTTTCCACCATGACTTTTGTTTATCCATGGTCTGATCAGAGGAATTATAAGTTTGCATGGAGTTATTTGAAAAGCCCTTACCATCTTTTGATAGTTTAATTATTTCATTATTTAGTAAGGTCTCTTCTACCTTAATAGCATTCTCTAAGGTAGTTTTGAAATCTTTAGGCCCTTAGAGTTGGATCTAGTAAATCATCAGTTTGGAGAGACTATTAATGAAGATGTCAGTCTTCTCTTTGTCAAGTATGTCTTTATGATACTTAATGAACATGTGTCTCCACAATTGTAAGAAAATTTTGAATGACTCAATGGGAAGTTACATGAAACAAATAAATAATACATCAGTCGGCTACAAACATTACATGAAACAAATAAACTATATTTCTTAAAACAATGAAATCCTTCATTGACTAACCCTGCTCAATAAACATTGCTCCAAAAATGATTTCCACTATTAACCAAGTGAAGCTCAATAAACATAGAGAACTCTAAAAAAATGCTTTGGAGATTGAGTGAACTCAGTAAGAACTGATTTTCCTTCACTGATCTTATAGCTCGGTAGAAACTAACTTTATTTTATAACCTTTAGAGCTCGGTTAACACTAACTTCTATCACAGAATCCTTTGATGCCTAAGTGAGCTCCGTAGAAACTAACTTTATTTTGTTACTTTCAAAAACACTCAGTAGACTCTATAATTCACTTTTTTGACCTTCTAAACTCAGTAGACTCTTCCTTTTGCTTTGCTAACCAACTAAGCTAGGTAGACTCTGTCTGATAACTGATATGACATTTGTGTAACATCAAAGACAACACACAATTGAGAAATTGTATCCAAAAATCTCCCTCTTTGGCATTAATGGCAACACAACATGTCATAGTAGAATGAAATTTGAAGACAAGTCTTTTCAAAATATTTCTCCCTCTTATATTATATTCTACAAGTTTCTCAAATACAATAATCTCCCTCTATGAGGAAATACATAAACAACAAACTCTCCACAAACAAATTCAAATTTTAGAAAGATATGATAGTATACTCTCCCTCTTTAACAACACATGCCAAAGACAACACAAACCAAATGAAGAAAAAAGTACCTTATGTAATGATTCATATGCAATGTTTCCATGATTATTCTACATGAACTGAAAGATCTTCAACTTGATACCTATTGATGCATCACTAAAAATTCAGTTTAGTGAGCTTTAGATAGGGGAATGACCCCTAATTTACCTCTTAGATACGAGAATGCATTCTTAGGTAAAGGCTTGGTGAATATTTCAGAATTTTTTTCCTTTGTATGGACATATTCTAATCTAATCTCCTTATCCTACACCAATTCTTTGACAAAATGATATTTTATTGAAATGTGCTTGGTTTTATAATGCATCACTAGATTTTTAGATATGTTCATTGCACTTGTATTGTCACAAAACATAACAACTAGTTTTTTGATTCCCACCTTCATGCCTTCCAATAATTGCTTGAACCAAACAATAGTAGAATAGTTTACTGTTGCTGAAACATACTCTACTTTAGTTGTAGATTGGAATGTACAATTTTTCTTTTTGCTTGTCCAAAAAACCAACCTCTTTCCAAGAAATAAAGATCCTCCACTTGTAATTTTTCTATCATCAATGTTTCCTACCTAATCTACATTAGTAAACACTTTCAAATTCATATTACATCCAAATTTGTACCACAATCCATAATCTTTAGTGCCTTTCAAGTATCTCATGATCCTTTTGATTGCCATCATGTGATTTTCTCTTGGTTTTGCTGAAAATATTACTACAATACCAACTACAAGAGCAATATCTAGCCTTGTATGAACCACATACTACAACTTTCCAATCATAGATCTATACAATATCTGATCTACCTTCTTTGATTCATCATCCTTAGTAAGTTTTAGTCCAGTACACATAGGAGTCCCAACTAGTTTACAGTCTTCCATACCAAACTTTTTTGGTATCTCCTTGATGTATTTAGACTGAGTGATGTAGATGTCATTCTTACTCTACTGAATTTGAATACCAACAAAAAATTTGATCTCACCAAACATAGACATCTCAAATTCCTTGTTCATTTTCTCTAAAAATTCTTTGCAAAGATCATCACTTCCTATGAACAAAGTATCATCCATAAATATTTCTGCCAAAATAATCTTATTATCGAGTCCTTCCTTGACATATAAACTATTTTTATCATTAGTTCTCTAAAAACCAATCTGAATAATATAGTTATGCAATCTTTCATACCATGCTCTAGGGGCTTGTTTTAGACCATACAATGCTTTGTGTAATTTTCAAACCATGTCCTAGTTGTGTGGATCAACAAACATTTAGGCTACTCAATGTAGACTTCTTCTTCTAGTATACCATTGAGAAATGATGACTTAACATCCATTTGATAAACCTTAAATCCTTTGTATGCAACATATGCAAGTAGGGATCTGACACCTTCCAATCTTGCAATAGGAGCAAAAGTCTCTCCATAGTCTATTCCTTCTTCTTGAGAGTATCCTTTGCACACCAGTCTAGCTTTGTTCCTTAACACCTTACCATCTTCATTCAACTTATTTTTGAATACCCACTTAGTTGCAATCACATTTTTATCTTTAGGCTTGGGTACAAGAGTCCATGTTTTATTTTTCTCTATTTTCTCTATCTCTTCATTCATAGTCTCAAACCAAATTTCATTTTGTAATGCATCTTTGACACTTCTAGGTTCAAAATAAGCAAGTAAACAAGTACCTTTCAACTTATTTCTTGTCATCGTACCTTCAGATTTATCTCCAATGATCTAATCTGATTTATGATGTCTCATGACATACTTAGCTAATACACGTTCCTTGCCTTTTGAATGAATTGTATTGTCCTCCTCTTGCACTTCAACTTTAGGTTCTGGTTATTCTATCTATAGCTCAGGTCCTTTAGACTTGATAGGCATTGGCTCAATAGCATCAGAATGTGACTCAGTTTCTTTCAACTCGGTTTGAACTTCCTGTAGCTTGGTTACTAAAGACTCAAGAGTTCTAGGGGATGATACCTATCTTTTGATTCCCCTTTCAATGCAAAATTTATTGAGCTCATGGGAGATGAATTCATCACCTCTTTCTAACCTCAAACATTTTAGTCTTTTGCTTGTTTCTTTTTCTACTCTAGCCAGGTACCACTTGAACTTCTCAAAAGCTTCTGATTTCTCTCTTAGGTACATGACAATCATCATTCTAGAGTAATCATCAACAAAAAGAATGAAAAAAATTTCTCCAGTATAGCTTTCAATTCCAATAGGTCCACACAAATCAGTATGCACAATTTCTAAACTTTTTCAGACTGATAGTTCTTAATTTTGAAGCTAGTTTTTTCCATCTTACCAATCTAACAATTCTTGCATAGACCAACCTCTGGTTTCTTTATACTAGGAATGCCTCTTACCTTTCTGAATTTTCTTATTTTCACAAGGTTATCAAAGTTCACATGACACAACCTTCTATGCCATAACCAACTTTCTTCAACTTGAGCAATAAAGCATGAACTTTCACCTAGTTCAAGATAGAAAAAGTTACCTTTTGTTTGAATGCCTGATCCAATCAACTTTCCTTTTTCATCTATCAGTCTTGCCTTACCATGCATGAATTCCACTTCAAATCCATTATTGAGTAGCTATGCCACACTTAATAGATTGTGTTTTAGTCCTTCTGCCCAATATGCACTATCACAGACAAGCTCTTTAGTTAGTGAGATTCTTCCTCTTCCTTTTATGCAACAAGGTTCATTATTACCAAACCTCACACTACCACCATCATAGTCTTCAAAATGTTCAATCTTAGTTTTATCACTAGTCTTATGATGAGAGCAACCACTATCTATAATCCATGTCTCATTTTTGCACACATGAGAGATAAATGCCATTTTATCTTCCTCCTCATTATTAGATTCATCTTTCATAGCAATGTAAACAATTTCATCTTCTTCTTCATCAAAATAATTAGAATCCTTAGCCACGAAACATGTTTTCTTAACTTTTTCATTCAATGATTTGAAGTGTTTCTTGCCATTGTACTTGTGACCTTTCTTCTCATCCTTGTTTTGCTTATTTGGGCACCTAGCACCAATATGTCCAATTTCTCCACATAAAAAACAAATTAGAGGAACCTTACCTTTATATTTCCTTCTGCCTCTAGAATATTTCCTTCCAAGTAGACCTTCAACCACCTCAAGATCACTATCTAAACTCTATTTAGATTCTCCTTCACTTTCTAACTGGGAATCCTTTAGATTCAATGTTCTTGTAAGTTGGAACATAGTTATCATAGTTATCTAGCTCAAATGCAATCAATCTTCCAACTGGCCTCTAAATTTATCTTATGATTTGCTTCACATCTTCTTTCTTTAATTTTAGAAACTCTAATTGCATAAATAGGAAGTAATTTTCTAAGAACTTTACTTACAATTGTTTCCTCCTTAATGTCTCCTCCAGAAGCCTTGATTGCACTGACAACTACTTTGACTCTTTCAACATACTTGGCAATGTTTTCATCCTCTCTCATCTTCATCTGATCAAATTTTCCTCTTAGACTTTCTACTTTGGATTTTTCCACATTATCAACACCTCCATAGATTTCTTTTAGCTTTTTCCACATTTCAAAGGTAGTTTTGCAGTTCTTGACATCATCAAATTCTTCATAGCTTAGGGCAGATGCAATGTCTATCACCATGGTGTTATGAGTCTTCTTCTCAGCAATGTCATTAGCAAATAATGTGCCAAAAGGAGTCACATATGCTTCATCCAAATATTTCAATCCTGTATCTCCAATGGAAGCTAGATGGAGTCTCATGAGACCTTGCCATGCTAAAAATTTATCCATGTTAAGCCTTGGAATTTTCCTCTTGTAATACATCATGATCTTTAGCTTAGATCCTTGAAATCTTTCCTATAAGCACCAAAAGCTGTGATACCAATTTTTGGTATTATAGATGGAGTAACTAAGAGGTGGGGTGAATCAGTTACCACAAAAAAAAATCCACAGATCCCTTAGATGTATTAAATAACTAGTTACTACTATCACTCAGTAACCACATAGAAAAATGTTGTAGCTCGGTAGATGAATTGTATAATAAGTTATTACTAATATTTAAGCATTCACAATTATTAACAAGCATGCAAAAGTAAATAACATGAACACAAGAGACTCCAGATTTAACATGGAAACCCAATATGAGAAAAATCACCAAGTAACTAGCTACCAATATTCACTCTTCTTAAGTGAGCCCTATTAGGAGCCAAACCTTTTAAAGGTTACAAAACACACTATTAGGTGTGACCCTGTTAGAGGATTTAAACACCCTGCTAGGAGTGGCCTTGCTAGAGGACGAACAATTCAGTAGAATTGTCCACCTTATTAGAGGATTTACAAAATGGCTGCTAAACCTACTTTTTTTGAGGGATTTAGAATTCACTACTAAAATTGTGAGAAAGTAATAATGAGTGACCTAAATGAGATGCAAATGAACTTTGCTGATACAAATCTATGTTCTACTTCAATAGATCCTCACTAATCAAATACAACTCTGTTGCTCCTCAAGGATATCTGATCCTTCTTCAAAATTTTCTCACACTTCCTCTTCACAATCAACTTACTTGCATGCTCCTTCATTACAATTAGAATCCACAACTTGACCTTTTATTCATACATTAAAAATTGTCAAGTCAGCTTATTTACAAGTTACATCTATCAATAAACAATACATCAATCAGCTATAGACATTACATGAAAAAAATAAACTATATTTCGCAAAACAATGAAATCCTTCATTGGCCAACCCTGCTCGGTAAATACTACTCTATAAATGATTTCTAGTGTTAACCAAGTGAAGCTTGGTAAACACAAAGAACTCTACAAAAATCCTTTGGAGACCGAGTGAACTTAGTAAGAACTGATTTTCCTTCGCTGACCTTGTGAGCTTAGTAGAAACTAACTTCCCTTTGTTAACCTTCAGAGCTCAGTTAACACTAACTTCTATCACAAAATCCTTCGACACCCTAGTGAGCTTGGTAGAAACTGACTTTATAGTGTAGCTTCAAGAAATGCTTGATAGGCTCTGTAATTCACTTTGCTGACCTTCTAAACTTGGTAGACTTTGTATTTTTCTTTGCTGACCAACTAAGCTCGGTATACTTTTTTTGATAACTAATATGATATTTATGTAATATCAAAGACAACACACAATTGAACAATTGTATACAATAGTAACAAGCTAGATGGAACAAGGCATTTTCCAATGTTGATGAGTTTCACTTTCGCAAAGTTAGGTAAGGGATGGATGTGTGTCTTCAAACATTTCTTGCTTGATGTGTGAAATGAAGCGATGATAACTATTGGGTTGATAATGATGTTTGTAGCTCTGTTTATTTCAAGAAGATATTTTTGGTCAAATATGGGATTTCTCAAACTTCGTAAAATACCAACAAGGAAAAGGGTATCCAAATTTGTTGGTTTTTCATGATTATTATGCACACAGATGGCCTCTATTTGATGTTTTTTTTAGATGCATCATAGGATTGGTCCGATGCACTATTTAATTAATCATATGCATTGTTTAAATGCTCAGATGCGCTATTTGAATTGTCATATGCATCATTTAATGGTATAGATGCATTATTCTACTAGGAAAATATGATGTTTCAAGGCTCAAGTGTGTTATTTGATAGGAATATGCATTATAATAGAGATCATAAGCATTTTAGGAGTGTTCAAAAGTGTTTTTTTATGTAGTATATGTGCTACTTTCAAGATTATTCAAAAATGTTCTCATTTTTGGACCTTGTTTCTCAATACCAATTTGAGGTTTGTCTTTCTGGAAGGATTGTAATCTGCACTAGTGTTTGTTATTTAGTTTCAAAACATTTTCAAGAACAATAGCAGTAAAACCAAAAATAAATGTAAAGCTACACACGCCTAGAAAATGGAAGAAAATGGCTTCTTGACAAGGTTATCTAAAGTCAGTGACTAGTGGGTCTTACTATTTAACCAACTATGTTCGGATTTACCTCTCTTGTGATAGAGAGCTTCCAACCAATGCTAAGGAGGTTTGGCACAATCGCTTGTGGGACTAATTGAGGAAGGCTATATTCCAAATAAGGGTGGCTTATATTTGATTGGGAATACAAGATTGGGAGGAAATCCCTCTCACTGGCCCTACTAAGGCAACTCAAGAGGTAGCCTTTCTATGGCTAGATAATCCTACCTATTGAAAAGTGGGAAATGGAAGTCACAAACAGGTTTGGGAATCTAATCACTCGATAAGAGTGAGAGCATATCCCTACTATTTAGGCTCCCCAAACACAACAGACACAAAGGTTTAATCATTGGCCCTTATACTACTGAAAAAAAAGGGGTTCCTACTAATGCTATGTGTGGGTTCTTTACTTGTTTAATTGTAACCGATCTTTATAGAAGATTAGGCATTCTAAACAACTCAAAGAAGTTGAGAGCATAGGCCTACTTCTATTTTGGATCAATGAGATCGAACACTTCTATTAAGCTATGTTTGGAACTTTGAAATGTTGCACTTTATATTGACAAGAGCCAAGGTCCACTTACCTAATTCAGATTTGGCAAAGGCTAGGCTCTTTTAGGAGGGTCTTCATTCTTGTTGCATGTTGTCTACAATCTAGCAGCTCTTCTTTAACTCAGAAGGGACTTGTTGTTGGAAATCTGATTGAAAACTCATTGTTGAAGATTAGAGAGGCAAATTTTGGAAAGAAGGAAAAGAATTTTTTCAATCATTGTTTTTTCATTGATGTCAAACCTACTACTTGTAGGAATGACATTTTCTTGTATGATCCAAGTACTATCACTTAGTTGATTGATGCAGAGGATTTGATCAACAAGATGTGACAAAAGAACCTAAGGGAAAGGTTGAGTTATGATGTTGTAATGAAGTGCAAGGATTAGTTAAGACACTGGTTAACTAATGTATTGATGACATACTCAGGGATACAGAGCTTGGTCACACATAGAAACATTGGAAGAAGAAGTTATAACAAGGTTGATTGCAAAGCTTAAACTAAGATCATTAGTGTATGCTAAGCAAGTTAGTTGAAGCCAAGAAAAATTCCTAGTTGGAATCGAGTAAAAGGAAATACTAGTGTGTGTTGAGTGAAGATCAAGTGCTCAGCATCAAAAAATTCTTAGTTGGTGCCAAGTGATCTTCAGGTGACAAGCATCAAGAAAAACAGAGTTGATGTCAAGCACCAGTATTTCAATAGTGTCAAGCTGCTACATTATTTCAAGTGAAGAAGAATAGCCAAATTTGAGCTAACATAGTGGTTACATTGAATTTTATGAACAATTTGGTAGATAAGGATGATGAGCTGGTGGCACAAAATCTGATGTAAACCATTTTAAGGTAAATTCTAAAGGATTATTCAAGAAGTTTCTAGAGGAAATAAAATATGGGTTAGATGCAATGAATCCTACCTAATCCATATGAATTAAAAATAAAGAATGAAAGAATCGAGTGAGAAAGGAACTCCAAGACTTTTATTTAATGATTCATAGACCAAGAAGCAAAGAGCTACATATACTGTTGCTACTGAAGAGCCAAGTCTGCAAAGTGGTTGAAAGGGTGTCAATGGGGAGTGGCATCTAGGAGAAGAAAGAGCATAGAGGCTCTACTTCTACAAGCGATCATGAAGAGATGATTGCACTAGTACAATTAGTATGGAGACTCAAGGAAACTAAGCTTGAAATGATGGAAAGCTATCAGAATTGCAGAGATTGAAGGCCAAGCAAGGGTATGGGCTAAGAAGTGATCTGAGATCTGTAAGATAAGTTGTATGTTGTAGTCGGGTCAAGATTTTTCTAATACTCTCTAGCAATCATATTAGATCTAAAAATCCTATGGACTTAGGTTGGCCTAATAGCCATTTTTAAATCCTTTAATAGGGTGGCATTCCAAGTGAATTTTCTAAAGTCATCTAATCAAGCCCACTTCTAACAGGGTGGTAAATCCTCTAAGGTCACATTTAATAGTGTGTTGTAAGCCTTTAACAGGGTAGGCCTTTCATAGGGCATCACTTCATAACAGTGAGAATTGAGTAGCATGTTACTGGTGGTTTTTCCCAAATTGGGTTTCCACATAAATCATTGTGTTATGTGTTGATTTCTTATGTGTTATGCTTGCATATTGGTTTACAGTAATTTTTTGATTAGATAACTCAAAGCTTAGATGAATGAATGGTTGAATGGGCTCACTATACTTAGTGAAAAGTTTGAATAGGACATTTGGACCTTGAATAACTAATACACCCCCCTCCCCTCTTAGTTATTCTAAAACATTTCTAGCAATTGGTATCAAAGACTTCTGCTGATTTAGTTTCAAGGTACTAGAAGTAGGAAGATTAAGATTTCCAAGAGACAAGTTCCCAAGCTCGACAAAGACAACTTTGTTGCATGGCAGAGTCTAATGAAATTGCACCTTGGATCAATAGGTGACTATGCACAAACTTCAATTGGAACAGAACATGTAACTTCAACAAGACCTCTTATTGCAGATGATTTGAACAAAAAGAAGGAGCACAATCAAGCAATGCTAGAGATTGCCTCTGCACTTAATTATGCAGAATATGATAACATCAAAGATTATGATACTGCATTCAAGATGTGGAAAATGTTATCAAAAAGCTATGGAGGAGATCAAAATGTTAGAGAGAAAAAAGAGAAAGCATAAGAGGAAAGTTTGATGATATGAAAATTGAGGAAAGTGGAAATGTTGCCCAGTATGCTACAAGAATGAAAGAATTAGTAAGTGCAATAAGAAGTCTAGATGGTTAATTAGAATAAGGAATTGCAATCAGAAAATACTTAAGAGCTCTTCTGCCTACCTATGCTATTAAAGTATCAGCCATCCAAGAGCTAAGGTGTGTATAAGGGAACACACTAACCTTTGAAGGAATAGTGGGAAGACTTACTACATTTGAGCTATCCAATTTCAATAACTACAGACCTGAGAACCTTAAATCTTCTTTCAAGGCCAAGATGATAATAAAAGACACTGAGGATAAAATGTCAAGCAAGAAGAGAAGAAAAGAAAAACATGCATCTAGTTATAGTAGCATAGATGAGGAAGAAGTGGAACAATTAGAAACACTACTGGCTAGGAGATTCCATAGAGGTAAAGGAATTCAAAGGTAAGCTCCCTATTATATGTTTCAATTGCAATGAAGTAGGTCATATTGCTGCAAGATGTACATAGAAGAAGAGCTATAAAGAAGGAAACAAGCACAAGAACAAGAGAGAAGATGATAGAAAGGATTACAAAGAGAAAGGAAAGAGATGTTACATTGTTGAAGATTCTGATGAGAATAATGATGAAGTAGTCTATGCAGCCATGAAGGATGAATTAGATGAAGATGAAGCAATAGCATTGGTTACTTGTGTGAACAAGAATGACAAGTGGATCATTGACAGTGGATGCTCACATTACATGATAGGAGATACAAGTAAGTTCATTACCTTTACTCAATATGATGAAAATAGTATTAGATTCGGTAATGATGCTCCATGCCAAATCAAAAGAAAAGGCTCTATTAAACTTACAAAGAAAATTTCATGTGATAATGCATACTATGTTGAAGGATTGAACTACAACTTGTTAAGTGTATCACAGTTAGGCAATGTAGGTTGCAAAGTTGAATTTGGAAACAAAACTACTAAGATCTATGACACTGATGAAAATCTGATAGGAAAAGGTGAACAAACTAGGATTAATCTATTTTAACTAGATATGGAGGATACAAAATGTCTTGTTGTTAAACTTGATGATGTGTGGTTGTGAGATAAAAGGTTGTGTCATGTTAACCTTGATAATTTGATCAGCATTGGTAAGAAAAAGAAAGTCAGAGGGTTGCCCAAGTTGAAAAAACCTGAAAACACAATGTGCAAACAATGTCAACTAGGGAAGATGACTAAGTCTAGTTTCGAAAGAAAAACATACACTTCTAATGAAGTACTAGAACTAGTCCATACAGACTTATGTGGTCCAATAGAAGTACAAAGCTACCTAGGAGATAAATACATAATGTTATTTGTAGATGAATATTCTAGGATGATGACTACTATGTTTATTAAGCAAAAATTTGATGAATTTCAAATGCTTAAGTGGTATTTGGCTAGAGTTGAGAAGGAAATATGAAAGAACCTAAAATGCCTAAGGTTAGACAGAGAAGGTGAGTTTACATCAAAAGAATTTGAAATATTTTGCAATGACAAAGGCATCAAAAGGAAAAAAATAGCACCAAGAACTCCACCATAGAATGGTATTGCTAAAAGGAGGAATAGGTCAGTGATTGATTGTGCTAGAACCTTGATGATGGAGAAAAATGTTGCACTCAAATACTAGAGGGAAGCTATAAGTACTGCAATCTACACACTAAATAGAGTTCAAGTTAGGAAAGGTACAAATGCAACACCTTTTGAATTATGGTATGGTCACTCACCTAATGTTAAACATTTCAAAGTTTTTGGATGTAAATGCTATATTCTTAAAGATACTAGAAATGGAAAGTTTGATGCAAAGAGTGATGAAGGCATATTTCTTGGTTACTCCACTAGAAGCAAAGCATATAAGTGTTTGAATACCAACACTAACAAGATTGTGGAGAGTGCAAATGTAAATTTTCATGAGCATGAAAAAGTCCAAATTGATGAGTCCAAGCAATCAAAGGATTATAGATCCTTTGTATACTTCTATGAAGGAATGACTATTGAAGACAGTGTTGCAAATCAACAAAAAACTTCAATATATGTCGAGTCTCAGCATGTGAATGTTGAGCTGTAGAATGTAGAAAATGCACATTTTGATTCTAAAAATAGTATTCATTATAGGAATGATGAATTACCAGATGAAGAAGAACAAAATGACTCTAAAGCTGAAGGGTCAAACATGGAAAGAAGGATAGAACCAAGATTAGCCAAGTATGTGAAAAGACATCACCCTACAGAAAAAATCATTGGTGACAAGGATGCCAGATCAATGACAAGGAATAGACTAAAAAATGAATCATGTCTACTAAGAAAGGTTGAACCTAAAATAGTGAAAGATGCACTATAAGATGATGACTGGTACAAATCCATAGAAGAAGAGATAGATCAGACTGAGAAGAATAAAACATGGTCTCTAGTTCCTAGACCAGCTGATAACAATGTGATTGGTACCAAATGGGTGTTTAGAAACAAACTTGATGAGAATGGTGAGATAACAAGAAATAAAGCTAGACTGGTTTGCAAAGGCTATGCACAAGAAGAAGGATTGGATTATGGGGAAACATTTTCCCCTATTACAAGAATGGAAGGAGAAAGAACACTACTTGCATATAAAGGTTTCAAAGTTTACCAAATGGATGTTAAGTCTACTTTTCTGAATGGTATATTGTAAGAGGAAGTCTACATAGAACAACTAGAGGGATTTGTAGATGAGAAGAACACAAACATGGTCTGCAAACTGCATAAAGCACTTTATGGATTAAAGCAAGTGCCTGGAGCATGGTATGAGAGACTGCACAAATATCTTGTGAAGATTAGATTTGAGAAAAAAAATGACAACAACAACTTGTACATCAAAGTTGAAGGAGGTAAAGACATTTTGATATCAAAAATCTTTGTTGATGATATAATAGTTGGAGGAAAAGATTGTTTATGCAAAGATTTTGCTGATCAAATGAAGCATGAATTTGAGATGTCAATGTTTTGAGAAATCAAATTCTTTGTTGGATTAAAAGTACATCAATTGAAGCATGGTATATTTTTGATCCAATCTAAATACATCAAGAAGGTACTCAAGACATTTGGATTTGAAGAATAAAAACTAGTTAGCACACCAATGGTAACAGGCCATAAGCTATCCAAGAATGATGAATCTACTAAAGTAAATCAAAAATTGTATAGATCAATGATTGGAAAGTTGTAATATGTTTTAAATAGTAGACTAAACATTTCATTAGCTTTTGGAATAGTGGCGAGGTTTTTTGTAAATCCAAGAGAAAAACACTTAATGGCAGTGAAGAGAATACTAAGATCCCTAAAAGGAACTAATGACTTTGGTTTGTACTACAAGAGGAGTGAGAAATTTGAAATGAGAGCCTACACTATTTCAAATTGGGGAGGTAACATTGATGATAGAAAAATCACCAGTGGAGGAGCACTTTTCTTAGGAAAAAGGTTGATTACATCGACTAGCAAAAAGAAAAGTTGCACCTAACAATACACTATTGAAGGTAAATATGTGGCAGCTGCTATAAACTACACCAATATTGTATGGATCAAAAATTTGCTACAATGTATGAAGGAAGAAATAACTGAGCCTGTAATACTTTATTATGATAATACAAGTGCTATTAACATATCAAAGAATCTAGTAATGCATGCCAAAACAAAGCATATTGCAATCAAGTATCACTATGTAAGAGAGTTGGTGGAAGACAAATAAGTGAAGATGGAATATGTTAGCTCAAAGGAATAGATTTTTGACATCTTCACAAAGGCACTACCTAAAGATGCTTTTGATTATCTTAGAGGTAAGTGAAGGGTGACGCCCCTGGCTAAGGCTACTTGAAGCACAAGCAAGTATGCCCTACATCAAGTAAGCTAATTATTGAAGACCTTACACATTAATGCAGAGGATGTTTACTTTGGGATTTATGCCTAAAGTAGTAGATGTGATAAAATTCCAAATCAGTCACAAGCAAGGTGATAGAGGGAGACATTGACTGAACCTGCAAAAGCTACACCTACATACTAAGATTCTTATATGTCTTTGGCATTGTTGTCAAAGAGGGAGAAGATATTTGAAATTGATCAACAAGTGTGTAAGATAAGCAATCAGAAGATAGAAGGAGAAACTGACAGAAATAATTAGAGGTTGATCAAAACAGCAAAAGGTGAGCAATATAGAGAGAGAAAGACAAAGACAAAGGAGGATACAATAGCAAAGAGGGAGAAGCAGAAATGATGCAAACAAAATCTTAAAAGGAGATGTGAAGCTAAAATTTAATTTTTTGGCATTTGACTTACTATTCCAACCTAGTTAGCCTTTGGTTGAATAGTTTAGTCTGATGGTTGATTAGTTTGGTTTGCCATCAATGCCAAAGAGGGAGATTGTTGACAATTTTATTAAAAAGCTCATTGTTGAAGATCAGAGAGGGAGATTGTTGAAAAGAAGGAAGAGAATGTTTTCAATTATTGTTTTATGATCGATGTCAAACATGCTACTTGTAGGAATGACATTTACTTATATGATCAGAGTACTATCACTTAGTTGATTGATGAAGAGGATTTGATCAACAAGATGTGACAAGAGAGCCTAAGGGAACAGTTGAGTTACGATGTTGTAGTGAAGTGCAAGGATCAATTAAAACATTGGGTAAATAATGTATTGATGACATACTCAAGGATACAGAGGTTGGTCACACTTAGAAATATTGGAGGAAGAAGTTATAACAAGGTTGGTTGCAAATCATAAAATAAGATCATTAGTGGATGCCAAGAAAGTTAGTTGAAGCCAATAAAATTCCTAGTTGGAGCCAAGTAACAGGAAATACTAGTGTGTGCCAAGTGAAGATCAAGTGTCGAGCATCAAAAAATTCATAGTTTTTGCCGAGTGATCTTCAAGTGCCAAGCATCAAGAAAAACACAGTGTATGTCGAGCAACATAGTATGTGTCGAGCACTAGTATTTTAATAGTGTTGAGTTGCTACATTATTTCAATTGATGAAGATTTTCCAAATCTAAGCAGACATAATGGTTACATTGAATTTTATGAACAAGTTGGTAGATAAGGATGATGAGCTAGTGGCACAGAATCTTATGTAAACTATTTTTAGCCAAATTCTAAAGGATTATTCAAGAAGTTTCTAGAGGAAATAAAATATGGGTTAGATGCAATGAATCCTACCTAATCAATGCAAATTGAAAATAAAGAATGAAAGAATCAAGTGGGAAAAGGAACTCCAAGACTTCTATTTAAGGAGTCATAGACCAAGAAGCAAAGAGCTACTAATATTGTTGTTGTTGAAGAGCCAAGTCTACAAAGTAGTTGAAAGGGTTGTCAAGGGGGAGACATCTAGGAGAAGGAAGAGCATAGAGGCTCTTCTTCTATGAGTGATCATGAAGATATGATTGCACTAGTACATTGAGTATGGAGACTCAAGGAGACTAAGCTTGAAAGGAGGGAAAGCTATCAGAATTGTAGAGATTAAAGGCCAGGCAAGGGTATGAATTAAGAAGTGATCTAAGATCTGCAAGATAAGTTGTATGTTGTAGTCAGGTCAAAATTTTTCTAATACTCTCTAGAAATTGTGTTAGATCTAAAAATCCTATGGACTTAGGTTGGCCTAATAGCCATTTGTAAATACTTTAACAGGGTGGCATTCCAAGTGAATATTTTAAAGTCCTCTAACTAGGCCCACTTCTAATAGGGTGGTTAAATCATCTAACAAGGTCACATTTAACAATGTGTTGTAAGCCTTTAATAGGGCAGGCCTTTCATAGGGTATCACTTTAGAAGAGTGAGAATTGAGAAGCATCTTACTAGTGATTTTTCCCAAATTTGGTTTCCATGTAAATCACTTATGTCTTGATTTTTTATGTGTTATGCTTGCATATTGATTTATAGTAAGTTGTTGATTAGATAAGTCAAAGCTTAGATGAATGAATGGTTGAATGGGCTCACTAAACTTAGTGAAAAGTTTGAATAGGACATTTGGGCCTTGACTAATTGATTCAACCCCCCACCCCCCCCACCCAGCCCCCTCTCTCAGTTATTCTAAAACATTTCTAACACTTGTAAGAAAATGGTATTTAGATCTGGAAGTTAGATTCAAGAAACTATAAATTTTACCAAATGTGCTATAGAATTACTCATATGCATTAGATGAAGCCTTATATGCATTATTTAATCTAGAAAATGCACTATAATAAAACATTGTAAGATGCTTCATATCTACTTCAAAAATTATCAAATGCATTATAGAAAAATGTAAATGTGTCACAAAAGACTTCAAAAGCACTGTAGAAAGATGTAAATGCATTATAACGCAATTTAAATGCACTGTAGAAAGATAAAATGCGTTAAAACAGAGTTTAGAAGTATTAGAATATCTCTCAGAAGTGTTAAAATAGAGCTCAAAAGTGTCAAAATATTTAGATATGGCCCTTATATGTTTGGGGAAAACTTTGAGACATTGTTCTCACTAATATGAGGCCTCTCAAACATTGTAGAACTTGTATTTGATCAGATCTACACAAGAGAATAGCAAGAAACATAGATCTATACTAGAAATAAAAGATTAGGCTGAAAAATTTGACAAATAGAGAGGCTTTTAGTTCAAGCCCCATGTTGGGCGCCAATTTACACACGATGTGAATACATATTCATGAAACTTTAGTCTAGAATGCAAATAGACTAATGACAAACTAGACTAGACCTAATATATCATTGTCAAAATGTAATCTCTATGAGCATCTCATGTTTCCCTAACTACAGATGCTAAAATAGCTCTCAGACCAGCATCTTAGTGATAGTTCTAGAATGGGAGTATGCTAAAAATGCAGATCTAATGCATGCAAGATCTATGATTGTAATGCAACTTATATGCTATCAAAATGGATATGCAACAAGCTAACATGCAATAAATGATGCTAAATAAAATAACAACAATACTAAAATGCTATGAACTTACTAAAATGATAATGCTAAAATGATGAATCAAAATGTGTCTATAGTGTAGATGCCTAAAACTTGGGTCCCTTGCCTCGTGGGTTTCCCTCCTATTTATAGGATTTTGGAGGGGGTTGGGGTAAGAATCAAGATTTTCACCTTTGATTAATGGGTGAAAGTAAAACTAAAAATATCTCATAAGAGACCACAAGGAAGATTCCAATAGACTTGGTTTTGAGGATAATTGAGGATATTTTTAATTGTTTTAAAATGAAAAAGAGACATTTTCAATTTTGTCAGGATAAATGATTTCAGTGATTTAATAAATGTCTTATTTATTCTCAACAATTTGTCTTTTTCTTCCTCCTTTTTTAATTTCATTTTACGAATTTGAATTTTTATTCTCCTCTTTTAAAGTTGATTTAGGTCTTGTCGATTTGGTAGATGATTAATTACTTGATGTGATTTTTTATTTGAAAGTATGTTGTGTTTCTTCTGATTTTCTCTTTAATTTTCATTGATTGATCAAAATTGTGTGATTTAGGTCTTTGTCAATTTTTTCCTGTCTACAATACCAAAGGGTGTAAATGAAAAGGATGGAAGGTCCAACTTCTTGTCTACACTAACAATGGATCACCCTTGACAAGATCCTACAATAACTTTCCTCTGCCAATATTCCAACTATGAACTTCAAAAATTTGCTCTTTTAGGCCTAAAGCCCAATTAGCCCTCCTAACTCAATGTTTCACAAATAACTTGATATTTCTCCAAAAGAATTGACCAAAAAAAGGGATTCTAGTACCCTTTTGGAAGTTCTTAAGGAGTACAAAGTTACAGGCTCCAATCCTACTCCAGCATTCCAAAATGTTCTCAAGACTCACAAACCCAATAGGCCTAATTGGATGTCGTTTCTTAAGGAACTACTCTAGAATGGGTACATGGGATTGGATCAATGGATTTTTTGACCCCAAAATACACTACTTCTTATTAATCTAAACTTTCAAATTTAATTCCTAGTTGCTAAATACATAGGGATATTTAGCCTTGGGAAATGAAGGAAAAATAGCAAACATCACTTCCCTATTCTGTGCTTTTGGAATCTATTTGGATATCATCCTAACGTGATCCCCCAAGTGATGATATAAGTCCACTAGTGGGAAGTCAAGTTAGGGCTCTATCTCTGATGGATAACCTAGATTTAAGGGTTTAACATACCAGTCTTGCAATAAAAATTGTATCATATTCCCTACTCAATGGAATGACTTCAAATAAACTTCTACAGAATTTTAACTCCTTCCCCTATCCAACCATATTATTTTTAGACTTCAAAAACTTCATTATAGAACTTTACCATGGATTTTTACAAAAAATAGAGTTTATTTTATTGATATCAGTAAATCCTTCCATATAATGGTGCTTTCTTTACTAGAGAGAGATGACATACCTTAAATATTGTAAGAATTTGGCTTAGGCTAGAATTCACCCAAGAACTAAGAACTCAAACACAAGCACAAATATAGACCAAAGAGAGAAAGTATGATTAGAATGATGGTATATTCATTCAATATGCCATATGCAAGTACACTAGGAGTGCCTATATATAAAGGCCTCTAGAGAGCTTCTAGGATGCATAGAAGTCAGCAACATGATGAGTCATACAACTAGGCACATGTCCACCAGATATGAGTTATCCTCCATTAAGCATGGAATTAAGTGCAATGATGTGAGGGTAAGCCGTATCACAAAAATTAGTGGTGTAGACAGCATGTGCTAAATTAAGAGTAAAAATAACTATGTTGTCAACACGACAACTCAAAAAAGATCCACAAACTCCCAAGTGTCTCACAAAATAAAATAATAACATAATGCAAAATAATAAAATAATGCATTAACCTAAGTAAACTTAAGTAAGTGTAAATAGTAAATACTTATTTATACCAACACCCCCCCTTAAGTGCAATTTAGGGGAATGCCCTTAAGCTTACGAAATCTAGGATGCAATACATAATGGGTCCCAACTAAGAGGCCATGTTAGGTACCCATCTACATAATGATATGAAATCTCTCATAAAGTGGAGAAAGAGGGAAAACCTCATGGGAAAAACCCTCCCCCAAAAAGAGAGATGAATAGGGATGCATGGATGGAGTAATCATGACCCCCCCTATTACAACATACATCTAGTATATACATAAGAGAATGATGAGAAGAGGAAGAGAGATAGGATAGGCTCCCCCCCCCTACCCCCCCCCCCCCCAAAGAAGAATGCCTTCGAGTGATTTCTCTAATGAAGAAGCTGATCCAAGAATGAAAAATGGTGTTCCTCCCCTTAGGAATAAACAATGCTAAGGGTACAAATGAGATGCTTCTATTGTGCATGGAAAGAATCCCATGGATAACTAATGTC
This sequence comes from Cupressus sempervirens, assembly GCA_028749045.1. Lineage (NCBI taxonomy): Eukaryota > Viridiplantae > Streptophyta > Pinopsida > Cupressales > Cupressaceae > Cupressus > Cupressus sempervirens. The sequence continues at coordinate 796,395,060 of CM053793.1, forward strand.
CCTTAAACCTATTCAACTAGCTAAAGAACCTATCTCAAAGAACTGTCTGTCTCTGTAACTAATGAAGAACCCCTCTACAACTGCTAATCATAAGTATATCATGTAGAGAATGAATAAGAGGGTTGGATGGAGCCCTCATGACAACTGAAGAAGGTTCTTCTGCATCAAAAAGAAGAGGCAAATCATCAATATTGTCCCCCAAATCTATCACTAAAGCTATACCTAGAAGATGGATGTACCTTGTTGTGCTAGACCTATCACTATGGTGATATATGCATGTGGACTAAACTAATGTAGTGACCTCTCATTTCAATTCTCAATAGAACTCCATGTGTCTAAATCTATTAAAGTACTATTGCTTGTGTTACTATCAGTTTCCACATGATATCATGTGCAAAGAGGATTAGAGGAAAATCTTGGTGAACTTTCCTCAAAGTGAACATCCTTCTCCACAAAGATATGATGTGTCTCTGGATCCAATTATCTATATTCCTTCACACCATCTTCATAAAAAATGAAAGTACAACGCTGAGATGACTATGCCTTGCATCCCCTCAAATATTTGTTTTCCCATGGAGGACAACCAAAGACTCTGAAGTGTGTCATAATAGGTTTTTTTCTGCACCATGCGTCAAAAGGAGTTTTTCCATCAAAGGCTAGATGAGGACATCAATTAAGAATGCGAGTGCCACTAGAGATTGCTTCAACTTCTAAAGATGGATCTAGAGACTTGGCATGTATCATGCAACTTTTCGTAGACTTAAGAGTGTGGATCCTCAATGCTGCAACATTTGTCTTATGTGGACTAAATGCTAGTGGATTCTAAAGATCAATTCCCTCAAGTTTTCAAAAGTTTGTAAGTCTTCTGTTCACATACATGCTTCCATTGTCCATTCAGATTACTTTAATGGCCTTTCTGGATTTCTTTTCTACATGAGTCTTGAAGTCTAGAAACTTGTCCAATAGTTCATTCTTGTTATGAAGAAAGTAGACCCAAGTGAACCTTGAAAAGTCATCAATGAAGGTAAGTATATATCAACCCTGGCTGACTACAAAAGCTCCTAATAATACCATGTGAACCATCAAGAGAACATCTAGTGCTCTTGAAGACTTCCCCTCTAGATGCATATCCACTAAATCTATTGAACATTCACCCTTAGAAAAGTTGACTTGGGGTAAACCTTTGACCATTCTATATGTGCAAAGTTATTGAAGGTAGTGAAAGTCAAGAAGACCATTCCATTGATGCCATAATTGCATTATTGAATTTGATTGAGATAACAAGGCCTTTGAAGGAAACTTTGGCACAAAATGGGAGAAAGAGTACAAACTTTTGTTATGATTCACTTTCCCCACTACAACCAATGAGTCCTCTTTAAGACTGTGCACTTTTATTGAGTCTAGAAGGAACTCAACTCTATGTCCATCTCTGAGGTGAGTGATTTGGTGGATTGAAAGGAGATTTGAACTTAGATTTGGAACATAGGAAAAACTTAAAACTCTCCATTTTCCATTTCCATGCTTCCTTTCCCTTCAACTTCCATTTTTCTATCATCTTCCATGAAGATGTGTGGTACCTTTGATTGCTTTATTAAAGAAAAATCTTCCTTTGAAGAACCCATATGATATGAGGCACCTAAGTCAAATATCCATTCCTTTGAAGACTTTGAATTAGCTATGAGTGCTTTCCCTTTGCCCTTTGAATCTGAAGAAGATTGTTTCTCCTTGTAAGCATTTGGCAATGGAACATTATGTTTCTTCATGATGTTGGTCAACTCATCAATCTTCTTAAGATAACACTCATGTTCTTCATGACCCATTTTCTTGCAATAAGCACAATTTTTATTCTCCTTATTATTTTCCCCCTTTTTATTGGAATTTGAGGACTTGCCTTGTTGATTGGTTTGTGGTGTTGTCTTTTCAGCATCCTCTGATTTGTTCTTCCATTTCTTTTTCTTACCCTTTCCTTCATTTGAAGACTATCCAACTAAATGTTGAGAACCCTCATTGACCACCAATGCTTTAGACTTAGGTGATTTGAGAATCCCCATTGATTTCAACTTCTTTTCTTTAGTATCCAATAAATCAGCATATTCATCAAAAGTGACTTTCTTGTAGGCAAACCCTAATGTAGTCTTAGAGGTGTTAAAAGAAGATACAAATGTTGAATACTTGGATGGTAGCTTGTTATGTATGAGATAGATTAGTCTATCATCTTTAATAGAACTCCCACAATCAATAAGCTTTGTCCTTAGTTCATTCACCTTGATGATGAAATCCTGTATTAGATCATATGACTTAGGATCTAAGGAGACAAGCTCATCTTCAATTTTGAAAACATTCTCTTTGGACACTTTACCATATAGGCTTTCGAGGGTATCCCAAGCTTCCTTGGATATAGAGCACTTCTTAATTTGATACATGATCATATCATCAATCCCCACAACATATATCACTTAGGGCTTTCCTATCTAGCGCTACCCAAGCTGAAATATCACTTGCTAATACTTCATCACCTGTTGCTTTAGGAAGAGTACCATCTACATATTGTGAAACTCCATTATGCATTAAGTGATACTACATTTTGATGAACCATGTAGCATAGTTATGTGGAGTTAATTTTAGAAACTTAAAGTTGCCCGTAATGTAGAAAATGAAGGAAAAGTGCAAAAAAGAGAGAACACAACACCAAGAACACCCCCCCTTTTCACTAAATCAAGAAACTGCCCCCAAAATAAATGCTTTTGGCACTTTATTAGTAGTGTGATTACAATGGGCCACTTGCCAAGTTTGGCCTTTGTGTACTCTTGATTTTTCTTGTTACAACCTCTTAATAGATTACAAATCTGGAACTTTACAATGTGCTACAATTTTGAAGCATTACAAAGCAAAGAATGGCCCTATTTATGAAAGTGACTTTTTTCCACACAACCCTACAATTTGACTATGGATCTAGAAAGTAGATGAAAAATAATGCATTTTCAAAAAATATGGAACCTATTTTTGACTCCAGATGTGCTTGTACAGAGTGTTTGAAGTTCCAAAATGCAGGATTATGTAGGTACATTGGCCAAAAACACAATTTATGAATAATCTATGAACCAAAACTAGAAAAGAGCTGGATTGCTAAAAAAAAAAGGAAATTCTACCCAATTTCAAAAAAAATGGCAACTAATTTGGAGTTCGTATGTCTGAGTTATGGCCTCTTGAAGTTGGACTACAAAATCAAAAATCAATCTAGAGAGCGATTGCATTAACAATAGATGGGGTTAAATTTGATGTTCATATAGCCATCACAGTAGTTCAAATTTGGCCTAGTATGACAGTTAGACAACCATCTATTTTAAGCTCATGAACAAGATGATGATAGTGCTCCTACCCTTGTGATGACATCAGCACGACATTAGCATAGTATGACTATTATACGAACTATACAAAAAAAGATGATGGGGCAGGGTATGTGGCTTGGATGTGTCTATCTCATGGTGTCTAGCTAGATCCACTAACATGGGCAATTAGCTGATGGGGACTATATGTTCGCTGACTAGATTTACAACTGTGTGTTCATGTGTTTGTTTTACATGGTGGCCTACTCGAGTGAGTTAAGTATCACCATGTGGCACAAGATCCCTACACTTCACATAGGAAATCAAAATGTGTGGGTAGGAGAGATGAAGCCATGTGTCCTCTGCATGAATGAGCAAAAGGTGGCCAAATTTTCAAAGTGGGCACCGAAGAGATGTTAACAATCATCAGGTTTTACAAAAGCATGGCCAAAGGGATTTAAACTTTGTGGGCACTGGTGAATTTCAATAAGGTGACTATATGAACAGCAGGCCAGAATTCAGATTTTGCATTTTTTGGAGTTTTGTTGTGAGTGACAGGAAACTTTGTGGTGTCGGTTCTTATGTGGTTAATCCCACATGCGTGGGAATAATAGTTATAATGCTTTATAAAACATAATGTGTGTGGATGCTAAAACAAATACCAAGCTTTCCCACCAATGGTATTGATGGCCTTATCAGTATGTTGGGTGCCCAACCGATCAAGGGGAAAATTTATAGGTTTCATAGAGTTGTATGGCCCACTTGATTTGTAGAAGCTATGAAATTAAATACCAAAATTCTAAAATTGCATAGCCAAGATCTAACAACCCAGTTCTACAAAAAAAAAAATTCTCTACAATTAGTCCGACTGGGCAGAATAATTTTCCAAAAAATAAAATCCAAAAATAATAATTGCAAAGATAACTAAAAATGCAGATCTAAAATACAAATAATTAGATCAAATTAAATCATACCTGAACTACAAATCAGGGCCTCTGGGTTCTGATTTGCAAAAAAAAAATTCCTCATGATCAACTTTAGCCTAGCATAGGAAAATTTATTGTCGATCTTCACCAAATTGAATTTTTGAACGCAATGGTAAGGTCAAATCTAGTTATAGACCCTCCCAATTTTTGCAGATACTCTAGATTCGAGTCAATGTGCTGAAGCATGAACAGTCTCAAATGACTTTGTGTATAGAATCTCCCTGAGATTTGATACCATGTAAGAATTTGGCTTAGGCTAGAATTCACCTAAGAACTAAGAACTCAAACACAAGCACAACTATAGACTAGAGAGAGAGAGTATAATCAGAATGATGATATATTTATTCAATATGCCATATGCAAGTACACTCAAAGTGCCTATATATAAAGGCCTCTAGAGAGCTTCTAGAATGCATAGAAATGAGCAACATGATAAGTCATACAACTAGGCACATGTCCAGCAAATATGGGTTATCCTCCATTAAGCATGGAATTAAGTGTGATGATGTGAGGATAAGCCTACAATGGTGTATCACACAAATCAGTGGTGTAGACATGTGCTAAATTAGGAGTGCAAATAACTGTGTTGTCAACATGATAATTAGGAGTGAAAATAACTATGTTGTCAACATGAAAACTCAGTGAATGATGCAAACTCTAGTGTTGTAGACACCATGTGCTAAACTAGAGTTTCGTACTTCTGTGTTGTCAACATGACAACTCAAAAAAGATGCACAAACTTCCAAGTGTCTCACAAAATAAAATAATGCAAAATAATAAAATAATGCATTAACCTAAGTAAACTTAAGTAAGTGTAAACAATAAATACTTATTTAAACCAACAAATATCCTTATTCCAATGGATATAAACCACATTTTGGGTTGTTGGAGGTAGTTTTCAAGTTTTGCAACTTCTTGGCTATAAGTTGCTAATTAAAAAACTTTTACAAAAAGTACAATTTTCCCTTATAAATAGAAATATTGACTCCTACACTTCCTATAAACCTAATATAAGAAGAAAAAATAAATAAACTTAGTTATTAGACCATGGTGGCCTTATTTAGTCTAAAGCTAGTAAACACTCTTAACTAAGGGTCATGTAGGACAAATGCAATTAGGATTTATAAAAAATCCTGAAGCAATGCCCTTTACAAGTGACCAAGACCAATATCTAACATGTCTAAACATGATCAAATTATGGTTCTTATCATCTCAGATGCTTGATGTAGACCCTTACTCCTTGTCCTTGCATGGGTGCCTTGCACCATATGCCTCTGGCCAATTGAACTCAAGTCCTTTGAGTTGGAATGGTGGAAAACTTTGCCCCAGTCTCTTCAATCTAACATTTTGTCAGCCAAGTGGCTTCCTCTAAATCTTTTCCCTACCATTTACCAAGTATTCATAATACTCGTGCCTCCTTGTTTATTTGCTTATCCTTTTATCAACAATGCATTCAATGCTTTGTCGGGTGTGGATTGGTAGATCCTTAAGAGTTTCTTGAGTTTCAATTTCACCTTGTCCTACAACACAATCATCAGTACTAATGGATTTATAAGCATAAATATCATAAACATTAAAATGAGTGAAAGAGCAATATCAAATGAAAGATCTATCTTATATTCAATTGGTCCACATTTTTTCAAAACCTTCAAAGGGCCTATCTTATTCATGTGTAACTTTGTGTATCTAGCCTTCAGAAGTCTTTCCTTCTTCAAATGTATCATTACTAAGTCTCCCACCTTGAACTACATATGTCTCCTTGTTTGTATTTCACAGTGGTCTATTATAGTCTTTCCTTAACTTGTTGATGTATCTCCTTCATGACTTTTGCAAAGTCCTCAATGCACCCTTTTATATGATGTTCTGCACTTCTATAAGTTTAAAGACTCCTCTAGGGTGTGTCCCATAGACAATTTGAAAGGGACTATAGCTAGTACTCTTATTTATTGAATCACTATAAGAGAATTCTTCTTGAGGAAATATAGTATCCCATGATGCTCCATATTCTTTGGTTAGGCATTTGAGCAAGTTGCCAAGTGATTTATTTGTGACTTTTGGGCATTCATTTTGCACGAGGTAGATGACAAGAATCCATTGCATAATTCCTATCTTGAAAAAAAAATCTTTTTAAGGATCCACTCCAAGGTTCAATATTTGTCTTATGATGTACCAAAATCCACTTAGTAGAAGATAAATGTGAGTTTTCATGAGGAGGCCTTTGCTAGTTCCAAAAGACCTTTTATCTCGGAAAAGTAAATATGTTCACTGTTTCAAAATATCACACCAAAAGAACAATATTATTTGTTTTTTTTTTTTTTCAATGAATTCAACTCTAACAATGCAGCTACCATGAGGTCCTATTATAACAAGGGGTTAGTAAAGGAAATAACGAAACTAAAAGCAAATAACATGAAATTGAAATGACTTGAAATTGAAATTCTTAAATAGACATAAGCTATAGAACACAACATGCTATGAGTTGAGCCTTCGAATAAATTAGTAGGAAACCAATGAAAATAGGAGCAACACTTCCTAAAATCCATTGATGTAATTTTCAGTGAAAAACTTTAACAAATCGAATGATGTTTCACTCTTCATCAAATTGCAAGGCCACAAAAAGTGCACTCGTGCGAGATGAAAAGTAATGTAGACACAATTGGGTGATCTCTTCTCAAGCTTATTACATTAGCAGAATTCATATATCTATAGAAAACACCAAAACTAAAAGATTGCACAACTAGAAACAACACAATAAACCTTTGGCTCAATCACAATCTCATGAATAAAATTCAAAAAAATATGACACATTCAAGAAAGAATGACTACACTCCAAATGCAAACACCAAAAGCATAATTTTATTGCATAATAATAGTGGCCCTTGTTACATCTTACAATGGGGTATGTATAAGAAATCATCTCCTTAATTTGTGTTGAGAGTGAGAGATATCTTTCATGCAAAAAAATGCTTTTAACAATAAAAATAAACTAAACATATACACAATAACAAGCTAACCGGTGCTTTAGAGGGACTCCATCCATATTTTATTCATTAATTGGATGCATGAGTCCTTTACATGTAAAAAACAAATAAAGTAGGAGGAAGCCATCAATCGAAGTGGAAGTGCATGGAGGCACCAAAAATAGAAGCTAGCCCTTCACTAGGCATGTGTCAGAGTTAACTTGCCATCAAAATGTGCTCTTGATGCATGGAAAGTGTTATTTTTGGAATTGGCAGTCAATTGTTAGTGCACCTCTGAATTGTGGAGCCACAGAGCTACATGAAAATGTGGACCTGTAGACCTGCAGACCTATGGACCTCAGCTAGGTCAAAACTCAAAATTTTACTAAGTGTCAAATTTGAAATTCTAGCATCCGAGTTTTGTTCTTCTTCATCTGAAAGTTATGCTTGGATGCTTGCCCTTGAATTTCTCTATCATCTTAGTAATTTTGGCCACATCTGGAAGATTTAAAGCCTCATACTTATCCTTGACCTTCTGTCTATAGTTGTTCACCTCAATTTGAGTCTCTAGAAAATCTCTGAGTTTGGTGTCCAACTCTAATAGTGCTTCCTCTATTCTAAAGGTTTGTCTAATGTCTTCGTCACTAGATGCTTCCTCTAAAGTCTTCTTGAAATTATCCACTACTACCTCAACTAGAAACAACTTCTCTCATTCTTCATCTTCAAAAATGTCCAAGCATGCATCACTATACAACTTTTCTGCTTCCAAAATTTGCTCTCAGGCTTGGTCCTTGAGCCTATGTATCTCATCATGCAATGATTCCATCACTTTATTTCTATCTGATATCTTCTCTATCCAATCATCTATCATTTCTAGCTCTTCTCTAGTATATACATCACTTAGAATTCAATACCCTTGCCCTTTTATGGCTTGTAGAGTTTGCAAATCTTTGCTCCATGCCCGTACCTCATCCATGATACTGAAGTCCTACCTCAAAATTACCATGATCTTATCACCATTCTCTTGTGTAGCAAGCAAAAACTTCAAACTTCCTATGATTATAGTGAGACTTTTATCCTCAAGGTTGTCTCACCATTCCTGACAAGCTTTCAAAATTGGATTGAGCCATACACCTTCCCCTTCTCTAAGCATGGTATTCAAAGTCTATTCGGGGCATTCAGGATCAAGAGGACCAACAACTTTGGCTAAATATCCCTTTAGGATCTCAAATTGCCTTTTAAGTGTTTTGATTTCAATCTCATCCTATTCCATATGCCTGAGAACTTATTTGACTCCCATAGTCATCATCTGTCAGGATGTATCATGTGTAGTCTTTCCCAACATAATATATTTCACTTCATAGTCCTGAATACTAATAGCTTATGCATCTATACCATTAGGAGGGTGAGCCACTTGTGCAAATAAGTCTTGGTTCCATATGGTAGTGACAAATGAAAATGGCATTGCATCATGTAATGGAGACTTGGGCTTGTTCAAGATCTTTGTAATATCACAAATGTCATCCTCTGAAGCATGGAACTGATGCTTGGCACTTCTCATTATTTCTTTTCAAAACCATCTTGGGATGTGTTTCTCTACAACTTTGGCTCTAGATGATGAATGGGTGTGTTCAACTACCTCCTTCCCTTTCTCACTCTTGTTCAGAGTCTCCTACTATGAGGACTCTTTTTCTATAGTCTCAATCTTTGTAGATCCTATAGTTTGATTCTCAACATCTTGAGAAGGTTGTTGTGCATATTTTAATATCTATACCTCTTTTGATTCCTCATTTGTAACCCTTGGTTCTAGCTACTCTTGTGATGATGGTTCATTTTGACCATGTTCCTCTTCTGAACTTGGAGGTGGGGGAGTTACTAAACCCTTATCTACCACCATGTCCTGTGGTGGAGATGGAGGAGTGAGATCAAGACTCTATGTCTCTAGTGGCATCTACATCTAGTCTTTCTATTGGAGTTCACCTATAGGGGTGTCCATGATCTTACCTCCAATTAATTATGTACCCATGGGCATAAAATCAAAATCTAGGATGGAGAAAACATCGTCACCTTTCTCCCTTTTCTCATGCACCCACCACTGCACTTCATCTTCTAAAGAAGAGAGCTCTACAGCTTCTACTTGGGTGGGTGGTAGGGTACTCATGGCACTCTTTCTTCTTTCCAACTCTATGGCTTTTTCTAACCAAGTTCTTCTTTGTAAGGGCACTTTTTCTTCCTCCTCATCTGATTCTATTTCTTCCTCATTTGTTTCTTCCTTTGGAATGGTTTTGGGAATTGATGGATTAGGCACTAATCTCTTACTAACTCTTTTCCTCTTGTTCATCCTAACCTTGATCCTCTTTTGTCTCTTCGAAACCATAGGAAAAGTAGACTCTTCTTGCACAGGAGGAATAGAGGTGACTAGAATTTCTCCCTATTCTAGTTGGCTTGGAAAAATAGGAGGCAACTGAAGTTCAACCTAGATTTGGGTAGCTCCACCATCCCGGGGCTCTTGTGGACTTGGCTCGCATTGTTGGGAAGATACATGTTCTACAACATGCTCTTTCTAAATCCTTTGAGGAGAGGCTCTCTTCCTCTTTCCCTTTCTCTTTGAAAGGTGATAATATCCCACTGGGCGATCAAGTTGGTAGACTATTTCAAGCTTGATAGGAAATTGGAGTGCAAAGGTAGGAATAGTGACTTTCCTCCCTTTACCCCTTTCTAGGTAAGCATGTTCGTGGAAGATCACTGCATCTAGAACTGGATTGAGTGGAAAAGGCTTCTTAATCCAACTCTTTGTCATTTGAATGACATGTCTCACTTGATGATTGATATCATCTCCTTCCTCTCTATCAACTTTTTCATTCAAAATGGGTCTTTCACCAACTTTATCTGCATTGAATATGGGATCTAGTAGTTCATTGGAGTCTTGTAGCCTTATCTCATCAGGGATGGTCAAATGGAGAAACTTTTCTGCTAGATACAAAGTCATCCTACAATAGTCTTTGATGCAAACATCATATTCATTTGTGGAATTCATCCAATGATCTTCAATGGCATCCTCATGATAGAAATCCTTCCTTGCTAGTTTTTCCACTTTGCCCACATTGTCAAAATATGGCCGACGAGAGTTGTACTCTTCAAGAGGATAGTTCTCCCATTCCCATTCAAATGTTGAAATATCTTGTTTTCTCTTCACCTAATATGCTCCTATGACAAAAGGACAATCCCAACAAGCTCTTTATTGTATTTTGATCCTCTCATAAGCTGACTCAATCTACTGAGATATTTCCATTAGGACCAACTTGTCACTTGGGTACCTCGGGAGTTTCTTCAGATTGATAGATGCACCACCTACCTAAATATATGTAAATGTCCTAAACTGGATAAAATATGCCCCGAGAGCTATGATCTATGCCTTGGCTTCCTCAAAAAATCTCTTCCCATAGTCCCCTTCAATGAATCAAATGATTGCAAACATGAAAGCATCATTCACAATTATGTACTCCTTGCTCTGTGGTGAGAGCTTCTTCTTCACTAACTAATGATAGACTATGTATGGCCAAGCATTAGGGTCCTACATAATGCCTTTCTTGTATAACTTAGGATAGTTTTTTGCCCTTGCTGTAAGTAGGTACACCACATAAGAAGTCATATAGAACTTCTTCTTGTCCTTTACCATCCTCAGCTACTCACACAAGTTTTCACTAAGTGTGGTGGCCCAATCTAGTGGTATCCCTGCATGCCTAATGGTCTCAATGAAGTTGACCATGAATGGATCAAGATGACCTACTACAAGTAAGCCCATGACTCTACTCAAAAGAATCATAGATTATCTGATGTTATCTTTCATATATACCCAATTCATATCCACTTTGCTAATTGTCTTTCCCCGACGTGGCTTCTCAATGAAGTACAAGGAATGTATAATATCAATGGCCTCTTGGTGATGATCTTTATACCATCTTTCAGCTACTTCATAGGAGAGTCAAATGAACTAATCGGCTCGGGGAAGATGGAAGACCTCTTAACCTCCCTTTCATTAGGAATGAATTGCCGAGACAAGGTCATGATCAATTCGGCTGATTGTACAGCCCCTAGATGTGATGCTACATTCACTAATCTAAAATGGATTAGTGCAGAACTTAGGGTTGACCTTTTTGTCACACTATTGCAAACTCTTAGGAATTCTCGCAACTCTATGTGTCCAAGGTTAGTATCTTTGATCTCAATGTACTCATCATGTAATCTTGACTTTGGGGGTACGCCTTGGAACTTGAAAATTACGGGTTTCACTACTAATCTAGATGTGGACGCCATCTAATCATGTTACCTACACATCATGAGAAAGAAAACATCATCAATCATTAGATAGTGAAAAATAAAGAAAAAAAAATGTAAGAAGGGAAAAAAAATTATGTTTATGTTTTTTTTTTTAAATATTTTTTTGGATTTGTCAAAATTTAAAATAACCATTAAACAAAAACAAAATAACACCCTTAAGGGTGCGCATAGAGGCAGAGGCATGCGATGCCCAGCGTGCACACTAAAGTGCATGGGACTAAATGTGCACGCAAGAGAGCACGACACTAAGGGCTCACTGCCTATTCCAAGGGTGTGCTCACACCAAGGGCAAGCATAGAGCAGTGCCAAGGGAAACACGGCACCTAGCACAACACTGAGGGCACACAGTGCCCGACATAACACTGAGGGCGCGTAGCACCCAACACTTGTGCCAAGGGCCATGGTGGGGGAGGGGTTTGCTCACCTTCTCTGCCAGCTCTCCAAAAAGTGGATGAGGAAAAAATGAAATGAGGGGTGGGGGGTAGGAGTAAGGGGTTTTTATACCCCTCCCCTTGTGTGTATTGAATAATACATGCGTTGTGCCCCGTCACACGTGCACACGGGGTTGATTTTTTTTTTTTAAATGTTTTTCATAGGGGTGAACTTTTTTTTTTTTTTTGTAGAATTTTAGAACTTGCGTCTCCATTTTTTAATGTTTTTTGGTGTTTTTCACTTTTTCTATTTTTTGTGTTTTTTTCAAATTTTTTATTTTTTGGGTTTTTTGATTTTGACTCTACAACGCAAACTCCTAAACAAATTTTCTTCTCCCAACTCTTGAAATGTGAGTCTGGGAGTTGAAAAAAAGTAGGGGGTCCCCATTCCTAGTGAGGAATGGGGTGTGTGTGTTGTGGACACCACAATAGTGACCTTAATCTAACCATCAGATTGTGGATTGTATGCTGAAGACATGGCATGATTGGTTCCCAACCTTTTCCACAAAGTTCTCCAAAAATGTCTAATGAACTTAGAGTCTCTATTTAACACAATGGCTAAAGGTAACTTGTGAAGTCTCACAATATCCTTAAAGAACAACCCTACAATACTAGAGGCATCATTATTTGTTTTACGTGGAAAAAAGTATGTCATTTTAGAAAACCTATCTACAAAAACACAAATGTTGTCAAACCCATTCTTGGTCTTGGGAAAACCTAGGAAAAAATCCATGCTCACAGAGTCCCAAGGTTTAGAGGGTATTGGTAGAGGTGTATACAGTCCCACATTAGAGGCTACTCCTTTATCCCATTGGCATACCATGCAACTTTCCATAAATTTCCTAACACGTGTCTACATTTTAGGCTAGTAAGAAAACCTTCTTACTAGTTCAAAAGTCTTATCTAGGCCAAAATGACCTGATAGGATGCCACGGTATTTTTCCTTTGTTATATTCTCCCTCATGGAGCATTTAGGAATATATAACTAATTTCCTTTTTAAAAAAGACCTTCTTCAATGAGAAAATTAGAATATTCCTTGTGATACATGTCCCCAAGTTCTAAACAAATCTCATATGCATTCTTGAAGTCTTCATCCTCTTGATACATGTTTTAAAGTGCTGAAATGTCCACACTCTCTAATTGGACCTCCTGAGTGGTAAGATTTCTCCTACTCAAGGCATCTACTACTTTGTTATCCACTCCTTTCTTATGCTTGATGGTGAAAGTAAATGCCCGCAAGTACTCCACCCATTTTAGATGCTTGTGATTCAACTTTTCCTACCTATTTAAGAAGCTCAAAGCATGGCTATCATTATAAAAACCAAATTCTTTTAGTAAAAGGTAGTCCCTCCATTGCTTAAGTGATTGGACCATGGCATACATATCTAAGTTATAAATTGAGTATTTTTTCTTACCTTCATTTTATTTTTCACTAAAAAAGGCCATAGGCCTACCATCCTGACTTAAAACACTAGCTATGGCTTTGTTACTTGCATCACACTCAATGGTGAACACTTTGTGAAAATCTGGCAATACTACTATGGGTTTTTGGGCCACCTTTGTTTTAAGGTATTCAAAAGATCTATTTGCTTCATCTATCTATACAAATTGATATTTCCTATCCCCTTTGATAGTATTTATTAGTGGGGCACAAACTCCACTAAAATCCCTTATAAATTTCCTATAAAAGCTTGCTAGCCCATGAAAACTTTTAATCTCACCTACGGCCCTTGAAGTAGGCCAGTTTAGAATAGCCTCCACCTTTGAGGATCCATCTTCAAGTGTCCCTTAGAAATGAAAAAACTAATAAATATTAGTTCCTCCTACAAAAACATGAATTTTTCCAAATTTATCTTCAGATGCTCTTCATGTAATCTCTTCAATACCATGTCTAGGTGGATTAAATGCTTGCTCCTATACCTATTAAAAAGTAGGATATCATCCAAGTAGACTACTATAGAGAGGTTTATAAAGAGTTTGATGATTTCATTCATTAGCCTCATGAAGGTATTAGGCAAATTTGAGAGGCTAAAAGGCATGACTACTCATTCAAACAAGCCCTCATTAGTCTTAAAGGTTTTCTTCCATTCATCCCCTTCCCTTACTCTAATCCAATAGTAACCACTCTTTAAGTCAATCTTAGAGAAGTATCTTGCTCCACCTAGGCAATCCATGAGGTCCTCCATTTTGGGCATAAGGAACGTATATCTTATTGTTATCCTATTAATGGCTCTAGAGTCTATACATAGTCCCCATATACCATCCTTTTTGGGAGCCAACGCTACAGGAACTACACAAGGACTTATGCTCTTTCTAATAAATCCTTTTTCTAGTAATCCCTAAATTTGTTTTGTAATCTCAGTGTTTTTTTCTAGAATTAGTTTATAGGAAGCTTTATTCAATAATGTGGTACCTAGGATTAGGTCTATATAGTGGCTTATGCTCCTCTTGGGTGGTAAGGAATTTAATCTCTCATCTTCTACTATTCCTTGGTACTACTACAACAATTCTTGCACTTCTTTAGGTCCTACTTTCCTCAAAAGTTCTTGGCTCTTAGTCCTCAACTTAGGCTCTATCTTTGGTTTTAGCATAATGGAAAAATAGGGTGTGTCCTCAACTATTTTTAAGAATTCCTTCTCTCCTATCAATAAGACATCACTCTTTAAGACTCTTTCCTTCTCATTATCAAGTAAGGGCTTCATTGTATAATTGACCCCATCTTTGGTTAAAGTGTAGACATTTGTCTTTCCTCCATGTTGGGCATCCACATCAAACTGCCAAGGCCTTCCAAGAAGGAGATGGCATGTACCCATACCTACAACTTCACACAAAATTTTGTCTCTATATTCTTCTATTTGGAACTCAACACAACATTATTCATCTACCACAATCTATTGCTCTTTTTTTAATCATGATACTTTATAGGGTGTGGGGTGAGGAATTTCTTTGAATCCAAGTTTCTTAATTATCTCAGTGGATGCTAGGTTTTTAGTAGACCCATTATCTATAATAACTTTTCATACTTTCTCATTTACCCTATAGTTAGTCCTAAATAAAGACTTCCTTTGGTGAAGTTCCTTAATTGGTTATTTCAACAATGTCCTATTAACTATTATGTACTTGCCTTTTTCTAGATCAATAGAGCTTGATTGTGTGGTGTGGTAGGAGGTTGTACTTTGGAATTCATCTTCTTGTACCTCATGTGTCAATTGGACCCTCCTATCACCCCTCTAATTATTTGCACTAACATTTGCCTTGTTTGGACACCTAAAGGATTGGTGACCAACTTGGTTGTAGGGAAAGCACTTCCCTATGAAGAGACCTTATCCTCTACCTCCAAATTTTCCCCTAATATAACCTCTACCACCTCTAGTGTTTCTCCTTAGTGAATTTTCCCTCTCTTGGCCTAGATTATTTGACTCTCCTTAAGTTTTGTTAAAGCTTCTATTCTGAAACCTATCCCTTCCTTTGAAGTTGCTTCCTCTTCCTCCTCTATTGTTTTGATATTCCTTCCTCTTTTGTTTATCCGCAATTTTCAAATCTAATTGAAAACATTTATGAATAGACTTCACAAATCGTAGAGTGAGTTCATCTTGAAAACTATACTTAAGACCATTTCTGTACCTGGAAAACTTTTGTTTCTCACTCTTATGCATTCTTGCCTTTAAAGATAAAGAATGGAATTCTTGAGTATGGATAATTACATCCAGGTCATGTTGATTTAGGTTTTGTAGCTTCTTATGAACCATGATCTCATACTCCTTTGGGATGAATTGCTTCTTGATCTCCTCCTTCATCCTCTTAGAAGTTGATGTGAGAGCCTTATCTTCTTTTTCCCTCTCATTTTGTAGGAAGTTCCACCAACCAAGGGTTGGCCCCTTCAATTTGGACTTGTGTACATGAAATGTGGGCTTTGGATCTTCACACAAACTTCAACATGTTCATTAGCTATGAAACCATCCTAGAATGAATATTGAATTGTTTATCTGAAATAGTTTGACAAATTGACCTATAGCCTTCTATCTAAAAGGATTATGCCTTTGCTCTCAAAACGAGAAGCAAGAAACCAACCCTCTAGA
Source organism: Cupressus sempervirens (assembly GCA_028749045.1). Lineage (NCBI taxonomy): Eukaryota > Viridiplantae > Streptophyta > Pinopsida > Cupressales > Cupressaceae > Cupressus > Cupressus sempervirens. The sequence goes on from CM053793.1 coordinate 796,411,184, forward strand.
ATGAAGGATTTTAAGCTATATGAGAATGTAAATTATACTAGATGAAATGCAATTAAGCTAAGAAAATAAAAGAGCATACTATGCTAAATGGATGCATTTTTGAAATATAAATGATATTATAATGCAAGAAATAAAGCTATGACAATGTGAACAAGATGAGAGAGAATTCCAGCATAAATTTGACACAATTTCCAAAATTATCCTCCTTCATAGTGAGGAATGCAGAGCTTCTTTTATAGAATCCTAGAGATGATCAACAGTCAAGATTAATCGAAATAGACAATCAACATTGAAGAGGAGAGTCAGTCATAAAGGAAACTTCCTCATGAAAAGGGAGTTAATTGGTTGCCTTTGAGTGATAAAAGGAGTTAACTGGCTGCCTTTTGAGTGATAAAAGGAGTTAATGAGTCCTTTTTGAGTGATAAAAGGAGTTAATTGAGTCCTTTTTGAGTGATAAAAGGAATTAATTGATTCCTTTTTGAGTGATAAAAGGAGTTAATCCCTTTTTGAGAATATTTAATTTAATAAAATAGAATATGACCTCATAACTGAATAACTTTAATTAATTGAATATTTAAATTCAATAATTAAGAAGAGGAGATATCTTATTTAATTAAATATATGTAATTCTTTTGTATATTAGCTAAGGAGGTAATTTTAATTTTAATTTAAGTAGAACACTCATAATTATATTAAATTAAGTCAATATGTTTATATAGATAATTTGAGTTGATACTTTAGGAATTAAATAAATAATGTCACTAATGCAGATTAGGGTTTTCTGCATTTGACACCTAGGTCAAGTAGCGATTATTAGAATTAGAATTGCCTAGTAAAATAGGACTTAAGAATAATTGAATAAACCAAAGTTGGTTGATATGGTAATGTGCCAATTTTGGGGTATTACATTTGCCCCTCTTTGAATGAATGTACGAGCAAGACGTTTGATTGAAAGAAATCAAAAGTATGAAGAATAGATCAAGAAATGAGATTGGTTTAGGTTATCTCTAGAATGAAGCTTAACCTTAGGGAATCCAAATAGAACACCTAGATACCAAAGTTGATAGCATAAAGATTGTCAAAATTCATAGAATTGTTCCTAGAAAAAGACTCAACTCTTAGGAGTCAGGGTTTAGACTATCTTGATACCTATTCATTAGAATATGAAAAGATTAAATATGATTCATAGAATTATCCCTAGAACAAGTCTTAATCCTCAAAAAAAGTTAGGATTATCTTTAAATCAAAGCATAATCCTTAGCAAGAATTTGGAATTATCTCTAGAATGGAGCTTAATACCCCAGAGTCCAGATAGTATACCTGAATACTAGTCCACAAAAAATAGTAAGATCCAATCATGATTTGTAGAATCATCCCAAGAATGAGGCTTGATTTTCAAAATTTGGGGTTTAGACCGTCCCAATACCTGTTCATCAAATTCTGACCAGAAATGTTATAAGATGTGATCAATTGATCAAAAGATGACATAGATGCTAGATAGAAGGGAGCGAGATGCCCTAAGTATCAAGATGCCCAAGTAATTAGGACATAAGATTTAGATTGAATTGAAATTCATATTCAATGATGTAATCATCCTGCCCCCTCAGGAGCAAACTTGAAAGATGACACACCAAAAATATGATGCAGTGTAGTATGTGAAGCGATAGTAAAGAAATCTGAGGTTTGGAAGTATATAGAAAGGATCAAAATGATTGGAAGAAATTTTGAAGTCAATTTGAAGTGATTTTGAGGTCTAAAAGACCAATTTTTGCCAAAGTTTGACCAAAGTTGACTTTTTCTAGAATTTTATTGGAAAATTTGAAGAAAGTGTGATTTGAAAATATTCCAAGATTCACAAAGTATCAAAAAAATGGACTACACAAGCATTCAATTACATTGGTCCCAAAATTTTAAAATGCAATTTTGAACTATTTAAGTATGTCAAATTTCGAATTCAAACCTGAAAATGAATTCAAAGAAATCAAATTAACCAAGAGGGTTATTAATCAATCATTTGTGTAGTCATGAAAAAAATATGATACTTTGAAGAAGTCAAGAATTCCTCATCATGAAGGAAGTAAGTAAATATGCAATCCAACCATGTGTCTACGCAATGAAATCTTATGCTAGATGCAATCTTAAACTAGATGCAACTCTAGGTCTAGTTACCAAGCTTTGAAAAATATCATCATTGAGCATAGAGTGAAATTACATATGTCAAACAATTCCCACTGACATTGCAATCATGGAAATATGAATAGGACATATGTTCTAGTTTTGTAGGGATTAAATGTAAGCATTTGAGGCACAAGAAGCCAAAATGACCAAAAAATTTGTCCCTTTTAATGTATCAAGTTAACGTAAGAATCAGAGCATAAATGCTAGGATGACTAGAATGTTTCTTGCATGTAGACACACTAGACACACAATATATCCCTCTTATGCTAAGTAATCAATAAGTCTTCTAGCCGCAACAGCCCTTGCATCCATAACCTGAGACAAAAAAATTCCATATATACTTGTAGTGACCCTTATGTTCACTTAGTAGGACAAGTAACAATATTTATTGTAGCATAAAGAGTTCACTCCAACAAGTAAGTAGAAGGACCAACCTCACTAATTTATCCATATAAAAGGAGTCGAGGTACACACGGCCATCCAATATGAGATGGAGGCTCTTATAGTGGACACCCCATTTATATGTATGCTTTAGATCACTGGAACTAAACTGCAGACAGAAAGAAAAGAAAAGATCATGCCCCCAATCCTTGCTTCTCTAGTCAAAAATGACATCATCAAGTTGCTCGAGGAAACATGATTAAAATAAAAGTAAAAAAAATAAAGAAAATCTCAATACATCCAAAAAAATCATCATTTTGAGTTTGAGCTTCTATGTTATAGGATTGATGTCAAGTGTCAATGTTTAGAACATGTTTGAAAGAAATCTCTTCAGTAGGTTGACAATAGTAGACAGACATCGTTAGAAAAAATGGTGATTGAAGTCAAAGAGGAATCTTTAGTAAGAAGAACCTTGGTAGGAAACTGAGTGACATCAAATAGACACAGTTAGAACAAGTGGTAACTGATGCAAGAGAGATCTTCCATGAAAGGAATCTCAAAAAGTGACAATAGTGATAGTAGGTAGATGTAGTTAGGACAACTAGTGACTAACATGAGAGATAATCTATAAAAAAAATCTCTAAGTGACAATAGCGATAGTAGATAGACATAGTTAGAACAACTAGTGATTGACACGAGAGACATTTCATAAGAGGAATCTCTAAGTGACACTAGAGATAGTAGACAGACACAGTTAGAAGAACTAGTAACTAACACAAGAGACATTCCATAAGAGGAATTTCTAAGTGACACTATCGATAGTAGATAGACATAGTTAGAACAATTAGTGACTGACATGAGAGACATTCCATAAGAGGAATTTCTAAGTGACACTAGTGACAATAGACAAACACAGTTAGAACAACTGTTGACTATCACAAGAGATTTCTATGACACTATAGGGTGTTACCCTCAAGTTATGACAAGATTCAATCCATGGATACATGAACAAAAGTAGCAAACTAAAGTAGGAAAGAAATTGTACATGAGCTTGAAGATGCGTTGTAAGATATAGCATTGGGAACAAGAGGGGTTGTTTACTAGGTTTTCACCTTCTTGGAAAAAAAATTATTTTTGCTACCATGATGTCTATTTCCAAGTTTCCATCAATGGCACTTTTTTTGTTTTTCAATTTTTTTTTTTTTGAATTTTTCTTTTTTATATTTTTATTTTTTCAATTTTTCAAAGGTTTTTTGTATTACCAAGGTGCCTATTGCTAGGTTTTCACCAACATAATGATTTTTTTAGGACTTTTTGCAATTTTTAGAATTTTTTTAGGACCTTTAAGTATATACAAAGAGCTTTTGAGATCAAACCAACTGTAGAACTGCTTTAGGTGGAGAGTGTTGATGGGCTCCTTCAGTGCTTCTCCCTTGGCTATAGAAAGTTGGTAAGTGTATGCCTAAAATGTGGGCACACTTCTATGAGTCATTATATTCAAGATTTCTCAAAAATGAGGTCTTGAATGGTGACTCATTGCTCCCTATTCATGGAGTGCAGGGGTTTGTAATAGAGGCCCTCAGTCTGACCTAGTTTGTGCCCATGTAAGTACACCATGAAACAAGAGATTCATTGATCTAATATGCATGCAAATGGAAATGAAAAACTAATCTAAATGATAACAATGTAGATGTAATCTATGAAAGCAAGATCTAATCTATCAATGCAAGATCTAAGCTAACATGAAAATCAAAGTATGGATCATGATGATGGAAGCCATGCATGCAAGAGAGAATGAGACAAGAAGATAGAAGTTCTCCACAAAAGCTTTAATATTCAAAACTCCTTCTTCAAAAATCACTCTCCAAACCTACAACATAACGATAGCATAATAATGGGTGTCTCAAAAATAAGGAGAGGGCTCTCTTTTATAAAGAAAATTGGATGATCTAGATTGAGAGGAAAAAGATTTAATCAAGGGTGGAGAAATAATGATCCATGTGAAATAAAGATCCACCAATGAGAAAAGTGGAGTGGTTGAGAAGAAAGTGGAGAGAGGATGAAGATAAGTCCCATATTAAGTGTAGATAAAACATTTATTTAATTTTTTATTTGTTTTAACTCCTTTTCATCAAAAAGAGATTTAAGTGGGATATTTTATTTAATTAAAAGGGAGCAAGTTATTTTAATTAAATAGGAAATATTTAATTAAATTAAATAAGGGGTCTTTCTCTTAATTAATTAAATATAGATGAATTATTTAATTAAAAAAGAGGTTTTCTTTTAATTAAATGGAGACTTATTTTATTTAATTAAAAGAGATCAAGTTCTTTTAATTAAATAGGAAATATTTAATTAAATTAAAAGAGAGGTTTTTCTCTTAATTAATTAAATGTGGATGAACTATTTAATTAAAAGAGAGGTTTTCTTTTAATTAAATGGGGACTTATTTTATTTAAGTAAAAGAGAGCAAGTTCTTTTAATTCAATAAGACTTAGGATAAAATGATCAACTTTAGAAATAAAATAAATTGAATTTGATCAAGGAAATTGATTTGAATTGATTTAATAAAATATTGCAAACAATTGATTCAATAAATTTGATAATTGATAAATTAAATAATGGGGCCCATAGTCTAGGTGACCATTTTATGGTGCATACAGTAAGCACTAGATCCAAACACTACAGTGACTATGTATGGTCCAAGCTAGTTAGGTTTGAACTTCCCCTTTTGTACTCATTTTTTTTAATTCTTGGGGTTTTCTCTTGGAACAAGATCACCCAGTTGGAAATCATGTGGCTTAACTATCTTATTGTAACTTCTAGACACACATTGTGATAAGCTCAAAGATTATCACATGCCACTTGCCAACATTCATCTAACAATTCTAGCTCTTGAAGCCAAGATATTCTATACTCTTCATCAATGATAAGGCCCTTCATGGAGATTCTCAAAGTAGGAATCCCAACCTCAATGGGAAGCATAGCATCTACTCCATATACTAAAGCAAGTGGTGTTGTACCTATTGGAGTTTTGATACTTGTTCTGTAAGCCCATAAAGCTAGAAGGTGTCAGTCCCTTCCAGATTTACTAATTGTAAGATGCAAAATCTTAAGGATCACCTTGTTGGATGCTTCCACTTGACCATTACCCTGGGGGTAATAAATAGAAGACCAATGTGTGTGATTCTGAACTTTTTACATAATTCCTTAAGATCCTTGTTTTTAAATTGACCTCCATTATCAATAATAATGGAGGAAGGTACACCATAGCTGTATATGATGTAATTCATAATGAAAAAAGTTACACTTTTTCTATTTTCTATGGAAAGAGGAACTGCCTCTACCCCCTTAGTGAAGTAGTCTATAGTGGTAATGATAAACTTATGTCCATTTGAAGAGGATGGGTGAATCTAACCCGTGAGATCGAAGGCCCATTGTTGAAATGGCCATAGTGTAACAGATGGAATTAGATCTCTAGCTAGAGTATGAATCAAGTTCCCCATGGAGCTGACATTGTTTGTAGAACCTTGCTCCATATTTGGCCAATAGTAACTAGCTCTAATAATTTTATGAGCTACTATCAAGCCATTTGAGTGTGATCCAAAAATACCCTCATGTACATCTATTAATGTGCATTTAGACTCATTGGATTCTAGAAACCTAAGGAATGTTCCATCGAGACCTCTCCTAAACAAGTCATCAACAATAATAACATTTTGTGAAGCATTATGGATAAGGTGACATCTTTTATTCTAGGTTAGATTGTCTAGAATAGAAGTAAGAGTATATGTGGTGGTAGCAAGATTAGACATGTCCTACAATAGAATAGATCATCCTAGATTTGGGAGATTCATAAGCAAGGTAGAGAAATGTTTCCACGAGGAACTCATGTCAGAGATCATTTTTTGGCATCTGTAATAAGGAAGCAAGAGCAGCCATGGCATTAGCTACTTTTTTGTCTGTCCAAGGAATCTTTTGAAAAGTGATATGAGCAAAGTATTTCTTCAAGTCATCCACCATGCATTTATAAGGAATCAATTTCTCATCCTTTGTCTGATACATTGTTGACCTAGTTTATTATAAGTTGTGTATCACCAAAGATGTTTAATTGATCCACTTTCCATTCAACTGTAATCTTCATGCCATTAATAAGAGCTTCATACTCTTCAATATTATTTGTGCAAGGAAATAGAATCTTGTATGCCTTAGGTAGTGAGTACCTCTATGGTGTGATGAACAAGAGTCTAATACCTAATCCCTATTGTGTGAAACCATCAAAGAACACCATCCAAGTTTGATGTGTAATCATTATAATTGATTCATTAGTAAATTCAATGTTGAGTGGAAGAAGACCCTCCATTGGTATTTCTACTAACTGATCAATAATTGCCTGTCCTTTGATAGCCTTTTGTTCAACATACTAAATGTCAAACTCACTTAGTATCATGACCCACTTAGCCAATCTTCCCATTAGAGATGCCTTGTTGAGTAAGTACTTTAGTGGATCAATCTTTGCAACAAGTCAAGTAGTATGAGCAAGCATGTAGTGTCTCAACTTTTGAGAAGTGAAGAAAAATGCCAAGCAAGCTTTCTCAATGATACTATAATTAATTTCATAATAAATTAGTGTGCAACTTAAATAGTGGATAGCTCTTTCCTTGTTATCATTGTCTTCTTGTGCTAGCAAGATACACATAGATGATTTTGTTGCTGAAATATACAAGATAAGAGGCTTCACATGAATAGGAGGCATCAAGATCGGTGGATTAGCAAGGTATTGTTTTATCTATGTTAAGCTCTACTCTCAATCTTGACTCTAGTTGTATTCCACACCTTTATGCATCATCTTTGTAAAAGGTTGTGGCCTATTTTCTAGCTATGAGATGAATCTATGAAAGGATTGAAGTCTTCCTTGTAGACCTCTCATCTGACTTATATTGTGAGGTGGAGGCATTTCCATGATTTCTTGAACTTTCTTTGGATCAACCTCAATTCCTTTTGCAAAAAAAATGTAGCCAAGTAATTTCCCAGACATCACACCAAATGCACATTTCTTGGGATTAAGTCTCACACTAATTTTCTCCATGCAGTCTAGGATAGGTCCTAAATCTTGAAGGTGAGTATTGCATTTTGCACTCTTAACCAGTGTATCATCCACATAGTCCTCCATTTTCTTATGCATCATGTCATGAAAAATCATAGTAACTACCCTTTGATATGTAGCACCAGCATTTTTCAAGCCAATTGGAATCACATTCCAATAGAAAGTTCCCCATGCACAAATGAAAAAAGCCTTTTCCTGATCTTCTAGTGTAATTTTGATCTAATTATAACAAAAAAATCCATCCATGAGTGAGTGTTTCATATCCTCCAATCATATCCACTATCATATCAATGTTGGGGAGTGGAAAATCATCCTTTGGACATGCTAAGTTTAGATCTCAAAAGTTTGTATAGAACCTGTTAGATTTTTCATGCTTAAAGACCAGAATGATGTTTGATATCCATTTAGCATAATCAATAGCTTAGATGAAACCAACTTTCAAAAGCTTTTCTAGTTCAACTTTGACAAGCAATGCAACATGAAGAAGCATTTTTCTAAGTTTTTGTTTGACTAGTTTAGTGCCTAGTGCAATGGACAAGTGATGCATAATGAGATCATGATCTAATCCTGGCATGTCTGAGTAGGTCCACACAAATTTTATCTTTTTCTCTTGGAAGAAGGTGATAAATTCCTCTTTCTCTTATGGAGACAATGACTGTGCAAGATGTATCATGTGAGGATATTCCTCTATTCCCAAGTTGATTAGTTGTGTTGGCTCTATCAACATTGATGATCATTCTTGAAAATGACTAGGAAGTGAATCAAATATCTCATCCATGAGTGCCTCAAAGAGGTTTTCACCCTTGGATACATCATTTATTTTTATTTTTTTTAGGTTCCAACACTGCCACAATGTGGTTTTCACCATTAGACCTTCTATTTTTTTCTTTTTGATTATATGACTGAGATATTTGATGACAACATCAGTCATGTTGACACTTTGTTTTCTGGTGGAAGGAGTTATAGGTTCGATGACGTTTAAGTAACAGACAAGAGTATAGTCATTTTGGAATGTAGAGACTTTGCTAGATGCATTAGAATTCTAGCCTATGAGCTTAGGATAGGTGAGTGAAAGATATGTGGTGGGTTCAAGTGCATTCACAGTATAACTATTAAATGCCTAGAGTGGCTTCATCCATAAGTGTGGTGGAATTCCTTTGAGCATTAATGTCATTAATCAAAGACTCCAGGACACTAGTTGGATAGTACTCATCTAACTTACCCCTAGATGATTTGCCTACTTCAAGAAGGTTTTCATAGACATAAACTTGATCTATGTCTTTACCTATAGTTGCCTCTAAGAGAGGGTTGAATTCATATTTCTTAGAATCTATGCTACATGGTGACAGACTGTAAAATTCTCCAACAGTGATAGGGAAAAACTCTCCTTCATCATTTGGATTTTTTTAGAGATACTCAATGTATAAAGCATCATTAGATTCTTCCTGTTCTTGTTATGTATGATGTGAATTAGTATCATCATCAAATGAAACACTATCACCATCCATGGTGCTGACATGTGGTACAAAATCATTAGGTTCAACAAAGAATTTAGCAAGGTCATTAGGAATGGGATAAGGATAAGTATCCTCATCATCAACATTGTCTTCATGGTCATTAGACTCGGCTTGTGAGTCATTTTCTAATGAATTTTTAGGTTTTGGTACAAATTTGTTGATCCCTAGATGGAAAGGGATCTTCTTGAAGCCTAGACCAAATATATCTCAGTTCCTCCTAACTATCACTTCGACCAGATCAATTAGACCATTTTTATTTCATCCAATAGGACTAGTTCCCTTATAGCCAAAGTGTTTCATGAGTTTAAGACCTGGACCATACTTCTTAAGAGTAATTTCATGAGACTGTTTGGTGAGATCAACTAGAGTTTCCTCTTTGTAGATCCATGCAGTGATAGCTCTATTTTTATCTTCCTCCTCAAGAGGAATAGTAGCTTTGAAAAAAGTACCATTAAACTTAGTTTGAGGTGTCAACACAAAAGGTTTATTTGTTTTAGATGGCCTCCCATAATGACAAGGAGACTCTGGAATAGATGTTAGAGATAGAACTAGTTCTATGTTATATTCACCCATTCCAGTTTCTTTCAACATTAATGACTACTCAATTTTCTTTAGCTTATTATCTTGATTATGTATAAAGTCTCTATTAGTAGGCACAAAGTTTTTAGCAAATTTCAGAATGTTACAAGTATAGCTAGTGCTTGCAGGTATGGTGACTTCAAAGCTGTGAAATGGGAATTTTATGCATTGATGATAAGTGGAAGGCACAGCTTGCATCTCTTGTATCCATGGTCTTCCTAGCAGAATATTGTAAGCTAAGGTAATGTCTAGCACTTGACAAGTGATATCCATTTCAACAGGACCAACCTAGAGAGGTAACACAATAAGACCCAAAGACTTGTTCTCGACTTCATTATATGCTTTATTTTTTATCTTAAGAGGAGGGTCAATAGACTCTTTAGAATATTCTAATTGTCTAAGCATAGCAATAGAGACAATATTTAAACTAGCTCCTTTATTGATAAGCACATGTCAGACATGTTTTTGGTGTATCATAACCTCAATGTGTAGAGGTTGATTATGTGGGTGATTCAGTGAATTGTCATCCTCCTCAGAGAAGGTCATATAGTAAGGTGAAGTCAGATAAGCTACCATAGATTGGAACTTTTCAAGATTAAGATCTTATGGAACATTTGCCTCAATGAGGGCTTTTTCAAGAATTTACCTATGAGCAAGTGAGATTTTGAGTAGTCCAAAGATCATGATTTGAGCATTTTTTTTTGTAACCGATTGAGTATATTGTGACTAGCAAGTTTTATTCCTTTTCCAGATGGACCAGCAAGAGGTTTGTCTTTGTGTTGTTCTAGCTCAAGAGTAGAAGGTCTAGGGCTTTTGAGTTCTAAATTGGCATTAGAATGCATAACAACGTTGGCACAAGTTTGTGATGACTCCCTATCTAATGTCTTGGTAGTAGGACCCCTTAAGACAAATGGTGTCTTAGGCTTGGTTTTGTCATGTTTACCCTTGATGGTGATAACATCACAATACTCAACACCTATTGGTCCAACCATATGGACTATCTCATCATCATTTTTAGAGTATGTATAGTTGACCCTACTGTTAGGTTTTGGTTTCAAGTTTTTTGCTTTTTTGTAGTGAGGGAATGGCTCCTTGAAAGCCTTGTGATCTAAGTTCTTGTTGTGTTCATCCACCACAATGTCACCATCATCGATTTGGTCTTCAATTTTGTGATGCAAGTTGATAAATTTGTTGGTTTTATGACCTTTTTTTGTGTGGTATTTGCAAAATGAAGTTGTATTCCACCATGGTGGTCATCATTGTGGATCATAAGGACAAGAATTGTCCAATGGAGAAATGAGTTTGTTTTGTAACAAGGTCTTTTAAACCATGTCCAAAGGTTCATTAAGAGGTGTAAAATCCTATTAGGGAGTGTAGCTCATGAGTTCCTTGGTTTTTTCTCAGATCTCTTATTATTAGGAGGAGGTTTCTCAACATTCTTGAAACACAGCCTTAGCAGGTTTAGGAGTAATGTTGTCAACAACTCCGTCATGTACAACCTTTCAATTTTTGTTCACATATTTGGACTTGTCTTTATTAGAGGTTGATCCTTGTTTAGTGTCCTTTTGAAGGGTTATTTCACCATTTTTTATCAAGAATTCCTCTATCCGAATAGATTTTGTGACCATGTCTTCAAAGGTACGTGGACCTTGAAGTTGAACTATATACTCAAAATCAGGTAGGAGGTTATCCATAAAGATGTCAAGTTTCTCTGTTTCAAGAATCTTGCATGAATATTTAGCATAAAGTTGTCTCCATCTCTAAAGAAATGTGAGGAAAGGTTCCCCAACTCTCTATTTAAGATTACACAAGTCTCGAATGTTAACTAGATGTTGTATATTGTGAGAGTACTATTGGACAAATAGGTTAGCAATCTCATCAAACATTTTGATACCAGGAGGAAAGTGTGAAAACCACTCCATAACCTGACAACCTGGACTTCTTGGGAATAGATGCATGAGATATGTTTGATTATGCATAAATTCCATAGACAAAACCCAAAATTCTGACAAATGATCTTGGGGATTGGTAGTTCCAAAGTATTTATCATACTTAGGTAACTCAACTCCTCTCGAAAAAGGAGGCATGTCTACACTCTTATCAAAAGGAAATGGACAAAAAGCATGTAGGGTGTATGTCTTTGTAGGTTTATCTTTTTCACACATCATTAGGGCTAACTATTCTTGCATGATTTTGAGTCACTTTTCCAATTTGGAATTCTCAATTTCCTCTTCAAGTGTAATGATCATTTCAACCTCAAAATGATGAGGTAGCTTGGCTCCCTCTTAAGCAAGTTTGAAAAAGTATTTCTCTTTCTCTTCATTAAGCAAGATTTCCATGACCTTTTGGAATTTTTTTTCCTTATAAAACTTTTCAAGGTGTTCAAGGAGTATTTCTACCTCTTCTTCATTCTCATAACTAAAGAGAGGTTCCTTGTGTCATTCATTCCTATGTTGATCCTAGTCTCTACTTTGTTCTCCATGTTCAAGTTCTTTATCAACCATTGTAGGAATGTGATGTGTTTCAATGTATTTTGGTTGAAAAGGTTGTCTAAATAAGACTTTAGTTTTATTGTTTGAAGACATATGACCTTTTCTAGTTTTAGGATCATCTTGATACAAGGGGTTCCTAGTTTGTTGTAAGTTTATGGAGAATGTTCTCTGAACACAAGATAATCTAACAAGTGAGGGGGATTATGAAGATTCCTCACTAGATGAACTAGAGATAGACTATGTATGAAGTGAAGAAAAACCTCTACCATGATTAGTACCCATAGCTCTACCTTTTCTAGGTATTTGGGGATAAAACATGTTTCCAATTCTTGTTGCCACAGTCATAGACAAGGATAAAAAGTGAAAGCTTAAACAGGGACCACATTAGAATGTAATCTCAAAAAGAAAGATAAGTGTATTGTATACTAAGGTATGAATTGTTTGAGTAATGGCTAGAATAACCAAAGATTATGACTATTGTAACATGAAGCATAACTAGCACAAAAGCCCAAGGATAAAGTAAACAAGAGACAAGACTAGTTTGTGTGTAAGTCACAAGCCATTAGCTAAGCAAGAAGCCATTGTTTGGAACTATGTGTAGATAGAGAAGAGGTACAATGTTGTAGCTAATAGACCAAATTTAGAGCATAGGTAGCCCTGAAAGAAAAATTTGATAGTTTATAGGAAAGATTTTGTGTGAGGATTCCAAAGGAACCATGTGAAAAGGAAAAAAAATACAGGCGAAGATTCAGAATAGCAGATTTTGCAATGTTTTCTTGCATGAGGACTTGTACAAAGCAACATGAGGATGTGCTAACTAAAAATAGTAGAGGGTTTTGACAATAGGATTGATCTACAAAATCTCACGCAAAAATTCTCATAGGGATGCACAAAAACCTTTACAGGCCATGTGAAGAAATGCAAAGAAAAAGGTTCTTATGCAAAACTATTGAAAATCGGGTGCGGAAATAGAAACCAAAATGACAAGATACTGAATTTCAAAGAGATTTTTGCAAGTTTTAGATAGTTTTGGATAGATTTTTTGGATTTTTTGACAAATTTCAAACAAGTAGTAAGATCATTTTCAAGTTTGGATAGCATTTTGGTTGTTTTGAACAAAGTAGTTGGTTTTCAGATAAACATAGGAAGCAAGCATTAGTTTCAAACAACACAACCAAGGACAAAGCAACTCAAAGGGGTGGGGGAGTCTTGACCTTTAGTTTGTTTGACAGGTTTAGACAATGTTGAAAGACTCGATAACAAACAAACTTTTATCCCTAAAACAAAAATTGGTAGAGAAGGCAAAACCTTTGTCCCACAACTTATGTACATGTGCGCACCTCACATAGCCATCTCACCCCCTAGATGGTGCCTATTTTTTTGTTGTATTCAAAGGGCTCAATAATATATATGTGAAATGAACACCCTTGTGGCAGGGATCAAGCGCATATACCACCTTCCAATGCCTAGTTGCATGTGTATGGTGAGTTATACAAGAGACATTCTTCCCCCTCCTTGCACAAAGATTATACCTCCTTTTGGAGGTGAACCAAGTAGCAATTAACTAAGAGGTTTTTACTTGTCTTCTATCCATATTAATCCCTGGTGGCTTTGCAAGAAAAGTTAAGGCCAGCAGCCCACACCAGCATCTGTAAGTGAACACACTTAACTAGAAAGACTGGGGCTGACATCGACCAATGTAGTTTACAGAGCCGCTTCTTGATATACGATATCATAATGAAGAAGAGGAAATTAATATGGCTTTGGAGTCTTTCACTCAACAAAGCTTATTTATTAGAGTGAGGTGGAATCTCTTGTGAAAGGAGTGTGCTCACTTGGGTCATTCCTAGAGGTTGGATCACTACAAAGGGCCCTCTAAAGGTTGACTCAAACTGGTGGTTTGGATCTAAGGGTCCAAGTTTTTGATTTCCCTCAAGCAGAAAGAGCATACTCCTTTACCTCATTTCCTTTCCCAAACATGCAATACATGTTAATCATAGAGTTAGTTTAATTGATCCCACCTTGGCCTATTCCAAGACTTTGATCCCCTAAAAGGAAATCATTATCTCTTCATTAAAAGCTTCATTTGGGAGAACCACTAACTTGCTTGCCTCCATGTCATCTTTTAGATGCTTCTAGGTTTTCTGATTTACCCTTGGTCATGACCTCCAATTAGTAAAGAGCATACTCCCTTATTCCCCTATCTTGCACCCTATGAATTTCACAAGCCCTACTTATACTATTTGTGAAAAGCAACAAAATAAGATGCAACATTTAAGTGGGTTTGAAATAAGTCTTCATCATGTGTATCTTTGACAAGTTTCCTGCATTCACACGGTCAGTATAAGTTTTAAATGTTTGGATAAAAGGTGTCTTTGTCAAGCATCCTGCAAACCACTATAAAGCTATTTGAAAACTAGAAATTAGAAATAAAAATGCTTTAGAAAACACCATTAGTCAAATGGAAGCTTAACTATTAGAAAATAAAATTTAATAGAAGCTTAACTATTATGCTGCAGAAAAATAGAAATCCAAAAGATATGCTTTAGAGGAAAACTGTTAGTCCAACATCATTAAAAAATATAATCTAAAAAATTGTGTTGTTGCAGAATTTTGTGTGAAATCTTACATAGACCCACGTGAGGAAATGGAGTGCACCGTGTGAGAAAAAATGTGTTTATGCACTTCTTCAACCGAAAAAGTGTAGAGGAAGATGCGAAATCTTTAGGTCTTCATGTGAAAATAAGATTTCTTGTGCAAAAATTTGGAAACCTGTATGGACAAATGTGATAGAACAATAAAAAAATACAAAAAATAATAGAATGAGGCTAGAAAATTTATTTTTCGAGCCCCACAATTGGTGCCAAAAATGTGTATGTGAAATGTAGGCCTTAGATCCTCACACACACTTCAACAGGATCATTTCTTGCATAACCATCCCAAAATGAACATTGAATTTCTTATCTAAAATAGTTTGACAAATTGACCTATAGCCTTCTAACTAGAAGGATTATGCCTTTGCTCTCAAAATGAGAAGCAGGCAACTAGACCTCTAGAATGAAGGATTTTAAGCTAGATAAGAATGTAAATTATACTAGATGAAATGCAATTAAGCTAAGAAAATAAAAGAGAATACTATGCTAAATGGATGCATATCTAAAATTTAAATGATATTAAAATGCAAGAAATAAAGCTATGACAATGTAAACAAGATGAGTGACAATTCCAGCATAAGTTTGATGTAAATTCCAAAGTTCCTCTCCTTCATAATGAGGAATGGAGAGCTTCTTTTATAGAATCCAAGAGATGATCAATGATCAAAATTAACCAAAATGGATGATCAAGATTAAAGAGAAGAGTCAATCATAAAGAAAACTTCCTCATGAAAAGGGAGTTAATTGGTTGCCTTTGAGTGATAAAAGGAGTCAATTGACTGCCTTTTGAGTGATAAAAGGAGTTAACTGAGTCCTTTTTGAATGATTAAAAGAGTTAACTGGGTCCTTTTTTAGTGATAAAAGGAGTTAACTGATTCCTTTTTGAGTGATAAAAGGAGTTAATCCCTTTTTGAGAATATTTAATTTAATAAAATAGAATATGACCTCATAATTGAATAACTTTAATTAATTGAATAATTAAATTCAATAATTAAGAAGAGGAGATATCTTATTAAATTAAATGTATTTAATTCCTTTGTATATTAACTAAAGAAGTAATTTTAATTTTAATTGAAGTAGAACACTTATAATTAAATTAAATTAAGTCAATAGGTTTATATAGCTAATTTGAGTCGATACTTTAGGAATTAAATAAATAATGTGATTAATGCAGATTAGGGTTTTCTACATTTGACGCCTATGTCAAGTAGCGATTATTAGAATTAGAATTACCTAGTAAAATAAGACTTAAGAATAATTGAATAAACCAAAGTTGGTTAATATTGCAATGTGCCAATTTTGGGGTTTTACATGACTTAGCAATATTAACCTTTTGTTTTTAGGTATGTCATCACATTCAAAGTGATTTTCGAGGGCCTCTAGCTAGTCCATGCACTCCTCTAGTTCCAACTTACCATGGAACATAGATAGGTCTCCATTTTTCTTCTTCCCTACCCTCTCTAGGGCTGCAAGCATAGCCCTTTGATCTTCTGGCATGTGTTTTGGTCTAGGTGGATATTCTTCCTCCACCTCTTCTACCTCTGACTCTCCATTATCTCCTCTCCTTACCTGACCTTTCAACTTGTCCAATTCTCTTCTCATGGCTCTATTCTTATCCCCAACTACTCTACTTTCCACCATTTGCTCCTTTACTATCTTGGCCAACTCCATGTTGGTCACCGTAAAAGGGATCTCCATATACCCTTCTGCACATTTAGACATCTTGTCTTGTATAGACTACTAACTCAAAACCAAAGTGGCTCTAATACCACTTGATGTAGAGTATTAGCAGCAAAAGATGGTTTTACCCAAAGCTAGGATGTTGCACAAATGTTTGAGGAAATTACTTGATATACCAAAAGGTGTAAATGTAAAGAATAGACGTTCCAAATCCTTGTCTACACTGATAATGGATCACCCTTGACAAGATCTACAATTGCTTTCCTCCACTAATCTTCCAACTGTAAACTTCAAAAAATTGCTCTTTAAGCCTAAAGCCCAATCAACCCTCCAAACTTGATCTTTCACAAATAACTTGATATTTCTCCAAAAGACTTGGAAAAAAAATAGGGATTTTATTACCCTTTTGGAAGTTCTTAAGGAATACAAAGTTACAGGCTCCAATCCTACTCCAGCATTCCAAAATGGTCTCAAGACTCACAAACCCAACAAGCCTAATTGGATGTAGTTTCTTAAGGAACAACTCTAGAATGGGTACATAGGATTGAATCACTAATACTAATGGATTCTCTAAACCCAAACTAGACTAGTTTCATCCTTGTTTTGCCAAATCAATACTTCTTATTCATCTAAACCTTCAAATTCAATTCCTAGTTGCTAAATATGTAGGGATATTTATCCAAGGGCAAGGAAGGAAAAATAGAAACCATCACTCTAGTAGTTTTTAATTTTAGAATTTTTTTGGAAATCATCCTAACTTGATCACCTCAAGTGGTCATACAAATCCACTAGTGGGAAATCAAGTTAGGGCTCTATCTCTGATGGATGCCCTAGATTTAAGGGTTTAATAGACCAATCTTACAAAAATGAATGTAACTTTTTCTCTACTTAATGGAATTACTTCAAATAAACTTCTACAGCATGTTAACTCCTTCCCCTATCCAGCCATATCATTTGTAGACTCCAAAAAATTTCATATAGAATCATACCAATAGAAAATACGATGGATTTTTTGGACAAAATAGAGTTTATTTTATTGATATCTATAAATCCTTTCATATAATGGTGCTCTCTTTACTACAAAGAGATAAAATAACCTTAAATGTCCTTCCTCCAATATATATGACCATATTTTGTGCTATTCGAGGTAGCTTCAATTTTGCAACTTCTTGGCTAAAAGTTGCAAATTAACAACTTTTGTAAAAAGTACAATTTTGCCTTATAAATAGAAAAAGTGACTCCTACACTTCCTATAAGCCTAATATAACAAGAAAGCATAAATTAACTTAGTTATTATACCATGGTGGCCTTATTTAATGCAAAACTAGCAAAGACTCCTAAATAAGGGGCATGTAGGACAAATACAATTAGGAATTATAGAACATCCTAAAGAAATGCTCGTTACAAGTGACCAAGTCCAATATCTAACATGTCTAAACATGATCAAATTATGGTTCTTATCATCTTGGATGGTTGATGTAGACCCTTTCTCCTTTTCCTTACATTGGTTCCCTACACCATTGAGTCTGAGACAATCAAAATCACAAAGAAGATCACAAAGCTTGTCCCTACAACATGAAGAGTGATAAGACAAAGGACTAGGGAATCTATTGTAGCAATGACCAAGCCTAATAAATTATTAGTTAAAGTTACCAAGACTTCTCAATGAAACAGATTAAATAAGAGGAAGAATACCACTTAGGAGGTTGAGACGAGAATACCTGCAAAGAAATAGAGGAGAAAGGTTATAATTCCTAAAGATGATGATGAAGATGATGAAAAAAAGAATAATTCAGATGATACAAGTCAATTTATAATTATAGTGCATAAGTCACCCAAGACAATTGATGAATTTTGGGAAATATCAAGGGGAGTACAGGTATGGTAGGATTCAAGTTTATTAAATAGGATAAATTGGATACATCATATAAGGCTAAGATTAAAGAAGCAATAATGGATATTATGGAAAATTTCAAATATATGCCATTGGAATTAGGTTGCCTCATACCTATGAATTGTATTATAATATTGATGAAAGATGGCATTATGCATTATATACTAAGACACAAATCAGAGAAGGCACACTTGCTCATGTTATGCTTGAACTAAGTAGAAAACACATTTCTAAAGGTATGGGTTAGTATAACAACACATTTATTCCAAAGAGAAGAGAATTTTTTATTCTAAATAGAAAAGTGGAAAATGTAGTACAAGAAAGTAAAATCATATGGAAGAAATTCTATGAACTGATGGTTGATGATGAGAATAAGGATGAGGATGAGAAAGTTGAGCCTAAACATGTTGAGTTGGATAATATAGAGGGCATAAATGATGATGTTCAATTCAAAAAAGTGAATGGAAAATTGACACAACTCTAATTGAACATGACTCAGAGGTCAGTGCAGTAAGGGATATGACACAAGGAGAAAATGTAATGGCTAAACTTGAAAGTAAGAGTGAAGGTCATGTGTTGACTAAGCCAGAGAAGGAGGAAGCTTCAACATCCAAATTATTTCATAAAAAAATTTCAAATCCTAATTTTGTGTTAGAATAAGTAAAAGAGTGTCCTAAGATTAATGCACAAGTGAGTGCACAATAGGTAGATTTAGCACCCATTATTTCTACCATTCCTATTGTTTTGATGCAAGAACATTCTACATTTTCTACAAATCTTGCATGTTGGAGGGATTTTGGTTTGAATATGTGGACTCAGTCACCAAAGGAGTGGTGCTTAGTCATTATT
Source organism: Cupressus sempervirens (assembly GCA_028749045.1). NCBI lineage: Eukaryota > Viridiplantae > Streptophyta > Pinopsida > Cupressales > Cupressaceae > Cupressus > Cupressus sempervirens. Next base: position 796,430,515 of record CM053793.1, read on the forward strand.
AGGTATAGTTTATGCATGGGAGTTCGGCATACTCTAGGTACTTGGCATACACTATGGAGCTTGACATGGTCTTGGAGCTTGGTATGGTCTATGGAGCTTGGCATGGTCTGTGGAACTTGGCAATGTCTGTGGTGCTTGTCATGCACTAGGAGCTTAGAAGTGCTTGTGAATTTACTGGTGTTCAGGTTAGTTTTGTTCACACTCATCTTGGTCTTAGTTTATGTTGGTGCCAATTTTCCTATGAGAATATTTTTGGCATCTAATTTATGTATGGCTATTTAATTTTTGTTATAGCTGACTTGACGCTTAGCATGCATTAAATATAAGGGATTTAATTTAGTTTGTAATGAACTAGGCTGACTTATGTCTTAGCTAGGTATAAGTAAGGGGTTTTGTGGAGTCTTTAGGCAGATGAGAAGGGTATATGTGAACTTTGAAGAGCTAGCAGCTACAACTTGAGAACTAGAGGATTGCGTGGTGGACCTAAGCATACAAGTGTGGACTCTTCTTGGTATTCTTATCCAATTGTGGATTTGGACTAGCTAGGATTGTGTCTATAAGTTAGATCTTATGGGATCTTGCAGAACTAATATTTTAGTTTTTGTTTGTATTTGGCCCTAACTTGAAAGGCCTTATAGTTGGGCATATTTCATGTAATTAGTTATTTTTATGAATAAGGAGTTGTGATTTGGTATCATATATTGCATTATTTTTTCTTGTTATTGTGTTTCCATTGAGTGGTTATTTTGTTGGGGGTTTGGACATATCCTTTTGGGATTCTCCTACCTTGCATTATGTCAGGTGGTATCAGAGTGAAGGTTTTCCTGAGTATGTAGATAGATCACCAAAGATAAGGCAATTTGCACCAAGATCTTGGATTGGACAAGGTTAATCTTGTGAAGTTTGTTGATCTTTTGGATTGTTGGATCTATCACTTTCAGTTTATGAAAATTTTTGAAGACTCCTCCAAGAAGATTGGACCCTAGGGAAATTGATGATCTCAGTAATGTTGTGGAAGAAAGGATCTCAGAAAATATTAGAGTAAAATTAAAATATAAGATTGCATTGATGAAGAGTGACATGATTGCTAAATTTGTGAGTGCTTTAGGTGGTGTACCTAAGCATGTGGGTATTGAAGGTAGTTATGAGGAAGTTGTTGAAGACTTTGAAGTTATTAGATCTAGTGGTTAAGATAGAACTGGTCATGTGGAGAGACCTATTTGAACTAGGGTTGGTTAGCTTGCTAGACCAAGATCTCAATTGAAGCTAAAGCATACGATGGAAGTTTTTAATTTCTCAAGTACTTTTACTCTTGAAGACCTAATTGATTTGATTAGTGAATTCAAATACCACTTTGAGCTTGAGGATATTGATAATTCACTTAGAGTGAGGTTGGAAAAAACTAAGTTGAAAGGACATATTGCTCTTTGGTAGAAATAACTACAAAGAGATAGAGAAGAAGAAGGTGAAATGAAGATCACTAGATGGAGGTTAATGGTGACTAAGTTGAAAGCTAAGCTCATTCCTGCTGATTATTAACTTGACTTTTTGAAGAGATTATAGAATCTAAACTAGAAAGATATGACTATGAAGTATTATACTAAGGAATTCTACAAGTTGACTATTATTTCTAGTCATAGAGAATTGTCAAAGGAAAAGGTAGTTTAGTATATTAATGGTTTGAGATTCAATATTTCGGATGAGGTTGGTATGCTAAATATTTCTTCAGTTGAGGATGCTTATCAGTATGCTCTGAAGGAAGAAGATAAGTTGAAGATGAAAAGCCAAGGTAATGCTAGAGGGAAGGAGAAGCAAGATACCTTAGCATAGGCTAGACTGTGTGCAAAAGGTGAACCAAAACATGTCGATCAGAAAAAGAGGATAGGTGGAGGTGGGTTTGGTGGTAATTGTTTCAAATGTGGTCAAGAAGGGCATAGATCTTTTGAATATCCACATGGTAGGACAATTATTGTTGTGAATGAGGTTGCAGTCCAGGACAGTCAGCCTAAGAAAGAAGAGATTTTTTTATCTAGACAAGTACTAGTTAATTAGAAGACATTAGATTCTAGTCAGAGGACTAGTTTTTCCAGGACTTTTTGTAAGTTTGGTGGTAAATTCTCCAAGGTGATTATAGATGTGGTAGTATTAATAACCTTGTTGTTGAGGAAATGGTTTAGAAACTTGGTTTGAAGAGAGTGAGACATGCTTATCCTTATAAGATTGGTTGGTTGCAAGGTGCACATGTTTTGGATGTGAGGAACAAATGTCTTGTTGATTTCTAGATTAGGCAGTATAAGGATCAAGTGTTGTGTGATATTGTGGACATGAATAGTTGTCATGTGTTGCTTGGTAGACCTTGGCAGTATGATTGCAGAGTTGTGCATGATTGTTTAAGGAATGTTTTTACTATTGAGAAAGGTGGCAAGAATTTTTCCTTGATTTTTTAAAAAAATGAAGAGTTTGGTGGGAGGAACCTGAGTATTGGCAGCCAAGTTGAGTTGGCATGTTTTGAGAAGTTTGGAGATCAGCATGGAATTAGACCTATAGCACAATGAGGATGGATGTGAAGAAGTAGAAGAAGAACAAGGGAAAGAGTTTACAAGTTGAAGACCTAGAGGATATGTATGTGAATAACTAGTTCTATATTTATGTGTTGAATCCCAAAAGTTTTTCTTCCAAGTACTAGAACATCTTTTCAAACTTGGGATGTCTGATGCAAGAACATCCTAGGAATTCTAGAATTCATACATGTTGGAGGGATTATGGTTTGTAGATGTGGACTTGGTCATCAAAGGAGTGGTGCTTGGTTACTATTGGGCATAGTTTATGCCTAGGAGCTCAGCATACTCTGGGACCTTGGCATACACTATGGAGTTCAGCATGGTCTTGGAGTTTGGTATGGTCTATGGAGCTTGGCATGGTCTGTGGAACTTGGAAAGGTTTAGGAGCTTGGCAATGTCTATGGTGCTCAACATGCACTAGAGCTTGATAGTTCTTGTGAATTTACTAGTACTCAACTTGGTTTTTCTGATGCTTGTCTTGGTCTTGGTTTCTTTTGGTATCGAGTTGTCTATGCGCCAGCTCTTGGCATTTAACTTCTATATTTAATGTGTGTTGTAGCTGACTTGTGGCTCAATGTAAATTTAACATAAGGGTTTTACTTTAGTTAATAATGAACTAGGCCAACTTATGGCTTGCTTGGGGATAAGTAAGGAATTTTGTGGAGTCTTTAGGTAGATGAGAAGGTTGGCCATCCATCTTGGAGAAGAGAATGAAGGGTAGATGCTAACTTTGAAGAGCTAGTAGTTATGGCTTGAGAACTAGAGGATTACTTGGTGGACCTAAGGGTAAAATTTTAGATTCTTCTTGGTATTCTTATCCTATTATGGATCTAGACTAGCTGGGATTGGGATTGTAAGTTAGATCTTGTAGGATCTTGCAGAATTGATATTGTAATTGTTGTTTGTATTTGGCCCTAACTCAAAAGGCCTTATAGTCAAGGATATTGCATATAATCAATTATTTTTATGAATAAAGAGTTGTGATTTGGAAAAAAAGCTTGCATTAGTGTTGTTTGTTGTTATGTTTCATCTATGTGGTTATTTTGTTGGGGGTTTGGACACCTCCTTTAAGGATTCTCCTACCTTGCACTGTGTCATGTTTCTTGATCAAAATTTTATTCAAGGTGATGTTAATGAGAGTCAAGACGAGTAATAGAGTCATCCGACTAATGAAGGTGTAAACACCCAAATGTAAGAATAGAAGGATGATGCCAAAGAGGAAAATGATAATGTAAATACAAAGGGTGAGAAAAATGAAAAGAGTAAAGATGATACAATAGATCAATCTCCTAACAGTGAAAGACCAAGTGCCTTAGGATTGTTGTAAGAAGGAAATAAAGAGAGATTTTGAGCCTCAAAAGGCCAAGGAGACATGAGAGGAGACAAAAGGCCAAATTTGAAGTTCTTATACAAGGACAACAATAATCAGTGTTGAGTTCCAATACTCCAGATTCTAAAGGAAAGAGATTGAAGACGAAGATGAAGTAGACCTCACAAACTATGAAGAGCAAGCCTATTACTCTTGATAAAGAGACTTTGATTCCTAATTAGGACACATCTAAATTAAGTGTTGAAAAAATGAGAGCACTTGGTGACTTTCTAGACATGAAGGCAAAGAAAGAAGAGATGAGAAAAGAGCATCAAAAAAGACATGTATTATATGATATTAAAGATACATTTCTTGAGATTTTTAATGTTGAAAACTTAGATATAAAGTCCCTCATCATTGAAAAATTGATCAAGATTGTTGAGAAGCTTAATGACCTTGACATAGATACAAAATTAAAATTCATGTAGTGGACAGAAAGAAAGCATGAGAACATAGTATTGGAGAAAGTGGCAACTGACATTGTCATTAACAAGGTTGAACCCTCCACTCTCATGATGCAGGAACATCTTGGGTTTCCTTGTAATTATGCACTTTTGGTCTTTTTGCTAGTAGCTACCGATTTCTTAATGGATGCCAAGTCATTCTTAGTTTTTGTTGAGTTCCTTTAGTTGTTAAGTGAATTCCTTTGGATGTCGAGCTCATGTGGGTGTTGAGTGCCAATATTTTAGGAGTCTTTGTTTGTTGAGTTGTCCATGTCTAGTTCTAGTTTGGGCTAACTTTATTAGGTAATTAATATTTGCAAAGAGCCAATTTTTGGCCTTTCTATGTTCTAGAATCTTCTATAAGCCATTTTGACAAGTATTTAAGAAAGTCCAAGGTTAAGTTTTAGATGTAGTTAGAGATAGGAAATAGAAGTTGGAGATAAAATTGCAAAAAGAAGATATGTGTCTGGAAGTGCAAATTTGAAAATTGTCATTTGTATTGGCTACAACATAGAAGGCTTTACAGCTGGGCATGTATGCTGAATATTTGATGAAATAATAAAGATATCGTGTTCTCTCTCCTCGGTACTTTATTTTGTTGTGTTTCCCATTGTGTTGACTCTTGTAGGTTGATCTAGACAGCTGGGAGTGCCCTAGGCCCTAGTTGTTCACATCCTTACCTATGTTAGGTGGTATTAGAGCTTGAGTTTCATCCTTCCTTGATTGGATTGTGTAGAACCCTAAGTGAATTTGGGTTGTAGGGTGATAGATCTACATATTTGACCTATAACTTGGAGAGGGTTAAAATCTTGTAGGAACTAGATTTGTGAAGATGGTTCATGGTAGAGGGAATAATGTTGATAATGCCATATTGGATCAATTGAGACAAATTATAGCCAGATTAGATGTTGTGGAGATAGCCCAGAGGAAAGGAGCACATCTTGATGATGTAAGTGATGATGAAGTAGTAGCCGCAAACCCTAATCCAAAACATGAAGAAGATCAAGATGAAGAAAGATTGTTGAGAGTATTGTCTAGAGCTAATGCAAAGCCTATTGTGGAAGTTGTTCCTTATGATGTGAAATTGGACACCAATGTTGTATTGGATTGGATCTCTAATATGGAGAAGTTTTTTGAGTATGAAAACACTCTTGATAATAGAAAGGTGAAGATTGCAGTTACAAGATTGAAAGGTCATGCCTCGCATTTGTAAATTGATAGACAAAGCATACGAAAGGAAAAGATTAGAACTTGGATGAAGATGGTGAACAAGATAAAGAAAAAATTCCTTCCTAATGATTACAAAGTTAGCTTATTGAGAAAGATGCAAAATATGAGACAAAGAGACATGAGTGTGAAGGAGTATACTAAGGAATTTTATAGATTAGACATCAAATTTGGACTATGGATGATGATGTTGAGAAAATTGTAAGATACATAAATGGATTGAGATCTACAATTCAAGATGAAATAAGTTTTGTGAAGTTGGAAAGTGTGGAAGAAGCATATCAATATGCCTTGAAATCTAAGGAGATCTTGACAAAGAAACATGAACAAAGAAAAAGAGGTAGAGGTGGTAGATTTTGTCAAAGTAAATAATTAATTATATATTCTATTACTTAAGCTTACTTAGGTAAATGCATGTAGTTAAAAGTGTAGACACCTAAAAAAAAATTAGAAAATAAAGTATTTTTATTTTCTGAAAAAGTCCCTGATGACATCATCATTTATTAATTATTTATTTATTTATTTTATTTATTTATTTTTATGCCATTAAATCCCTTTATCTTAATTAAAAATATTTAATTAAGGAATCCCTCCCAAAAATGTTTAAATCTTATTTTAACATTATTTCCTTATTTATTAATTATTTAATTAACAAATTGACCAAAAATCCTAAAATAAATTATTTATTTATTTTTTGTCCAAAACTTGGCCAATTTCCTTAAGACCACTAACCTCTTCTAAAATCTTCTAATCCTTCTTTAATTTTGATTAAAGGCTAATCCCATCATTTCCTACCCTAATCCCAACTCAAAATATTTAATTAAGATTAAATATTAATCCTCATGTTTATTAAAAAAGTTTTAATAAATATCTCCTCAACCCAAACCCTTGAAATAAATAAAACTTTATTTATTTCATAAAAATCTAATTTATCCTCATCCTAAGAAGTTCTAGACTCTTCTAGAAAGTCTTCATCCTCATCCTAGGAAGTTCTAGACTATTCTAGAAAGTCTTTATCCTCATCCAAAGTCTAGACTCTTCTAGAAGATGTCTTCCCTAAACATGGGTTAAGACTTACTAACTCAAGCCAAAGTTAACAAATATCTCCTCCTTCACCCACCCTCATTAAATGCCATCCACTTGCCTATCCCTAAGCTAATCCTAAACCATTCTAATCCATCCTCTAATCATTTGCACACTCCTAAGCAAGCTTAAAACCTTCCTAATCAAGCCCAAGTTGAAATTCCTCTCATCTCCCTCAAAATATCCCAACCATAAAACTTTATGAAGCCCACTAGGCCATAAATGACTCTTCCAAGCCCTTTCATTGCTCTTACAAGCCATTATGAGGGTCTTTATGAAGATTTTATCCCTTTAGCCTCCTTTGTTGACTCATCCTTCCACTTTCCTCCATCCTCTCACCTTGTGACATGTGTCACTCCCTGATTGGCTGTAAGGAAGTACAATCCGTGTGCTCTCCTCTCATGCAATTTGATCCCTCCATGAGCTTTTCCCCATCCTTGCATCTTAGCCCTCAATCCCTCAAGCCTCTTGCTTATAAATTGGATCCTTCCCCTTTGCAAAAGAACACAATCCATAAAGTAAAGTCATAATTTCATTTTAAGAAGCCATTTTACATCAAAACCATACACTCACACCCAAATTCCAACTCCATTTGAAGCCCTTTTCAAAGCATAAGCTTGAGCATACATCCTATCTATTTAGACAAAGCCACTCAACAAGAGAGCTTCTCATTGAGAGAGCCCATTAATGGCTCATATTCTCAATTGAGAGCTCATCTTAGTCTATCTTGAAGTTTATGAATTTTTTTTAGTTTGTAGAAGCTTTATTCAAATTTGGTTTCTATTAGCATACTAACATTGCTCATATACAAAAAGTTGTAGTGATGAGTTGTTGACAAATTGAGATTTTGTTCCCTTTTAGCATGTTCCACCTTTTTGTGAAAATGTGATTGGTTGTCAACCTTATCTTCTACCACCTTCTAGCTTGTTCTACAAACTTCCTTGAGGCTTTTATAAGCGGTCTCTCTCTCATTGTAAATTCATTCATTCACATAGCAATTTTAATTTTTCTATTGTGAAATATTTTCTCTTGCATTGTTTGCTTCAAGCTCTTGCTCCTTCAATTTCTCTTCAACAAGCTATTTGCATGCAGGTGATCTTGGCACACTCTGGAGTTAGATTTCATCAACTCCTACATGGTATCAAAGCCTCCTTGCTACTTCTTATATGAAGGATTTTTAAAGCCGCGATTCAGAGACACAAACTCGAGTTTGTTTGTGATTTTTTCATCAATCGGGAGGAAGAACATTTTTTAGTATTTGGAGAAAAAGGAGAAAGAGGGTTTGACATAACAAATCTAACATTTTTTTGGCTTTTTTCTTTGTTTTTTGGAGGTGTGATGGTGGCAATTCAGAAAAAAATAACTATAGAGGTGATTTTTAAACAATGATATCTCCCTCATACAAACTCGTTTTTCAGAGCAATTTTTTTTGTTTTGGGGTAAAATTTCATGATCTACACATTGGTGTAGGAAGTTTGACATCTCTATTTCTAAAAAAAAATTGCAACTAGAAAATCTCATTTTTTTGCACATTTAAAGGCTTCATTCGGGCGCATATAGACACATATTTCAATGTTTTTTTTTTTTTTAAAGTGCATGATTTATTGTCTACTTTCTAGATCTAGAATTAGTTTGGAGTAATATTGAGCTCCTATTTTTGGTGTTGAAGTAGATGCTTCTGTTTCCTCCTTCTCTGCATCTAGAATCCAGGTTCTTTTTCAATTTTTTTTGCTTTCCATAGTTATTTTTTTGTGGTATTTGAGGGATATCATTATCAGTTGTGGGGGGGGAATTTTTTTTCTAGAATTTAATTTAGAATAAGACCCTTCTACTTCCATCTTCTTCTCTCTCAATGGCGGATCCATCTGTGACTCATCTCACGCCACACAACTATCACACCTAGAAGGCACAAATGACTAGGCTTCTCATGTCAAGGGGCTTATGGTCATGTCTAGATGAGAATCAACTTGTTCTTACATGCAAATTTGAAGATTGTCATTTGTATTGGTTGTAACCTAGAAAGACTTATAGCTGGGCATGTATATTGAATATTTGATGAAATAATAAAGATATCTTGTTCTCTCTCCTTGGTGTTGTATTTTGTTGTGTTTCACACTGTGTTGACTCTTGCAAGTTGATCTAGATAGATAGGTGTGCCCTAGGCCCTAGTTTTTCACATCCTTACCTGCATTAGATGGTATTAGAGCTTGAGTTTCATCCTTCCTAGATTGGATTGCGTAGAACCCTAAGTGAATTTGGGTTGTAGGGTGATAGATCTACATATTTGACCTATAACTTGCAAAGGGTTACAATCTTGTAGAAACTAGATTTGTGAAGATGGTCCATGGTAGAGGGAATAATGTTGATAATGCCATATTGGATCAATTGAGACAAATTGCAGCCAAATTAGATGTTGTGGAGATAGCCCACAGGAGATGAGCACATCTTGATGATGTAAGTGATGATGAAGTAGTAGCAACAAACCCTAATCCAAAACATGAAGAAGATCAAGATGAAGAAAGATTGTTGAGAGTATTGTCTAGAGCTAATGCAAATCCTATTGTGGAAGTTGTTCCTTATGATGTGAAATTGGACACCAATGTTGTATTGGATTGGACCTCTAATATGGAGAATTTTTTTGAGTATGAAAACACTCTTGATAACAGAAAGGTGAAGATTGTAGTTACAAGATTGAAAGGTCATCCCTCACTGTGGTGGGAGCATTTGTAAATTGATAGAAAAAGGATAGGAAAGGAAAAGATCATAACTTGGGTGAAGATGGTGAACAAGATAAAGAACAAATTCCTTCCTACTAATTACCAAGTTAGCTTGTTGAGAAATATGCAAAATATGAGACAAAGAGACATGAGTGTGAAGGAGTATACTAAGGAATCTTATAGATTAGACATCAGATTTGGACTATGGATGATGATTTTGAGAAAATTGCAAGATACATAAATGGATTGAGATATACAATTCAAGATGAAATAAGTTTTGTGAAGTTGGAAAGTGTGGAAGAAGCATATCAATATGCCTTGAAAGCTAAGGAGATCTTGACAAAGAAACATGAACAAAGACAAAGAGGTAGAGGTGGTAGATTCTATTAGAGTAAATAACTAATTATCTATTCTATTACTTAAGCTTACTTAGGTAAATGCATGTAGTTAATAGTTGTAGTGATGAGTTGTTAACAAATTGGGAGTCTGTTCCCTTCTAGCATGTTTCACCTTCTTGTGGAAGTGTGATTAGTTGTCAACCTTATCTTCTACCACCTTCCAGCTTGTTCTACAAGCTTCCTTGAGGCCTTTATAAACGGTGTCTCTCTCATTGTAAATTCATTCATTCACACAGCAATTTCAATTTTCCTATTGTGAAATATTTTCTCTTGCATTGTTTGCTTCAAGCTCTTGCTCCATCAATTTCACTTCAACAAGCTATTTGCATGCAAGTGATCTTAGCACACTATGGAGTTGGATTTCATCAACTCCTACATGGTATTAGAGCCTCCCTATTACTTCTTGTCTGAAGGATTTTTGAAGCTGGGATTCGGAGACACAAACTCGAGTTTGTTTGCGATTTTTTCATCAATCAGGAGGAAGAATATTTTTTAGTATTTGGTGAAAAAAGAGAAAGAGGGTTTGACATAACAAATCTAACATTTTTTGGGCTTTTTTCTTTATTTTTTGGAGGTGTGATGGTGGCAATTCAGAAAAAATAACTATAGAGGTGATTTTCAAACAATGATATCTCCCTCATACAGACTCGTTTTTCCAAGCAATTTTTTTTGTTTTGGGGTAGAATTTCATGATCTACACATTGGTGTAGGAAGTTTGACATCTCTATTTCTAAAAAAAATTGCAACTAGAAAATCTCATTTTTTTGCACATTTAAAGGCTTCATTCGGGCTCATATAGACACATATTTCAATGTTTTTTTTTTTTAAGTGCATGATTTATTGTCTACTTTCTAGATCTAGAATTAGTTTGGAGTAATATTGAGCTCCTATTTTTTGTGTTGAAGTAGATGCTTCTGTTTCCTCCTTCTCTGCATCCAGAATCTAGGTTCTTTTTCATTTTTTCTTGCTTTCCATAGTTGTTTTTTTGTGGTGTCTGAGGGATATCTTTATCAGTTGTGGGGGGACATTTTCTTCTCTATAATTTAATTTAGAATAAGACCCTTCTACTTCCATCTTCTTCTCTCTCAATGGCATATCCATTTGTGACCCATCTCACGCCACACAACTATCACACCTGGAAGGCACAAATGACTAGGCTTCTCATGTCAAGGGGCTTATGGTCATGTCTGGATGAGAATCAACTTGTTCTTACATGCAAATTTGAAGATTGTCATTTGTATTGGTTGTAACCTAGAAAGACTTATAGCTGGGCATGTATATTGAATATTTGATGAAATAATAAAGATATCTTGTTCTCTCTCCTTGGTGTTGTATTTTGTTGTGTTTCACACTGTGTTGACTCTTGCAAGTTGATCTAGATAGATAGGTGTGCCCTAGGCCCTAGTTTTTCACATCCTTACCTGCATTAGATGGTATTAGAGCTTGAGTTTCATCCTTCCTAGATTGGATTGCGTAGAACCCTAAGTGAATTTGGGTTGTAGGGTGATAGATCTACATATTTGACCTATAACTTGCAAAGGGTTACAATCTTGTAGAAACTAGATTTGTGAAGATGGTCCATGGTAGAGGGAATAATGTTGATAATGCCATATTGGATCAATTGAGACAAATTGCAGCCAAATTAGATGTTGTGGAGATAGCCCACAGGAGATGAGCACATCTTGATGATGTAAGTGATGATGAAGTAGTAGCAACAAACCCTAATCCAAAACATGAAGAAGATCAAGATGAAGAAAGATTGTTGAGAGTATTTTCTAGAGCTAATGCAAAGCCTATTGTGGAAGTTGTTCCTTATGATGTGAAATTGGACACCAATGTTGTATTGGATTGGACCTCTAATATGGAGAATTTTTTTGAGTATGAAAACACTCTTGATAACAGAAAGGTGAAGATTGTAGTTACAAGATTGAAAGGTCATCCCTCACTGTGGTGGGAGCATTTGTAAATTGATAGAAAAAGGATAGGAAAGGAAAAGATCATAACTTGGGTGAAGATGGTGAACAAGATAAAGAACAAATTCCTTCCTACTAATTACCAAGTTAGCTTGTTGAGAAATATGCAAAATATGAGACAAAGAGACATGAGTGTGAAGGAGTATACTAAGGAATCTTATAGATTAGACATCAAATTTGGACTATGGATGATGATTTTGAGAAAATTGCAAGATACATAAATGGATTGAGATATACAATTCAAGATGAAATAAGTTTTGTGAAGTTGGAAAGTGTGGAAGAAGCATATCAATATGCCTTGAAAGCTAAGGAGATCTTGACAAAGAAACATGAACAAAGACAAAGAGGTAGAGGTGGTAGATTCTATTAGAGTAAATAACTAATTATCTATTCTATTACTTAAGCTTACTTAGGTAAATGCATGTAGTTAATAGTTGTAGTGATGAGTTGTTAACAAATTGGGAGTCTGTTCCCTTCTAGCATGTTTCACCTTCTTGTGGAAGTGTGATTAGTTGTCAACCTTATCTTCTACCACCTTCCAGCTTGTTCTACAAGCTTCCTTGAGGCCTTTATAAACGGTGTCTCTCTCATTGTAAATTCATTCATTCACACAGCAATTTCAATTTTCCTATTGTGAAATATTTTCTCTTGCATTGTTTGCTTCAAGCTCTTGCTCCATCAATTTCACTTCAACAAGCTATTTGCATGCAAGTGATCTTAGCACACTATGGAGTTGGATTTCATCAACTCCTACATGGTATTAGAGCCTCCCTATTACTTCTTGTCTGAAGGATTTTTGAAGCTGGGATTCGGAGACACAAACTCGAGTTTGTTTGTGATTTTTTCATCAATCAGGAGGAAGAATATTTTTTAGTATTTGGTGAAAAAAGAGAAAGAGGGTTTGACATAACAAATCTAACATTTTTTGGGCTTTTTTCTTTATTTTTTGGAGGTGTGATGGTGGCAATTCAGAAAAAATAACTATAGAGGTGATTTTCAAACAATGATATCTCCCTCATACAGACTCGTTTTTCCAAGCAATTTTTTTTGTTTTGGGGTAGAATTTCATGATCTACACATTGGTGTAGGAAGTTTGACATCTCTATTTCTAAAAAAAATTGCAACTAGAAAATCTCATTTTTTTGCACATTTAAAGGCTTCATTCGGGCTCATATAGACACATATTTCAATGTTTTTTTTTTTTAAGTGCATGATTTATTGTCTACTTTCTAGATCTAGAATTAGTTTGGAGTAATATTGAGCTCCTATTTTTTGTGTTGAAGTAGATGCTTCTGTTTCCTCCTTCTCTGCATCCAGAATCTAGGTTCTTTTTCATTTTTTCTTGCTTTCCATAGTTGTTTTTTTGTGGTGTCTGAGGGATATCTTTATCAGTTGTGGGGGGACATTTTCTTCTCTATAATTTAATTTAGAATAAGACCCTTCTACTTCCATCTTCTTCTCTCTCAATGGCATATCCATTTGTGACCCATCTCACGCCACACAACTATCACACCTGGAAGGCACAAATGACTAGGCTTCTCATGTCAAGGGGCTTATGGTCATGTCTGGATGAGAATCAACTTGTTCTTACATGCAAATTTGAAGATTGTCATTTGTATTGGTTGTAACCTAGAAAGACTTATAGCTGGGCATGTATATTGAATATTTGATGAAATAATAAAGATATCTTGTTCTCTCTCCTTGGTGTTGTATTTTGTTGTGTTTCACACTGTGTTGACTCTTGCAAGTTGATCTAGATAGATAGGTGTGCCCTAGGCCCTAGTTTTTCACATCCTTACCTGCGTTAGATGGTATTAGAGCTTGAGTTTCATCCTTCCTAGATTGGATTGCGTAGAACCCTACTTGAGTTTCATCCTTCCTAGATTGGATTGCGTAGAACCCTAAGTGAATTTGGGTTGTAGGGTGATAGATCTACATATTTGACCTATAACTTGCAAAGGGTTACAATCTTGTAGAAACTAGATTTGTGAAGATGGTCCATGGTAGAGGGAATAATGTTGATAATGCCATATTGGATCAATTGACACAAATTGCAGCCAAATTAGATGTTGTGGAAAAAGCCCAAAGGAGAGGAGCACATCTTGATGATGTAAGTGATGATGAAGCAGTAGCAGCAAACCCTAATCCAAAACATGAAGAAGATCAAGATGATTTTTGAGAGTATTGTCTTGAGCTAATGCAAAGCCTATTGTGGAAGTTGTTCCTTATGATGGGAAATTGGACACCAATGTTGTATTGGATTGGACCTCTAATATGGAGAAGTTTTTTGAGTATGAAAACACTCTTGATAATAGAAAGGTGAAGATTGCAGTTACAAGATTGAAAGGTCATGCCTTACTATGGTGGGAGCATTTGTAAATTGATAGAAAAAGATCAGAACTTGGGTGAATATGGTGAACAAGATAAAGAAAAAATTCCTTCCTACTGATTACCAAGTTAGCTTGTTGAGAAATATGCAAAATATGAGACAAAGAGACATGAGTGTGAAGGAGTATACTAAGAAATTTTATAGATTAGACATCAGATCTGGACTATGGATGATGATTTTGAAAAAATTGCAAGATACATAAATGGATTGAGATCTACAATTCAAGATGAAATAAGTTTTGTGAAGTTGGAAAGTGTGGAAGAAGCATATCAATATGCTTTGAAAGGTAAGGAGATCTTGACAAAGAAACATGAAAAAAGACAAAGAGGTAGAGGTGGTAGATTCTGTTAGAGTAAATAATTAATTATTTATTCTATTACTTAAGCTTACTTAGGTAAATGCATGTAGTTAATAGTTGTAGTGATGAGTTGTTGACAAATTGGGAGTTTGCTCCCTTATAGCATGTTCCACCTTTTTGTGGAAGTGTGATTAGTTGTCAACCTTATCTTCTACCACCTTCCAGCTTGTTCTACAAGCTTCCTTGAGGCCTTTATAAGTGGTCTCTCTCTCATTGTAAATTCATTCATTCACATAGCAATTTCAATTTTCCTATTGTGAAATATTTTCTCTTGCATTGTTTGCTTCCAGCTCTTGCTCCTTCAATTTCACTTCAACAAGCTATTTGCATGCAGGTGATCTTGGCACGCTATGGAGTTGGATTTCATCAACTCCTACATGGTATCAAAGCCTCCCTACTACTTCTTGTATGAAGGATTTTTGAAGCCGCGATTCGGAGACACAAACTCGAGTTTGTTTGTGATTTTTTCATCAATCAGGAGGAAGAACATTTTTTAGTATTTGGAGAAAAAGGAGAAAGAGGGTTTGACATAAAAAATCTAACATTTTTTGGGCTTTTTTCTTTATTTTTTGGAGGTGCAATGGTGGCAATTCAGAAAAAATAACTATAGAGGTGATTTTCAAACAATGATATCTCCCTCATATAGACTCGTTTTTCCAAGCAATTTTTTTTGTTTTGGGCTAGAATTTCATGATCTACACATTGGTGTAGGATGTTTGACATTTCTATTTCTAAAAAAAAAATGCAACTAGAAAATCTCATTTTTTGCACCTTTAAAGGCTTTATTCAAGCTCATATAGACACATATTTCAATGTTTTTTTTTTTTTAAGTGCATGATTTATCATCTACTTTCTAGATCTACGATTAGTTTGGAGAAGTATTGAGCTCCTATTTTTGGTGTTGAAGTAGAGGCTTCTATTTCCTCCTTCTCTACATCCAGGAATCTAGGTTCTTTTTTAGTTTTTCTTGCTTTCTATAGTTGTTTTTTTGTGGTATTTGAGGGATATCATTATTAGTTGTGAGTGGACTTTTTTTTTCTATAATTTAATTCAGAATAAGACCCTTCTTCCATCTTCTTCTCTCTCAATGGCAGATCCATCTTTGACCCATCTCATGCCACACAACTATCACACCTAGAAGGCACAAATGACTAGGCTTCTCATGTCAAGGAGCTTATGGTCATGTCTAGATGAGAATCAAATTTTTCTTACATGCCCTTTTAAGGTTCTTCAACACAAGAATAAAATGGATGAGGCCATGAGATTGATTGCACTGAAAATCTCAGATAGTCTTCTGTTTCACTTAGATGATTTGACCACTCCAACGACTATTTGGATAAAATTTTAGTCTTTGTTTGGCACAATGAATGAGTTCCAGGCACTTCATCTTGATGCAAAGTGGACTTCTTTGACACCTAACAACTTTCCCACCATTGAGGACTTCTTGATGAAGTTCAAATATTTCCGTACACTTTTGTAGGGATGTGAGAAAACCAAGATAGATGATGAGTATATCTTTTTGATACTCTCAAAGTTGAGAGGCCAATATCAGATCTTCTCTTCTACTTTCTAGTCCACTATGGATGCCTTGGGTGATAGACACAAGATGCCTTCATTTTAGATATTTTATGATTAGTTAACTTGTGAATAGTCTAAAATCAATGAGATGGATTCACTTTTAGGTTCACAATCGAAGACATTTCTTGTTAATGATATACAGGAGCAAAAGTTGAAGTAGATATCAGATCCCTCTTCTACTAATTCATCATCTTCTTCTAAGAAAGAGAAAAAGAAGACTAAGACTCCTACTTGTTCCTATTTTTGGAAAGGATCTCATGATGAGGCACATTATTTTCAAAAGAGGTTTGATGGCTGTGAGAAACAGATTGTAAGTTTGCAAGCTCTTCTTCAGAAGAGCACTATTCCTTCTCCATCCTCTTCTACCTAATAGGGTCTTCCTTTTAGTCTTATTCCATATCTTCATCCTCTACATCAGATTTTGGAAAAGGTCATGCATTACAGGCATCCATTGCATCCCCTTCCTAGGTCCCTTGGATATTGGATTCAAGTGCTTTTCACCATATGACATCTTCTCACGATGTGTTCTCTACTCTTGAGGCATCTCCCATTCCTCATATTTACATGGGGAAAAAAACTACCCTACCAATTTGTGGGAAAGGTTTAGTTAGCATTCAGGATGGCAGCTTCAATGATGTATTGTACGTTCCATCTCTATCTGCAAACCTTCTCTCAATTTCTTAGATTAAATGCAGTGGATTAGGGAAGATAGTTGAGTTCACTGTAGATTCAGTCTTCATTTAGGATTGTGTAATAGGAGGTCTTATTGCTCTAGGGGTAGTTTATTCTTCCACTCCTTTCTACACCTTCTCGCACTTTGGTCCACCATCTTCATTTGGAGCACACTACTTCTCTTTCATAGGAGCATCATGTGGTGCAATCAAGATACTTGAACCTTTGTATTGTCCTTAAGATCCCTATTTTGATTGCGACACCACATCTAGTTGAGGACTTTTCTCCTCAGTAGGATTCTTCTTCTTTTGCTCTGCTTGATCCTCTAGCTCCATTCATTAAGCCTCTAGCTGCACCTGTTGTGGATTCTACAGTGGACATTCATGACAATATCATCACACCTACGTTGGGGATTCCCTTTCAGGATCCTCATATTTTCTCCTTTGAGCATCTAATAGGCCTTCTAGTTTTCCCTCTCATTCAAGGGTTCCCTTGGTTTGGTCCATTGTTTACTCCACATTGGAGTTTCATTGGTTCGATTCTTTCTTCAAGGGCTCCATTATTCTTGGGGGGTTTAGCAACTTTTCCATCTCTCATGAGGGGGCTAGTTGTACTTATAGTTTTGAGAGAGTCTCTTGAAACATTTTCAGTGGAAGTTGTCCTTGGGGGGTCTTGTTGAGGCCTTTCTTCCTACCTTCATTTTTTCAGCATGTTTTTTACCTCTTTTTGGGGGAGGGTTTTTCCCATGAGGTTTTCCCTCTTTCCCCATTTTCAAAGGTTGCATTTCTTTGCACTGTACATGGGTACCTAACATGGCCTCATTGCTAGGACCCATTCTGCATTTCATCTTAGTTTTGTGAGCTTAAGGCATTCCCCTAAGTTTCCCTTAAGGGGGGTGTTAGAGTAAATAATTAATTATTTATTAATTATTTTTTCTATGACTTAAGCTTACTTAGGTAAATGGATGTAGTTAATAGTTATAGTGATGAATTATTGACAACACGGGAGTTTGTTCCCTTCTAGCATGTTCCACCTTTTTTTTGAAAGTGTGCTTAGTTGTCAATCTTATCTTCTACCACCTTCCAGCTTGTTCTACAAGCTTCCTTGAGGCTTTTATTAGTGTTCTCTCTCTCTCATTGTAAATTCATTCATTCACATAGCAGTTTCAATTTTCTTATTGTGAAATATTTTCTCTTGCATTGTTTTCTTCAGGCTCTTGCTCCTTTAGTTTCTCTTCAACAAGCTATTTGCATGCAGGTGATCTTGGTGCACTGTGGAGTTGGATTTCATCAACTCCTATGGAGAAGGTGGTAGATTTGATAATTTTGTGCAAGACAAGGGTAAATATGAATGGAAGAATGATGAAAAAGGAAAGACCAAGTGGAAAGGTGGTGATTCTTATTGAGGAAGAGGTAATTCTTATTCTAGAGGTGGATTTCATGGTAATTATTTTAGATTTGATAAGGAGGGACATAGATCTTTTGAATGTAGATCCTCTAAAAGTAGCTAAGGTAACAAAAATGTTGTGATTCAAGGATAAGATGGGGGTTCACCAAGTGAACCTAAGGTTTGAAAAAATATGATGGTGAGAAGAACCTTATGTAATAAGGGTAGTGATGAGGAACCTATTTTAAGGAGAAGTCTTTTCAAGACAAGATGTAAGATGGCTGAAAAATGCTACAAAGTGATCATCGACAAAGGAAGTTCTACAAGTCTCGCATCAGAGGAGCTAGTTACAAAGTTGTAATTGTAGAGGCTAAAGCATCCTAATCTTTATCATGTTTCATGAATCAAAGATGAGCATAAGATATTGGTAAGTGAGCAATGCCTTGTGAAATTAAAAATTGGACATTACTTTGATGAAGTTTTGTGTGATATTATGCCCATGGATTGTTGTCATATTTTGTTGGGTAGACCTTGGAAATATGATAGATATGTTGTACATGATGGAAGATTGAATCAATATACTATTTGGGTAAATGGGAAGAAACAAACATTGTTGCCTTTGATTGAAATTCCAAATGAGGTCAGTTGTACTACAATAAAAGTTTGCATGGTTAATGGAAAGCAATTTAAAAAGGAAGTAAAGAAGAATCAAGTTTGTTTTGCTATAGTTCCTAGAGGACCAAGTGTTGGTAGTAATGGTCAAGTAGCAAAAACTAGTAATGATTGAGTGATGGCAGATAGTGATAGCCAAGTACCAATAGAAATTGCTGATTTACTAAATGAATATAAAGATGTTGTTGATGATATTCCTGATGGTTTACCTCTAGTAAGAAGCATAAGTCATTATATGGATATGATTCCTAGAGCTAGTTTGCCAAGCAAAGCACCATATAGATTGACACCTATAGAGAATGAAGAACTCAACAAACAAGTGCATGAATTATTGGAGAAAGGTTTGATCAAAGAAAGTTTGAGTCCATGTGTTGTACTTACTATATTAGCACCCAAAAAGAATGGAGAATGGAGAATGTGTATTGATTCCAAAGCCATTAACAAGATAATAGTGAAATATAGGTTTCCTATTCCGAGGATGGATGACATAATGGATTGTTTGAGTGGAGTAAATTATTTTACCAAGATTTATTTAAAGAGTGGCTATCATCAAATTAGAATCAGAGAAGGTGATAAATGGACAACTGCTTTCAAGACAAAAGATGGTTCGTATGAATGGTCGGTTATGCCTTTTGATTTGACTAATGCACCTAGTACATTCATGAGGTTGATGAATGAAGTTCTAAAAATATTTTTGGGTAAGTTTGTAATTGTTTATTTGGATGATATTTTGATATTTAGTAAGACTAAGGAAGAACATCTTGAGCATATTAGACAAGTATTGCAGAGGTTGAAAGAGGAAAAGTTGTTGATTAATCTAAAAAAGTGTTCTTTTATGCAAAAGGAGATTGTGTATTTGGGATTTGTGGTTTTAGCTGATGGATTGAAGATGGATCCTGAGAAGGTTAACATAAATTTGGAATGGCCTACACCTGAGAATGTGGGTGAGGTAAGATTATTTCATTGTTTGGCTAGTTTTTATAGATAGTTTATAAAGAATTTTAGTGTTGTTTGTAGTGCTATGACTGAGACAATGAGGGGAGATAAAAAAGAATTCAAGTGGACACATGGAGCTGATAAGAGTTTTGAGACTTTGAAACAAAAGGTTGTTGAATTAATTGTATTGGCTTTACTTGATTTCAACAAAGTATTTCAAGTTGAATGTGATGCAAGTGGTAATGCAATAGGAGTTGTATTAAGTCAAGAAGGTGAACCCGTTACTTTCTTTAGTGAAAATTTGAATGATGCTAAAAGGAAGTACTCTATGTATGGTCAAGAATTTTATGCCATTGTTCAAGCATTGAAGAAATGGAGACATTATTTGATTCCTAAGGAGTTTTTGTTGTATACTGATCATAAAGCTTTACAATACTTGGGAAGTCAACATAAATTAAATCAAAGACATATGAAGTGGGTTGAGTATTTGTAGAGTTATACATTTGTCACTAAGCATAACAGTGGAGTTAATAAAAGAGTTGTTGATGCATTGAGTAGGAGATGTTCCTTGCTGATAGAAATGAAGGTTGAAGTTCTTGGTTTTGATTAAATAAAAGAATTGTATGATGTTGATCTTGATTTCTCTGAGACATGGTGAGTGCAAAGGACCAAATCTAACAGATCACATAAGTAAGTATGATGAGTATTTCATTCAAGAAGGTATGTTGTTCAAAGGCATTCAATTGTGTATTCCTAGAAGTTCTATTAGGTTGAATCTGGTTAGGGAAAAGCATAGTTTTGGATTGGCTGGACATTTTGGAATTGATAAGACATTGAGTTTGCTAAGAGAGAAGTATTATTGGCCACAAATGTATAAGTTTTTTTAGAAATTTGTAAAGAGTTCTGGAGTTTTTCAAGTTGGAAAAGGAATGAGTCAAAATACTGGTTTGTATACACCTATTACTATTCCTAAGAAACCTTGGAGTGATATCAGTATGGATTTTGTTCTTGGATTACCTAAGATAGTGAAGGGGTATGATTCCATATTTTTTATGGTAGATAAATTTTCTAAAATGGATTACCATGTAGGAAGACATCAGATGCCAAGCATGTTGCTAAACTTTTTTTAAAGAGATTGTGAGATTGCATGGATTACCAAGAAGTATTATTTTTTATAAAGATAGTAAGTTTGTTGGTTATTTTTGGAAGACTTTGTTGAAGAATATGGGTACTGAATTGAAGTTTAGTTCTACATTTCATTCACAGACTTATGGATAGATAGAGGTTGTGAACAGAAGCTTGGGTGATTTTCTAAGATGTTTGGTTGGGAATAAGCCAAGTAATTGGGAAATGGTATTGGCACAAGCTAAATTTGCATATAATAATTATGTGAATAGGAGTACAAGGAAGACACCTTTTGAGATTGTTACTAGATTGTAGCCTAGAGGACTATCAAATTTGAGAGATGTTGTTGGTGAAGACAAGAGAAGTGTTCTAGGGGAAGCATTTTCTGATTTTATGGAGTCTTTGCATAAGGAAGTGAAGTTGAGGTTGGAGCAAAGTAATCAAAAGTATAAAGAGAATGCTGATAAGTCTAGAAAACATCATGATTTTGAAGTTGGTGATGAGGTAATGGTTCATTTGAAGAAGGGAATATTTCCTATTGGAACATATAGTAAGTTGAAGATGAAGGAGTTTGGGTCTTGTAAGATCTTGAAGAAATTTGACAATGGTAATGCATATGAAGTTGAGTTACCTAAAGACATGGATATATCTCCTATGTTCAATGTTACTAATTTATACAAGTATCATGAGTAAGATGATGAAGTTTCTATACTTGATGATTAGCCTAAGAACCAGATTGAAGAAGTTGAACATATATTGGATCAAATAGTTGGTAAGAGTACAAGATGAAAAGATTACTATGAGTATTTAGTGAAGTGGAAGAATAGACCTATTGAAGATGCTACATGGATTTTTCAATCTAAGTTTGATTTAGCATGGGTTGTGACACTTGTATGATTTAGGAGAATCATTTTCTCCAAACCTGGTTGTTTGATGCAGGAGCATCCTAGGTTTCCTTGTAATTCTACGCTTTTAGTCTTTCTACCAGTAGATGTCAAGTTCTTAGTGAATACCAAACGTTCAATTGATGCTGAGTCATTCCTTTGATTGCCAAGTTCTTGTGGTTGTCGAGTGAACTCTTTGGATGTCGTGTCATTCTTAGTTTTTGTCGAGTTACTTTGGTTACCAAGTGAATTCCTTTGGATGCCAAGCTCATGTGGGTGTCGAGTGCCAATTTTTTGGAAGTCTTCATTTGCTGAATTTTCTATGTCTAGTTCCAGTTTGGGCCGACTTTACTTGCATTTAATTTCTATTAGGTAATTAATATTTTCAAAGAGCCGACTTGTGGCCTTTCTATGTTCTAGAATCTTCTGTAAGACATTTTGGAAAGTATTTAAGGAAGTCTAAGGTTAAGTTTTAGATGTAGTTAGAGATAGGAAATAGAAGTTGGAGATCAAATTGTGAAAAGAAGATATGTGTTTGGAAGTGTGAATTTGAAGATTGTCATTTGTATTGGCTGCAACCCAGAAGGCCTTACAGCTAGGCACGTATGTTGAGTATTTGATGAAATAATAAAGATATCTTGTTCTCTCTCCTTGGTGTTGTATTTTGTTGCATTTTCCACTATGTTGACTATTACAGGTTGATCTAGATAGATAGGTGTGCCCTAGGCCCTAGTTGTTCACATCCTTACTTGTGTCATCTTATTATTGATTTGGAACAGTAAGTGAATAATGAAAACATATTATTTTCAAAAAACATAATTTCCCAAGCTTTAGAAAAGAAATAAGGGCAAGATAGAAAAATAATAATGAAAATCTATATAACTATGGTAAAGATCTAAACTTGGATCCCACTTCTAGTTCAGTATATTTCTCAAAGATAAGATTTTTGGAAGGTAAGCAAATAGAGTTATTGCATGAGGAGTACAACATCATATTAAAGGTCACTTCTATACAAGCAATGTTATTACCTTTTAGAGGTGATGAAAATGCATTTCCATGTTTGTAATGACCTTATACATAGTCTAAAATTATATATATAAGATAATATGATGGATCTCACAGCCAGAATAGAGATAGAAAGATGAGTTCTTGACACACTCAAGATGTCATGCCCTAATTTTACAAGGAAAAAAAAAACCAAATTTTTTTTTTAAAGTGTACTATAGATTCTATGCATAGATCTATCTTATTGAATGAAGACTAGTCAATGTACATCTTCACAAAATTAGGATATGCTAAAGTTAGTTGATGAAACGAAAATAGGTCCAGTCAAACTTTGGGTTTGAAGTTGGCTATGAGGGATCACCTAGTGGTCAAACAAAGTTTGCAATTCTAAGTTATAAGGATGCCTTGGTTGTAATCCTTCTCACCTCCTATTCTCTTAATTAAGACACTCTACAAATACAAGTGGAATTTCAATTTTTTTTAAAAAAAATTAATGTAGAGGGAGTGGATTCTAAGGCTTGTGAATGTGGTGATGCTTAAACATTATGATTAAAAGTGTCCTTCCACTTACACACCTATATACATCTTCCTTTTTACATCTAGTGTCCTAGACATATATAAACCCTTACTGAACGATTAATCTATTGTTCTATTTCCTCTTTGGCCATTTTAGTAGTTTACAATTTAGGTGTTACTAACGAATTTATTTATCTAGTTATTATTAATCCTTCCATTTTACTTAATTAATTACACCCCCAAACAATTCCACTAATCTCTGTTAATAACGATTTACCTTTACATATCCTATCAAATGAAATAATAATAATAAATTTCATCCTTCATTATACCATGAATTAATTTTAGAATGTAATCATCATTATTATTATTAATATTAATATTATTTAAGATTTAATTAGTATTATTATTTTAAAGTATATTATTATTATTTAAAAGTTTATTATTATTATTATAAAAAAGAACCTTTCAACTACACATGTCACATCTAACCAACCAACCTCCAACTACTGATACTATTCCACTCACTATTAAATGCTATTATATTTATTTATCTTTGTAATGAAGAAGGAACACTAAATATCCCATAACAACTTAATAAATTTAATTTCCTAATTACCCACCTAAATTCCTTAACCCACATGTCACATGCATAATCCTGATTTCAACTTAAACTTAAAACAAATTCTCCCTCCCCCCCCCCCCACCTTAAGTCTAGACACCAACCTCCTAAGACATGACAAGTGTCCATCTTAGGTTTCCTAACATCTACCCATAGGAGAGACATTATGATAGAACTAAAGTCAAGGTGGAAACTTCAAGGCAAATTGACTTGACATTTCATGCAAAGCTTTCCCCATTTTTCCAAGTCTAAGTTACTCTCTTTTTTTTGGCATGGAAGGTGGGATAAGACCCAAGGTGTACACTTTTGCTTCCTCTTCCAAAAAATGCCTAGAAGTGGGAGTTGACACATGTCAACATCAATCTGACTCCATCATTGTTTTATAAATCCAAAGAGTGGCTAGGACATGATGCCTAGTGGGGATCACACTTTATCTTTGCTTTATCTTTGCATGGGGTTTAAAGTGACACCTAGGTGAATGGGCCCACCATTAGTGGAGATTGGAATAAATTTTCATTCTTTTTTTTATTTGGCCTTAGTTTGGTTTTTTTTTTTTTTTTGACATGTTTTATTTATAGATATAATTAGTGCAAATTAATTTTAAGGATCACCACTACCCACGTGAACAAACTTGGAGATGGAGTGTTTAGTACTTCCTACAGTGAGTGGACATAAGTATAGGAGTCTAGTTATGTCCTCAGGATCTCATTGATTTCCATTATATATTTTTTGTTTTTTAATTTTCTATTGCTCATAAAGTGATTATTTAATTTTTTTCTTATGACAAGATTTTGAGCATATTCTCCCAAATATTTAAATTGAATATAATAGGGAAGGGTTATTTTGTCATTCTTCACACATTTTCCAAAGAGGAAATGTGGACCTATAGCAAGTCTATCAAGATTTTGTCCAAGTGTTTACTAATTCTTTTTCTTGTGTTTGTTTATCCTATCATTAAATTTTGGTCAATATATTCGTTGATAGGATTGTATTGTCTTCTTAGAAAATTTGATTGAACTTTGAAAACTAATGAATAAATGACTATGCATATACAATGAACTATAAGACATGGTGATTTACTTTTAAGTTATGAAATGCATAGCATATAACTTTGCAATGAAACATGTATATTTTGAATTGACCAACTCTACCCAAAATATTCTTCACATATCATTTATGAAATATATCTATCAACTAATTTACAAATTTCATGAGTAGAAGTTCTAATACATGAATTCACTTTTATAATACATCAAATCTCGCAATGACTATTGCTTTACAATTAAATCTCATATGTAACTTCACAATCTATTCCTTCCACAACTCCAGATGATAAATAATGATACAAATCTCTTTTACAATAGAAAGAAAACACAAGGAACTTGGAAGATCATAATATAATTCTCTTTTACGTCAAAATGAAATAACAATGGGATTTGACGACCACAATACATTTGGGGTGACATAATACATGGATTTCTCTTTACACCTTTAATCTTCCAACATTTCCAAAGGTGAAACCCTACATCTTCAATAATCTATCTTCACAAAACCTGCACATGCATACAAACTAGGAACCATGGAGGCTCACCTCCCATCCTAGGCTTCTATGAAGCCACCCACCGAGCTAGGGGAAACAAGGCTCAATGGGGATACATTCAAACAACATCACAAAAATAAGAACCAACATGAATATCATAGTTTAACAACACATTTACCATCCCCAACCAAGGCTTGCACAATAATTCACAAATAGAATTATAAACATTGGCTGAAGGTGGGCTCTCCAAAGAGGATATTGTCATATCCTTATGCGATAACAAATCTTGCAATTAAAATATACCCAATAAGGCTTTCCAAGAAACACATGCCATCCAAGGCTATCAATATTCACATGCCTCAACAAGGCTGCCCATACTTGCTCCTTCCACATATATTCAATTATACGTCCCATAGAATAATAGAAAAGCCTACGGCTTCCAATGGAGCCCATACTCCATGAAAACTATCCCCTCTCCAAGAGAAGGATTTCTCAACTTCAATGTTGAGCCCAACTAACACCTTCACCCTAGGCTTCTCTTCCCTCCCAAGGGTGACTAAAGCCTTCACACCCAACACAACATTCAATCCACCACAACAAAATCAAGAAACCAAATCAAATACAAGTAAATCCAACATGATCATTTACATACACAACAACTACTACATACACCATATGCAAACATCTAAATCTTACAAGAACACTCTTCCAATTTCCATTCTTCAACTTTCATGAGATGAGAGAAAACATGGCATGAAGCACTGACATCCTTTCAAGCTATTGTTATGGAAATGGTGATGAAGAGCTTCCTTCTTTTTTTCCAAGTCCCTTCCTCCAAACTGTAAGTGTCTCTACAATTAGAGAGTGAGTGAACAACCACTAATTTTGGCACAAGCTCCATAAAAATCCCTCCACTTCCATTCCCACCTATCCCTATTACACCCTTGTACCTTTCTACCAATAGGAACTTATCGAAGTGAAGGGGTGAGGAAAGAAATCATTTGACACTCTAATTTTCGAATTGGCTTGAAAATGACAAGTTTAGAGTGTCTCCTAAGTCCCCGAGGTGCACTTATGGTTATATTTAGTCCCCCAACCTATACTACTAACATGGGGGTGACTTATTTTCACCAAAATAACACTTGGGAACCACTTTTAGGCTCTCTAAAGTTCCTATCAAATTTTAATTTGAATTCTATGATGAAGGTGACTCATCCTAACACTCTCCAAGGTGGGTTAACTTAATTTCATAATTAGGATTAAATTTAGGTTAAGTGACTTCATGCCCAAAAACCCTATATGACATGTCATTTACACATAGACAACACAAGTGTCAAATGACACAGACACATTAAAACACTTTACAAATCACAATGACGTGTCTCTAATTAATCATGATCTTTAAACTTATAACACCCATGCACAATCACATTACAAAATAAACACAATACAACGAGGTTTTGAATCTTCCAAAGATTCACCTTGGCTTTACCGTGTTCACATAGGTTTGAATCTTGTTTCCTCGAATAATTTCCATGGTTCAACTTTCCTGTACACTCAACATAAACATCAGTAGCCCAATGAAATAATATAAAAATGCATACAGATAAGTGCAGAATATTCTAATATCACATAATTTGCATTAACATATACAATTAACTTTCATCTAATCATTTCCATAAAATATTCAAAAGATTGAAATATCAAATATGTGTATAAACAATTATCTTTATTAACATAACCAATTATCATTCTAGATATTATCACAACTCTTCCTAACATAACAATGAAACTCTAAAGTCCTCTTTGCTAAATCATGAAAATATATAAAATTGATCTTAGCATATATGTCCTAAGTGAAAATCATTAATGTGTAGACTAGCTAACAAGTATCCTTCCAAACCAACTACCCATAGTGATATTTCTAATAACATCCTTTCTCTTCTTTTCTTTTTTAAAATCTCATTACAAGGTGTGTGTGTGTGTCTGTGTGTGTGTGTGTGTGTGTGTGTGTGTGTGTGTGTGTGTGTGTGTGTGTGTGTGTGTGTGTGTTTCCTAGGGTTAGTTCCTCAAGCCATTAGAATGTTTCCATAATTATGTCATCATAATTCAAAACCAATCTATGAATGCAAACATATGTTTTGTTGTCATTATATTCATTGTTATTTCTTATGAAAGTGAATGTTAGTTCATCTTTCCTAATTGTCTTATAGATCATTCCTAGAATTCCTTGACCAAGTTCCCAGCTGAAACATAATGAGTCTCATTTTCACGTGATCTTATCTGTTCAACCTAATATTATTGAATGGGTATTACACTTATAATAAACTAAATATGCATTAATCTCTAATAGGATCTCATAAATCATTATTAGTAAAAGAATTTCATTCATGACCTAATTAACTCCTTATCACATTCATTTCATCAAATCTATAATAGGGCACTAGTGTGGGCCTTACATCCTCCCCCCTAGCTATTGACTTCCTCCTAGAAGTCTTCTATAAATAGGGACACAACTCTCATATGTAGGACTTACTTGATTTGACATAAGCGTCCCACTTCGGGACCTTGCCTTAAGATCACCCCTCATTCCTCACAGTTTACATATATTTGAGATTTAACTATATAGACTACAAAATATCATCCCATAGCTCATAAATGGATAATTCTTCTTAAAATAGGTTATCTCACCACTTTATTTAATTGGGTACCATTCCAAGTCAGTGTACCATCAGTACCTAATGAAGGTAATTGTGCATAACCTCTTCCTAGATAGGTAGGGTAATTTTCCATTATATCTAGGATGTCCAGGCTCCTTGTGGCATCCCCAATCTCTTGATGGGTTAAGGATGGATTACCATGAATAGTGTGTTCAATAGCATATTGAAATTATACTTCTTGAGTTTTTTGCGTAGTCTCATTGCTTTTATCGACTTGTTTAATTGGTGCCAATTCCAATTATCGATCGATAGTACTTGTCCACCTATCTCCTCCTATGTTGTACCTTAGTTGGCATACTTACTAGATTTCCTTCCTCTCACTTGGATACTCTTATTTTAAGGTTTCTTTTCTTTGTTGGCAGCTTGCGATCTTATATACTATGTCTCATTTGGGTAACTATTTGTTTACCAATGTTATCATATTCTCCATTAGTTCTTATCTACTAACTTTACTCCTCATTAGTTTTTGAGTCATTCACTCATCTTAGCACTAACAAGGCCTATGATGATAATCCAAGATCAACTTATCAGTGAAGGATTGATAACTTTCGTAAAAACTCCAAGAATTCATTTGTTTTTGTTTAATATCAAGATCTACTTACAAGTTCTCAATCATAGACACTTGGTGGTTTTTGTGTTCTTTACAGGCTTATCACACTCTGTACCTTTACCTAAAGTCCTTAGGATGGTGTGAAATTGGGGTATATTCATTTGAGAGTCAAAGTATTTCCATGTTTATAGGGTTGAGTGAAATCATATCTCATGATGAATGAAAGGGTGATATTCTAATTTCCTCATGATGGTTATCAAGAATATTCCCTAATATGACCGACTTATAAGTATAATACAACACTCTCACAAAAAAATGCCTCAAAAATAATTTAAATCAAAATAAAATCACCAATTAAACATAAGTGTGGCCACAATGGTAAATCTTTCGTTAAAACAAGTCATGTCCCGAGGAAAAGGGGACCATACCAAGAAATCATCATAAATGGTCATTCCACAAAATTACCAAAAAAATTTAAAAATCAACAAAAACAACAACAATTCAAATTCTCAAAAGCATTACAGTTGTACCTGGGTCTTCCTGATGGAAAGAAGAGGAAGGGTTGTCCTAGAGTTACATGGTAAATCAATGGTATGAAAAAATGGTTCCCTTGTATTTCCAGTCCTTCCCAAGAATAGGTCAAGAGAGTGTTCCACACCCTATTGCTTATGGTTTTTCGAGTCTTAGAAATTCATTCTTCAATTGCCTATGTTTCGTTACCTACCTAGCCATTACTGTCAAGAATTGTCATATGTAGTCTAGGGCTAGGGTTTCCACCCAAATTACACTGGTGACCCTTAGATAAGTATAAGATTATGATTCATGTCACTTACCTTTAAATATAATAAGTCGCTATTAGAAAGATCACATGTTCCTTGAAGCATCATTCGATGTATTGATAACTTTAAAGAAGGATTCTACCATCCGATCTCATGATAGACTAGAATTCCTTAAGGTATTTATTGATATAATGAGAACTATTTAGTCTTTGTTCATCTTCCATTACTTCAAGCTATAGTGAAAACTGAGCAAGAAGTCAATGCCCGTGCAACAATTCATCACCGAGTTGCAAAGTGTTGTTGAGTAACAAAAATGTTTGAGCAAAATTTGGCTTGTAAGTTCCATTGATCGACATTGAAAAACCTTAATGTTTCCACATATTACCCTAGCTGGTAAGTGTATATGATCATGTTTCTCATCCAATTATAATGGTGTTGCAAGTGGTGAAGGGTTCTCTTTTGTTCTGGAAGTATATACTATAATGAAATTGATGTACCATGTTATACCTGATGCTATGTGTCTCGATGTGTGTGGTTCT
This sequence comes from Cupressus sempervirens, assembly GCA_028749045.1. NCBI lineage: Eukaryota > Viridiplantae > Streptophyta > Pinopsida > Cupressales > Cupressaceae > Cupressus > Cupressus sempervirens. Next base: position 796,460,557 of record CM053793.1, read on the forward strand.
TTCTATTATTTGTATAGTGTTCCTTATCATCCCCCTACATGTTCAATAGGAGGCTTATCTTTATTAGGCTTCACTTCCAATGGCATTCTTCATGTGTGGTTTCTATCAATTAAACTATAGGGCTTGTATCAAGATAATCAAGGCATAAGATATTACCTTATTGTATAACATATTAATCCTTGCACCATTATACTACATCATGGTAATTTCCTGTCACAATTCTATAAGTTGTCATTCTTATCATTCTCATTTACCCTAATCAAGAGCATTTTCCCCGAAGGACCAAAGTCCACATTTTATAAGAGTTTTTAAGTTCTTACCAATACCTAAACATCATCAAGATGAGCTACCACCCATTCAAACCTGAATGTTGGTATGGTTTAAGAAGAAATATTTTCACATGTGCTGAGATCTGGAATCATTAAGTCTCACAGCTATCGAGAGGGAGTTACATAGAGATCCTTTTAAATTTTAACTTCCACAAAGTTGAGATAATATCCTATCATATCTTAATCCATAGTAGTTTTAAATTGCTACCACAACTAATTAGTGTTATCTGTTTAGGGTGTTCTATTCCTTTTCCCAATAAGCAATAATATTTATTATGAGTCAATATCCTAGGAAGCCTATCTCCTTTGCAATATGGTATTATGATATTATGATAACTTACAATTGTACATTCATTTGTGGGCTCATTAACACCTAGTGTTGTATAACCTAGGGCTCTAAGACAAGATTGTCATGCCCTAATTTTACAAGGAAAAAAACAACCAATTTTTTTTCTTTAAGTGCACTGTAGATTCTATGCATAGATCTATGTTATTGAATGAAGACTAGTCAATGTACATCTTCACAAAATTAGGATATGCTAAAGTTAGTTGATGAAATGAAAACAACTCCAGTCGAACTTTGGGTTTCAAATTGGCTATGAGGGATCACCTGGTGGTTAAACAAAGTTTGTAATACTAAGTTATAAGGATGCCTTGGTTGTAACCCTTCTAACCTCCTATTCTCTTAATTAAGACACTCCGCAAATATGAGCGGAATTTTAATTTATTTTTTTTTAAAATTAATGTAGAGGGAGTGGATTCTAGGGCTTGTGAACGTGGTGATTCTTAAACATTATGATTAAAAGTGTCCTTCCACTTACATGCCTATATACATCTTCCTTTTTCCATCTAGTGTCCTATACATATATACACCCTTACTAAACAATTAATCTATTGTTCTATTTCCTCTTTGGCCATTTTAATAGTTTACAATTTAGGTGTTACTAACTAATTTATTTATCTAGTTATTATTAATCCTTCCATTGTACTTAATTACACCCTCAAACAATTCAACTAACCTCTATTAATAATGATTTACCTTTGAATATCCTATCAAATGAAATAATAATAATAAATTTCATCCTTCATTTTACCATGACTTAATTTTAGAAACCAATCATCATTAATATTATTATTATTTAAGATATTATTATTATTATTTCAAATTTAATTATTATTATTTAAAAGTTAATTCTTATTATTATTTTACAAAAGAACCTTTCAACTACACATTTCACATCTAACCAACCAACCTCCAACTACTACTAATACTATTCCACTCACCATTACATGCTACTATATTTATTTATGTAATGAAGAAGGAACACTAAATATCCCATAACAACTTAATAAATTTAATTTTCTAATTACCCACCTAAATTCCTTAACCCACATGTCACATGCATAATCCTGATTTCAACCTTAACTTAAAACAAATTCCCGCCCCCCAACTTAAGTGTAGACACCAAACTCCTAAGACATGACAAGCGTCCATCTTAGGCTTCCTAACATCGACCCCTAGGAGAGACATTATGACAGCACTAAAGTCAAGGTGGCAGCTTCAAGGAAAATCGACTTGACATTTTATGCAAAGCTTGCCCCATTTTTCCAAGTCTAAGTTGCTCTCTTTTTCGGCAAGGCGTATACTTTTGGGGCATCAATCTAACCCCATCATTGTTTTATAAGTCCAAAGTGTGGCTAGGACATGATGCCTAGTGGGGACCACACTTTATCTTTGCTTTTTGTTTGCATGGAGTTTAAAGTGACGCCTAGGTGGATGGGCTCACCATTATTAGAGATTGGCATAAATTTTCATTATTTTTTTAGTTTAGCCTTAGTTTGGTTGTTTTTTTTTTTTAATATGTTTTTTTATATATATACTTAGTGGTAAATTAATTTTAAGGATCACAACTACCCACCTGAACAAACTTGGAGATGGAGTGTTTAGTACTTCCTAGAGTGAGTGGACATAATTCCAGGAGTCTAGTTAAGTTCTTAGGATCTCATTGATTTTCATTATATATTTTTTTGTTTTTATTATTTTATATTGCTCATAAAATGGTTATTTAATTATTTTCTTATGACAAGATTTTGAGCATATTCTTTCAAATATTTTAATTGACTGTAATAGGGAAGGGTTATTTTGTCATTCCTCATACATTTTCTACAGAGGAAATGTGGACCTATAGCAAGTCTATCAAGATTTTGTCCAAGTGTTTACTAATTCTTTTCTTGTGTTTGTTTATCATATCATTGAATTTTGGTGAATATATTTGTTGATAGGATGGTATTGTCTTCTTAGAAAATTTGATTGAACTTTGAAAACCAATGAATAAATGACTATGCATATACAATGAACTATAAAACATGGTTATTTACTTTCAAATTATGAAATGAATAGCATACAACTTTGCAATGAAATATGTATATTCTGAATTGACCAACTCTACACAAAATATTCTTCACATATCATTTATGAAATATATCTATCAATTAATTTACAAATTTCATGAGAAGAAGTTCTAATACATGAATTCCTTTATATAATACATCAAATCTTGTAGTGGACATTCCTTTACAATAAAATCTCACATTTAACTTCACAATCTATTCCTTCCACAACTCCAAATGATAAATAATGATACAAATCTCTTTTACAATAGAAAGAAAACACAAGGAACTTGGAAGATCACAATACAATTCTTTTTCACATCAAAATGAAATAGCAATGGGACTTGATGACCACAATACATTTGGGGTGACATAAGACATGGATTTCTCTTTCACCTTTGATTTTCCAACATTGGAAAGGGTGAAATCCTACAACCTCAATTGAATCCATCTTCACAAAACTTGCACATGCACACAAAATAGGAAACATGGAGGTTCACCTCCCATCCTAGGCTTCTATGAAGCCACCCACTGAGCTAGGGGAAACAAGGCTCAATCGGGATACATTCAAACAACATCACAATAACAAGAACCAACATGAATACCAGAGTTTAACAACACATTTACCATCCCCAACCAAGGCTTGCACAATGATTCACAAATGGAATCATAAACATTGGGTGAAGGTGGGCTCTCCAAAGAGGAGATTTCCATATCCTTATGCATTAACAAATCTTGTAATTGCAATATGCCTAATAAGGCTTTCCAAGAAACACATGCCATCCAAGGCTATCAATATTCACATGCCTCAGCAAAGCTACCCATACTTGCTTTTTCCACATATCTTCACTTATACCTCCCATAGAACAATATAAAGGCATATGGCTTCCAATGGAGCCCATACTCCATGAAAACTATCACCTCTCCAAGAGAATGATTTCTCAACTTCAATGTTGAGCCCAACTAACTCCTTCACCCCAGGCTTCTCTTCCCTTGAAAGGGTGAGTGAAGCCTTCACACCCAACACAATATTCAATCCACCACAACAAAATCAAGAAACCAAATCAAATACAAGTAAATCCAACATGTTCATTTACATACACAACTACTACTACATACACCAAATGCAAACACATATACATTACAAGAACACTCTTCCAATTTCCATTCTTCAAATTTCATGAGATGAGTGAAAACATGGCATGAAGCACTAACATTTTTTCAAGCTATGGTTATGGAAATGGTTATGAAGAGCTTCCTTCTTTTCTTCCAAGTCCCTTCCTCCAAACCCTAAGTGTCTCTACAATTAGAGAGTGGATAAACAACCACTAAGTTTTGCACAAATTCCCTAAAAAGCCCTCTACTTCCATCCCCACCTACCTCTCTTACACCCTTGTACCTTTCTACCAATAGGAACTTACCCAAGTGAAGGGGTGAGGAAAGAAGTCATGTGACACTCTAATTTTCCAATTGGCTTGAAAATGACTATTTTAGAGGGTCTTCTAAGTCCCCTAGGCCCACTTATGGTTATATTTAGTCCCCCAACCTATACTACTAACATAGGGGTGACTTAGTTTCACCAAAATAACACTTGGGAACCACTTTTAGGCTCTCTAAAGTTGTTATCAAATTTTCATTTGAATTCCATCATGAAGGTGACTCATCCTAACACTCTCCAAGGTGGGTTAACTTAATTTCATAATGGGGATTAAATTTACGTTAAGTGACTTCATGCCCAAAAACCCTATGTGACATGTCATTTACACATAGACAACACAATTGCCAAATGACACACACACATTAAAACACTTTACACACCACAATGACATGTCTCTAATTAATCATGATCTTTAAACTTATAACACCCATCCATAATCACATTATAAAATAAACACAATACAACGAGGTTTTCAATCTTCCAAAGATTCACCTTGGCTTTACTGTGTTCACATAGGTTTGAACCTTGTTTCCTCAAATAATTTCCATGGATTAACTTTCCTACACACTCAACTTAAACATCAGTAGCCCAATGAAACAATATAAAAAATACATATAGATAAGTGTAGAATAATCCAATATCACATGATTCGCATTAGCATATACAATTAACTTTCATCTAATCATTTCCATAAAATATTCAAAACATTGAAATATCAAATATGTGTATCAACAGTTATTTTTATTAACATAACCAATTATCATTCTGAATATTATCACAACTCTTTCTAACATAACAACGAAACTCTAAAGTCCTCTTTGCTAAATCATGAAAACATATAAAATGGATCTTAGCATATATGTCCTAAGTGAAAATCACTAATGTGCAAACTAGCTAACTAGTATCCTTCCAAACTAGCTATCCATAGTGATATTTCTAATAATGTGCTTTCTCTTTCTTTTCTTTTTTAAATCTCGTCATGACGTGTGTGTGTGTGTGTGTGTGTGTGTGTGTGTGTGTGTGTGTCCTAGGGTTAGAACCTTAGGCCATTGTAATGTTTCTATAATTATGTCATCATAATTTAAAACTAATCTATGAATGCAATCATATGTTTTGTTGTCGTTATATTCATTGCTATTTCTTATGAGAGTGAATGTTAGTTCATCTTTCCTAATTGTCTTATGGATCATTCCTAGAATTCCTTGACCAAGTTCCCAGCTGGAACATAATGAGTCTCATTTTAATGTGATCTTATCTATTCAACCTAATATTATTGAATGGGTATTACACTTATAATAACCTAAATCTGCATTAGTCTCTAATAGGATCTCATAAATAATTAGTAGTAAAATAATGTCATTCATGACCTAAATAAGTCCTAATCACATTCATTTCATCAGATCTATAATAGGGTACTAATGTGGGCCTTACACGAAAGAAATTGGTATAAAACAATGGCTATTGTCTTGAGATTGCAGCACCCATTTTTGAATGAATTTGGTATAATTCCTCATCCAAAATTAATGTCACTACTCAATATAAGTGACAAAACAAGGGGGGAATGTTTATATCATCAGGTATGAGATTATAAGGAGGAAATATTTATTGATCACAAGGGGGCAATGGAGTAATAAGGAGACAGAGTTTATTGATATGAAAATGTAAGCTATAATGTATTACATGATGATCAAGCTACATGTATGGAGTACACCCTAAAAGGGGAGAAAAATCTTTGAATATTTTTTATGTCATATTCTGATCATGACATGTATATTTTCCACTAATACCAAAGGGGGATATTGTTGAGACTAAAGGAAATCTTTATATTGTCTATTAGTTCAAAACACTTAGTCATTCAAAGGGAAGAGCTTTTCATTCAACACTACAACTGAGCCTTAATAAAGGTTGATCTATAAAGAGAAGTAGTGTGCAAGTTTTGTTTGTGTCGAGCAACGTATAGTCATTGAGAATTTAGTGGTTTTTGAGCTATCCAAAAGGAAACACATCATATTAGCCGAGTGTTATATAAGTAGAGAAATTTAGAAAGAAAATAGATAAATTCAAGTGAAGTATATGTCAAGGATCAAAAAATTAAACAACCAAACATGGCCAAGTGAAGAGTGTTGGAATATTCAAATGGGAAGAGCACTTCTAAGGGTGGGGGGGGGGGAAGGGGGGGGGGGGGGGGGGGGGGGGGGGTGTTGAATCAGAAGTACCAATTTTTCATTCTTTCAAATTCATAATATCACATAACTGAAATTAGCATGCATGCAAGTAAACAAACATAAAATGAGAGCATGTATCAACACATATCACAAGAGATTTTGGTTACCCAAAAACACTCCAGGAATAAGAAGGTAAAACTGGGGTGGGGATGAAAGCCACAAAATTACTACAGCAATGAATTCAACCACTTTTGATGGTTTGCCCTATTAAAGGCCTGCAATGTTAAAGGCTTTACGCTATGTCAATAGTGACCTATTGAAAGGATTTAGAAACACTTTACATCAAGTGTCACCCTGTTAAAGGATTTACATAAAGGTTGTTAAACCTACCTGATACATAGGATTTTCTTGTCCTTATCCAAAGACTTTCCTATCTAGTTGTTAAGCTAACCTATCAGCATAGGATTTCAATTTCTAATACAATTGTGAGAGATTATTAGAACTTTTGACCCAATTGAATTCAATCTTGAATTGCTAGGTTCAGGCACTTGATCTACTCTTTCTCTTTTGATCCTTGCTTGATTTGATCTATGTATATGTCTCTTGTTTTGCTATGGTCAACTGAATATAACTACTATCCCTTTCACTAAGTTTTTATTTCATATTGAGATTTTACCATAATCTCCCCTTATACAACTTTTCTTCCACACATATAATGGTCCATTCATCTTCCTTATAAAGAACACAAAGACTTAGGGTTAGGTATGGATCTACGATCCATATTGAATCTCAAATTCATGCTCATATTTTGCATTTTTCTCATTGGTTGCATGCCTTCACAATTTTCTTGATTGGTTGCATGTCGATTTCATAGGGATTGCAAATGACTCATCCTTATCTTTTTCTTTTCTTTCGAGATTTCTCTAAGTCAGCTCCAAAAATGATTTACATCTTAGTTTGTGTAGGCACAAACTCTTATGTTGATTCTGTGTTGCTTGGCACATGAAGTATTACTGATGCTTGGCACATACTATATCTAGATTGCTTAGCATCTAGTACATTTCTTGGTTTTCTTGACACCTATTGTGTCTTGTATTAATCGGTATATGTTGCTTTGAGTTGCTTGGCATTTGAATGATTCTATTCCTCGGCACATGAACAATTCTTGTCTTACTCAGCATGAGTTATACTATAATTTGCTCAGCACTAACTATGACTTGGGTCAAATCAGGAAACATCCTTGCTAATGTAGACTCCCTTATTTCTTTCTTTGTTTGCAGAAAAAAATTCCATTTTTCTTCTACAATCTTGTATAATTCCTTTAGTAATGAACTATCTAGTTCAAGAGGTGTATGTTTATATTCTGCCATCATATTATAGATAGATGTATCTATTTTATTTTTCTCATCTTTTGTGAGCTTATTAAAATTTACATTCTTCAAATAATTTAAGTCTCCATTCTTAATCTTAGCACATAATTTATCAATGGAAGACTTTTGTGGATGACTTACCACTTTAAATTGGCTTATATCTTCAGATTCTATCCTTTCATCTTTTGTGTCTGGTTGAGCCACATATCTTCTTCTTTTCTTTGGCTCTTCTACTGGCTGTGTAGTAGCCTTCTTCTTTTGTTTTGCTGCTTCTTTGGCCTTTTGAGTTGATGCTCTTGTTGCAACCCTTGTTGTTGTTGGCTTGGTTTGAGGTAGCTTGATTGGGGCTGATTTTGTTTCTTTCTTGGGCTTTGAATGAGTTTTAGGTTGTTTTTTTGCTTTTCTTTTCTTTTTCTTGGTATATGTAGGTGCTTCCTCAGCTTCTTCTTCCTTAGCACCTTCCTCTTTGTCCTTTTCTTTCCCTTGCTCTTCTTCTTCTTCACTTTCTCCTTCCACTTCTTCTGCTTCTTCTTCAATATTTGCTCCAAATGTCTTCTTTATTTTCCTCACCATTTTATCCTTCTTCTTAACAACTGAAGCAATTTTTAGTTCAGTCTCAATTTTGGACTTAACAACGTCATAAGTTCCAAAGTGAGGAGCTACTTTATCAATTTCTTCTGCTAACAATGTTGTGATTGGTGCTGAGGCTTCATCAATATCTAGTTCATATCCTAATGGCCTTAGCCATCTTACCCTTGGTATTGCAACTTGAATATATGTAAAGTCAATATCTACCAAGAAGCATATGTCATTTTCATGTTTCTCAACTAGTGATACTAGTATCCTCATCCTTTGCTTCATAGACTTCTTAAAATCTTCAAAATAGCTAGTCATCCGAGCTTCAAAATTGTCACCCATTTGATCAATAAACTCATTAATTTGACTAACTGTTGTCTTGTTAGAATTCTAGTTTACCTTCCCAAATGAAGGGAATTCTTCCATCACATAAAAAAATATGCACATGAGAATTGAGCCAAATTTACACTATGCACCTTTTGATCTCCTTATGGCTCCTAAGTTCTCAATGATTTGCTGCAACATGAGTTCAACCAGATCATAGGTGTGATTTTTCTTTCCTAACTTGTATGCCACATCAATAGCTATGCATGGAATGCTATTTAGTTTGTTGGATTGATAAAATTTATGTGAGATTATCCTTACAGCAAAGTCAAGTAGGGGGTCATTCACAGTATTAATAGTCATTCCCTTATTGTTCCATTTTGCGCCTGTGTTCTTCTCAATTACCTCCTTTCTATCACTTCTCAATGTTTTTGGTCGAGCTAGGGTTGGAAGACCAGTAACCATATGCACAATCCTCTTACTAATCTTCACCAGTCCTGACTCTAGCCACAAACATCTATCATGAATTTGGCTCAGAACAATGCGGATCCATTCTATTTTAAACACTATGGGAAAAACTAGGGTTTTAGTTAAACCCTTCTTCTCAATGATTGAAAACTCATCCTTCAATATCTTATTCTCACATAACTTATCATAGGCATTAAATATTTCTAGGTCACCTATAGCACCAATTTTACAATTATAGCATTTCCTTATGTCTTGAACCATAAGGACTTTGGGTGGAATGACAGATAGTGCTCTAGTTGGGTCATTTTTATATGCTACTTTGGGTATTGGTCTGAATTTAGGCTATTTAACTTCATTGCTAACCAGTTGAATCTCATGATCTCCCTTAGCCTTAAGGTTTCTTGAGCTAGAAGCCATATTACCAAACTAAGGCTTTAAAATATATTAAATATTAAAACTCTGCATAGCTCAACACTTGATAAATACCTTTAGATTGATAAGTTCATGTTGAATCTTTGTTGTGTTTGATGCGAGTGACTGTAAGATAGTTGCTTGATCGCCTCTTATCTCTCCTAATTTTTGCTCTTCATTTGAATGTCATTAAAAATGAACAATTTTCACTTTTATTAGTCTTGCAACCTAGCATTTATTGCTTTCATGCTTTACAGCTGTACACTCGGCATCAACTATTTTCCACTCACTCAGTAGCTATTGTTATCACTTTGCTCGACATCCAGTAGTCTATTTTAACTCAGCCTGAACTAGAGTTTTACTTGGCAACCAAAGATAGCTCAGCATCATCTTCCAAATTTTATCCTGGCATCTTAACTTATGCAAATTTCTTCTTTGCAGTGTTCCTATGTTTTTTTTGGCTGATGTATGATACATCTTTATATGTATCAACCCTATGTGCCTTTCTAGTGCTTAATTTGATGAGGTGTGATCACTTGACCTCTTGGGTGAAGTGATCTCTACATTTGATGTGTTGCATTCACCTTTCTTCTGCAATGTCTTCTTCATCTCTTCCCTAATGTGCTCCTCATTAAATTTTTCTTTTCCCTTATTAACTTCAATCTTGGGTGCTTTGACTTTTGTTGGACAATTTATGCTGATATGACCAGTCTTCAAGCAACTAAAACAAGTAATTTGACTCAACCATCTGCTATAGTTTCCCTTGAAGTGTGTTCTTATGTAATTTTGAGGTACATGACCATATTCCTGATAGTAGTGACAACTTTTCCTTGTATTATAGTCCCAATTGTAGTCATGTGCATAGTTTTTTTTCCTTGTAGGTTGATTAGGTGTCCACATAGGCTTTGATCTACATTCAGATGCTCTATGTCCATATTTTTTATAGTTTTAGTAGTGATCTTCAAATCTCAATGTCTTGGATCTACATTCATGTGCTTGATGTCCTTGTTTTTTGTACTTGTGACAAAAACTTGCATGTTGATGACTATTCTTACTTTTGCACATATTAGAGGTATGTCCCTTTTTACCACAGAGATGACAAGTAGGTTTAGTGTTCTTACCTTTGTTGCTTCTTTCTTCTACTTCCTTGGATGATTCTCCTCATTCAATGCTAATGTAGCCAAGTCCTGAAGTATCATTACTAGCCCTTGGTGATTTTAGCAATTGTTCAAAATACTTGATGGCCTCATCGGGTTTGTTGTAGCTTTTTTCTATTTCTTTTTCTCTCTTTAATTCATTCTACAATTGTTCATTTTACATCTTCAAGGTGGAGATCTTAATGTCCTTCATGTTCAACTCATGATGAACATTCATCATCTGGCTCAAGGTGTCTAGCTGCATGTTTGAAATCTTTTCAAATTCAATTGTCTTTTCTTCCAGTTTATTGATGAGATTTCTCTCGTCATTTTCTGCCATGACCTTGTCTTCAATAGCTCTTTTCTTTTGTTTAATTACTTCACAAAGCATTGTGGCTTGTGATTCTTGTTCAATCTTGAGTAATCTAATTTCTTTAGCTTGTGCTCTATTTTTCTCCATTAATTATGCTATTGCTACATCAAATTCCTTGGAATCTCCATTGGCAAATACGTGTGTGGTATCAATCTCCTTGTAGTGTATGTCATTTTCAGCTATGGCTATCTCCTTCCTTCTTTTCAAAGATTTTCTCAATTCCTCCCTGGCTTCCTCTACTTTGTGTAGAGCTAGTTGCACATCAATAACTTGATTGTCAATGAATACTTCCATCTTTTGACCTTTTTCTCCAAGCTGTTAAGCTTCTCCTTATGAGAACTAGTGGCTCTGATACCAATTGTTGGAATATTCAAATGGGAAGAGTACTTCTAAGAGGGGGGGGTGAATTAGAAGTACCAATTTTTCATTCTTTCAAATTCATAGTATCACATAACTGAAATTAGCATGCATGCAAGTAAAACAACATAAAATGAGAGCATGTATCAACACATAACAAAAGAGATTTTGGTTACCCAGAAACCCTCCAGGAATAAGAAGGTAAAACTAGGGTGGCGATGACACCCACAGAATTACTACATCAATGAATTCAACCACTTTTGATGGTTTTCCCTATTAAAGGCTTTACACTGTGTCAATAGTGACCTATTGAAAGGATTTAGAAACACGTTACATCAAGTGTCACCCTGTTAAAGGATTTACATAAAGGTTGTTTAACCTACCTAATACATAGGATTTTCTTTTCCTTATCCAAAGACTTTCCTATCTAGCTATTAAGCTAACCTATCACCATAGGATTTCAATTTCTAGTACAATTGTGAGAGAGTATTAGAACTTTTGACCTAATTGAATGCAATCTTGAATTGTTGGGTTTAGGCACTTGATCTGATCTCTATATATGTCTCTTGTTCTACTATGGTCAACTAAATATAATTGTTATCCCTTTTACTAAGTTTTCATTTCATACTAAGATTTCATCATAATCTCTTCTTATACAACTTTTCTTCCTCACATATAATGGTCCATTCATCTTCCTTATAAAGAATGTGAAGACTTAAGGTTAGGTATGGATCTACAATCCATATTGAATCTCAAATTCTCACTCATATTTTGCATTTTTCTTATTGGTTGCATGCCTTCACAATTTTCCTCATTGGTTGCATGAAAATTTCATAGGGATTGCAAATGACTCATCCTTATCTTTTTTTTTTAAGATTTCTCTAAGTCAGCTCCAAAAAAAATTTACATCTTAGTTTGTGTAGGCACAAATTCTTATGCTAATTTTGTGTTGCTCAGCACATGAAATATTATAGATGCTTGGCACATACTGTTTCTAGATTGTTCTATATCTACTACATTTCCTAGTTTTCTCGTCACTTATTGTGTCCTATATTACTCGGCATATGTTGCTCTAAGTTGCTCGGCATCTGAATGATTCTATTACTTAGCACATGAACAATTCCTATCTTGCTCAGCATGAGTTATACTATAATCTGATCAGCACTAATTGTGAATTGGTACCTATTGAAATTTTGGTTTGGCATCTATTTTGTACACAACATGTATGGTGAGAATGGTCGTGTGTTGACACTCATTTGTCAATACTATTTATTTGACCAACATTACAAGCTTTACGTGCCAATTTATGTACTTTGTGTATATGATTTTGAAATGGCACAAAATCATATTTAAACTATTTTCTCTAGCATGAAAAGTGTTTCTTAAATTAAAGTGAAGATCAAGGAGGTAATTAAGCCTAGAATTTTTCATCATTGATCCCTATAGAGTATGAAAAAAAATCAAAAATTAGAAATGTTAAGTAGAAAAAAAGGATGAATGAGGATCATTGATTGAGATCTAGAAGTTTATTAAGATGGCTATAAAAGTAGATTTTAAGACATAATATGTTTTTTCAATTTGGAGGAATGTGTGTATGAAAAGTTGAAGGAGAATCAATATTGAAGGAGTAAGGAAACCAGGTAGTGTAGTGAGGAGATAATGCAGATTAATCATAGTGAGGTGATTAAATATTGGATGGAGAAGATCTATTATCAACATTTTAGTGCAAACCAAAGGATCAAGGTAGTGTACATTCTAACTAGTGTATCAGGTGCCTCTCTTAACAATGTGGTCCTAATAGGTCTATTGTAAATCTCCTAATAGAGTACTCACTTAATTGTGAAATTAAATCCTTTTATAAAGGTAGACTTAATTGTCTTACATGCTTCTAACAAAGAAGACCTCTGGCAAGATAGATCATTAGAAGCAATCAAAATTATAGCCCTAATAGGCACTTTGTGTATACATGAAAACCTAATCTGTTAGGAGCACACCTAAAAAAGAAAATGTTAGTAGCATGTGCATATATAAAGATTGAAATTGAAAGAAATACTAACTTGAGTTTCACTATACTAATAGAAAATATTCCCATAAAACCTCATAGCAGCTCAACAAGGGCACCCAAATGAAACCTTGTTGGTGTGCTGAAGATTTATGGATGTGGATGTGATCCCCACTATTGAATCCCAAGATGATGAAAATATGAATAAATCTATCTTATATGAGTGAGGAATGCTTCAAGAGGAGGCTATGGAATGAGTCATTCTTAAAATAATTCTAGGAAATGGAGATGGGTGCAGGAAATAAATCTAAGAGTGAAACTCTACCATGAATATGTAAAAAAATGAAAGAAGTAAACAAATACCAAAGGGTCTGTACTAAAATCACTAGAAATCTCTAAGCATAAACTAGCACAATAACAATGCAATGGAGGAGATTAAAAATGCTTCAGACAAGGGATCTATTTATAGGCTTGAGGGAGACTTTGAGGAGGTAGCATCTTTGTGGCACCCACATAGGTTTGATAAGGGAGACACATTGGCTAAAGGGAAAACCATGCAAAAGTCAAAATGAGCCTTTATGATTTGGGTGACTTGAGATTTACTCAAACATGTTTGAGAAACCTTGGGGGAAAGGAGTGGGGCACAAGGATATAAGAGCATTTTTGAAGAATTTAATGAAAAAGGGGCTTCTATGGATTGAGCTAATCACACATGTGTGAGAAACCACTTAAGGGCCAAAAGGTGTTTGAAAGGGAGCTTTATATTAATAAAGTGGGTTTAGCAAGTGGGTAGGCTTAGAAGGATGAGGGTGATGGCTGGTAGGATAGGTTTTAGGTGGGATTGGGATTGGGATAGGTTTATATTTATGTTAATTTAGTTTTTTTTTAATATAATTTAGTTTAAATCTAAAGGGTAGTTAGATAGTTTAAGAATTAGTTAGTTAATTTTGTTTAGTAGTTAGCATTATTTAATTTCAAGTATATATAAGAATCATTTAATTATTATTTGATTTGATTATGTTAATTGTTGTCTTTTATGGAAATATCTTAATGAAGTTAGATTCTCAATTTAGATATAATTTAATTATTATTTCTTTATTGTAATCATAGAGTTTTCTTAAATTGCTTAAATTATTATTGATAGATGTTTTTTTTTATATATAGCAAAGAGATTATAAAAATTATTATTTTTAATGTTAACCTTGTATGAGATGAAAGATGCTATGCAATAAATGTTAAATCTATCTTTAATTATAGTGTTATAGAGGAAATTTAAATCTATTTTTTAAAGATTAATTTGAAACAAAATAAATGTCGATATCAATCTAATAACGAAAGCTTCAAAATCTTAGTGATGTATTCTTCCTCTAGAGTTTTTAAACTTAAGATGTATTGTAGAGAACCTTTTTCTTAAACTGTGATCACAACCTTATCATCTTAGAGCATTTTAATTATATTTAAAAAAAAATTGTGTGTTTATGCCCACATAGTTTGGGCATGACATAGTGTCAAGGGAAATATTAATAAATTAATATAGTATTTTTTGGACAATTTTAAGTGTCTACACTTTGTTATTGCAATAGTGAAGATTTTGTGGGTGTTACCCTCACCACATTTTTACCTTCACCTTGGAGGTTTTTTATGTTACCAAATCTTATGTCAAGCATTGATTACTTGTTTCTATGTTTTATTCATGATAACAGATGTTAGATCCAATACTACATGTTATTATATGATGTTTCATGATTTAAAGTTAATGAGGAGTTAGTTAATTAAGTTTATAGGTTTATGTTTGAAGTGGTAAAAGTTTTAGAGATCCTATATCACCCCCCACCCCTCTTAGAATCTCACTTTCCCATTATATTTTCAACAATGATCAGATCATCAAACTTGAGGAGTTAAAGAAGGATATGATGGATGAACTGAACTGGTGGAGTTATTGAAGGATGATGAAAATGTTGGAAGCATGAATGCTAATGATATTCCTATGGGGGAGTATTGTAGAAACATGATTAGATCATTATCATGAAGATATGTTACATTCATAACTGTGTTTTTCATTGATGTCAACATAGTAGTTTTTTGTGGTATCTAACAGAAGCACAATGGAAAGATCAAGCTGGTAAGGATAGATCATTGAGTACTTTCAGTAGAAAGTTTAAAGTGAGATACTACTAAGTGTCTAGTATATGAAGCTAACCTTGGAAGCATAAGATATTAATTCTAGAAGAAGTTATCCAAGTTTCGGTGAAGATTGTTCTGAGATAGAGTTTACATATGCATGTTCTAGTAAACTTGTTATATCTCTTAGCAGAATTATTATTCTAAGAAGCCAAAGTTTAATATGTGAAGAATACATGTTGATGATGATGTGGACAAGCTTTCTCATCATAATGATACATGTACAAAAATTTATTCAAGTTGCAAGATGAAAGATTAATGTTATTGCTAAGTGTAACAGGTTCTTATTGTGGTCCTATAATAATTAATTAAGAGGGTGTAACAGCTGACTTAGGAAATTTTTATATGGATTTGGTATAAAGGAAGGACATTTTCCATTATCATAGATAAGATGGATGAAGTAATTGTAAGCAGCACAAAGAGTGGAATGTGAAGTTGAGTAGTGCAGAATGGAAGTAAAGGAAAATTCATTACCAAGGTTTTATTGTGTGATCTGAAGTTGGATACTTGGATTTGAGGTTCGTGACCCAGTCTATGAGGTTTGACAATGATTAGTCTAGTTAACAAGATAGAGGAAAGAAGTTATAGTACATTACATATGATTATTCTACAAGGAATAGTTGAGAGATTAGTTGGATAGTGAGTTCAGTGGTCTTGTCCCAGAAGCTATTTGGACAATGGGTCCTTTTGTCTTCTACAATTCCTAACAGGGTTGGAATCTTATAACAAGGATTCAAAGTCTTCTAATAGGGACTCATATGTACTTAATGTTGTAATAGACTCCTAAAAGGGTCCATCCTCTAACAAGGAATATTTATATTAGTATACCATCTTGTAAGCATCATTCCCACTAGAGTTTTCCCTCTGATCAATGGTTTCCCTAGTTAACATATCTAGTGTAATTGTCTATGTGCATCTTGTTATGGTTGTTGTTTACTATAGTTCAATGGATAATATTGTTTAATTTTGATAAATATTTTAGTTATTGGATAACTAATTCACCACCCCCCCCCCCCCCCCCCCTCTCAATTATCTTGGTGGAATATTGTTTCTAGCAATTAGTATCAAAGCATTAGGTCCTTGAAGATAAAGTTTAACAACTTTGGGAGATCTATGGAAAGCATATTTAGGAAAGATAGTCTAGAGTTTGATGGAATAGATTATGACACCTAGAAGGAAAAGATGAAGACAATCATTTCTGGAAAAAAATTGGAAACTTGTACAAAGGAAGAAAGAGATCTTTTTATGTGTGACATGAGAGCTAGAGAAGCACTATTGACTGCACTTCCTGAAGTTGAATACAATTAGATAAATTCTTGTTACTTCACATTTGATTTGGAAAGCTTTGGAAACTAGTTTTGAAGCTGATGAACATTCTAAGAAATTGAGGCTACAAAACTGGATTTGTGCATTTCAAGACACTAAGATGATGGAAGATGAATCTATAAGAACATATGTAGGAAAAATATCAAAAATCACTGTAGCCATTAAATCTTGAAGAGGAACCAAAGAAGATGATGAAATTATATGGAAAATATTAAAGAGCCTAACATGACCATTTAAGTCATAAGTTCAATTGATACAGTTATTGATATATTGTAACAAAGATTTCACAACGGAGATAGTGCTTAGAAGACTTGAAGTAGTTGAGAATGAGCTTAGAAAGTCTAGAGAATTAACCAAAATAGAAATAGCTTTTAGTGCCTTCAATATTCGATGTCATTTATCAAGGAGCAAGAGTGCTAGAGGAGACTTTTCTAGCAGTAGCAGATCTGATGAGGATAGAAAGATTGGAGTAGCCCTTCTAGTAAGAAGAGAAAAGGATGCTAAGAAAATCTTTAAATGTTGGACTTGTAATGAATTTGTTCATTATGCATCTAAGTGTCCTAAAAGAGAGAAAATGTATAAATGAAATTTCAAACCTAGAAGAGATAGAGAGTGTCTATATGAAAATGAAGAAGATTAGTCTGATGAACAAGTAAGTGCTAGTGATGATGAAATAGGATTTGTAGCAATTAAAGAAGAAAGTCCAGAGAAAGTAGCTTTGGTGTCATAGGTTGAAAAGAAATTTGATTAAATAATTGATAATGGTTGTTCACATCATATGACTAGTGATATGAACAATTTTTTTCACTTCAAAATTTGGGATGGATGCATTGTCAGAGTTGGAAACAATGTAGCGTGCCAAGTTAAAGTTATTGGATCTATAACTATTGATGGTAAAACTAATATTGAAAATGTATATTTTGTTGATGGTTTGAAGCACAATCTTCTAAGTGTTGGACAACTAGTGGATAAAGGTTATTAGTTGTAGTTCATAGAAAAGACATGCATAATTAGAGACAAAGATGGAAAGGTAATTTGAATAGGAACCAGATCTAGAAGTAATGTATTTTAGTTGAATAATATCAAAATGACATGTTTGGTTGCTAAGGTAGATGATAGTTGGTTATGGCATAAGGGATTTTGTCATATATGCATTGACAGTATTGTGAAGACCAGTAGTATGTTTTTAGTTAGAGATTTTCCTAAGATTGTAAAACCTACTAACACAATTTTCAAGTAGTGTGTTTTGGACAAACATAACAAAAAAAATTTTCTTTGCAAGAAGTTTACTACTACAACAAAATTGGAGATTGTGCACATAGATCTCAGCAGTCCTACAAAGACTAAAGGATTAGATAGTGAAAGGTATTTCATGATTTTAGTTGATGACTTTTCTAGAATGATGTGGGTTGTATTTCTTAAAGAAAAATATGAGCCATTTGATAAGTTCAAGATATTCAACAATAGAGTTCAGAATGAATCAGGCATGAAGATTAAATGTTTAAGATTAAATAGAGGAGGAGATTTTATTCAAATGAATTTAACATCTTTTGTGAAGCTAATAGAATCAAAAGATAGTTATCAACTCTAAGAACCCCTGAACATAATGGAATAGTAGAAATAAGAAATAGATCAATAACAAAAGTAGCAAGAGCTATGTTAGCTAAATAATGTATCTGAGATGTTTTCAAGAGAAGCTATGAATATAGCAATCTACAAAATAAATAGAGTGTAGGTCAGGAAAGACACCAACAAGACCCCTTATGAATTGTGGTTTGGTCACTCACCTATAGTTAAGTATTTCAGAATTTTTGGCAGTAAGTGTTATATCAAAAGAGATAATGATATTGGTAAGTTTGATGCTAGAAGTGATGAAGGTATGTTTCTTGGTTATTCATTGAAAATAAAGGCTTATAGATGTTATAATTTGAGAACTAAGACTATTATGAAAACTGCAAATGTGAGAGTTGATGAGAAATTCAAGATATAAGAAAGAATAGTTGATTACAATTCAGATGATGATGTTGTTACTAATCAAAGGCATGATGAAGTATTCCTTTAGACTAACAATGATTTGCAAAATGAAGGAGAGCCAAGATAGGAACAAAGCTTGGAACCTTCATTAGAGCCAAGATTTGAGATAATAACTCCTACTTTGGGTAAGAATATGACAAAGAATCACCCACCTAAGAATATCATCAAAAGCAGAGATAAAGGTGTGATGACAGGAAGCAGAATCAATGAAGAACTATGTTTGATATCTCAAGTTGAACCTAAGAATGTAGATGAAGCATGTAAAGATGACTATTGGAAGAAAGCTATGAAAGAGGAATTGGATCAAACAGTAAAGAATCAGACATGGGAATTAGTCCCCAGACTAGCAAACAAGAATGTGATGGGAACTAAATGGGTACTCAGGAACAAGATGAATGAACAAGGCAAAGTTGTAAGAAACAAAGCAAGATTGGTGTGCAAAGATTACTCATAGTAAGAAGGAATAGACTATGATGAGATCTATGCTCTTGTGGCTAGTGTAGAAGTAGTAAGGTTATTCTTAGCATATACAGCGTATAAGAAATTGAAAGTATATTAGATGGATGTCAAGTTAGCATTTCTGAATGGAGAACTTGAAGAAGAGGTATACATATACCAACCTAAAAATTTTCCTTTAACAGATGACAAGGACATTATATGTAGATTGAAGCACATTTTATGGCTTGAAACAAGCACCCAGAACCTAGTATGCAAGGTTGGACAATCATTTGATAAAGCTTGGAAAATGAAAAGGTATGGCAAATAGCAATCTCTATTAGAAAGAAATTGATGATGGATTGATGATCTTGGTAATATTTTTTGATGATATCTTATTTGGAGAAAATGATGATGAAAGTGACAAGTTTGTAGAAGAAATAAAGAAAGAATTTGAAATGAGTATGATAGGGGAAATGAAGTGTTTTCTAGGATTACAGTTTGTATAGGATAAAGAAGGAATACTTATTTATCAGACTAAGTATTTGAAAGATTTACTGAAAAGATTTGGTTTGGAAACATGTAAACCCATTGGAACACCTATGGTAAGTGGACATAAGTTATCTACAAAGGATGATACATCTACTATTGGGTAGAAGAAGTATAGATATATGATCAAAGGATTACAATATCTAACTCACACAAGGCTAGATATAGCAAATGTAGTTGGAATTGTTGCAAGATTCCAAGTTGATCCTAAAGAAGAACATTATGCAATAGTCAAAAGGATATTTAAATAGCTAAAAGGAACACCAAAGTTTGGATTGCGGTATGATAAATCTAATGATTTTACTTTATGTAATTATACAAATATTGATTGGGTAGGCAGTATGGATGACAAAAAGAGCACCATTGGTGGAGCCTTATTTCTTAGATGAAGATTAGTTTCTTGACTGAGTAAGAAATAGGATTGTACCTCATAACGTATAGAAAAAGTAGAATATGTTGCAATAGCACAATTATAATCAAGTTTTTTGGATGAAGAAGATGTTGAAGGATATAAGGATAGAATTCAATGAACCTATTGTCATACATTGTGACAAAACAACCATTGTAAATATGTCTAAGAATCAAGTGTTGCAATCCAAGAACAAGTGCATCTCTATCAAGTATCACATGTTGAGAGAGAACTATATATGATGAATAGAGTCATATAGGACTCTTGTTGGATTTTTTTTTTAGCAGTGTCTTTGGACACTTGAGCTAGTTAGAAATATTTGTTTCAGAGTTTGATGGTTTCTAAAATCTTTGACATTAATGTCAATGGGGGAGAAGTTTAGCATGAAAATTGGGTTGGAGAAGTAAACAAGTTCGAGAAGTTTAGCATGAAAAATAGTTTTATGTAAAGAAAATTGAGGCATATCAATTAGGGAGAATGATTGATGAAGAGGATTTCAAAACAGAGGTTAACAATCTTTTGTAATTGGTATTCTTGGAACTAGATGTTTTTCATCTATGTTGCCATCAATGCCAAAGGGGGAAATTTTTGGAAGCATGAATGCTAATGATATTCCTATGAGGGTGTATTACAGAAACATGATTAGATCATTATCATGAAGATATGTTGCATTCATGACTATGTTTGTCATTG
This sequence comes from Cupressus sempervirens, assembly GCA_028749045.1. NCBI lineage: Eukaryota > Viridiplantae > Streptophyta > Pinopsida > Cupressales > Cupressaceae > Cupressus > Cupressus sempervirens. The sequence goes on from CM053793.1 coordinate 796,481,524, forward strand.
ATGTCAATGTAGTAGTTTTCTATGGTATCTAACAAAAGAATAATAGAAAGATCAAGTTGGTGTGGAAAGATCGTTGAGTACTTTCAATAGCAAGGTTAAAGAGAGATACTACTAAATTTATAGTATATATAGCTAACCTTAGAAGCATAAGATATTAAGTCAGGAAGAAGTTATGGAAGTTTTGGTGAAGATTGTTCTAGGATAGAGTTTACAGAGGCATGTTATGGTAAACTTGTTATATCTCTTAGCAGAGTTATTATTCTGAGAAGTCAAAGTTAAAGATGTTAAGAAGACATGTTGGTGATAATGTAGAAAAGCTTGCTTGTCATAATGATATGTGCATGGAAAGTTATTCAAGCTGCAACAATGTTATCACTAAGTGTAATGTATTCTTAATGTGGTCCTATAATAATTAATTGAGAAGGTGTAATAGCCAACTCAAGGAATTTTTTTATGGATTTGGTATAAAGGAAGGACATTTTCCTTTGTCATATATGAGATAGATGCAGTGATTGTAAGAAGCATGAAGAGCAAAATGCAAAGTTGAGTAGTGCAGAGAAAAAGTGAAGGAAACTTCATTGCTGAGGTTTTATTATGTGATCTGAAGTTGGATACTTGGATCTGAGCTTTGTGACCTAATCTACAAGGTCTGACAGTGATTGTTCCAGTTGACAAGATAGAGGAAAGAAGTCATAGTACCTTATCTATGATTATTCTACAAGGAATAGTTGAAATATCAGTTGGATAATGAGTTCAGTGGTCTTTCCCCAGAATTTGTTTGGATAATGGGTCCTTCTATCTTCTACAACTCCTAATAGGGTTAGCACAACTCCTAAAAGGGTTGGAATCTTCAAACAAGGATTCAAAGTCTCCTAACAGGGACTCATATGTACTAGATGTTGTAATATAATCCTAACGGGGTCCATCCTCTAGCAAGGAATATTTATATTAGTATATCATTTTGTGGGCATTATTCCCACTAGGGTTTTCCCTCTGATCAAGGGTTTCCCTAGTTAACATATTTGGTGTAATTGTCTATGTGCATGTTATTATGGTTTCTATTTACTTTGTCTGAATGGATAATATCTTATAAGTTTGATAAATGTTTTAATTATTGGATAATTGATTCAGCCCCTCCCTGACCCTCAATTATCTTGGTGGACTATTGTTTCTAATAGAAAATTGCATGGTGTTGCAATAGAATAAGTAGAAATAGATGATGGAATTAATTTCATTGTTATGGATAAAGGATCATATTGGTGGATTCAAGGGAGTATGGCCAAAAGTGTAACATGGATGGAGATAAGTGGATAAATATATTAAGAGGATTTGTGGAGTAGGCATTAGATTTGGTGCTTGATTATTATTTTTTATCAATTTGATCTTGCTAGTGGATTATTTGTATTGTTTATTTTTGTGCTAAGGTTGTACAAACTAGATTAGAGATGACAAAGGGTTATGGTTTGGAAGGTTGTGTTCTTAACCATGAGGGTCAAGAAACTAATGGTCAAAATGAAGACTAGAGAACTTATGTGAAATTATTTTGCGTCATCAATGTGAGAGGCTCACTTTCTTATTAACTCTAGGTTTTTCATACAGAAGCATCTTGGGTTCTTGGAAATGATGCATTATTTAAAAATATTTCCTTTTAGTTTGTTTTTTTTTCTATTGTCGCATTTTTTGGTGCTTTGGGTAGAGATCGATCTAATGGGCTTGTTATCTTATCATATCCTTATGGCATGGTGTAGGCATCATAGATATTTTATCTCTAGCTTTGTAGATCATTCTAATGTTTTTGGATAAATTTATTTTATATTTTTCTAGACCAATATTTATTTTCTTGTTCTAAGTACCAAGGTGGAAAGATTGACTTGTGATGGAATTTTATGAATTGTAGTGCTAATTGGTGCATTGATCTCTTTTATTATGATGTGGTTGAACCTATTGTGTATTTTCACATCATGACGTATCTTTTTTAGGGTATTCTTAAATATTTGACTCCTAACATATTTAGTTATTATATATTTCCTTCTCATTGAGATTTGTGATCATAGAAGACAACTTGTAGATGTTTACCTTGTATATAAATATGGTCAAAGTCCTTATTTCATCTAGTGTTATAAAGGAAGGAGAGATGGTAGACTAGAATCTAATTTTGAAAATAATCAGGCATATATGCCTAGAATGTAAGACTACATATTTGCAAGCCAATTGGATATAAATTCTTGGTTCTATACTAATGAAAATATCAATTAAGTCTATTCAATTTGTTTGTTTGATATTTGAGGGTGTTTATTCCAATGTGATATTTCTAGTTCCAATATTGGACATCTCCTTTTGGGACTTCTTTAATCTTGAATGCAATAATTTATCAAGTTGAAGGAAGATGCTATCAGGGTGTTCAAATTATATTGGATTATAATCAAAAGTTGTAATATAGTAAGCCTTTTGTTGGTGTTTGAAAATGTTACCCATTTCCAATTATCCCAATGAGAAACTGATGCATCTAGGGGCAGCTAACTCCCATCATCAACATATCACTTCAAACACTGGGCCAACTATAAGGCTAGACCCTCCTTCTTCTTCAGGCTCTGCAAAACCTAGGCGGGTAGACCTGAGATTCAATTGATACCGTACCAGTGAAAAACATATCCCTGAATCTAATAAGCAGATTGAAACCCCTTACATCTCCTAAAGACTTAATGCAATAACAGAGATCTACAATAGCTGAATGAAAATCTATGAAATGCACAAGTTGAGTGAGGGTTTGACCATTTTAGCTCTTCAACATAAAATGTAAAGATGTTGATTATTGATGTTGATGTTCAACAAATCCTCAACCATGCAACAGTATAACCAGTGATCCTATAATTGATCAGTGCCTAATCCATTGGGCAATTCCATGAATTCAAAACATACATCTGTGACATCAGGACGTATCTCATATACCTAGACATCAAATCTATCCAACCACCTTGTGATTCAGACATCAGTGTTCATTCAGGTCTCATTCTCACAAAATATCCTTCTCAAACAACCAGTAACCTTGTTTAAACATATCGAGCATTTACTTGGCCCTTTGGTCGAATAGAAAAATACATCAAACATACAACCTGAAAGGGATGCAAATCGGTCTCAAACCTTTGTTCCAAAACCACATAAGACTTACAGATTGCTGATACAGGAGACAAGAACCAGAACAAAATTAGTGAAATTGTTGCTCATATGTATTCATTTCATTGAAACTATACATTCAGAAGCATAAAATTAAAACATGAAACAACCTAATATCTTAGAACTATCTATATTATCTCTACAACTGCTGTTCACATGAGAGTTCTGCTAAAGAAAATGGTGTCACAGTCATGGAAACATGTCAAAATACCGGAACCAATGGTCTCACAGTGCAAAAATTGGAATCCCTAATGGTATCACAACAATGAACTTTTTCTTCCCAGAAACTGGAACCCCTTCAATGGAAGAAAGAAAGAAAGATATAGAAGAGACAAAATTCTTGAATCTGTTCTGAAGATGACAAATGTCCACTTGAAATTCAATCTTCTGGCAACTGAAAACTTCTTCCTTCCTTCTCCTATCTAATCTGATTGATTTCATCATTAATCTGTAACAAACTTGCAAAATATCCTTGCCTAATGATGAAATCCCTTTACTTGCCAAAATATCTGAAATCTTCATGAAATGCTGAAGGAATCAAACTTTAACTGATTTGAAATTACTTCAATTCGACTCTAATTGCATTTTTACTATCTTTTAACCATACCCATGTCATCATTATGTTAGTAATCAATTTTGAACCTCCATACCTGAAATATGGCTACAGAAAAGGAACCTGATAGAAAACCTCATACTACTTGAACATACGGATTCTTGTGTAGAAACTAATCTCAGAATTGGAAAATTCAGACTTTCATGATTCCGATGATATATGATAAGGCATACTTTGCTTTACAGAAATGCCCAAAATCTCGATTTGAAAAACACTCCTCTGGTTAAGAGTGTTCAGGTCTGTATTTAAAATAATTTCAAAAAGTTTAAAGTTTAAACTTTAGGAAATAAAAATTTCAATTTAAAAGACCCTGCATGTCACGTCAATTTGTTGGCAAAATAATTCTAAAATGAAAATTTTAAAATCATTTTATTTTTCCTAGCCCTTCCAAATTTGAGTCAACTCTAGGTTTGACCAATGCCAAGTGGCACACTCTGATTGGACATTTGATCTGCATCATCCGCTATGTGTCATCTCCTTGCTACTTCACCATGCTTAATCGGTGAGCAACTTCGGTTAGCGAGGTAACGTGAACCGTCAGAACTGCCACGTGGTGCAATCTGGTGCACTCCTGACAGTTGCTCGCCACATCATAATCCAATCACTCTATCACCGCCACTTGTCACCATCTGATTAGCTGTTGTCTTTGGGCGAAACCCACTTGGCATTCTAACTCTTGCTAGATTTTGGAGATTTTTTGGCGACCTCGCTATCTCGCTAGTCGGAGTTGCCAAGATTTTTCGGCTAGCGAAGTAGCGAGGTGACGGATTCTTGGATTTTTTGATTATGCTGACATCATCAGTTTTAATTGCGTTTTCCTTCAAAATTGTGCTTTGTTTGAATCTAGCTGACATTAGCACCCTTTGGTTCAAATTGGGGGTCAACGGCATGCAGTTGCCTTCACAAAAGGCCTTTTGTCTCAAGACAAGTTAAAAAGGAGGTGTCGAAGTATTTGAACAACTAAACACTCCCAACCATAGTACATGTGGGACAAAAATTTTATAACCCTTTCTCTGCTCAATACAACTTCTTTGCCTTGTATGGTCGGATCTGCTGAAATGACATCCCTTCATTTCCTTGCGTGAGGTATCTCTTAAAAACCTGATTCCTGCTAAATGCTACGTGAGATTTGGTTTTTAATGTGGGCGGTTTTCTTTGTCTTTGTCTGATGGCATCCTCTTTGGCACGTTGCCTACCTCCTCTGCAAAGTCAATGCCTTGCTTCCTGTGGCTTTAAAACAAAATGTTAGGACCCGACGAAAAGACAGACTTCCATAAAATGTGTTCTCCCTCTTATGTGTTGTGGCTGGGCGGTTCTTCATATTTGGATACCTGTTCAACATGAGCTCCTCTATTATTAAAAACTGTTGCCTCTACTAACGTGATGATTCTCCCTTTTCACACGCCTTTTTCATCCTTGACTGGCGTTTCCTTTAAACATGGGCATGCTTTGCTTCATTTGCATGGTCGTTGTCTCTGATATTGGCGTGGGAGCTTCAATACTACCGTGTTATGTTGATTTGGCATTGGTTCTTCAGTGATGGCATGGAGCTTTTTCAAAGTCTCCTACTTCCTTCATTATAGCCGCCTCCTTTATGAAAAATGTGACTCGTTGTTTTGGTGTGAAGTGTCTTTATAAAGCCAGCTTTCTTTGCATGCGGCTTCTAATTGATGCGTTGATCTGCTGTCTCTTAGACCTACGCAAGGTTTGCTCATTGTACATGAGTTTCCTTTTAGAAATGTGTGACTGCTCCTTCAATGCGTGGGCCTCCTTTTTTTTACTCGGAGGCTTTCTTTGTCTGATGCCCTTGACTAGATTTTTAATTTGTGTGGTCTTTCCTTCTATCTATCATGTCTTGGACATTGGTGCTCGATTGTCGTGAACCACTCAAGCCATTTCATTCTTGTAGACACTTCCCAGCTCTTGAAAGCTGTGGGTATCCATGTATACTTAGCATGTATAGAAATTGCCTTGGATCTGAATGCCCCCTCGTTTGACATCTCAATAACTCAAGTAAATGCTCTCCTTTACAAATTTTATGCACATGATAATGGAAATTAACAATATAAAGTCCTTTCTATGTCACTACGGCCTGATTAACTTATGGCATTTTGTCAAGCAATCTCTATTTCTTCAAAGTCCACCTGGCCTGGAGTATCCATACTACTGATCTTTGCATCCTTGTACATTATTTTTTGCATATTCGTTGAATCCTTAATTTAATGAAAAGATCATAGTATGTTGTTATTCCGATGGAATCAATCGGGCCCCAAAGTGGGTCCAGCTAAAAAAAAAATTGTTTCCGAACAACTGATGGGAAAAATGATCAACTAAACATCTCAAACTGATTAGAATAAAATTTGAGCACCAAAACATCAACTGAAAACACATTTTAATCATTTTCGCATCACTGTGAAAATCATGTTAGGAGGCCTGTTGCTTGGCTTTAAAAATTGTCATAAACACCTGGTCGGGCTCTGAGACTTAGAAATTTTGTTCTCTTCGACATGCTTAATAGGCCTGCCAAATCTCATCGCATGATGACATCAGAGTCAAAAGATATCAACCTCTGAAGTTGCCCACTTCAAACTATCTGCAGAATAACATGTCAGAAAACCACAAAATGTGTTTGGTTTGATCTCTGAAAACTGGGCAAAATGATGTTTAAGGATCTAGAAACAGGGGCATTGGTACTCTGTCATGAGGAGAATATGATTATACGATTTAGGCTCATGATGAATCACAGGGCACATTTGGTGAAGGCGCAAAGTTGGCTACTTGGAATTGCAGGACAGGGGACAATATCATAAAGATGTTTTTGGCAAATGGAATGACCCTGGTAAAGTATGCAGACGGATTCATTAGGGTTTATAAACTGGCACACTTGGAGTATTTTCAGAGTACAATGTAGGGGAAGAAGCCATTTGGTCCTACCAATCCTGGATCAAAAGATATAGCATCACGAACAGGGCACCTGAACAATCTGCATCTTTGATTACTAGTGAAACGCTATAAATTGCAATCGGAATTGCGTTTGAAAACTGATCAAATGGATTCATCATGACTTCAAATCTGGAGCGTAGCTAGTCTCTGACCCTTGGAATACAATACAATAGGAATTTTCTCATTTGGGTCAACTGGTCAAAAGTTATGATATGTCAAACAGGGCTACTCAAAAATATGCACAATTTGCAGATTTACAATAAAGTCAACTGACCAACTTTGAGAGGTTCAAAACCTAGTCAAACGGACTCAAAACAACTCAAAATCTTAAACATAGGTTCATTGGTATGGATAATAGACACTCCCAATGTGGTGATTCCTAACACATTTATGGGTGCAAGTTATTCGATGACAAACATAGCTTCTTGTCGTTGTTTGACACTTGGGGTAAAATTGCAAATTTGACACAAGCTTAAAATGGGACTTCGCCAAATGACTCAGAATGATGATTTTACCTCTTGGAACAGGTAGATAGGCTGAATGGAAGGTGTTAGAAACATTAAACGCCATTTATGCATTAACTCAACAACGAGGTATATAGGCTTCACAAAGCATCTATAGGCCTGAATTTCTCAATGGTGCTCAAAATTGACCATGCAATTTTGAGCGCCAACAGTGGCTCTGTCTCAGGATGCATGTCCCTTGCGGGCATCGCAAGGTTTTAGATCTCTGGGAGAAGCAGACCACACACCTGACAACAAAACTCTGCCGAACAGCTTTATTGAAAACAAGAAACAATTACCACGATTATGTACACATGATGGCCCCAGGGCCACCGAACTTCAACAAAATTGTTTACCTCTGTCATAAACATGATTTTCATCTAAACTTTCATGAGGTAAACTAGAATTTCTTCTCCTATCAGTTGCACCAATCATATTACCATTATATAACAAATCACTTGGCAAAACAAAATCATCACTCTTACTTTCATAATGCATATAAAAACTTACTTCGTCCTCAACCATTTGCTCATTATGAAAGTTCTGATCAGCATGCTTAAATCCATCAGACTGAAACTAAAAACTCTCTTCATTTAATGACTCGTGCATGCTATCATTTTTTAATATGAAGGCTTCATATTCAACTTGGGGAAAAGGATCACACATACCTTGAAAATGTGTTTCCTTATGCATAACTGGATGATATTCAAATGAACATTCTGACTTGTACTCACATATATCATCAATGTCAAAATCTGAAGCTAATCCACAACCTTCAAATGGTTCTTCACAATCAGCGAACAGATTAGTCTTTACATCAGAGAGTTCATCATAAAAATCATAGCAAGGTATAGGTAGATTTTCAATAACCATCTCATCAAACACCTTGTTATCATAATCATATGCAACATCATGATCGTATTCACTGTCATATTTGGAAGAAGAAAAAACTGACCTCTTACAGCAGTAAGACAAAGTATCATCATTAAACTTATTCTCTTCTAAATCTAAAACTTCCATGTGTTCTTCAAACAGAGGATTGATAATTCCATGCAAAACGCCTTCATAGACATTAGGACAAGTGATGTACTGATCAATATCAAACTCCTCACCATATAATGGATTAGTGAAAACTTTAAAACCATTTCTAACATCACTGTCATGGACACTTTCAGCATATGAAGAAGAAAAATCAGAATCATATGAAGACTCAACATCCACTCCGTCAATGAAGCATGTAGAAAAAAAATCAAAGTTACTTTCATTGTCTCCATATAGGTGATTCAAATGTCTTGCAAGCAAATCATCATTTATCTTACCAATAGGTGTTGATGCATTAATCTCAGGATCAATCATGTACTGATCATCATTGCACTCATCCTCAAGACACTCTTCTATACAATTAGGTAATACGTCTCTATGGATAACCTCTTTGTCTTCATATTGTGTAGACATATTTTCTTCATAACTTTCAATCTCAAACTGATTTACACAGTTCTGAAATGAAAACTCACTTTCAGACTTAGAAACAATACTCATACCTTTACTAGCAAGAGAACACTCACTTCTGTCGTTGCTCTCTTCTTCCCAATCAGCATCTGATTCACATGAAGATGGACACACACTAGCACTATCCTCTTTTTGACTTGAGTAATAACTCTCATCATCAACTTCATATGACATCTCTTGATAATATATTGGATCAGCAACTTCATTATCACTTGAAAGATGACTTTCAGCTTTATCATACTCACATTGATATGATTGTCTTTCAACTTCAGATTTAATAACGTTCTCAACATGATGCAATCTCTCAATGAGATAATTCATTTCTTGCCTATCCTGTTGGTCAAGAGAATGCATCTCTACTGCTGAAATATCATCAACATTTGAGCTTAGTTCTTCTGACTGTGACTGAGATACATATGATTTACATTCTTTATACTGTGTCATCTCTCCATGGCATGTCAGGTCAGTAATTTCACCTCTATCACTTGATATATCACTTCTAGTTTCTTCCTCCTCATACTGAGATGAATATCCTTCAACTTCAAAGTTTACGACATTCTCAGCCAAAGGCATATTATCAATAGGAGGAGAAACAACTAAATTTATTTCTTGCATGTACAATTCATCAAGTGAACTATCTTTATGTTCTAATGTTGTAATACCATAAACATGTGCATTTAATTCAGCAATAATGGAATCATTTCTTCTTTGCAACAGAGAGATTTCATGTTCACATGTTTTTATTTTTGAATCTTCAACAAAACTATTTATAGCAGCAGGAGTGCTTATTTGCTGATCTGAAATTAAACATTCTATATGACATTGATTTGTTCTTTGCACCTCATCTTGCCGGCAAACATTTCTAGAGAAGTGATTCTGGGTTAAGCCATATTTAATGTTATTCTCAATCTCTATTGCTATCATGAATGCCTGATGCAAAGTTCTAGGTTCCTTATCTCTCAACAGATAGTTCATCTTTTTATCAAATGCATCGAGATAAACCACTAAACACATTTGATCATCCGGCTTATAAGTTTCAAGAATTTCATTTAAAATCTTTGCAAATCTAATATTAAATTCAGGAACTAACTCACCATTCCTGAATTGAATTTTCAAAAACCTATCAAAATAATCAAAGATGCTTACTCTTTCTCTGAACTGCATCATGAAGGCTAACATTAATTCATCACAAGATGAAATTGAACATGCTAGTAAAAATGAAAACCAGTCCCTAGCATCATCCTCTAAAGTCTGAACAAACAACTACATCTGAACATCTTCATGGGCAATTTCAAAATCACCAACCAAGTCACTAAACAACTGAACATGATGACTGGCTGAATTTTCATGGTTTCCACCAAACTTAGGCAAATACTTTCTGAGGTTACAAGGCATAGTATTCGAGAAACCATGAATACCATTAAAATTCAATGACATATACCTCCTAGTAGAAATAGATCTAAAACTTTCACTAACATGATGCATACTAGATGAGACGAAACTCGACATTCTTCAAATTCAAGACTCATTCACCATTAGACACTTTTCAGAATTTTGTTAGATTGTGGTGACTGATTAGGAAAGTACTGTACATACTTCATAAATAGTGGGGTTTGGGGCATTGCCCCAAAAAAAAAATTTGGGCAGTGGCCGACATGGTAGCCGACATATCATGGCTGACATATGGCCGACATGTTATAAACCTAAAGCGGTTTAATACTTGTATAAAAGGGCTTAGGGTTGGGTATTTTTAAAAATGTTGTGATGCGAAATTGGTTCTTGCGGTGGTATTGAGCTGTAAGGGATTATGGATTGTAATGAGGTTGTAATCACTGGATTGTAATAAGATCGGACTTGTTGTTTGGTGGACGTAGCCCAGGGATTGGGTGAACCACGTTAAATCTTGGTGCCTTGTGTTCATTTCTGTGTGATCTATTATTTTTTCTGTTATTGGTAATATTTGCATGTAGTTTTTATTTCTGTCCGTAGTTTATCCTAACAAGTGGTATCAGCGCAAGGTTGTCTTTTAGTTATCCTCTGCAAGAAAGTCTCACGGTTAAGTGGGAGTCTCACGGTTGAGTGGGAGCAATGGTAGATGAGGGTAAGTTGAGGGTTGAGAGGTTTAATGGGCAGAACTTCCAGTTATGGAAGATGCAAATGGAAGACTATCTATATCAGAAGGATTTATGGAAGTCATTGGAAGGAAAAGCCAAGAATCAAGGAACTATGTCAGAGGCTGAATGGGATCTTTTGGATAGAAAGGCACTCAGAAGCATTCGGTTATGCTTGGCACCATCGGTGGCATTTAATATTACAAAATCAAAGACGACAGAAGATTTGATGAAAACCCTAGCGACACTATATGAAAAGCCCTCCGCTTCAAACAAGGCATTTCTCATGAAGCGTTTATTTAATATGAAAATGGCAGAAAGTGGATCTGTTGCAGATCATTTAAATGAGTTTAATACTATTACTAGTCAATTATCTTTTGTGGGTATCAATTTTGATGAAGAAATTAGGGCTCTCTTGATTTTGTGTTCTTTGCCTGAAAGCTGGAATGGCTTGGTAATGGCGGTGAGTAATTCTGTTCCTGGATCTAGTACCCTAAAATATGATGATGTGATCGGTGTTATTTTAAGTGAGGAAACTTGTAGAAAATCCTCAGGTGGATCTACATCAGGAAGTGCTTTAAATGCACAAAGCAGGGGTAGAACGACTGAAAGAGGAAGTAACTCTGGAAATCGTGGGAAATCAAGAGGAAAGTCAAAGGGGAGGAGGTCTCAATCAAGAGGACCAAATGATTGCTGGTACTATGGGAAATGAGGGCACAAAAAAAAAGATTGTTGGAATCGAAAGAAAAATGAAGGAGATAAATCAGATGGAAACAAGGAGGCAAATGTGGTAAGTAACAAATCCAAAGAGGATGCTTTGCTTCTGTCTTTAGAGAGTGTTGATGATTCATGGGTTTTAGATTCTGGTGCTTCATTTCATGCTACACCTCATAGAGGTTATTTCATTGATTATGTCCAAGGGGATTTTGGGCTTGTTTATTTGGGGGATAATGAACCCTGTCAGATTGTTAAAAAGGGAAAAATTAAGATTAAGTTGCAGAATGGGAATCATTGGCTACTACATGAGGTAAGACATGTTCCAAAACTAAGTAGAAATTTAATTTCAACAGGGAAACTCGGTGATGAGGGTTGTGTAGTTACTTTTAATGATAAAAAGTGGAAGGTTTCAAAAGGTTCCCTTGTAGTAGCTAAAGGTGTGAAAGTAGGCACCTTATATCTTTGTACAGGTCATATTGTTCGTTCTACTTTGATTGTTTCAGAGAAAAATGAATATTCAAGAACAATTACTATAGTTGAGCAGGGAGAACAAATAGCTGCTATAGATTCTGATACAGCGTTGTGGCACAATAGACTTGGGCACATGAGTGAGAAAGGTATGAAAGTACTTCATTAAGGGAAAGTTTTACTAGGTCTAAAATGTGTGATATGGATTTCTGTGAAAGTTGTGTGTATGGAAAACAAAAGAGAGTGAGTTTTGTAAAGACAGGGAAGGAAAACAAAAAGGAGAAATTAGAGCTTGTGTATACAGATGTATGGGGACCAGCCCAGGTATCTTCCCTTGGTGGCTCTCATTATTATGTTACATTTATTGATGATGCAACTAGAAAAGTATGGGTTTATTTCCTTAGACAAAAATCTGATGTATTTCAAACTTTTAAGAAATGGAAATGCTTGGTTGAAAATGAGACTAGTAAGAAATTAAAATGTCTCAGATCTGATAATGGTGGTGAGTATTGTAGTCATGAATTTGAAGATTATATCTCCACTAATGGTATTCATAGACAAAAAATTGTTCCAAGGACTCCACAGGAAAATGGAGTGGCTGAACGCATGAACAAGACTATAATGGAGTGCGCAAGGAGCGTGAGGTTGCATGTTGGGTTGCCCTTACACATGTGGGCAAAGGATGTCAATACTGCAGTATATTTGATTAATAGAGGTCCCTCTACTCCTTTGGGTTGTGGTATTCCAGAGGAAGCATGGACTGGTAAGAAGGTAAGTTATTCTTTTCTCAAGACCTTCGGTTGTGAAGCTTTTGCTCATATAGACTCTGAAAATAGAACCAAGCTAGAAGCTAAATCAAAGAAATGTGTCTTTGTTCCAGCCATTCCTCATGATGTGCAACAACTGCAACAAAAAATACCACACACACCAGTAAATGTTAGATGGTCAACAAGGCAAATTAGACCTCCACAAAGGTTTTCTCCCTCTTTGTATTCTATTTTACTTACTGATGCTGGTGAACCTAAAATTTATGATGAAGTTGTGCTGGTGCATACTAAGATTCAGTGGTAGTCTGCAATGAAAGATGAAATGGACTCTTTGCTGAAAAATAAGGCATGGGATTTGTGCAAGTTGCCTGCAGGTAAAAAGGCTTTACAGAATAAATGGGTTTACAGGTTGAAAGAAGAGGAAGGAGGTAAGAAAAGATTTAAGGCTAGGTTAGTTGTAAAAGGATTTTCACAGAAAAAGGGAATTGATTTTGATGAGATATTTTCTCCTGTTGTTAAAATGACTTCTATTCGTACTGTTTTAAGTCTTGTGGCTACTGAAGATTTACATTTAGAGTAGATGGATGTTAAAACGGCCTTTCTTCATGGTGATTTGGATGAAGAAATATATATGGCTCGGCCACAAGGTTTTGAGGTCAAAGGTAAGGAGAAATTAGTGTGCAAATTGAAGAAAAGTTTATATGGCTTGAAGCAAGCACCTCGGCAATGGTATCTGAAATTTGACAATTTTATGCATGAGCATGGATATAATAGGTGTCATTCATATTACTGTGTTTATTTTAAGAGGTTAGATGATGATAGCTACATTATTTTATGTTTGTATGTTGATGATATGCTTGTAGCTGGGTCTAACATGGATCATATTAAGGGGCTGAAATGCCAATTAGCACATGCATTTGCTATGAAGGATTTGGGGGCAGCAAAAAAAATCCTTGGTATGAAGATTTGCAGAGATAGGAAGAACAGAACATTGACGCTATCTCAAGCTGATTATGTTGAGAAGGTGCTGCAACGTTTCTCTATGGAGAATGCTAAAGCTGTCAGCACACCTTTACCTAGTCATTTGAAATTGACTAAGGAAATGTGTCCCAAGACACAAGAAGAGGAGGATAAGATGTCTAAGGTACCCTATACTTCAGCTGTAGGAAGCTTGATGTATGCTATGGTATGTACTAGGCCAGATATTGCACATGCAGTGGGAGTCGTTAGCAGGTATATGAGTCATCCAGGATTTGAGCATTGGAATGCTGTCAAGTGGATTCTCAGATATTTGAGAGGAACATCCAATAAGTGTTTACACTTTGGGGGCTCTACTACTGATTTACAAGGCTATGTTGACTTAGATTTGGCTGGGGATATTGATACCAGGCGGAGTACTACAGGTTATGTCTTTACTATTGGTGGGGCAGCCATGAGCTGGGTTTCTAGGTTACAGAAGATTAATGCTCTCTCCACTACAGAGGTAGAGTATGTTGCTGCTACAGAGGCAGCCAAGGAGATGATATGGATTCAGTTCTTCTTGGAAGAATTGGGACATCCTCAAAAGGATAATTATTTTTTCACAGATAGTCAGAGTGCCATTCATCTTGCTAAGAATTCAGCTCTGCATTCTAAGACCAAACACATACAGTTGCGGTACCATTTCATTCAGTCAGTTTTGGAGGATGGACAGTTAAAGCTGGAGAAGATACATACCAATGACAATCCAGCAAATATGTTGACAAATGTTGTAACAAGGGAGAAGTTGAACTCCTCTTCAGCTTTAGTTGGTCTTTTAGACTGAACATGAATAAAAGAACAGTAGAGTCCAGGATGGTTTGATCCAGTGGGAGCCCCATGTGGTAGTGGTATTGCTACAGGATCAGTCTCCAAGTGGGAGATTCTTGTTTAGTGTGGAGCCTGATCAGTCCCCAAGTGGGAGATTGTTAGATTGTGGTGACTAATCAGGAAAGTACTGTACATACTTCATAAATAGTGGGGTTTGAAAAAAAATTTTGGGCAGTGGCTGACATGGTAGTTGACATATTATGGCCGACATATGGCCGACATGTTATAACCCTAAAGCGGTTTAATACTTGTATAAAAGGGCTTAGGGTTGGGTATTTTTCAAAATGTTGTGATGCAAAATTGGTTCTTGTGGCGGTATTGAGCTGTAAGGGATTACGGATTGTAATCAGGTTGTAATCATTGGATTGTAATAAGATCGGACTTGCTGTTTGGTGGACGTAGCCCAGGGATTGGGTGAACCACGTTAAATCTTGGTGCCTTGTGTTCATTTCTGTGTGATCTATTATTTTTTTCTATTATTGGTAATATTTGCATGTAGTTTTTATTTTTGTTTGTAGTTTATCCTAACAAATTTATTAATTGCAGTAGATCTGGAGCTCATTCTACCAATTCAAAACTGCAAACACACTTTGACATATAAAATACTTTTGTTGAATCTACTTTCCACAAAGCATGTTGAACTGTACTGAACCAATCTCCTATTTAATGTTATAAACCATTTGATGAAGAAACTTTTGTGAATCTTTACTTTCATGTAAATGAGAACACATGAAAGTGGAAAACACCTTTTAATATGGATGCCTACAACTACTTCAATGCTGCAAATAACAGCAGATTCAAATCTTAACCAGATTTATTAACACTTGCACTGCATCTCGTTTGATTCTTTTACCCAGTGTCAAGAACTCGAAATCAATTCTTCAAATCTTCCTTCCCACTGTTGTTTCCTTCAAAATACCTTCACATTTTGAAGCACTGGTGCAGAGATATACTTAGAGTCGCCACTCACTTAGTAAGAAAAGATTAACCAACTTGCAAAACAAAACAAGATGGTCTAGAACTTACAATTGGTATTTGCAAACTGTATTTAACAATAGGGGAATTTCACATTCTTGACATGCTAAAAGAACATGACATTAACTTTGAATTTTGACAGCAACTTATCAAAACTTTAAGTGACTTTGATATTACAAATTATTCAATTCAGTTAAACTTCTGTTGTCAATGAATAAGAACACTGGGGGACGTGAATCTTCAACAAATAAATGGGAAACACTTCATGACCTTGCTATTTATACCAGAGATTCTAGTAGTTCTAACAATGAATTTCTTCATAGACTTCCCAGTAGAGTCGCCATTTTTTTGGTGTTTGAAAACGTTACCCGTTTCCAGTTATCCCAATGAGAAACTAATGCATCTAGGGGCAGCTAACTCCCATCATCAACATATCACTTCAAACACCGAGCCAAGATTTTTTGGCTGGTGAAGTAGCGAGGTGTCGGATTCTTGGATTTTCCAATTGTGCTGACATCATCAGTTTTAATTGCGTTTGCCTTCAAAATTGTTCTTTGTTTGAATCTAGCTGACATCAGCACCCTTTGGGTCAGATTGGGGGTCAACGACATGCGGTTGCCTTCACAAAAGGCCTTTCGTCCAAAGACAAGTTAAAAAGGAGGTGTCGGAGTATTTGAACAACTAAACACTCCCAACCATAGTACATGTGGGAAAAAAAATTTATAACCCTTTCTCTACTCAATACAACTTCTTTGCCTTGCGTGGTCGGATCTGCTGAAATGGCATCCCTTCATTTCCTTGTGTGAGGTGTCTCTTAAAAATGTGATTCTTGTTGAATGTTGCATGAGATTTGGTTTTTAATGTGGGCGATTTTCTTTGTCTTTGTCTGATGGCATCCTCTTTGGCACGTTGCCTGCCTCCTCTGCAAAGTCAATGCCCTTCTTCTTGTGGCTTTAAAACAAACATGAGGACCCCGACAAAAAGAAGGACTTCCATAAAATGTGTCCTCCCTCTTATGTGTTGTGGCTGGGCAGTTCTTCATATGTGGATACATGTTCAACATGAGCTCCTCTGTTATTAAAAATTGTTTCCTCTCCTAACGTGATGATTTTCCCTTTTCACACGCCTTTTTCATCCTTGATTGGTCTTTCCTTTAAACATGGGCATGCTTTGCTTCATTTTCATGGTCGATGTCTCTGATATTGGCGTGGGAGCTTCAATACTAGCGTGTTCTGTTGATTTGGCGTTGGTTCTTCAGTGATGGCATGGAGCTTTTTCAAACTCCCCTGCTTCCTTCATTATAGCCGCCTCCTTTGTGAAAAATGTGGCTCGCTATTTTGGCGTGAAGTGCCTTTATAAAGCTAGCTTTCTTTGCATGCGGCTTCTAATTGATGTGTTGATCTGCTATCTCTTAGACCTGTGCAAGGTTTGCTCATTGTACATGAGTTTCCTTTTAGAAATGTGTGACTTTTCCTTCAATGCGTGGGCCTCCTTTTTTTTACTTGGAGGCTTTCTTTGTCTGACGCCCTTGACTAGCTTTTTAATTGGTGTGGTCTTTCCTTCTATCTATCATGTCTTGGACATGGGTGCTCAACTTTCGTGAACCACTCAAGCCATTTCATTCTTGTAGACGCTTCCCAGCTCTTGAAAGCCGTGGGTATCCATGTATACTTAGCAACTTCATGTATAGAAATTGCCTTGGATCTGAATGTCCCCTTGTTTGACATCTCAATAATTCAAGAAAATGCTCTCCTTTACAAATTTTATGCACATGATAATGGAAATTAACAATATAAAGTCCTTTCTATGTCACTACGGCCTGATTAACTTATGGTATTTTGTCAAGGAATCTCTATTTCTTCAAAGTCCACCTAGCCTGGAGTATCCATACTACTGATCTTTGCATCCTTGTACATTATTTTTTGCATATTCGTTGAATCCTTAATTTAATGAAAAGATCATAGCATGTTGTTATTCCGATAGAATCAGTCGGGCCCCAAAGTGGGTCTGGCTAAAAACAAATTTGTTTCTGAACAACTGATGGGAAAAATGATCAACTAAACATCTCAAACTGATTAGAATAAAATTTGAGCACCGAAACATCAACTGAAAACAAATTTTAATCATTTTTGCATCACTATGAAAATCATGTCAGGAGACCTATTGCCTGGCTTTAAAAATTGTCATAAACACCTGGTCGGGCTCTGAAACTTAGAACTTATGTTCTCTCTGACATGCTTAATAGGCCTGCCAAATCTTGTCGCATGACGACATCAGAGTCAAAAGATATCGACCTCCGAAGTTGCCCACTTCAAACTGCCCATAGAATAACATGTCAGAAAACCACAAAATGCGTTTGGTTTGATCTCTGAAAACTAGGCAAAATGATGTTTAAGGATCTAGAAATAGGGGCATTGGTACTCTGTCATGAGGAGAATATGATTATATGATTTAGGCTCATGACAAATCACGGGGCACATTTGGTGAAGGCGCAAAGTTGGCTATTTGGAATTGCTGGACAGGGGACAATAGCATAAATATGTTTTTGGCAAATGGAATGACCTTGGTAAAGTATGCAGACGAATTCGTCAGGGTTTATAAACTGGCACACTTGGAGTATTTTTGGAGTACAATGTAGGGGAACAAACCATTTGGTCCTACCAATCCTAGATCAAAAGATATAGAATCACGAACAGGGCACCTGAACAATCTGCATCTCTGATTACTAGTGAAACGCTATAAATTGCAATCGGAATCGCTTTTGAAAACTGATCAAACAGATTCATCATGACTTCAAATCTGGAGCGTAGCTAGTCTTTGACCCCTAGAATACGATGCAATAAAAATTTTCTCATTTGGTTCAATTGGTCAAAAGTTATGATATGTCAAACAAGGCTACCTAGAAATATGCACAATTTGCAAATTTACAATAAAGGCAACTGACCAACTTTGAGAGGTTCAAAACCTAGTCAAACTGACTCAAAAAAACTCAAAATCTGAAACATAGGTTCATTGGTATGGATACTAGACACTTCCAAAGTGGTGAATCCTAACACATTTTTGCATGCAAGTTATTTGATGACAAACACAGCTTCTTGTCGCTGTTTGACACTTAGGGTAAAATTGCAAATTTGACACAAGCTTGGGATGGTACTTCGCCAAATGACTCAAAATGATGATTTGACCTCATGGAACAAGTAGACAGGCTGAATGGAAGGTGTTAGAAACATTAAACACCATTTATGCATTAACTCAACAATGAGGTATATAGGCTTCACAAAGCATCTATAGGCCTGAATTTCTCAATGGTGCTCAAAATTGACCATGCAATTTTGAGCGCCAACACCTTCCATTGTAATTTAGCATTGTGTCTAAATTCAACTTCCTTTGTCTTTTCAATAAGTTATACTTCTAACAGAGTATACTTTATTTTAGGTAGAAGCCATATTAGAATTTTTCCCCATAATATAACTTCCACATAAAAATGATGGTGTCATATGTTTATGTGATTGTTTTATCTTTATTATCATTTAGATCTAAGGTTTAAAATCTATATGTAAATTTTTGTGAGATTTTGCTACAAATGATTAACACCACCCACCCCCTACCCCCACAAACTATGGGAGACACAAGTTTTCTAACAATTAGTACCATGCCAAGGATCCTCATTTGAAGCCTAACAACTTGATGAGATCAAAATGACAACATTCTAGAAGGATTTTTTGAGATTTGATGACATTAACTATTCCTTTTGGAAGAATTGGATGGAGACACATAGAATGTTTCTTCAAAATGAGCATTGTGACATTACTAAATCAACCCACATTATTCCTAATACTACTCAATCTAGTGCAGTTGAGAAGTTTTATGTCAATATTATAGAAAGTGAAGCCCTTTTAAGTGCACTATTTGATTTAGTATATTTTGATGTCATGAGACTAGAAAAGAACATGAGATCTAGACAAAGTTGGAGACTCTATACAAAGGAGATAAGTATGTAAATATGAAAAATTTCAAACCCAGCAAGGAAAATTTGAAGCCCTTTAGATGAACAAAGATGAAAATGTTGCTTCTCACATGCATAGGGTAAAATTATTTATGGTTTAAGAAGTTATAGAGAAATTATAACCAGGGATGACATTGATGGTAAGATTTTAAGATCTTTGACTCCTACATTTAACCATAAAGTTGCTTATGTTGAGGAAATTGATATAGTTTCTATAGTTACAAAGAATATGCTATTTGGAAAATTGATTGCTTTTGAGATGAGTAGTCTTGGAGATGCATTACAAAAGATTGTGTACCATCTATAAATGGAAGCACTTATTCTTAAACCTTTCATTCATCCTTAGTGTGTAGGTTTAATGGGGAGAGACTAAAAAATCAACAAACTACACCACTTGGGAGTTGTGATTGGTCTAAACACACAAATAACTACCTCCTATAATACCCCAAAATTGGTGCATTGCCATATTAACCAACTTTGGTTTATTCAACTATTCCTAAGTCCTATTTTGCTAGGCAATTCTAATTCTAATAATTGCCACTTGACCTAGGTGTCAAATGCAAAAAACCATAATTTACATTAATCATATTATTTATTTAATTCCTAAATATCGACTCAAATTAGCTACACAAACCTATCAATTTAATTTAATTTAATTATAAGTGTTCTACTTTAATTAAATTAAAATTACCTCATTAGCTAATATACAAAAGAATTAAATACATTAATTTAAAAAGATATCTCCTCTTTTTAATTATTGAATTTAATTATTCAATTAGTTAATGTTATCCATTTATGAGGTCATATTCTATTTTATTAAATTAAATATTCACTCAAAAAAAGGAACCAGTCAGCTCCGTTTATCACTCAAAAGGTAGTTAGTTAGCTCTTTTTATCACTCAACAGGCACTCAGTTAACTCCTTTTATCACTCAAAAAGGACTTCGTTAACTCCTTTATCACTTCAAAAGGACTCAATTAACTCCTTTTATCACTCAAACAGGACTCAGTTAGCTCCTTTTATCACTCAAAAGGACTCAGTTAACTCCTTTTATCGCTCAAAGGCAACTAGTTAACTCCCTTTTCATGAGGAAGTTACCTTTATGACTGGCTCTCCTCTTTAATCTTGATCATCGATCACCTCTTGGATTCTATAAAAGAAGCTCTCCATTCCTCATTATAGAGGATAAATTTTGGAATTTGTGTCAAATTTATGCTAAAATTCCTACTCACTTTGCTCACATTTGCATAGCTTTATTTCTTTCATTATAATATCATTTTGATTTTAAATATGCATCCATTTAGCATACTATGTTTCTTCATTTTCTTAGATTAATAATTGCATCTCTCATCTAGATTAATTGCACTTTTATTTAGCTACATAAATTCCTTCATTCTAAAGGTCTAGTTGTCTTCTTCTCGTTCTAAGAGCAAAGGCATAATCCTTCTAGTTAGAAGGCAACAGGTCATTCTATTAGACTTTTTGAATAAACAATACAATGTTTATTTCGGGATGATCTCATAGGTAATGACCATGTTAAAGTGTATGTGAGGATTGGAGGCCCCCAATTTTGCATATACATTTCTGGTGCCCACTGTGGGGTAGGAAAAATCAAATTTTCTGGCCTCATTTATTCTATTTTCTACACTTTTTATGATTCTTTTTTCCAAATTTTCGTAGTTGTCCATACTGTTTTCCAAATTTTTGCACGTGAAATCTCATTTTCACGCTAGGAACTAAGGATTTCACCTCCTTCATTGCACTTTCTCATGCAAAAAATTGCATAAATGCGCATTTCCTCATGTGGTGCATGTCATTTTCTCGTGCAGGCCTGTGCATGATCTTGCAATAGTATATGCAAATATAGTATTCAGAATTCAGATTTATCATTATGCATTTGACTAAAAATCTTTTCTGGAGCATTTTTATTTCTAATTTTTTTTTTTTTCTATAGCTTAATAGTGGTTTGTAGGACAAGAGTATATTTTGAATTTTGACTTTTGACTTTTTCATAGGTTTTGGCTTTTTTTAAGCTATTTTATGGGTATCAAAAAGAACCAAAAAAAGTTAAATTTTATTTTCCCATAGTTAAGCTTCCATTTGACTAATTTTGTTTTCTGAAGCATTTTGTTTCTAATTTATGGTTTTCAACAGCTTAACAATAGTTTCCAGGATGCTTGACGAAGATACCTTTTATCCAAACACTTCAAACATATACTGATTGTGTGAATGCAGGACGCTTGTCAAAGATATGCATGATGATGATTTGTTTCAAACCCACATAAACATTGTTTCTTCTTTTGCTGTTTTTCACACATAGTATAAATAGGACTCATGAACTTCATAGGGTGCAAGACAGGGGAATAGGGGAGTATGCTCTTTACCACTTGGAGTTCATGACCAAGGGTAAATCAAAAACCTAGAAGCCTCTAAAAGATGACATTCGAGGGAGGCAAGCAAGTTATTGGTTCTCCCAAATGAAGCCTTTAATGAAGAGATGATGATTTCCTTCTAGGGGATCAAAGTCTTGGAATAGGACAACGTGGAATCGATTAAGCTAACTTAGTGATTAACATGTCTTGTGTGTTTTTGTGAGGAAACGAGGTAGAGGAGTATGCTCTTTCCCCTTGAGGAAAATCAAAAACTTTGACCCTTAGATACAAAACACCAGTCCAATTCAATCCTTTAGAGGGCCTTCCAGAGTGATCCAACCTCTGGGAATGACCCAAGTGAGCACACTCCTTTTGCCAAAGATTTCACCTCACTATAATAAAGAAGCTTTGTTGAGGGAAAGACTCCAA
The DNA here is from genome assembly GCA_028749045.1 of Cupressus sempervirens. Taxonomy (NCBI): domain Eukaryota; kingdom Viridiplantae; phylum Streptophyta; class Pinopsida; order Cupressales; family Cupressaceae; genus Cupressus; species Cupressus sempervirens. The sequence continues at coordinate 796,503,959 of CM053793.1, forward strand.
AGCCATATTAATTTCCTCTTCTTCATTCTGATATCACATATCAAGAAGAGGCTCTATAAACTACACTAGTTGGCGCTAGCCCCAATCTTGCTAGTCAAAAGTGTGCACTTATAGATGCTAGTGTGGGCTGCTAGCCTCAACTTTGCTTGTGAAGCTACTAAGGATTAGTATGAATAGAAGCCAAGTAAAAACCTCTTCGTTAGTTGCTACTCAGTTCACCTTTGAAAGGAGGTATAATCTTTGTGCAAGGAGGAGGAAAAATCTCTCCTGTGGAACTCACCATAGCCATGCAACTGGGTGTTGGAAGGTGGTATATGCACTTGACCCCTACCACAAGGGTGTTCATTTAGCGTATATGTTATTGAGCCCTTTGAATACACCAAAACATGGGCGCCCTCTAGGGGGTGACATGATTGTGTGAGGTGTGCACATGCACATAAATTGTGGGACAAAGGTTTTTTCTCCTTCTCTACCAATTTTCTATTTTAGGGATAAAAGCGTGTTTTTTATTGAGTCTTTAAACATTGTGCAAACCTGTCAAACAAACTAAACGTCAAGACTCCCCCACCCCTTCGAGTTGCTTTGTCCTTGGTTGGGTTGTTTGAAACTACTGCTTGCTTCCCATATTTATCTAGAAACCAATTGTCTTATTCAAAAACAACCAAAATGTTGTCTACAACTTGAAAGCAGTCTTACTACTTATCTAAAATATGTCAAAACAACCAACAATCTGTCCAAAATAGTTTGTAACTTGCAAAAATCGCTTCAAAATTTACTATCTTGTCTGTCAAAGCTACTTGCACTCTAAATCTGGTTTATTATTTGCAACATTTTACCTCTTTTCTGTTTGTAAATAATTTCAAACATTGGCTTCTTGCTTAGCTAATGACTTGTGACCTACACATAAACTAGTCTTGTCTCTTGTTCACTTTGTCTTTGGTCTTTGGTGCTTATCATACTCTGTGTCATGATAGTCATCATCTTTGGTTGTTCTAGTCGTTACTTAGATGACTCGTACCTTAGTATATAGTACCCTTATCTTGCTTTGTTTTTTAGATTATGTTCTAGTGTGGTCCTTGTTTAAGCTTTCACTTTTTGTCCTTGTCTATGACTATGGCAACAAGAAGTGGCAAAGTGTTTTATCCCCAAAGACCTGGACAAGGTAGAGCTAGGGGCACTAATCGTAGTAGAGGTCACTCTTTAGTCTATACATGGTCTATCTCTAGTTCATCCAATGAGGAATCTTCACGATCCCCCTCACTTGTCAGATCATCTCGGGTCCATAGAATGTTCTCTATAAACTTGCAACAAATTAGGAATCCCTTGTATCAAGAGGATCCAGAAACTAGCAAAGGTTCCACGTCTCCAAACAGCTCATCTGAATTATTTTTCAAAAGACCTTTCCAATCACAACATACTGAAATTGAACACATTCCAACAATGGTTGATTACAAACCTGAACATGGTGAACATAGCAGAAACCAAGACCAACTTAGGAATGACAAAGAAAAAGAACATGACATTGATAAGGAGCAAGAAGAGGTGGAAATACTTCTTGAACACATAGCAAAGTGTTGTAAAGAAAAAAACTTTCAAAAGGTCATGGAAATCCTGCTCAATGAAGAGAAAGAAAAATACTTTCTCAAACTTTCCCAAGAGGGAGCTAAGCTACCCCATCATTTCAATGTGGAAACTATCATTACACCTAAAGAGGAAACTAAGACTTCCAAACTCCAAAAAAAACTAAAAATTATGCAAGACCAACTGGCTCAGATGATGTGTGAGAAAGAAAAACCCACAAAAATATACAACTTAGATGCTCTTTGTCCATTTCCATTTGACAAAAGCATACACATGCCTCCTTTTCCAAGAGGAGTAGAGTTACCTAAGTATGATAAATACTTTGGAACTACTAATCCCCAAGATCATTTGAGGGAATTTGGTGCCTTGTCTATGGAATTTATGCATAATCAAACATATCTCATGCATTTATTCCCAAGAAGTCTAGGTGGTCAGGCTATGAAGTGGTTTTCACACTTTCCTCCTAGTATCAAAACATTTGATGAAATTGCCAACTTGTTTGTCGAGCAATATTCTCATAACATTCAACACCCTGTTAACATTCGAGATTTATGTAATCTTAAGCAGAAGATTGGGGAACCTTTCCTCAAATTCCTTCAGAGGTGGAGACAACTTTATCCTAAATACTCGTCCAAAATCCCAGAAATAGAGAAACTTGACATCTTTATGGATAACTTCCTACCTAATTTTGGGTATAGAGTCCAACTTCAAGTTCCACACACCTTTGAGGACATGGTCACATAGGCTATCCACATAGAGGAATTCATGGTCAAGAAGGGTGAACTTACTTTTTAGAAAGACACAAAATAAGGCTCCACCTATAACAAGGACAAACCCAAGTATGTCAACAAGAATCGAGAAATTGTACATGATTGGTTTGTTGACAATGTCACTCCTAAGCCTACTAAGGCAGCCTTTAATCTCATAGATAGTCTCAATGTAGCCAAGAATATTGAGAAGCCTCCTCCTGACAACAAGACATCTGGGGACAAACCGAGAAACTCATGGGCTACATGCCCTAAATGAGAGTATGCACCTTTGGGTGAACCTTTGGATGTGGTTTACAAAACCTTGTTACAAAACAAGCTTATTTCACCATTGGACAACTCTTGTCCTTATGATCTGCAACCACACCCACCATGGTGGAACAAAATCGCATTCTGCAAATACCACCAAAATAAGGGGCACAAAACTAGCAATTGCATAAACCTACATCAAAAAGTCTAGGACATTATTGATGATGGTGACATTGTGGTCAATGAACATAAAAAGAACTCAAATCACGAGGCTTTCAAACAGCCCTTCATAGCTTATGAAAAAGGAGAGAGCTCAAAACCAAAACCTAACAACAAGGTCAACTATGCATACTCTAATGATGACAATGTGATCAATGTGGTTGAACCTATTTATTATGAGTACTATGATGTTATTACCATTAAGGGCAAGCAAGATACCACTAAACCCAAGACACCATTTGTCTTAAGGGGTGCTACTTCCAATGTAATGGACAACACATCTTTGCAACACTGTGCCAATGCTATTACATGCTCTCATTCCAAGTTGGTGCTCAAAGGCCCTAGGCCCTCTACTTCTGATCTTGAATGACATAAAGACAAAACCCTTATTGGTCCATCTAGAAAAGGCGCAAAACTCATGACAAATTTAGTAGCAACTAGCTTTAGCATTCTAGATCAATTAAAATGAACTAACACTAAAATCACAATCTTTAAGCTGCTTAAAATGTTGCCTACTCATAGGAAAATTTTGGACAAAGCCCTCACTGATGCAAATGTTCCTCAAGATCTTGATCTTGAGCAATTTCAATCTATGGTAGGTCACTTGACCTCACCCTACTTGATGTCTTTCTCTAAGGAGGATGATAACTCATTGAGTCACCCACACAATCAAACTCTACACATTGAGGTCATGATACATCAAACACATGTTCGTCGGGTACTCATTGATAATGGTGTTGGGCTAAACATTGTCTCTACTACTCTAATTAGACAATTAAATTACTCTAAGGACTCTATTGATCCTCATTGTAGGATTACTATCAAAGTGTATGATGAAATTGAATGAAAGTCTCTCGATCTTTTGGTCTTGCCCCTTTATGTCGGTCCTATAGAAAGGGATGTCACTTTTCAAGTCCTCGACATTCCCTTGGCTTATAAAATTCTACTAGGAAGGCCCTAGATACATGAGATGTGTTCTATGCCCTCCACATACCATCAATGCGTCAAATTCCCATTTTATGGCTTTGATGTCACTATTCCTACTAGTACTAGTTACACCTGCAATATGCTCAAAGCTACTGAGAATTTTGTGCCTACTAATAGGGAATCTATTGATTATCATGACAACAAGTTGAAACAAATTGAGCAGTCAGTAAACCTAAAAGAAACTAACATGGGTGAGTACCATATTGAACTAGTGTTATTATTAACATCTCTTCCAGAGTCTCCTCATCATTATGGGAGACCCTTAGAGGAAAAGGAACCATTTGTGTTGATGCCTCAAACCAAGTATAATGACACTTTTTTCAAGGCTACAGTTCCCCTAGAGGATGAAAGTGAAAACAAAGTCATTGATGCATGGCTTTATAGAGAAGATACTCCAATAGACTAATAGAGCAAGCTCAAGAAATTACTCTTGGGAAATATTGGCCTAGTCTTAGGCTCATGAAGCATTTTGGCTACAAGGGAACTAGCCCTATTGGGTGCAATAACAATGGCCTAATTGATCCTATCAAGGAAACAATGATACAACTGGTCTAGGATTTAAGAAGGTTCCTCTCCATTTGGGACCTAATAAATTCATACCAGAACCTAAGAGTTCATCTGAAAATGAGTCACAAGCTAAGCCTAATACTTAAGAGGAACAATCTAATGATGAGGTTCCCTATCCTTATCCTATTCCTCATGATCTTGCTAAATTCTTTGTTGAGCCATATGACATTGTGCCATGTGTCAGCACTATGGATGGTACTAGTGATTCTTTTGAGGACAATACTAATTCACACCGTGCCCATTTAGAACAAGATGAATCCAGTCAAGTGTTACATATTGAGTAACTATGTAAAAGTCTAGAAGATGAAGGAGAGTATGTCCCTATCACTATTGGGGAGTTCTACAGTCTCTCACCATGTAGCATTGATTCTAAGGAATATGATTTTCACTCTCTTTCAGAAGCAACTACTGATAAAGACATTAACCAAGTTCATGTCTATGAAAACCAAATCAAAGTGGGTGAAACATCTAGGGTTAGGTTGGATGGGTTTGATACAACTAGTGTCCTAGAGTCATCAATTGCTAACACTAGTACTCAAAGGCATTTGAACACACCTGTGGACGAAGTCACCATACGTAAAAAATTGCTGGTCCAAGCACTTGATGACTATACTGTGAATGCAATTGAACCTGTCACTACTCTTTCACTCACACATCCTAAGCTTATAGACTAGAATCCTAATGCATCTAGAAAATTCCCCATGTTCCAAAGTGACTATGCTCTTGCTTGCTACCTAAATGTTGTTGAACCTGTAACATCTTCCACCAATGAACAAAGCATTAACATGACTAAAGCTAACATCAAATATCTTGGTCATAAAATTAAAAAGAAAAAATGAAAAAGGTCCAATGGTGAAAACCACATTGTGGTAGTGTCAGAATCTAAAAAAGTAAAAACAAAATACATATCCAAAGGTGAAAAAATCTCTGAGGCACCCGTGGATGAGATATTTGATGCACTTCCAAGTCACTTATAGGAGAGATCATTAGTGTTGATAGAGCCAACACAACCAATTAACATGGGTACAAAAGAACATCCTCATATGATACATCTAGCACAATCATTGTCATCAGAAGAAAAGGAAAAGTTCATTGCCTTTTTTTCAGAGAATAAGATAAATTTTTCTTGGACATATTCTAACATACCAAGACTTGATCCTAATCTTATCATGCATCACTTGTCCATTGCACTAGGCATCAAACTAGTTAAACAAAAACTTCAAAAAATGCATCCTTATGTTGGATTACTCATCAAAGAAGAACTAGAGAAACTTCTGAAAGCTGGTTTCATCCATGCAATTGATTATGCTGAATGGATATCCAATATTGTTCTAGTCTCCAAGCACAATAAATCTATTAGAGTTTGTACTAACTTCTGTGATCTCAACTTGGCATGTCCTAAGGATGACTTTCCAATTCCCAACATTGATATGATAGTGGACATGATGGAAGGCTACGAGATGTACTCACTAATGGATGGGTTTTCTAGTTATAATTAGATGAAAATTATGCTAGAAGACCAGGAGAAAATTTCTTTCACATGTGCATGTGGAACCTTTTGCTAAAACGTAATGTCATTCAATTTTTAAAATGGTGGTGCAATTTATCAAAGAGTAGTAACTACAATTTTCCATGACATGATGCATAAGACCATGGAGGACTATGTGGATGATACCTTGGTAAAAAGTGCAAAATGCAATACTCATTTGCAAGATTTGGGACCAATCCTAGATTGCATGGAAAAGTTAAATCTTAGGCTCAATCCTAAGAAATGAACATTTGGTGTCACATCAAGGAAATTACTAGGATACATTGTGTCTATGAAAGGAATCAAGGTGGATTTGGAGAAGGTTCAAGCAATCATGGATATGCCTCCACCCCATAACATTAGCCAGATGAGAGGCCTACAAGGAAGACTCTAATCTATCCACAGGTTCATCTCACAGTTGGTAGATAGATCACAACCTTTTACAAAGACTTTACACAAGGGTGCCAAATACAACTAGAGTCAGGATTGTGAGCAAAGCTTAACATAGATAAAACAATATATTTCTAATCCACTAATCTTGATGCCTCCTATCTATGGGAAGCCTTTGATTTTGTACATTTTAGCAACTAAAACATCTCTAGGAATCTTATTAGATCAAGAGGACAATGATAACAAGGAGAGCGCTATTTATTATTTGAGTCACACACTAATCTCTTATGAGAATAATTACAACATCATTGAGAAAGCTTGCTTGGTAGTTGTCTTTACTTCCCAAAACTTGAGACACTACATGCTTGCCCACACTATGAGACTAGTGGCTAAAATAGATCCACTAAAGTACTTTCTCAGTAAGGCGGCTCTCATAGGACGATTGGCTAAGTGGCTCATGACACTCAGCAAGTTTGAAATTTAGTATGTTGAATGAAAATCTATCAAGGGACAAGTAATTGTAGATCAGCTAGCAGATGCACCTATGCAGAATCTTCTCCCGTTTAACATTGATTTCCCTAATGAGTCAATTCTGACACTCACACACCAAATGTGGGTGATCTTTTTTGATGGGTCCTTCACACAACAAGGATCTAGAGCTAGATTAATCTTTATAATGCCACATAGATATTCATTACCCAAAGAATACAATATTTTGTTTCCTTGCACAAACAACATTGTTGAATATGTGGCTTTGATTAATGGCATGAAGATTGCAGCTAAATGGATAGTTGATCAGTTAGATATCTTCGGGGACTTCCAACTCAACTAGGTTAATGATGTGTATCAAAAAAAGGATGAGAAATTGATCCCTTACAAATGCATGGTTGATGATCTAAAGAAGTATTTTCTCCACATCACCTTCCAGCAAATTCCTCAAGCAAATAAAAAAGTGGCTGATGCAATGACTACTTTGGCCTCCTTGCTACAGATTCTCAATAGTGATCTCTAACATGAGTTCCTGGTGGAAGTCTTACACTACCCAGCCTATGATACCCCTAATTCTAGGATGATCTATTCTATTGTAGGACAAGAGTCATCTTTCTACCATCACATTTACTCCTATCTCTGTAACCAAACCATTTCAGACAATCTAACCCAGAATGAAAAATCCTACCTTATCTATAATGCTTCACGGTATGTCATTATTGTTGATGACTTGTTTAAGAGAGGTCTCGACAGAACACTCCTTAGGTTTTTAGAACTCGAAGAGTCCAAATGCACATTAATTGATGTTCATGAGGGCATTTGTAGATCCCACTCAAATGGCTTGACACTAGCTCACAAACTCATTAGAGCTAGTTACTATTGGCCTAAAATGGAGCAAGAGGCAATCACATATGCCAAGTCCTACAAGAAGTGCCAGCTCCATCGAAATTTGATTCACGCTCTAGCCAGGGAACTCATCCCATCTACCACAATGTGGCTATTTCAACAATGGGCCTTCGACTTGGTGGGTCAGATTCACCCATCTTCTTCTAATGGACATAAGTTCATTATTATAGTTACAGACTACTTCACAAAATGAGTAGAGGCAATACGCCTCACAATAGAAAATGACAAAACTATAGCTCTTTTTATCAAAAAATACATCATATGTAGTTATGGTGTACCATCCTCCATCATTATTGACAATGGAGGATAGTTCAAAAATAAAGACCTCAAGGAACTATGCAAAAGATTCAAAATCACACAACATTAGTCTTCTATCTATTACCCCTAGAGTAATGGTCAGGTAGAGGCATCCAACAAGGCAATCCTCAAGATCCTCCATCACACAATTAGCAAATCTAGGAGGGACTGGCACCTCCAGATTAATCTAGCTTTATGGGCATATAGGACAAGCATCAAGACTCCAATGAGTATGATGCCCTTTGCTTTGGTTTATGGAGTGGATGTTGTACTTCCAATAGAGGTCAAGATTCCTATCTTAAGAATCTCTATGAAAGGCTTTATTATTGATGAAGATTACAAAATAGCTCGGCTTCAAGAGCTAGTCTTACTAGATGAACATTGACAAGTGGTGTGCGATCACCTACAAGGTTATTAGCAGCAAATGTCAAGAAGCTACAATAGGAAAGTTAAGCCACATGACTTCCACTTAGGTGATCTCATCCTAAGAGAAAATCCTAGGAATTAGCAACAACAGGTCCAAAAAGGCAAGTTCAAACCAAATTGGCTTGGTCTTTACATAATCACTGTAGCGTATGGATCTAGTGCTTATTGTTGGGTGATGTGACGTGTTCCCCTACCCACAGGTGGTTAATTATATGGTGTTCCATGTTCACTAACAGTCATGGCTTTTGGTGCAATGGAAAATGTGCCCTACAATTGGTATCAGAGCCTGGTTTTGGCTTGGTCATGGGTTCAAATCTCCCAGGTGCCTTCCTGACCTGCGTAAGCACCTGGTATGCGCGTCGAGGGGGAGATTGTTGGGTGATGCGATGCGCTCCCCTGCCCACATGTGGTTAATTATATGGTGTTCCATGTTCACTAACAGTCATGGCTTTTGGTGCAATGGCAAATGGGCCCTACACTTATCAACTTTCAACAGCCGAGGGAGAAGTGCTCAAGGAGCCTATCAAAACTCTCCACTTGAAGCGATACTACAACTGATCTAATCTTAGAAGCTCTTTGTACATATCTAAATCTCTTGAAAAAGTTATAAAATTTGCAAAAAGTCTTGAAAAAAATCATTACCCTGATGAAAACCTAGCAATAGGCACCTTGGTAATACCAAAAAAAAAATTGAAAATTTTCAAAAATACAAAAAAAAATCAAAAAAAAAAAAGAAAAATACAAAAAAAATTGAAAGACAAGAAAGTGCCTTTGGTGGAAACCTGGAAATAGGCATCATGGTAGCTAAAACAAAATGAAAGCACTACCAAGAAGGTGAAAACCTGGCAAACAAGCACCTCTTGTTCCTAATGCTCCATCTTGCAGCACATCTTCTGGCTCCTTGTATAGTTGCTTTCCTACTTTAGTTTACTACTTTTTTCTCATGTATCCATGGATTGAGTCTTGTCACAACTTGAGGGCACTACTCTCCAGTATCCTAGAATCTCTTTTGCGACAGTCACTAGTTGTTTCAGGTGTGTCTGTCTACTGTTGCTAGTGTTACACTTTGTCGAGATTCTCCTCATAGAATCTCTTTCATGACAGTCACCAATTGTTTTAGTTGTGTCTACCTACTGTCGCTAGTGTCATGCTTTGTCAAGATTCTCCTCATAGAATCTCTTTCGTGATAGCCACCAATTGTTTCAGTTGTTTCTTCCTACTGTCATTAGTGTCATGCTTTTTTGAGATTCTCCTCATAGAATCTCTTTTGTGACAGTCGCTAGTTATCCTAACTATGTTTGCCTACTGTTGCTCATGTCACTTTTTGAGATTCATTAATGGTAGATCTCTCTTGCGTCAGTCAATAGCCATTCTAGCTATATTTGTCTATTGTTGCTTAGTCCTCTTTAGGTTCTTCACATTGAAGATTCCTCTTTGACCTCAGTTACCAGTCATTTTGGCTGCGTTTGTCTACTATTGTCACCATACTAAAGATATTTCTTTCATCTATGTTCTGGACATTGACACTTGACATCAATCCCAAAAACATGAACTCAAAATGACATAATTGTTTAGATATACTAAGCTTTTTCTTTGTTTGTTTCATTTTTGCTTCATCATGTCTCTTCGAGCAACTCAATGATGTCCTTTTTGACTAGAGAAGCAAGGACTGGGGGCATGATCTCTTCTTTTCTTTATGTTGTATTGGATGGTCATGTGTACCTCAACTCCTTTTATATGGATAAATCAATGAGGTTGGTTCTTCTCCTTGCTTGTTGGTTATAGACACAAGGGTCATTGCAGACAGAATACTTATTGATTACTTAGCATAAGAGAGATCTCCCATGTGTCTAATGTGTTTGTATGCAAGAAACATTCCAGTCAACCTAGCGTTTATACTCTGATGCTTATGTTCACTTGCTACATTAAAAGGGACAAATGTTCTAGTCATTATGGCTTCTTGTGCCTTGAATGCTTACATTTAATCCTAAAAAAACTAGAACAGATGTCCTATTCATATTCCTATGATTACAATGTCAGTGGGGATTGTATGACATCTAGGATTCACTTTATGGTCAGTGATGATAACTATCAAAGCTTGGTAACTAGACCTATGGTTGCATCTAGTTTAAGATTGTATCTAGCATAAGATTGCATTGCATAAGCACATGGTTTAATTACATATCCACTTACATCATGTGTGATGAGGAATTGTTGGCTTATTCAAAGTATCATGTTTCTTCATGATTGCGCAAATGATTGGTTCATTACCCTCTTGGCTACTTTGATTGCTCTGAATCCATTTTAAGGATCAAATTCAAAATTTGACATACTTAAATAGCTCAAAATCACATTTTCAAATTTTGGGACTGGTGTGCTTGAATGCTTGTGTAGTCCTTTTTTTTTTATACTTTGTGAATTTTGACATCTTTTCAAATCACACTTTCTTCAAACTTTCCAAGATTTCTTCAAATTGGCTTCTATATTTCTTCTGATCGTACTAATCTCTTCTAAATTCTTCTAATCATTCTAATCTCTTCTATATTTATTTTGATCATTCTAATCTCTTTTACATTCTCCTAAACATCAGATTTCTTCAATATCTTTTAACATTCTATGGTACATCACTTTTTTTGTGTTTCATCTTTCGATTTTGTTCCCGAGGGGGCAAGATGATTACATCATTGAATCTGAAATTCAACTCAATCTAAATCTTATGTCCTCATCACTCAGGGCATCTTCATTTCTCAGGGCATCTTGTTTTCATCTTATGTTCTCACCACTAGGAGAATCTTGTTCCCCTCTATCTGGCATCATTTGTCATCTATCTCATCTTTTCATCAGCTGATCACATCTTATAATATGTCTAGTAAAATTTTGATAGACAGCTATCAGGACAATCTAAACCTTGACTCCCAAGGATCAAGCCTCATTCTAAGGATGATTCTATGACTCATGATTGGATCATGTTTTCTTTTATGCTTAGGTATCTAGGTGTTCTAAATAGATCCTTAAAGGTTAAGCTTTGTTCTTGAGGAAACCTTTAAAATGCTTATTCAACTTAGGTATCTAGGTGTTCTATCTAGATCCCTTAAGATTAAGCTTTTTTCTAGAGATAATATTTAAAATCTTGTCAATTTAGGTATCTAGGTGTTCTATCTAGATTCTTGAGGGTTAAGCTTCATTCTAGAGATAATCTTTAAAAGCTTATTCATCTTGGTATCTAGGTGTTCTATCTAGATCCCTAAAGGTTAAGCTTCATTCTAGAGAAAACCTTTAAAATGCTTATCAATTTAGGTATCTAAGTATTTTTCTTGGATTCCTTAAGGTTAAGCTCCATTTTGGAGATAATCTTTAAAAGCTTATCAATTGGTCTCTGTGTCATCAATTTTGGAACCAATCTCATTTCTTGATCTTCGCATCATGCTTTCTGATTTTCTTTGAATTGAACGTGATGCTCACACATTCATTCAAATAAGGGAAAACTGTAATACCCCAAAATTGGCACATTACCATATTAACCAACTTTGGTTTATTCAACTATTCCTAAGTCCTATTTTACTAGGCAATTCTAATTCTAATAATCACTACTTGACCTAGGTGTCAAATTCAGAAAACCATAATTTGCATTGATCATATTATTTATTTAACTCCTAAATATCGACTCAAAATAGCTACATAAACCTATCAATTTAATTTAATTAAATTATAAGTTTTCTACTTTAATTAAATTAAAATTACCTCTTTAACTAATATACAAAGGAATTAAATACATTTAATTTAATAAGATATCTCCTCTTTTTAATTATTGAATTTAATTATTCAATTAGTTAAAGTTATCCATTTACGAGGTCATATTCTATTTTATTAAATTAAATATTCACTCAAAAAAAAGGGAACCAGTCAACTCCTTTTATCACTCAAAAGGCAGTTAGTCAGCTCCTTTTATCACTCAACAAGCACTCAGTTAACTCCTTTTATCACTCAAAAAGGAATTAGTTAACTCCTTTTATCACTCAAAAAGGACTCAGTTAGCTCCTTTTATCACTCAAAAGGACTCAGTTAGCTCCTTTTATCACTCAAAAGGACTAAGATAACTCCTTTTATCACTCAACGACAACCAGTTAACTCCCTTTTCATAAGGAAGTTACCTTTATGACTGGCTCTCCTCTTCAATCTTGACCGTCCATTTCAATTAATCTTGACTGTCGATCACCTCTTGGATTCTATAAAAGAAGCTCTCCATTCCTCATTACAGAGGATGAATTTTGGAATTTGTGTCAAATTTATGCTGAAATTCTTACTCACTTTTCTCACATTTGCATAGCTTTATTTCTTTCATTGTAATATCATTTAGATTTTAAATATGCATCCATTTATCATACTATGTTTCTTCATTTTCTTATATTAATAATTGCATCTCTGATCTAGATTAATTGCACTTTTATTTAGCTACATAAATTCCTTCATTCTAGAGGTTTGGTTGCCTGCTTCTCATTCTGAGAGCAAAGGCATAATCCTTCTAGTTAGAAGGCAATAGGTCACTCTGATAGACTTTTCAAATAAATAATACAATGTTTATTTATGGATGATCTCACAGGTAATGACCATGTTGAAGTGTATGTGAGGATTAGAGGCCCCCAATTTTGCATATACACCTCCCTTTTTTGATTAATGGCCAAAATTTCATGAAATACTTCAAATAAGATTATAGACCCAAAATTTGGAAGTTTTCAAACCCTTGTGAATCCCTAGATCTCCCCTACCTATTGATTCCCTTTGAAGCCATACATTCTCCTTAAGGCCAAAACCTTAACAAACATGCAAAAATGGACTTCTTCCACTTACCATGGGTGAAATGGATCACTAACATCTTATTTGTACTAAATCAATAACTTGGATAAGTTCTTCCCCTTACACTTCCTAAAACCCAAAGTGGTTTTGATAAACCTAGATAGGAGACCTAATTCTTATTAGGTTTGTCCACTCTTTTTTTGGGACTTATCTCCAAAATTATCCATAGGACCACACAAAAAAAATTGAATTTTCTAACACCATTTCAAGACTTCTATCAATCTCAAAAAAATATCAATTTCTTATTCCCTCAACATAATACCAAATGCTCATATGGCTAGTTTTAGGATTAGGCCAAATTTGCAAAGCATGTACTAGGGTTTCTAGCACCGGAACTAGGCCAACACTTCAAATACCTTGGGGAACACATAAAAACTCAAAATATAACATTATATTTATCACTACCATTCCACCCCTTCAAATTAAAATAATTTGGCATATTCTTGTAACCCAAGCACATTGAGATGTTGGGCTAGGGCATCACTTTTCTTGAAAATTCCTTGATATATCTATCTAAAATTAATTTAATTATATGATACACTCTCATATCTTGAATTATATCCAAGGACATAATTTTTTAAGGGTGATAATTCAAACATTTATAGTAACACATCAATCCAAAATTTGTACAAGAATGTTGTACCACGGTTAGATTCACAAGAAAATCAAAAAAACTTATTGTTGTCTCCACTTCAAGATACTCCAACCACATGCATGATACATATGGATGACATATATGATTTTTTGACAACCAATAAAACTAGGCTTAACCAAATTTCAAACTACTTAGCCATTGGAGACAACTTATTTGAAAAGTTGGAACTTTTATGCAAAAGCTATGTGACAATTTAGCTACATTTTGTACATCAAATTTAAACAACTAACAAACCTACTCAAAACCTTCCAAATGGAAATATTTGGTCATTATATATCCTTTTGGATCCCTTATAATCATTACATAATATAATGGACCCAATAACAACTCTTAAGCCAATATGGCCCTAAATGTTCCTAACGGCCATTTACGCCCAAAACTTAACTTCAATCCTACTTTACCTATTACATGATAATATTAAATGATTGATGGGGTCTTGTAGAGTTATTTGACATAAATCTATACTACCCCTCAAATAGGGCTTTGTTCATGATCCTAGGTGTTCCTACATCAAGGTTTTGGTACATTAAGACCTTTACATTTAATCACTTAAACTAAGGCCCTTTCTTCTCCCAACCCTTCTAAAATCTCTATAGTGGCCACCAATTCCTATGATAAAATTCCTATTTATTCTATCAACCTCAAAAATAGGGCTTTAAATTCTTTAAAAATATGTTCCCCATACATATCATCGTTTTTCCTTGAACTCATAATATATCTTGGATTTGGAGCCCATTTTTGGTCCCTTTTACCTTCATGTTAGGGATGATCATATCCCTACCTTGGATGAGGGACAAATGCATCCCTTACCTAGGTTGTAAGGGATAATTTTTTCTCTTACCCAGATTATTTCCTTGATAAAATCCCTTGTACAAAGTTAAATATTATTTTTTCCCATTTTATTGAATCAACCCTTCTCAATTTTTGTTTTGAAATTGCTATAAAAGAAGGAATTCTCTCTTAATTTTGATATACATTATTTTCTCCCACATGTGCAAGCTATCCATGATCAATAACTCAAGGTGTACTCAAGGATTTCTCAAGCAATAAAGGTATCCCTCTTTATCCATTTGAGCATTCAATATCCTTATCATTCATCGTGCATTTTCTCTTCTAGGTCTAGCTTCATTGTGGATTTTAGTCATCAAAGAGGAGACATACTTCCACACAAAAAATGGATTATTGAAGAATATTACAAGCACGTAAAATATATTAGGTTTTGTCCTACATGATTTCCTTTATGTTTTATGTTGAGTCAAGGCTATGACATTAACATAAATGATCACATGTCAAATATAATTGCATTAACATTGATATAATATTCTCATTTTTATATTTTCTTATACTACATGTTAGCATTCCTTTATCCATTTTTATCTCAATTTAAGGTTTATTTCTCAACCACAGCTTGACCAAGGAAAGTATCTCCCCACAAAATAGTTTTCCACTCTCTATTGTGTGCAAGTACATGTTTGGAGTAAAATTGTAGGTACACATCTAAGGACTACTATTACTTTCAAAAAAACTTGGTATTTTATAGTCGAACACAAGGTCATCCCTAACCTTATATATCTAGTGGAAGTTCAATTGTAGATTTGACAATCCAAAGAGAAAATTTGGGGATTTTGGCATCAATTTTGGTATAGGTCAAGGTCAAGGTTATCCCTAACCCTAGGTAAAGTTTTAGGTCATCCATGTCCAGTGAAAAAATAGAGTCTAACCTAGTTCAAATTTTACAATCTTTAAGGGGTCAATATAGAAATTAGGTCAATATGGGCTTCTTATCAATATTAGACATTTGGCCTTCTTCCCCTTGGATCTCTATAGTATATGCATTCCAATATCTACTTCTCGTATTTATTTTCCCATATTAAATTCACATGTATTCCAGAAAATACACAAATGTGTACGTTCACACACACACGGACACTCTGGATCATCACAAAGAGGTCTTCTAGCTTGTAAGGTTAAGGTATTTTTCTTTTGACCTTCCTCTTTAGAAACTCTTATTGAATATACCTTGTGGGTTAGTATTCCTCCTATTGATCCCCCAATATAATGGTAGAAAGTGACCCACCATTTTCCCTATTGCATTTTGGAGAACCTAACATATTCATGCTTTATACCCTTTTAATTGATTAGTTAGATTTTACTTATTGATCTAGAAGTAAGTAATTTAATGTATTTACTTTAAATAATAAATAAATAAAAATAATAATTCATCTAGTGATTAGATATATTTATCATTAGCTTGAAATCTGTATTTTCATTTACTTTTTGCATCATACAAAAGGAAAAATTACAAAAATAATTGCAATTCATTGTTTTTCTTTGGTAGTTAGATCTTCTTTCCTTCCTTTGAGAATATATATTTGTTGGAATTTGAGTGATAAGTGAGTGATCATATGTTTTCATTAATGGAAACATAACTCATTGCTATGATCATTTGTATTAAAAAATGCCCAAGTCTAAGAAGGTAATGTAGTATATAGATAGACAATTTTGGTCTATGACGATACAAGACTTATCAAATAAGATACAATTATAGAATGTGATATATATGATTTATGTGAGATACTATTATAAATTTTTATGTTAGTATGTTGTACAATGTTTTTTATAGTGATGTGAAGTAGAATAGCTTTAGGATGACAATGTTTCAAAATATTTTTTATGATCAGGTATTTTGGCTTGGCAAATTGAATTGTCTTGTCAACTCAATTGCTTGGAAATAGTGGGAAGACATCCAAGTACTTAACTCTTGGGTATCACATTCTAATATTGTATTTAGTAAATGTATGAACACATTTTGTAGAATGTTAGTGAACTTGACTAAACAATGAATTGCAAGGGTATAAAGGGATATCCTTTTCGCATGTAAGCTAATATATATGTGTAGTGATGCTATATTGATGTGATATTTTTCCCTTCATAGGTTTTTCCTTCAGAACAAAAATATTTTGTATTATGTTTTTGGCTTTCTTCTTGTTGTGCATCATTATTTTTTTTATTGGTGACCAATTTGAGAAGTTTGAATTTCATAGTTATTACTCACCATTGGTTCACCTTCCCCCTCTCAATTGTGGGGTGTAGACTATAGTTACAAATAGAAAGGATTCTTGTAATATGGACTCAAAAGAAGTGGTCCCTTTATGATTACTTATTTAATTTATTCAAAAATATCTCTTAGCTTCTAGGGTCCAATCCATCTTCACACCCTTCTTGAGCATGTTGTTCATGGATTTTGCTATCTTTGAAAACATTGATATGAATTTCCTTGCAAAGTTAATCTTCTTGAAGAAATATTTCAATTCTTTTTTAGGTTGAGTTTCCAAATAATTTCCACCCTTTCTAGATCCATCATAATCATTTTTTTGAAAGGACATGTCCAAGTAGTTTTCCTTCTGTGATCCAAATATATACTTCTTCAAATTGAAGCACACCCAAACTTCTTGCACCTATGAATAATTTCCTTAAATCACCAATATGGTCCTCTCTCTTCTTTGAATATATTGTAATATCATTCATATAAATAATGATGCACTTGTATTTTAAGTCCTTAAAGGCATAATTCATTTCTCATTCAAATCTTTCCCTTGCATTTATCAAATTGAATGGCATCCTTTTGTATGAAAAAAATCCCTACTTGGTTGTGAAAGTTGTCTTTTGTCTATCTTCCTCTTGAACTAGGACTTGGTTATACCCTAAATACTCATTTATACAATTCATCATCTTAGATCCATTCACTATTTTCAATACTTCAGCAAATTATGGTAGTAGATAGTTGTGCTTTTTTTATGTTGTATTCAAATTTAAAAAATCTATGAATAGCCTCATCTCTCTATTTTCCTTTCTTATTAGGACATTATTGGTGACCCACATTAATGTTAGAAATGCTTTAGAATAACTAGAGGAGGTGTGAATCAATTATTCAAGGTCCTAATGTCCAATTCAAACTTTTTCACTAAGTGTAGTGAGCCCATTCAACTATTCATTCATCCAAGCTTTTAACTTTCCTAATCAATGAGTTACTATAAATCAACATGCAAGCATAACACATAAAAGATCAACACATAACATAGTGATTTATGTGGAAACCTAATTTGGGAAAAACCACCAGTATTATGCTACTCAATTCTCACTCTTCTGAACCGATGCCCTATGAAAGGCCTACTCTATTAAAGGCTTACAACACACTATTAAATGTGACCTTGTTAGAGGATTTATCCACCCTATAAGAAGTGGGCCTGGTTAGAGGACTTTAGAACATTCACTTGGAATGCCACCCTATTAAAGGATTTACAAATGGCTATTAAACCAACCTAAGTCCATAGGATTTTCATGTCTAATACAATTGCTAGAGAGTATTAGAAAATCTTTGACCTGATTACAACATACAACTTAACTTGTAGATCTCATATCACTCTTTAGCTCTTCACATTGTCTAGCCTTCAATCTCTTGTAGTTCTAATAGCTTGCCCTCCTTTCAAGCCTAGTCTCCTTGAGTCTTCATACTCAATATACCAATGCAATCATCTTTCTCTGACCATTTTATTGAAGTAGACCCCCTATGCTCTTCCTTCTCCTAGATGCCTTCTCCTTGACACCCTTGTAACCTCTTTTCTCTTTAGCACTCCAACAGCTCTTGCTTCTTGGTCTATGACTCCTTAAATAGAAGTCTTGGAGTTCCTTTCCTGCTCAATTCTTCCTTCTTTTAATTTCAATTTGTATGGATTAGGTAGGATTCATTAAATCTAACCCATATTATGTTTCCTCTAGAAACTTCTTGAATAATCCTTTTGAATTCACCCAAAAATTATTTACATAAAATTTTGTACCACCAGCTCATCATCCTTATCCTCCAACTGGTTCACAAAATTCAAGATAACAACTATGTTAGCTTAGATTTGGTGAATCTTTGACATTTCCAATAATGTAGCAGCTTAGCACTATTGAAATACTAGTGCTCGACACATACTATACTACTTGGCATCAATTACATTTTACTAATGCTTGGAACCTAAATTTCACTCGGCACCTACTAAGATTTTTTTATGCTCGTGTTGGTGTGATTTTTCACAGTATAAAAAAAAAAAATTGACGTTTGGATGAAAAATTAGTTAAGTCTTTGTTTCTTGCAAACTAGGGTTTTATTGTGTGAAATTCTGAAAATTATTAGATCTCCCTAATTATGCCCTATTCTGTAAGTTGTATATTCCCTTTAAATTCTTAGGGTTTGGCTTTCAAATTATCTATAAAAAGGCCCTAAGTGCATAAAAAACCCTTATACCTTGGTTTTATGTTGCCCTAATTTTCAAATTTTAAAAAAAGGGGGTTTTCTTCAAGTATGTTGGCAGGATGTTTTATCCTAATGTTTTGTTTGCATCAGAATATTTTTTAATCCTTGTGATAAACCTTTCATGTGCCTTTAATTGCGATATTCCTTTTAGGATGCCAAGTTGAAAAGTTTTTTCAAACACCGTTGATCTAACAGAGATCAAGGGCCAGTGCATCCCCACATTATGAAGATGAAGGTTTTTAAGCAACGCGTGGCAGCGCATTTGTGACACGTGGCAAAGTGGGGTCGAGTATTTCTGATTCAGTGTGCTACACTACAAACGATGGATGACGTGTATTTCCAGGTGTGCACTGAAGGATTTTGACTACTGAATGGAAATGAAATCTTATCAATCGTTGATCTTATGAAGATCTAGGGTTAGCGCATCCCTACATTATGAAGATGTAGGAATTTAAGCAAAGCGAGGAAGCGCATTTGTGACGCGTGTCATAGTGGGGCCAGACTATGAAGAATGCAGAAGTCACGCCATAGGATCTAACAATTGTGCTTAGCTGGAACTACTCATCCATGTGGGCCAAAAAGGTGTCATAAATAAATGCAACAGTCAGAACACGCAGGTTAACAACAGTCATATCATTGGCCCAAGTGGATAATGCGAGCATGAAATAAAGGTTTGTTTCTGATCGTCGATCTTTTCTTGATCAATAGATAGCGCATCCCCAGA
Organism: Cupressus sempervirens; assembly: GCA_028749045.1. Classification (NCBI taxonomy): domain Eukaryota; kingdom Viridiplantae; phylum Streptophyta; class Pinopsida; order Cupressales; family Cupressaceae; genus Cupressus; species Cupressus sempervirens. Next base: position 796,523,897 of record CM053793.1, read on the forward strand.
TTTTGCATTTGAGTGAAGTTTAAACAAAGCAGGGATGTGCCCTGCAGACACATGTCCATGGTGACGTCAAAGTTTTGCCTAGATGCCCGGTAGGGTGAAATCTTATCAACCGTAGATCTTTCAAAGATCTACTGTTAGCGCATCCCTGCATTATGAAGTTGTAGGTCTTTAAGTAATGTGGGGAAGTGCATTTGCGACATGTGGACTAGATGATGTCAATTACTTGCTTGCTCAGAAGAAGATACGGGATCTGTTGGCATGGAATGTTGTCAAACAGTATGAGCTCATATGGCAGTTTCTCATTAGTCAGCTCACCTAGTTGGTTGTTAATAAAAAGTGGATTAGTCTGATCATTGATCTTGTTTTGATCAATGGACGATGCATCCCCGCATTATGAAGTTGTAGATTTTTAAGTAATGCGGGGAAGCACATTTGTGACACGTAGCATTTTTCTAAAAATTGTAAAGCTTGTTATTTTTAAATCAGAACTATCCGATCTGATAAAATCTACAGATGGGATTCAAACTTGAATGCAAATTGAACGCAACGGTTATTGAGAGTAAATATGATTCAGACCTTGTGCATGCGATTTTAATTTATGAAAAGAGCCCACGATTTCACCATTAATGAACCATCGAAGTGCAGGAAGAACATCAGGGCATTCAAGATTTCAGAGCTAGGGCATGAAAATTCTTGGTTTTTACTCCAGTAAAATTGCAAAAGACATCATATAGTGCAGAAGTGCGAATTCTGGCAAGCAAGTGCTCTGTGACTTTCTAAGTAAACTTGAAGCATCTGCTATTGTGAATTTCCTAGGGTTCATTCAAAATGCCTCCCTGAAAAGAGTTTACTGGTCAAAAGGATTATTTAAAATGTTCCCTGCATGATGATTTTCTTGAACAATTCCCCTTATCAATGCATGAATTAACTAAGGGAAGGGGACTCATTTCGAAAAATCCTAGAATAGTTGTAGCAGAAGGCTTTTATGACAAAGCTAATTGGACAAGGGATGCCTAGGTTTCCATGGGAGGTCTGGAGTTGTTTAAGAAATGGTTTTCAGAGCGAAAACTGGACACTCCTATGAGTAATGTTTGAGAATTTGATATTGGAAAAGTAATAGTCCCCACTATTTTCTTTGATAGTGATTTATTGATGGACCTGGCAAAGAAGTATGATCCTATCACGGGATGGGTAAAAAATCATTTTGGAGTCAATCTTTTTAGGGTTTGCCTTGAGCTGTTCGATGAGGTTTTCAACCTTAACCCTAACCACGTTGTGCATGAAATCATTGATATGGATGATTTCCAAGCCAGATATAATGCACAATGAATGTACTTGAGAATAGGGCCACTACAGGAGCATGCTGCCAAGGTCGGTAATTTTCTTGTGATTACAGCCAGTACCCCAAAGCCATTGTTGAGAAGACATTTCAACTTGAGAGCCCAACACTATATTTTTCTCTTTGCAAGATCTTTGGGATAGATGAAGGTGATCAAATTCCAGGTTTTGTTGTCCTTATAATTGCTCAAACCCTTCAATTTGGAATGAGTACCATTTTGAATTTTGCCACTTTTCTAGCAAAAGAGATTCACAATGGTTTGGTTGGAATAGCAAAGGGAAAAGTAAACAAACCATTATGTTGGTATTGATTGATGATGCATGTATGCTTATACAAAGGATATACATTCTTCTCCAAGGATATGGAGTTGGAAACAACAAAGGATGGAGAGAGGAATCCAGTACAGTTGTGGAGTGTGGATATGACTTCAGAAGCCACAGATGCTAGCTATGTAAGATTTGACAGGTATTTTGCATCAAAACTTAGACTGCTTTTAAGAGGAGATAGCCCTAGAATCCCACAAGCATTATTAGAATTGGTCAAACCCAAGGACCATGCTAAAGGGCTACTTGTCAGTCATAACTGGGGGGATATAATTCCCTACAATGTTTCAATAGTGATAAGAGTTTATGGTTTTTTGGGAAAACCTCATGTGCTACAATTTCATGTGCCTTTGAAGATAGGGATTGCTAAGCTCTTATGGCAGATAGGTACTATAGAAGAGAGGGAATTGGTTACGAAGGGCACTTTCTTTCCAATGGTTACTGTGGTGCATGATTTTGTCTTTGTAAAAAAGGGGTGGAAGCACTTAAATTTGTTTTTGGATAAGTATAACATGGCAGAGTCTCACACCCAATTCATTGACCCTGAAGGATTCTATGAACTATTTAAAGAAAGGGTGAGAGCTTCCCGTATGGTACATCAGGTTTACTATCCAGAAGATATAATTAGAAATATCTTCACATTGCAGGAGCAAGAATTGAGGAAAGAGAAATGGATAGTTTTCAGTAAAACCCTGGAATTCATTAATGCTTTTGACCCCTCAGTATGACCCATTGAAAGATAAGAAATACTGGGGAGCCAAAATATAGGCATTAATGAATAATTTTTCCATAATAATTCAAACCATGAATGAAAAGAAAGCCATGTTTGTTGAGGCACATCCAGACAAGGCAGCAAAAGTACAAAGAAGAATAATTAGTAGAAATATGGTAGCTCTTGGCCAATATACATTGCAGAAAAGGACAGGTTATGTCATGATTCAAAATGTGCAACAGCCACCCCCTCATAGGAAATCAAGGTCAAGAAGTCCATCTGTAGCCAGCTCTCCAACGACAAAAATTAGAGCAGGGGTCTTCTTCTTCTCAAAAGGAACAATACTCCCCAAGCCAATCCCCAATCCAGATAGATGATGAGGCATCTCTAAGGAAACAACTTAGACAAATGGGTGGAGAAGGGGATGTGATTGTCACTTCTACAGACCTGGATATTGGAGAGCCACAAGAACCTCCTATACCTTCCTTGGACCTAACCATTGTTGATTACCAAGGTAAATAAATTAACCCAATCATTGTCCAAGCTTCTGAAAGATTTATTAATGATGAAAATTTTGTAAGATCTAGAGCCTTTGCACAGTTTTTATGGAGATTAAATATGAAAAATTTTGAGAAAGCCTGTGAGAAGATCAAGGTTGAGCAACCAGATAAACCCGATTTGGTTATTAAAGAAGAGGTAAAGCCAAAAAATTTGAATGATTTTGCCCAGTTTACTCCTCAAGCCGGGAGGGAAATAGTTAGACAATTAGAAGTCCTTCTTCTGCCCGAATGGGATATAGAAAATGCTATTGTTTTTTATTCAATAAGAAAGCAGAAGGATTTTCAAATAACAACTACTAAAGAAGTACTATAGGCCCATAGAGGGGTCAAATTTAGTGATGACCACCAAGCCCTTGTTATATGGTCCATAGATAAGAGGGAAAATACCAAGATGCATGAGTTTCCTGCAGCAAAGCATACTGGTACATTGACAGTATACAAGGATGGTGAGGTAACTAGTAAACAAGTAATGGGAATGGCCTCAGAAGTGCTAAAATTGGGTGGTATTGTATCTGGACAGGAAGAAGATAAGTTTACTCAACTCAATGCTAGGTTTGAAGAAGTCTTAAAAGCATATGAGGAAAGAGGTATACAGATACAGTCACTTGAAACCAAGGTATCTCAAATGGAGAAGATACTTGGGAAAAGAAAGGTGGGAGAATCCAGTGTACCTAGAATTGCATACCCTTCATAGTCATTTTTTGGAGCAACCCCTATTATTAAAATACCAGACAACCCTGAAAGGCCCCAATTCTATATTGCAGAAGACTTTGAAGAAGAAAAAACCAAATTACATGAGTTGCAGGTAGAATTAAAAAATTAGTATGAAGGAAAATTAGAGTAGGGTGTGACGTATTTAATGGATAAAATACAATGGTCAACCTTCTTTGATCATTTGACAAGAATTGCAACCCTCATGGATGAGTTGGACAGAGATAAGGGTAAATTGACTCCCCTTGCATAGAAGTGGAGGGAGAGGAATAATGATATTACAATTATATGTATATCTGCCGTCCAAATGCCTTATCATCAAGTAGAGAAAATTTTTGATTTGTTAAATAAACTAGAAGATTTTGATGATAAAAGGGATTCTTTACAGAAAAGATTAACACTCTGTTTTTCCAAATATATTGCTAAAAAATTCACTTTATTTCCTTGTACTTTAGAGTCTGTTGATACAATAAAGGAAAAAGAAAAATGGAAAATGGAGTTAGATGAAATATTTTATGAAAGGATCGGGAACATCATGAGTGAAACTGGCCACCGATTTTGGGCAAGGACAAACAAAGAGTTGGTAAAGATATAGTTATTTTATAATGACATTAGAAAAGAACTTGATGATTTTGAATAAAAAGCAAATTCTTTACTAGTTATACAAAGAGAGGCTCTAAATTTTGATTGGGCAGATGATGCTGCTTATAATGAATGGAAAAATTAGTTTATAGAACAACTGTCAGGAGATGATGAGGAGGAAGATGCAAAAGTAAAAGTTACCCTTGTAGTTAGTAATGAGGACATGGAAAATCCCCAGGTTAAAGTAAGTTTGTAGGTAACTAAAGATGATACATCACTTTCAAACCTCATGACTATTTACTCTGAGGATGAAGAATAATTAAAGAATCAGATCATATTTTCTTGTATGAACAACTAAGAAGCATAACAGAAAGGGACCCACCAAGGATTGTTTGATGTAATAGCCTTTCTATTATTATTTTTTGTCTTTTATGACAGATGTATGTAAGTGTCTTTTGAAGGACACCTGTCATTTGTCTTTAGCCTGAAGCTTGTTACATCTCACACTATTTAAGTGAGATCCCAAGGCTAAAGAAGGGTCCGAATTCTATTTTCTAAGTACTATGCTTAGTCTATTTTTGGTCCAAATTTTGAAAGCAAGTTTATAATGTATTTTTTTGTCAATTCTCTGAGAATACATGAATATAGAATGAGCTGTGCTTCTTTCTAAAGGTCATTCTAAGTCTATTGTAAAGGATATACCATTTTCAAAGAAAATGAATACAAATTATGAACTGTCCCCATATCAGTTCTTTCTGAATCTTGTCTCCTTTCAATTACTTGGTTGTCTTGATATTGTATGAGTGAAGGCTTGTGCAATTGAATGCAATCTAGTTAGGTTGTATATCTATTTATCATTGTTGTTAATTCAATGGATTAAATAAAACCTTTGATGAATGTGATAAGGTTTCTTTAGTAGTGGAAAGGGTTTTGAATGATGAATTCTGATAAGAATTGCTGATAGAATTTGTTGTAAGGCAACAAACTAGATCTGAGAACTTGCTATAGACTCTGAACCCCAATGGATTAGGCACTGATCAAGTTGATGCAGCTGAAGGAGAAATATATCATAAATGATTATCAAAATGCAGCATCAAATCAAATTTTACTTTTATTTCCTGTAAATCTTCAAAGCTGCTCAGCACTTGTCTGCATGGAATGTTTTAGCTTCAGTTAACCACTATTGTTAAGAACATCTGCAGATCTATAGAAGAATTCTTGGCCATATCTATTTTATGGGATGTGTTTATCAAGTTAGTAAGAATTATGTATATGTTTGAGGATCTTGAAATGAGAATCAGAATGAAACTAAGAATAATCCTCATACAGTTGTTCTAGTTTTGAATCATCCTTGGGTACCCCACCCTAGTTTTGCAGAGCCAAAAGAGTAGAAAACCATCTGTGGTTTTGTTGAGGTTGGTTCCAAATACTTTGCATACACAATTGCTAAAAAGAATTGGCTAGTCTTTAGATCCTGTATGCACTGTCATTCTGGTATTAAGCATTTTGTTGCTTAGTAGTTTTAGTGCATTTTAAAACACCAACAGCACCTAAATTTCACTTAGCACCTGTTACTTTGTTCAACTCCTAAAGATTACTTGGCACACACTAGATTTTTCATTTTCTTAGCTCCAACTAAAAAATTTCTTGGCTTAAGCTAGCTTTTCTCAGCATCCACTAATGAACTTAGTTTAAGCTTTGCAGTCAACCTTATTACAACTTATTCCTCTAATGTTTCTAAGTGTAGCCAACCTATGTATCTTTGAGTATGTTATTAATACATCATTTAACCATTGTTTTAATTGATCCTTGCACTTCATTACAATATCATAACTCAACCTTTCCTTTAGGTGCTCTTGTTACATCTTGTTGATGAAATCCTCTTCATCAATCAACTAAGTGATAGTACTTGGATCTTATAAGAAAATGTCATTCCTACACATAGAAAGTTTGATATCAATGACAAAATTATGATTGAAAACATTCTTTTCACAAAAATCTCCCTCTTTCAATAAATCTACTTCATTAATGATCTTTTCAATTAGATTTCGAACAATTAAGTAGCACACTAGGATATGATTTTTGTCATCAATAAATTTTTCACTTCCTGATAGATCAATGGCTCTAACAGGGGGCTAGCAAGTCATTAACATGATCTGAATCATTTGTTTCCTTCTTTCAATGGTATATTTGTTGAACCCTTGGTATTTGGTCTTTGATTGTTGTTAATGATGTCAATAATTCATCCATATGATCTCTTAATCTTTATGACAGTCAGCTATGATATTAGTATATACATTGCACAATGTCAAATATCTCAATAATTTAGTAAAAAAACTAAAAGACTAATGTACATATAGTATGGCTAAAATTATGAAATTATCTTATTTAATGTCTTTCAACATTGTTCAAAACAAATTTAATACAGGCACTTAAGTGTTATACAATTAACACTTAATGTTCATATTTGTTAAGAAGACTTTTAGTCTATGTAAAATTTAATAGACTTAGTCATCTAATAGACCCCAATAACCATATCTTTTAGGAAACCTCTTTGTGTCCTCTCAAATGGGTTTGAGTTAGTTTTCTAACAACACATGTATGGACTAGAGAAAATAGTGTTGACCACGGGCAATTAGAAATGGTTATCGCAATTTGATAGTTTTGGCAATTTTTGGTCTAATTAAATTTTGGGGTACATAAAATTTTCCAAATTTTTGACCATCAACATTTGTAAGTAGGAGATTCATCCCTCCAAAAAATGGTGTAGGTGGTTTTGCAGGAAAATACAAAGTTGTGAGAAATCAGTTGTAGACCGAAAAGTTCTATTGCAGATCAGCAAGATATCAAAGGATAGGGTAATGATATTTGGTTCTAATTTTTTATATATTAATTTATAATGATTCAAAAAGTATATCATAGGTTGAAGAAGGTTTATATACTGATTTATGAGAAATTTACATTAGCATTCAATCAGATCCTTTAATGAAAAATGATTACATAATTTGATATTTAATATTTTGAAGAGAACAAGGGTTTATCACTTCAAAAAAATTGTTAGTTTGAAAGGCATTAACTCAAGTCATCTTCTTGCATTCAAATTTATTGTTTTTATATTTGATTATACATTTAATAATCTGATAAATTCATTGAAAGATACTTGAATAGTTTGGTGTAATTTGTTGATGTAAAAGAATCCACAAAAGAGAGAAGAGAATTATATCCTTCTTTATGTTTTCAACTTGGAGTTGAACACTTGATTTATGATTTGTATTGTAACAAAGATGATCCTTTGATTTTTTTATCTCATTTCTTCAATTTTGAAGTTGATTCTTCTTATATTCTTGAAGATGATGCTTTAAGTGTAAGGAATTAGAGTTACTTGAAATTGGTGTTTTTAAAATAGGTGTTGGTGCTTCCTAGAGTTGTAGCTCTAAAATATAAATACCTGACAGGAAAATAAAGTTTCAAATTCAAAGTGGTTTTTTTACCCCAAGGGCTTTTCCATGTTAAAATTTTGTGTCACTTTGTTATGCATTATCTATCTTTCTCATGTGTTAAATTCTGTAACTTGTGCTTGTTTCAAGTTTTGAAAAGTATTTTAAACCACTGATTCACCCCTCCACCCCTAATCCCTCTTAGTGGTGTTTGTATTCCAACAAGTGGTATTAGAGCCTAGTTCTCTTTGTTAGGTTTGACCACCTTGGGTAGGTCTTGGCATTCAAAACTTACAATTGAAACAATTGTTGTCTTGTCATTGATGTCAAATCTATCGATGAGACATATTCCTAACAAATCTAAATATCATATATATTTGATAGACAAAGAAGATTTGAGAGTTACTCATAACTATAGCACCTAGCGGAAAGTTTGAATTTATGAAATTGAAGTTACAATGGATATTTGATTAGAGAGACTTCAATTAAGAAAAGTAATTGTTTATGTCATGGAAGCTAAGTCAAGATGAATAAAAGAGTAAATTATTAAGGAGTTTCGAGTAATGCTAGAGTGTCGAGAAAATCTAGTGTTGTTTGAGCATTAGAATTGACTAAGAAAGTTAGTTGATTTCAAGCTAGAAAGTATTAAACAATAACTAAGTATTTCAGTGTTGACCAAGTGTAAGAATTCAGTGATTGTCGAGTGATAGAAAAAGATTAAATTCAAAGGAATTGTAAATCAAACTAACTCAGTTGATTTCTTGGGAGATGTAAAATGTGTTGAAGATTAGATTGATGAGTGGGATCATTAAATTCAAGGTTATGATTAGGTAAAGACATAACAGAAGGATTCTAGAGAATTTTTTAGAGGATGACCAAGAAGTTATACAGATACATTGAATCGAGTTGAAGTTGATAATAAACCCTAAGTTCTACAGTAGATGTAAAAAATTGTAAAGTGCAAATTTTCTATTTAAAGGAAAACTAAATCAAATTTTTGGTCTCATGTTTACTCAAGCCTAGCTAAGCCTAGCCAGTGTGTATGAGAGAGTTCATATATAGAGCAAGGTTCATTAGAGCCACACAAGAGTGTGAATGCAAAGCTAACAAAGAAATCTTGTAGATGTGATGTTGTTATTCATATGTTATTTTGAGTAGAAGGCTTAAGTGTTGATGAGAAGTGTACACTAATTTCTTGAAGGGTGTCCAGGTAGATCAAGATTAGAAATGACAATGAAAGGCTTATCAGTGAACCAGTATAAGGATTGAATGGAGATCTGAACTGACAAATTTTAGTTGTAATCACACAGATCAAAACCTATTATTTTATTTCTTATCAATGTGAGTAGTTTGTATTGAAACCCTTTTAACAGAGGTTGAGCTAATAGTCATTGAAAGACTTAATAGTCCATGTAAATCCTTTAACAAGGTGACATTCTAAATGGAATCATCAAATCCCTCTTACAAGGCATCTCCTAATAGGGTGATTAAATCCTCTAACCAGGTCACATCTAATAGTGTGTATTGGAAACCTTTAGTAGGGTTTTCTCCTAACAAAGCTCACTTTGAAAGAGTGAAAAAGAGTGACATGTTGCTGGCGGTTTTTCCCAAATTGGGTTTCAATGTAAAATCCTTATGTCAAACTATGATGAATGTATTATGAATATTTTACATGTGTTGATTTTTTTTCATTATGCAATATTGTTGTGGTTTCACAATGCATGCCCCATTTTGTCAAGAAATGGGGACCCCTCCTACTTTTATGTTTTGGCTTTTTGGATCCCTAGTCTAGGGTTCGAGCCCTTTTGAGGTTTTATCTAGTGTCCTAGTTCATGTCCAGGTCCCAACTAGGAAGCCTAGTTGTCAAAAACTAGAATTCTAACAATGAACAAGTCTATTTGCAAAGTGAAGAGGTGTACCAGCACATGTCTCTAGGTGCACTAGTGTACCAAATTCCTTGAAAATATGCCATTGTGCATCGATGATGCATAGTTGCACAACTATGTAACACCGAGGATCCTTCGGCCTATATAAGCTAGGGAGTTCCCCATTCTCCTCACTTAATTTGTTTCTCCTCTAGCTGCATACCTTAATGTTGTGCATCAATGCACCTTCTTAGGCACACTGATGTACAACATATTTGCATTTAAAAACTTCAAAAAGAAAAAGAAGCCTAAGCACAAAATGGGTGGGCATCAGCGCACCCCATGAGGTGCATCGATGTGCACTCATTTCAAAGAAATCCTCAAAAATAAAGGCATATGAGGCATACCTATCAAGTGCACCAAGTGCCCCTTAATTTGTAATTTTTTTTAAAATGGTTTCTTTAGGCTTTTTGAACAATCAGGTTTTAGGGTTTTTTTTTTATCTTGTTAGTATAGGGTCTTAATTAATCGAGATTTCTTAAATTTTGAGATAATGGACATGCTTTTGTGTAGATTCAATGGCTTCCTTATCATCCTCCCTTGCCAAGAAAATGGTCCCAAAGCCTGTCGTTGTTAAAATTTCAATGTGTTCTGACCAAATCAAGATTCTAGGATGATCACTTAGAGATTCAAGATACTGAACTAGGTCACACTAACTTGGGAGCTTTCTTAACACTATACAAAAAACCAACAGAGTGATCACCAATGATTTTTGAACTAATCAAATCAAGGCTAGTTAACACAACATCACATCCAGTGTTAGTGCAATCCTCGGAGCTAATTATGATACTTGCAGAATATTAGTTCCTGAAGAGAGGGTAGTCAAAAGAATAACTAGAGAGATCATCCTTGATCTATGACCTAAGAACATTGAAAAGGTGTTCCATCTCCCAAGGGCTAATCAATTCATCTAATTGACCTATCACCAAGTTGAAAGATGCTATAGAGATTATGTGGAGGAAGCTTTCAAGATTATCTAGTCTTCATACCTTATAGAGAAAACCCCTCTAGGGAAGAAAGAGGGAAAAGTAGACATGACAAGAGATACATGAAGGAAGACATTGGATATTTCATCATATTACTAAGTAGAGTCATGGGTTTGCTAGCATTAGGACATCTTAACATTTGGATGGTGCATTTTATTGAGACCATCAAGATGGCAAAGATGCCACTTGATTAGGCCTCCATTCTCAGTGAGAACTTGGGAGAGCAACTAATAGTGGTGAAGAATAATAAGAAATTTTATAACTTCATATTTGGTATAACTGCTAGCTACAAGAGCAACAAATTATCCAGGGCTCTATAAGAGGGGTAGCATATGGGATGCAAATGCATGGCCCTATATTGTATACCCTCAGTTGGTAAAAAAGAAGCTTTCAAAGAAAATCAAGTAGTATGGGATAGTAAATGATCATTTCATCTTTGCAATAATCTAGTTCATAGAAGTGGATTATGTGAAGAGAATATCAAAGGAGGCGATTGTATAGATATCACTAGTCAAATCTTATTATAGACAATTCCATATATTTATATATTTGAGGTAGCAGGTAGACATTTAGATATTTGAGGGTAGTGGGTACAACTATCAACCCTAAGAATCTCTCTAGGTATCTTAGTGATAGACTTGTTCTCCTAGAGATCTCCTGACAACTTTTGTCTGGATATGACAGAGTTAGAAAGTAGCACAAAACATGTTGGGTGTGGCCTAAGACTATAAGAACTTTTTAGGTAGATTGAAGACAAGATAATTTGTCTTTTGAATGTGAATGGGATCAATATCCCTTGGAAGATAATAATTCTCTATGGCCTTATTTTGACAATATTGGGAGAGTGCAATATTTAGCGAGTAAAACATTCCAACATGAGGAAACGATTGAAGATCACTAGATGAATGCAATAGATGACTATGATGTTGACATAAAGGATTATTATAGGATGACTTTGTATCTAGCAGAGAGGGATTTAAAGATAAAGATCTCATTAAAGATTGTGCAACAAAACTTAGAGGAGCCACTCGACCCATTGTTTAACAGGGATAGGATTGGCAATAGGCCTATCATGAATGTCGAGATAGACAGAGAAGAAAACTTGGACATCAACCATAGGATGAGGCACATTATTAAATTGACATAGGATTAGATCAAGAAACCATTAAAACTTGATCCAATTCCTCAAATTTTAGTCTTTCATGCTCAAGCCTACCTGGCCAAAGGTCAAGGAGCAAAGGTCATAGTGCTTGCATTTATAGCTCAGTCACTAGTAAGACTGGAACTAGTGCACCAACTTGATAGACTAGTTGGATATTATCAGGCTCAAAAGGGTAAAGGTAAGGGAAAAAGGAAGAAGAATTCTCCTCAACAAGCCAAGCCAAAAGAGGGAGAATTTTAGGCACCTCCATAGCAAGGAGAGTTAAATGTACAAGGCCCAAAAAAAGTAGAAGCTACACAAGCCCTGGAGGATCCCCAAGTGTCGCTAGCTGCACCAAGCCAAGGGGAAATAGAAATTGAAGTACAAGAGGTTTCCCTTGACAAATATAGAAATCCTCCCCCTCTACACCTAAAAGAAGAAAGATTAAGACTCCAGTCAAAAGAAGGCAAAAGGTGATCAAGAAAGTTATTCCTTTCCCCTCAGTTTCTAAACCAATTCCAGAAGAAGTAGAAGAAGAGGGTGATGAGGAGGAAGAGGGCAATCTACCTTTGAGTAGGAGAGCTTAGCTTATTAGAGCTATAGAGTCAAAGAGGAGGAGAAATTCCATGATCACACCACTATCTATCCCTGATCAACCCCTTCAAACTACAACTTTAGAAGATGAAATGCAACAATGGATAGATGAGTAGGATATGACAACCACTAATGGTTTTTAGATGTCATATTTTAACTTTATGCCCATGGGTACTAAGTTGGTTAGGGATATGATAAGAGATGCTCCAACTAATCAACCTCAATAGGAGGATTGGAGTCAGATACCCCCTAAATCACAAGGACCTAAGATAGTTCTATCATCCCAAATACAAGTCACATTTTGTGTAGACAAGGGATTAGCTACCCCTCTTCCTCTAGGTACAAAAGTTAAATAGGTTCAAATAGAACATGAAGAAGAGCCACTGCAAGTATCTAGTGATGAAGTGTTAGAAGAGGGGTAGATAAGTGAACAACTTGAGCAAACTTCCCAAGACACAGAGGTGAGAACTATGGGCTCCACAAATACAGAGACTCTAGGTGCAAATCTGTTATAGAGAGAGAAGACTCCAAAAAGGAGTGATAAGGGAAAGGGCATTATAGAATAGAATCCTTTATCCTCAAAAGGTAAATCCCCACTACAACATATCCCAAGGTGGATGAGGAAAGAGGTGATAAGAAATTCACCACTAAAGAGGAGGATAGAATGGAATTGATAGAAGTTCTAAGGAAACCTAATTTACCACTAAAAGATGCATAGGCTTTAGCCTTCATCATAAGTGATCAAAGCTAGGACTGGTTTTCTCATGTAGAAATACCTCCTCTACAATCAAATGTTGAAGAATTGATTCTAAGGGATTATCAAGTCCAAGAAGTTATGCTTGGGAAGCCAACCTTGGAACCTGTGAAGTTGATGGTTACAATGGGGATGAAGGAGGTATTCAAGAGTTTAGAGCAGGATGGGGTAGAATTGGTAACACTTTAAGAAAAAAATAAAATCCTAAAGGAATATCTAAGTAAATTTGTTGGTCCCTTGGACCCTAAACATCCTGAGGAGACTTTGAATGTAGCAATTGAGAGAAGAGACAGGGGTACAAACCAATTGGATCCATTTTTTAGAGCTTGCCAACAATGGAAAGAAAGTTTTGAGGGGAAAGGTGTATTGATTATTCATGGAAATCTAACGTTATTACATGTTATGCAATAGATTGCAGAAAAACTAGTAGCTATTTTAAATCAAGATTTTGGTTTAATGGATGAAGCGCATAGCTGGGGAAAAGACTTGTAGGAATTATAGGCAATAAAAGGCCAAAAGTATCAGATGTTGATGGATGTATTTATAGCTAAGGAAATAGATAAGATAGATGATTGGTTAGAGAATATTTTAGATGATGATAAAGTAATGGAAACATTATACATGGAGATTCATAGGCTCAAGGACCAAGCCCAAGAGCAAATTTTGGAAGCTAAGAAACATTATAGTGATGCATGTCTAGACATTTTTTAAGATGATACATGGGAAAATTTAATACTAGTAGAGGCAGTAGTTGAGAAATTTTAGAAAATTTTTGAAGAAGCTACTAATGATTATGACATTAGGCAAGCATTTAGAATAGAAGAGGCATTGTTAGAACTAGATGAGAAACTTGGACATTTTGTTGAGACTCGTATCAAAGTGGACAACTATAGGCAGAAATTGAAAGATAAATACACCATAGATTTTCTAGATGTGGCTCAAGTCACTGAGATAATCAAGAAATTCAATGGCAAATATCCAAACATAGCTCTAGTATAAAGGACAACAAAACCCAGATGCCAAAATTTCAATTTTGACACTTAGTGAAACTTTGCATTTTTTGAGCCTACTTCCGAGGTGCATTGCTGCGCTAGGTGCACCAAGTGCATAGATTTATTTTTTCAATAGTGTCATGGAGGATTTTGAAGAACTCAGAAGTGTGTCAATAGTTAACTATCAGTTCTAAAATTAGAGCTTTTCATGCATCAAAAATGCATTCTGATGGCAGTTTAACTCATGCAGATGCCTAATGAAGTTGGAGTTTCCATTTTTTCCACTTCAAGTCACTCCGACATCAACTGAAGGCTTTCTCTTTCTTAATTTCTTATGCTTTCTTTATTTTATGACATGTAAAGGCTCATGAATCCAAGTAATGATATAAAATGGATAGAGTCCTACTTAGCAATAGTTAGATAGATAGTTTGTACATAAATAGATTTTTTTATTAGTTTAAAAGCATATGATTGCAAAAAGATATCTCTCACTCTCAACATAAATTGAGAAGATTTCTTATAAATTCTAATTGTAATATGTAATCAGCACTACCATTATTTTACAATAATATATGCTTTCGGTGCTCGCATTTGGAGTGTAGTGATTCTTGCCTAAATGTGTTATATTTTGTGAATGTATGTTCATGGGATGTAATTGAGCCAAAATTTTATTGTGTTATATCTAGTTGTGTGATTTTTTAATTTTGATGTTTGCTACAGGTTTACAAATTCCCCTGACATATCTAGTTTGAGAAGAGATCATCATCTTGTACCTACTTAGCTTTTTGTCTCGCATGAGCACAATTTCCATGGCCTTGCAATTTGATGAAAAGTGAAACATCTTATGGTTACTAAATTCCCATCGATGATTGCATTAGTGGAATTAAGGATATGTTGCTCCTATTTTCATTGGTTACCCACTGATCTTTTTGAAAGCTTAACTCGCAGATGTGTTGTTTCAATGGCTTATTTCCATTAGGATTTTACTTTTCATGTTATTTTCTTAAACTTCTTGTTACCCTATCTTTTTTATTTTCTTTTCTAACCCCTTGGTTAAATTAGGAATTCATATAGTTGTATTTGTTAGATTGCATTCATCATAAAAATAGAAATACAAATATATATATATATATACTTTTTGTGTGTGGATTTTTGAGATAGCAAGTAGATCATATATCTTACATGATGTTTTTGAACCAGCAAAGGCCTCCTTGTGAACATTCACATTTATCTTCAACTAAGTGGATTCTACTAGGTCACAAGGTCACCGAGAACCTTGGAGTTGATTCTCAAATTAAATTTTCAAGAGAGGAGTTTGAAAGGATTCCTACTGTTAAGCATCATGGAAAATGACATCTCAACAAATACAAGTTAAGTTTAAGACAATTTTATGGTATAGACTGAGCAACAACAAGTTAAGCAAGATTAGTAGAACATTTTTGTTTTAATGTTTAATAGTTCAAGTGGTACATATAGACCTTGAGTAACTAGTTCACCCCCTCTCCATCCCCACCCTCTCATTTATTCTAAACATTTCTAACACTTGGTTGGGTGGAATACTTTGTCATTATGGCTCAAGATAGTTTTCCAAATGTTCCAAAATTTGATGGGTCAAATTATGCCTTTTGAGAAGTCATGATGAAAACATACTTATTGTCTATTAGTGTTGATGTATGGGCTTTAATTAAGAATGGTCTTAACATTCCTACTAATTTTCCTGCATATGTTAATGTTAAAAGAGATTATGAAATGGATATGAAGGCTAAATTTTCAATTTTTAACAATTTTTCTAAAGATGTTTTTTCTAAGGTTATGAATTTCAAATCTTTGAAAGAAGTGTGGAACAAATTGAGAAATACTTATCATGATAATGTTAGAGTTAAGGAAGCAAAGATCCAAAATGTAAAGAAATATTTGAAGATTTGAAGATGAGAGACAATGAAAAGGTAGAATTCTACTTAGTATAGATTGAAGAAATAGAAATTGTCATAAGAGGACTTAGAGATAAGATGGAAGAAATAGACATTGTGAAGAAAGTCTTAAGATCACTTCCAAATAAGTTTGATTCCAAGATCTCTTCTATTGAAGAATCCAAAGACATAAACAAGTACACTATGGATGATATTCATGGAGCTATAGTATCTTATGAGATGAGGAAAGATAGAAAACAAGAATCTACAAGCAAAGAAGCAACAGTCAAAGCTGAAAAGAAGTCTAAGAAAACTTCATCTAAATTAGAGGACCTTGAAGTTTTTGATTCACATATTTCAAGAAAGTTGAGAAAAGGTTCAAGTAAATACAAAGTTAAAATTCCCTTCAAGTTTTTTAATTGTGGTAAGGTAGAACAGTTTTCTTCTAGATTTTCACTTAAAACTAAAGATGAAGATGAAGAAAGCACTAGTAAGAAGAAATTTTTGAAAAGAAAGTTTACTTCTAAAAAGCAAAAATTTCCGATTGTTGATCTAACATATGGTGAATCTAGTGATCCTAATTGTGATAAAAATGAAGTATTGTTCATGGCTATAGAAACTCCTTGTAAAGAACTTGAAAATGATAGTGATTTAGAATTTCTTGAGGTTAATATTTAATGTGAGTATTTATATGCACTTAAGAAGATCAAAGAACTAAAAGGAGATTTGAATATTCAAGAGAAAAAATTATTAAAGGATAAAGAGGTTAAGACTTTAAATCATCAAATTGCAGATTTAAAAATACAATTAGAGGAACAAAGAAGAATTCTTGATGTTACTAAGAATGAATTGAATTAAAAAGAAGAAGAATGTACAATGTTAGAAAGTGAAGTAGTAACACACAAAAATAAACTTGAAAAATATGAAAATACTACTTTGGATGAAATATTAAGTAAAAAATTAAGGTCATAAATAATCTAACTGAAATTGGATTTGAACATGGGAAATGTTCTAGTAACACTAAGGATAAATATCTTTATGAAATATTCAAGTCTAAAAGTATGAGTTCAAATATGCAATCTACTACTCCAAAATTAGATTGTGTGAAAAGTACAGATTTTAAACAAGTCTCTAATGATAGAAAAGACAAGTGTTTTGAAGTTCTTCTTTGATGGATAAAAGATCACAAATCAAACTTTCTCCTTTCTTTGATTGTTATTGTTTTGTATGCCATCAATATGGAAATAAATTAATAAATTGCATATTCATATCAAAAAGATTTACTATGTTTCACCATGTCTATTGTTTTTCAAAGGTGAATACTCTAAGCTGCTACAAATGTAACCTTTTTGGTCATACTAAGCAAAATTGCAGATTTATGTTGTTTCAAATAAAATAATCAAATAAAGATATAGAACACAACAAAAACGTTAACATGGCTAAGAAATGGATGCCAAAGAATAAGTCTATGTTTGTGCAAGTTGCTTTATATTCTGAAAAGAAGGATCTATGGATTATAGATAGTCGATGCTCTAAACATATGACAATTGAAAAGAACAAGTTTATAGATTTGGCAAATTATAAAGGTGGATGTGTAAGTTTTGATGATGAATCTTCTAGACAAATTAAAGTTTTGGCTTCCTTGATGCTTACTGACAAAATGCCTATACATGGTGTCTATTATGTTGAAGGATTAAAATGCAATCTTCTAAGTGTAAGTTAGACTTATGATAATGGCTATGAAGTATTATTTGATGAAAATAGTTGTCAAACAAAACAAAAAATAAGAAATATTGTTGTAGAAGGTAAAAGATCTAAAGGAAATATGTACAATTTTAAATACATCACAACTAATAACAATCATGAAAGTGTTTGTCTTATGGGATACGTTAATGAAGGTTGGTTATGGGAAAACAGGCTTGGACACTTAAATTTTGATAACTTGGTGAGAGTAAGTACCAAAAAGTAAGAGGTATGCCACTCAGACACAAACCAACCAATACTACTTATGAAGAATGTCTACATGGTAAACAAACAAAGGTTTCTTTTTCAACTAAAGAACAATATTCTTCTACGCCATTACAATTAGTGCACACTCATTTACATGGTCCTACAAGGACAATGTCTATTAATTGTGAGAAGCATTTTATGTTATTCATTGATGATTATTCCAAGATGACATGGTTTACTTTCTTGAAACATAAATAAGAAGAATTTAAAAAATAAATTATTTAATGAAGATAGTGGAAAAGGAATTAGATATGAAAATTGAATGTTTAAGATCAGTTAAAGGCATAAATTTTACTTCTAAAGAGTTCATTAACTATTGTGGGAAGCATGGCATCAAAAGAAAATATGCAACACCTCAAGCTCCTCAACAAAATGGGGTTCTTGAGAGGAAGAATAGATTTTTGAAAGAGATGGCAAGGACTATGTTGGATGAATCCAAAACTTAATATATGTATTCGAAAGAAGTTATCCATAAAAAAGTGTAAACACTAATAATGACACAACTGAGGGTAAAAACTAAGAATACTCTGTATGAACTCTGGTAAGATTATCATTGGTAGTAAATGCTTTATTAAAAATTCAAAAGATAACATTGAAGGTTTTGTTTCACGTTGTGATGAAGGAATATTTTTAAGATATTCTTCTCATACTGAAGCTTACAAATGTGTTAACAAAAGTTTGAATAAAATTATTGAAAATGTACATGTCAAAGTGGATGAAATTGTGTAGGATAAGCAAGTGAATGTAGAAAATACTTTTAATAAAAAAATATGGAAAAAGTGAGGCCAATTAAGAATCTAAAAAAGAAACAAATGAGAGTGAAGAGAAAGGTGAAAAACAAACTTTTCCTATCATAGAAATGATAGGAACAATAGAATAGAAGGCCCTTATCATAGATTTATTAGGAACAAAATATGTTGGTAAAATGTTAAAGAAGTATCATCTTGAAGATCATATTTTAGGGGATAAAATTGTAGGTGTTCAAACAAGAAAAATGGCATCTAAATTAGGTAAACATGCTAACCTTTGCTTGCTTTCTAAAATAGAACAAAAAAACTATAATGAGGCAAAAGTTGATGATTTTAGGATAAAGGACATGGAAGAAGAAATAGGTCAAATTGAAAAGAATAAGACATGGGATTTAGTACCTAGGCTTGAAAATAAAAATTTAATAAGTGCTAAATGGGTTTTTAGAAACAACCTTAATGAAAATGGAAAGATGGAAAGGAATAAAACATGGTAAGTGTGTAAAGTATATGCTCAAATAGAAGGTGTAGACTTTGGGGAAACTTCTGCACATGTTGCTAGGCTTGAGGCAATCATAGATTTACTTGCATTTTCAACATATAAAGGATTTTAAATGTATCAAATGGATGTTAAAGTTGCATTTCTCAATGAATGTCTTGATAAAGAGGTAGATATAAAATAACTAGAAGGTTTTGAATGAAAAGAATTTCCTAATCATATCTGCAGGTTAAAGAAGGTACTCTATAGTTTGAAACAAGCTCCTAGAGCTTGGTATTCACGATTGGATCAATATCTCGTTAACAATTTCTTTACAAGAGGAGGTGTTGATAGTAATCTATATGTTAAGGTCAATGATGATGATATTCTTGTGGTCCTTGTTTATGTTGATGACATTGTATTTGGTTTTAATGATGATTCTTTAAGTCAAGGTTTCTCTAAGCTAATGCAATCTAAAATTGAAATGTCAATGCTTCAAGAATCATCATATTTTCTTGGCTTGCAAATTTCTAAGATGAAAAATGGTGTGTTTTTGTCATAAACTAAGTATGCTAAAGAAATTCTTAAGAAGTTCAATATGGAAGATTACAAACCTATGGGAACACTAATGGTAACAGGTTGTAAATGTACTAAGTCATGTTGATCAAACAAGATATAGGTGTTAGTGTAGTTTTTCATTTTTCCTATTTTGTTAGGTTTTTCCTACACTTTTAATAATCTCGCTTAGGTTAATAAAGCATGTCTTATTAGGTGAATGGTTGTGAGGTGTCACCTTCCTACATGTGAGCATCCATTAGCTATCTTGGAAAGATACTTTGCAATCTTTAGTTTGATAGATGGTTGCTCCTCATTGGTTGGTGTTGCCACCTCCTCCCTCTTCCTAGCCTATATAAGCATGCTACCTAGCTTTTATTTGTATCTCTTGTTTTTGCATCCTTTTAATGCTATTTTGCTTCCAGCATTTGCATTACTCTCTTGGAGACTAACTCTATGATGCTATTTTGATTTTGTATCATTTGCATTCATAGTTTAAATATTTACTCTTTGCACTAGTTTTTTAGGTTATTAATCTTTTTAGATTCTAACATGGTATCAAAGCTTTTCTATGTGCAAGAGTAGATTTTAGTTTCCGTATTTGAGAGATTCGGGGGGGGGGGGGGGGGGGGGGGGGGGGCTAATAAACTTTATTATAGTTTTTTTAAAAATGAAGTATGCTCTTCTCTTGCATCTTTGGATGATCCTAAGAATCAGAAAAGTTTTGACAAAAACGGTTTTTCTCTGGGGTTTCAATCTAAAACCTGACAACCAACTTGCATATTTGAAGTTTTCAATCAGTATTTCAGGTTCCAGCATACCATTGATGAACTTAGGAAGCTGATCCAGCATTTGCATGTCATATTTTGGTTGCTGGGGTCATTTTTTGATTTTTGGAGCCATTTTTTACTGTTAAAGGCGTTTGATTTACACTATAGCAACATCTTTTGTACATTAGCAAGAAAAATGCTTTCTGGGTTTTGTTCTCAGCCTCGAAAAACCATTTGGGTATCTTTTAGATTTTGCAGAATCGAGCATGCAAAGCTACAGCCATACCTCTCTTTGTTGGCAGTCGTAGATTTGAACACAGTTTTCAAATGTCTCATTCTTGCTCATACGGACTCCGATTTTGATGATTCTTGTTATGAACTTGGCTATTTTTTTGTGCTCTATCCACTAGTAGAGTTGTTTTTTTTATTTTCATGCATGAATTCTTCATAAATTGCAGATTCTCAGCCGTGACTGTGCATAGTTCTCGTTTTGGAAAATTCGGAGGATCATAACTTTCTCATACGACCTCGTATCGAGGTGATTCTTTTTTTGAAAGTGCATGATTTTTTGAGTAGATCACAGTGGTGCTATTTGTTTCCTTGATTATTGTGCCCAAGTTTCACTTTTAGCATATGCTCTTCATGAGGAGGCCCTGTTGGTTTCTTTGCCGTAACTTGAGCATATGGACATATTTTTTCGATCTGAAAAATGCATCAAAAAGATGGTTCTGAGATGGAGATGATGGTACAAGTTTTTTTTATTTTTTCTATAGTCTGGTTGCCTATTTTGGCAATCAAAGCCAGATGTTCTATTTTGCCTTTTGGGAGCCATATCTCACTCATTCAGACTCTTTTCTGGGCTCACCACATATCATTGGAAAGTTGGTTCTATGAGTTATTCAGTTGCAGAGATCTTTTATCCAGATTTTTCTCCAGGTTCTTTCTCCTTTGAGTTTTGCATTTTCGTACTCTAGTGGATTACTTGGATTCTACAGGTCGTGGAATCTCTTCTATTCTTTTGGCTCACTCTTCTTTCTGACTTCTGAGCATTGTATGCTTCTATTTTGTTGCATTCCTTTTTTTGTAAACGCACTAAGATAAAGTGCCTGCTTTTGCATATCTAGGATCTTGTACACCTTGTGTTTGTTTGTACTTGCACTCAGTTATAAAGTGTCATGAGGGGTCATGATGTTTTTCCATTTTGTGCTCACCCACCTTTGTCAAGTGAATTTTTCTTCCACGACATTAGCCCATGCAGTGTGTCGGTGACATCGCCTTTTATCCTGTGCTTGTACTTCTATTGCACTATTGGTGTTCTTGATTCTTCTTCTTGCAAATGTTTTTGGCATTGCATATCAGTGTTCCTGTCACCCCTCTCCCTGTTTAGCATTATGGGGGGGTTCACCTGTTGGCTCTATTGCTTCTTTGGTTCAATTGAGTGATCTACATATTCAATTTTTGTTCCTATGTACTAGGCGGATATAGTGGCTAGGCACCTATGCATTTAGATGGTTCATCTACTATATAGACACTCATTCATTCCTACCTTTGGAGGTCACCTCTTCGATTGATCAGCTCTTTAGACTTTGTCTTCTCTACCTAGTCATGCACTATTTCAGTGGGGGTTCTAGCAGTTTCTTCTGACAGTGTTTGCGGCTTCATGCTTCAGAGATGCTTCATGCTCTTTTTTGTTCCTCTCTTTGGGACATTTCCTAGATTGGAGGCTTAGTTTCCTTCATCTATTTCTTTTTCTTGTATTGGGTACCTAATCAGGCCTTGTTGCCAGGACCCATTTTCCTGCTTTCATAGCTTTGCTAGGTTAGCATCCACCTAAGCTTCGCTTATGGGGGGGTGTTAGTGTAGGTTTTTATTTTTCCTATTTTTCTAGGTTTTTCCTACACTTTTAATAATCTCGCTTAGGTTAATAAAGCATGTCTTATTAGGTGAATGGTTGTGAGGTGTCACCTTCCTACATGTGAGCATCCATTAGCTATCTTGGGAAGATACTTTGCTATCTTTAGTTTGATAGATGGTTGCTCCTCATTGGTTGGTGTTGCCACCTCCTCCCTCTTCCTAGCCTATATAAGCATGCTACCTGGCTTGTATTTGTATCTCTTATTTTTGCATCCTCTTAATGCTATTTTGCTTCCATCATTTGCATTACTCTCTTGGAGACTAACTCTATGATGCTATTTTGATTTTGTATCATTTGCATTCATAGTTTAGATATTTACTCTTTGCACTAGTTTTCTGGGTTATTAATCTTTTCAAATTCTAACAATAGGTCTATGATTGGAAATTTGCTTTATCTAACTACTTCAAGGCATGATATTATGCAAGTTGTATGTCTTGTTGTGTGTTTTTAGTCTTCACCCAAGGAATATCATGTAATCATGAGAATTTTAAGATATATTAAGGGTACTCTTGATTATGGGATTCAATATCCTAAACATGATGATTTTATATTTGTTTCTTATACTAATCCATATTGGGGAATTTTTTTGTTCATAGTAGTGGTAGCTTTCTTCTTGGGTAACACACTTGTGTGTTGGAATAATAAAAAGCAAGAGTCTAATACACATTTTTTGCTATAGAGGCTAAGCATATAGCAGCATGTTCTTGTTGTCAATAGGTTCTTTGGATGGTTCAAACATTGTTGGATATTAGGGTAATAGTTTCTAAGCTAGTTTCTATTTTTTGTGATATAATCAAAGTGCAATCAGCATTTCTAAGAATTCGGTTATGCATTCATGTACAAATAACATTGATATTCACTACCATCTCATAAGAGAGCATGTGTTAAATGGTAATGTAATGTTGGAGTTTGTTCCTTCTACTGATCAGTTGGCTAATTTTTTACTAAGCCTTTACCACAAGGATATTTTAAAGGTTTAAGAACAATATTGAGGGTTTTATCCCTCTCTTCCCTTGCATAAGTTAATTAGTGAGTGATAGGTTTTAGGGGTAGCATGTTTAGATTAATTTTTCACTAAAACCTTGTTGTATCTCCTTTCTCATTGATATCAAAGGGGGAGAAAAAATGCAGTTGATATGATATGTTAATGGGGAGGTGTAGATGGATATATAAGTACACATAGATATACAAATGGTACAGATTCATGTAGAAGTTAGTACGGATATCAATGCCAAAGGGGGAATATGTTTAACCCTTGGTATTTGGTCTTTGATTATTGTCATTGATGTCAATAATTCATCCATATGATCTCTTAATCATTA
This sequence comes from Cupressus sempervirens, assembly GCA_028749045.1. NCBI lineage: Eukaryota > Viridiplantae > Streptophyta > Pinopsida > Cupressales > Cupressaceae > Cupressus > Cupressus sempervirens. The sequence continues at coordinate 796,547,659 of CM053793.1, forward strand.
TGACAGTCAGTTGTCATATTGGTATATATAATGCAAAATGTCAAATATCTAAGTCATTTAGTACACAAAATGAAATTCAATGGACATATGGTATAGTTAACATCATGACATTATCTTATTTAATGTCTTTCAATATTTTTCAAAACAAATTAAGATGTGCACTTAACTGTTATATAATTAACACCTAATATTCATATTGGTTAAGAAGCGGTCATAAAAACTAGTTTAAATCTATGTAAAGGTCAAAAAACTTAATCATCAGTTAGACACCCAAATATTATACCTTTTTAGAAAATCCTTTATGTTCTCTCAAATGGTTCTGAGCTAGTTTTCTGATAACACATGTATGGATAGAGAAAAATAATTTCAACCATAGACAGTTAAAAATGGTTATAGTAGTTTAACAGTTTTCACAATTTTGGTCTAATTATGTTTTGGGGTATGTAACAATCTCAAAAATTTCTACCATAAAAATTTATAAGTAGGGGATTCATCCCTTCAAAAATTGGTTTAAGTGGTTTTACAGGAAAGTATAAAGGTTGTGATAAATTGGTTGTAGATTGGAAGGTTTTATTGCAGATCAACAAGACATCAAAGGATAGGGTAATGATATTTGTAACTAATTTGTTATATATGGATTGATATCAGTTGCAAAAGTATATTAGAGGTTGAATAAGTTTTATATATTAATTTATGAGAAATTTACATTAGCATTCAATTAGATCCTTTAAGGACAAATGATTATATAATTTCATACTTGATGTTTTGAAGAGAAACAAAGGTTGATCACTTCAAAACAATTGGTAGTTTGAAAGGAATTAAATCAAGTCATCCTCTTGCATTCAAAACTATTGTTTTTAGATCTGATTATACAGTTCATAATCTAATAAATTCATTGAAAGATACTTGTACACTTTGGTGTAATTTGTTGATGTAAAAGAATCAATAAAAGAGAGAAGAAGAGAGCTATATCCTACTTTATTTTTTCAACTTGCAATTGAACTCTTGATTTATGATTTTTATTGTAACATAGATGATCCTTTGATTTTATATCTCATTTCTTCAATTCTAAAGTTGGTGCTTCTTATATTCTTGAAGTTGATGCTTTAGGTGTAAGGGATTGGAGTTCCTTGAAATTGATGTTTCTAAAATAGGGTGTTGGTGTTTCCTAGAGTTGTAGCTCTAAAAAAAATTCCTAAGACGCCAATAAATTTTCAGATTCAAAGTGGTTTTCTACCCTAAGGATTTTTCAACATTATCATCATTTTATGCATTACCTATCTTGCTCATGTGTTAAAGTTTATAACTTGTGATTGTTTCAAGTTTTGAAAAGTATTTTAAACCAATGATTCACCCCCACCCCCCTAGTGGTGTTTGTATTCCAACAATAATATGCATGATAATATAATGATCATAACTTTTCAAATAATTATAGCCTCAATATATCAAATCTAGAAATTCCTTAATTATCTTGGTAATACATTCTCTCTCCTAAGGAATTTGACCTTTCCAATGTACACTATCTTAGGATCATCCCTCAATCCCAAGTTTACACTCTCCTCCATGCCCCCTCTAGTAAGATGGTATTTGAATTTTCTAAAAAAATTCATATTGAACAATATTTGTATCTATATCATCCCCTTTCAATTAGTATTTATTGTCAAGTTTATGATTCTATTCGGATTAATTTGCTTCCTAGTTTTATCTTCATCAATTACTTGAATGGTGAATACCTTCTAGTTGGTAAGGAAATGTAATTTGTTCTTACCATCCTCAAACATTTGAAAGTCTTCCACATTATCTAGTACTGATAGAATTAACATAAGCTCCACTTTGAATTTGTTCAAGCTCTCCAACAAAAGTGGTTTCAACGAGATTGTCACCTAGGACAAAGCATTTACCACTTCATTGTCAAATCCATACCTAGACACTCTATTTATAAAATTTTTGAATCTCTTGTCATGACATGTATATTTATGTCCAATTTTGGAAATCATCGAGTGTGAATCTCTTTATACATAAATTATATTTGCTTCCTTCCTAGAAGTGCACAACAATCCTAAAATCATATCTTTGTACTCAACCATATTATTTGTACAAGGGAAGTAAAATTGGTGCACTACCATATATGTTTCTCCTATAGGACTAGTCAACACATACATAGCTCCCAATCCTACTTTAATTTTGGAGTCTTCAAATGAAAATTCTTGCACTTGATTATTTCCTTAGGGTCTATTTTGAATTAACGTTGATGGGCTTGACCTCTTTCCTATCCTTTCCATGTAAAATTCTAGTATGACTTAGTCTTGATTTATCTCTTCTCCCATTATACTACTTTTGGCCTCATCTACCTATGGAGGCATACACTTATTCTTTGAATTATCCATAAAGACATCTTGCAGCTCATCTTTCCTCAATGATCCAACTATCCTTTTATCCACTTTCTCTAATGCAGTGTTGCACATGGCACAAGACTATTTTGAATGGAACATTTATGAATTCTACATCAGTTGGATAACAAAAGTCTCTCACTAGATTTTGACTTCCCAAGCCTTTGTCTTAGTGTTCTTAATACAAATTTCCTTAAAAAATTGAACATCCCTTAACCTTAATCAAATGAGGAGCCACAATCAAACTCAAATAATACTTTAGTGTAATCTTAAACTTTCAAAGAAAAAAATTCCTTTTTTACCACTTGAAGTATGAAACACTTAAATTTTGGGGTTCATTGGTTTATAGAGACCCAAAACTGTCTTGGCAAAAAATATAATTTTATTCTCTATGTTTAGTTATGGTCAATTTCAATCTTAGAGTTAATTCAATTCAAATTTGGTTTAGCGACCCTCTCCATGGTAACCAAATGTGTGAGAAATCAATACCTACATAATCTTTTAACTTTCAAATCTAATCCCTACCTGGCAAGATTCTATAGCTATATAGAATATCAATGGTTAAAATGTAAATATGTTTCTTCATTCAAGGATTAGATTCCAATTGCATACAAATACTATTTGACACACCCATAATTAGAACTTGAATCCCATCTAATAGCATAATTTTCTTGTTTGTATTTTGTGGATAAATCCCCAATCTTATAAAAATTACTATGGAGCGACATTAATTGGGGCTCCAGGATCAATTACTCAATTGTATATTAGCTTTCCAAATATTATTAGTAAAAATGGAGTTGGTTCAACCTTTCCTTGATGAAATAAAATCAACATATTGAACCTTGGCATTATTATTTTTTCATCTTCTGTTGGAATATTTAAAATAACTAAGAGGGGGATTGAATCAGTTATCCAAGGTCTAGATGTACCAATTGAACAAACAGTCAGTTAAGCAACTTCAAATCTTATCATTCCATAGCTTGGTCTTTATTGTAAACTATTAGCAACATCAACTAGTTATCTACTATTCTAAATATAACATACTTATATAATGTGAACATTAATCCATAAAACACCATAATAAAATCCACACAAGTTTTACACTAGGATTTAACTTGGAAACCCAATTTAGGAAAAACCATCATCAACATGTCACTAATTGTCACTCTTCTAGATTGATCTTTTTTAGGAGCCAACCCTATCAAAGGTCACAAAATACATTGTTAAATGTGACCTTGTTAAAGGATTTAATCACCCTATTAGGAGTGGCCTTGTTAGAGGACTTTAGATCACTATGAATGCTAGGTCAACCTTGATTAAAGGATTTTAAATGTTGTTTACAATAATTAGAAAGTAATAACAAGTTTTCATCTATTAAGTACAAATAAATTTGTATGTATAGATCTTTATTTAGTTCATGAGTTGATTCACTGATTGGCCTCAATTTTTATTTCAGACTCATATTTTCTTGGCAACCCTTCAAGCTGATGCAGTGGCAGAGAAGAGAAATGCTACAGGAGGCAACATTGTTGAAAATGTAATAGGAAATTTAATGTTATGTTTTAAATGCTTTTAGTTTTTGAAGTTTGTAATAACGTCCTACATTTGGTGGCATACCTAGAGTAGCAGTTTGATAAGCTCTCCAGATATAGCCACCTAGGACCAGGTGTGTGGATCTTAAATTAGAATAGTTTTTTTTAGTTCGTAGGTGGAGTGTTTAATGATTTTTAGAATCCAATAATAGGTAGTAGGCAGTTTCGGATTCTTATCCTTTTCTTGGATAGAAGACAAAAAAAAATGTTTCTCATCCTTTTATTAGAAAAGGAGAGTCAGTTTTAAATAAGCCGGTTGGCTATGTAAGAGAGGCATTCAAATTGGGAGAAAAATAGAAAGTTGCAATTTTTAGTGTGTCTTTTCAGCTTTGGAAGATTCGAATTTGGGTAATAGAGAAAGTTTCAATTTTTTCCTTAGAAAGGATATAGATAATTGACTATGGAGTTTGGCAGCAATTTGATCTTGGTCTCTCTTGTCAAAGTGCAAATATATTTTCTTTGAGGACATTCCGAGTTAAAGATCTTGGTGTGCGGGTGAAGATAAACTATGGAGATTTATATATTCTGATTAATCCAATCTTGAGTTTGGTTTGAGTTCGATCTCGGCTGATTGATGTCATGCCCCTTGAAGTAACTCAGTTGAGTGAGTATTCCTCCTAAGCTTTCCAAGGTGTGGCTCTGCATCATTTTTGGTATTAGAGCTCAGCAAAAGGTTTGGGAAAAAGTAGTTGTGTATATGTTTGTGTGATTGTGAAAGATTGAGAGAAATAGTCTGAGAAGAAGTCCAGGAGACTAGATAAGAAGAAAATAACTTAGTTGAGGAATGATGGGACAAGAAGAAGCAGCTTTATTGTATCTTTTTAGAAGGTATCAATAGAGAAAGGATTCTAAATAGAAGGAGATAGAGGAAAAGAAGAAAAGAGAGAAAGAAGAAAGGAGAAAAAAAAGAGAAGAGCTAAGCAAGATAGAAGAGGAGATAAAAAATTTGAGAAGGAGACTTGAGGAGAATGACGCTAAGTTGAAATAGAATAAAGCTAAGTTGAAAGAAGTGCAGCAAGAACACAAAGTGTAGCAACAAGAAGTGCAGCAAGTATCTCTTGACGAGAGCAGTAACAAGACAAGCCCTATTGGATTTGAATGCAAACAATCTGTGGTTGGAACAGTAACATGTCCTTTGAAAATAGAGAAGAGTACAATGTTGAAAGGTACTCCTATAGAAAAGATTTTGGAGGCAACTGATGAAGCCTTAAATATGCATAATGAAGAAAAATGTCAAGAGGAATGGCATGAAGATGAAGCTAAGAAATGTGTAACAGCAAGTTTTGAAGAAGAATCTGATTTATGGAAAAAATTTGCAGCCATTGTAGGAGAATGGAAAAGGCATGGCGGTAGTACGAAAACTCAGCTTGAAGAAGAAAGGAAAGAGTGCAATATTTTTATTGTTCTTGAGAAAAGTTGTAATAAGAAAGAGATATTTGAAAGTGAGATTAATGCAGAAGATCAAGATGATGATAAATGTTTAATAAAGGAAGAAGAGATAAATACGATTCTTAAGATTCAAGATGTGAAACTAGTTGATAGTCAAGAAGCAGATAAGTTTATGGTTACTATTGATGAAGATAGATATGATGCACATTACATGGTGTATAAGGAAGCTCATATTCAAAAAGAGAACTCAAATAATCTTAATGTTGATGATATGTTTTCTTCTAATAATGTTTATGCAGGGATGCAGATTTCATGTATAGTGAATCATGCTGGAGAATTTTCTGTGACATTTACAGCATTAAAGAATCAAAGCTACAAGGTGGAGAAGTTGGATATTATCTTTGTTTTTCTTGTAGATATGCTCATCCTAGTTCAAAGAAATTGGAAAGTTCAAAAGAAGAATGAGATTCATTTCTACAACACATCATCTCAAGAGGACTTGAGATTCATTCTAAAGGGGAGTATGCTGCAGTGGCAGAGAAGAGAAATGCTACAGGAGGCAACATTGTTGAAAATGTAATAGGAAATTTAATGTTATGTTTTAAATGCTTTTAGTTTTTGAAGTTTGTACTAACGTCCTACATGTGGTGGCATACCTAGAGTAGCAGTTCGATAAGCTCTCCAAATATAGCCACCTAGGACCAGGTGTGTGGATCTTAAATTAGAATAGTTTTTTTTAGTTCGTAGGTGGAGTGTTTAATGATTTTTAGAATCCAATAATAGGTAGTAGGCAGTTTCGAATTCTTATCCTTTTCTTGGATAGAAGACAAAAAAAAAAAGGTTTCTCATCCTTTTATTAGAAAAGGAGAGTCAGTTTTAAATAAGCCGGTTGGCTATGTAAGAGAGGCATTCGAATTGGGAGAAAAATAAAAAGTTGCAGTTTTTAGTGTGTCTTTTCAGCTTTGGAAGATTCGAACTTGGAGAGAATAGAATGTTTTTTCATTTTTTTCGTGCAAGTTTCTTCTCCCTAGTCGGTATTGAACGGATTCAAAGTAGATAGAGATGAAAAGTTTGATGTTTTGGTGTGGATTTTTAGTTTCTCTTAACTGAATGCATTTTGGTTCTTGTGCAAGTTCTAGTTTATGATACGATTTTTGAGATTGCCGTAGCGGCTGTTGCAGTTGCAAATACAACACGCGGGCCTAAACTTAAGCTCCTCCAGCGCTCCCTCCATGAACGAAACTAAGTGTTGGATGATATTTGGCATCAGCTAAATGATTTGTGGGAGATGACATGTTCCTCGTAGAGGGTGAAATTCAGATCATAGATAAGAGATTTGCTTCATGCTCTGGTTGATATGCCACATCCGTTCAGTTGGGGGTCTGATCCTTTTGAAAAGTTTGCATCATTGAAAGAGTGATTGACAGTGTGTTTGCAGATTTGCTTGAAGAGCTCGTTATAAACTTTAGTAAGATATAGAGAAGATCCATTGTTGAGTCCCTTGAGTGTTTAATTCCTCGAGTAGAGTTCCAGTGTTGATCCCTCTGCATCACAAGCAATCACACTTCTCCTCTTCTCAACTCATCTCATCCTTCTTAGATTTGTCAATAAGTAATAGCAACATCTACTCCAACTCTCTATAACTCTTTGACACACACATGCACACTTTGCACATATTGCGCATCTTTAAAGTTCACCCTTGTACCTCCTTAAATAGGTAATTTTGATCTTTTTCTGATTAATCAATATCATAGATTTTAAGGTTTCATGCTTAGACCCATCAAATATAATGTATCTGATCACCATTTTGTTTTACTCTTCTTTGCTAGAAACTTCTCTTGGAATTCATCCTTAGATTATTTACCTAATCCTCTCCTAGAATTAAATGATGCAACTCATCGATCCATATCTTCAACATGCTTTCCATATTCTGAGAAATAAACTTAGCCAGCTAGAAATCATAATTTCTCATAAATAGTTAAAATCTTGTTCCTTAGCCAACACTATGTTTTGACACTTGTTCATCACTAGGCTACTCAATCACTACTAAAATTCTTGCTCGGCACATGCACTGTCACTTGATTGATATTATTACTCAGTCAACACTAATTTTGTTTAGCACTTACTATGGCTTGATTGACACTAGCAGCATTTGGCATGTAATTCAAAATTATTTAGTCTTCTACTCTATTTCTTGGTCAAGCCTATACATTTGATGTATCTGTTATCATACTTTCTATTGGGAATCAAAATTGAAGCCATGATCTTGAGTACCATTCTAAAAATTGAGCCCTATAAGCACTTTTAATGCATGTGTATCTGACTGTCACTTTGAGGCCTATTAAGTGTTTCTTGTTTCTAACACCTTGCATTTGGTATATCCATTTTTCCTATGATGATAAATTTCTATTTTGAATCATTTTGTGAAGCATCATTTTAAGCATTGCTTAAATCTGCATTTTTGCCAAGTGTCAAATAATGATAGGAAGCCTAGTTTGTAATTGAATATCTTGCACTCGGTAAAGTTTCATGACTCACTTCTTTGGGAGTGTTTAGTATGCATATTAATAAACCTATGTTTTAGATTTCAAATTTTTTTGATATGTTTTGACTATATTTTTAATCCTTCAAAATTGGTTGTTTATTGTTGATAGACTAATGCATAATTGTTTAGAATTCTAGGAAGCCCTATTTGACCAGTTATAACTTTGACCTAGTTGACCAAAATGAAGAGTTTCCTTTTTCATTATATTCTAGGGGTTAGATATATGAAATTTTTCATATTTAAGCCTATGAAAAATCCATTTGACTAGTTTTCCAAAGTGATTCCAAATGCAATTTATGAAGTTTTACTAGCTTTTAAAAGTGTAGATTGATCAGAACCCCTATTCAGGATGTCACAACTTTGAATATATGATAGATGAGACTAAATGAATTGAACCATTATGTTCTACTCAATAAATACTTTAAGTGTACCAATTTTCAAGTCTTCACGAATCTGTCTGCATACTTTCCTATGTCCATTCTATTTGTAGAAATCATTATTCTGCTAGTGTTCCCAGTTCTACAACTCTGAGTACCCCACTTCAAACACTTTCCAAATTTTCCAAGTTATTCATCATTATCTCAAACCTTATACTTATAATCTCCTCATGATATTAAACTAATGCCCCAATTTTTGTACCCCCAAGTGTCTGTTTGACCTGTTTCCAAAGCCAAAACCAAACACACTTTATTATTTTTTGACATGTTTGTTTGCAGGCATTTCAAAGAAGGCAACTTTCATGGTCAATATCTTTTGAGCTAGCTATCATCATGAGGTTAAACCTAACGAGTTACAAGAATGTGGAATAGAGAATCAATATGTTAGATCTTAAAGCTTGGTTGTCAATTTTGGTTAGTTTTTAAAGCCAGTTTTAGAGCCTTCCTATCAGAAAGTCACAGTTTGTAGAAAATGGTAAAATGAGTTTTTAATGGTGCATCAGTGATTGATTATGAATCTAATTAATAAAATGAATTCATTGGACCATTTTGAGATATTAGATGTTTGATTTCAAAAAAAATTTATTTGCGCCCACTTTTAGACCCGACTATTTTTCATCACGCTGATAAGAGTGGGAAATATGAAATATTTAAGGATGATGTTATGATGCTTTAGTCATTATAATATTTTGATATGTATACCTTATCTTTCTTTGATAAAATGAGTATGTAGGGCTATTTACACATGATGAGAAAATAAGGAAAGGAAATTTTTAAAAACACTAAGAAAGCCTCGATGCTCACATCGGGAAAAAATTTCTTTCTAAAGTATTTTCATGGTTAATACATTATAAGTCCTTTTGATGGTTGAGTTTGATACAATGAAAGGACTAGAAATGGAAATGAAATTAAGTACTTAACACCTTTGGTCTGTTGTTGGAACTATTAGGATTAAACCACAAAAAAAAAAAATTATATGCAAATATAAACAATATCAAAAAATAATAGATCCCACAGAAAAGAACACAAGACACCAAGATTTAACATGGTTCACCCAAACCTTGGGCTATGTCCACCAAATAGAAAGTTTGATATTATTACAGTCTAGTGATTACAACCTAATTACAGTCCATAATCCCTTACAACTCAATACCGCCGCAAAAACCAATTTTTGCATCACAACATTGAAACAATCCCTAACTCTAAGCCCTTTTATACAAGCATTTTTATCACTCTAGGGTTATAATTAATAATTACATGTAAGCCCAAAATCCCAATGAAGTATGTAAATTATTTTCCTAATTAGTCACCACAAACTAACAATCTCCCACCTGGGGACTGATCAGACTCCACACTAGACAACAATCTGGACTGATCAGACTCCACACTAGACAACAATCTCCCACCTGGTGACTGATCCTATAGCAATACCGCTACCACATGGGGCTCCCACTGGATCAAACCACCCTGGACATTGTTGTTCTTTTATTCATGTTTAGTCTAGAAGAACAACTAAAGCTAAAGAGGAATCCAGCTTCTCCCATGTCACTACCTTGGTAATCATATCTCTAGGGTTGTAATATGTATGTATCTTGTCTAGCTTTAACTATCCATCCTTCAAAACTGACTGAATGAAATAGTATCACAACTGTATGTGTTTTATCTTTGTATGCAAATCAAAATTCTTCACAAGATGAATGGCACTCTAACTAACTATAAACTCAACATAATCATCCTGAGATAGTGTTAATTTCTTGTTCTTCCTATCTCTGCAAATCTTCATACCAAGGATTTGTTTTGCTGCCCCCAAATCCTTCATAGCAAATGCATTTCCTAACTAGCATTTTAGCCCCTTAATTTGATCCATGTTAGACCCAACTACAAGCATATCATCAACATATAAACATAAAATAACGTAGCTATCATCATCCAACCTCTTTAAGTAAACACAATGATTTGAATGACACCTATGATATCCATGCTTATGCATAAAACTATCAAATTTTAAAAACCATTTCCAAGGTGCTTGCTTCAATCCATATAAACTTTTCTTTAATTTGCACACTAAGTTCTCCTTACCTATGACCTCAAATCCCTATGGCAAAGCCATATATATCTCTTCATCCAAATCACCATGAAGGAAGGTTGTTTTAACATCAAGCTACTCTAAATACAAATCTTCAATAACCACAATACTTAAAACAATATGGGTAGAAATCATATTAACAACAAGAGAATATATCTCATCAAAATCAATGCCCTTTTTCTATGCAAATCCTTTTACAACTAAATTGGATTTAAATCTTTTTTTACCTCCATTCTCTTCTTTTAACCTATAAAGCCCTTTTACCTGCAAGCAAGTTACATAAATCCCAAGCCTTATTTTTTAGCAAAGAGTCCATTTCTTCTTTTATTGTAGACTCCCACTAAATCTTAGTATCCAGTTGCATAGATTAATCATAACATTCAGGTTTACCAGCCCCAATCAGTAAAATAGAATACAAAGAGGTAGAAAATCTTTCTGGAGGTCTAATTTTCCTTGTTGACCATCTAACATTCACTTGTGTGTGTGGTATTTGTTGTTGAAGTTGTTGCACATCATGAAGAATGGTTGGAACATCAACTTTTGGAGTATCATCTAGCACTATATAATCATCTTCTTTCTTCTCATGTTGCTGCAACAGATCTTTGTACAACACTTTCTCATTGAATATGACATCCTTGCTTCTTACAATTTTATGATTTTCAAAATTCCAAAGCCTATAACTAAATTCATTAATGCCATATCCAAAAAATAGACATTTCTTTGACTTAGCTCTAGCTTGGTTCTATTTTTAGAATCTATATGAGCAAATGCTTCACAACTGAAGGTTTTAAGAAAAGAATAACCCACCTTCTTACGAATCCATGACTCCTCTAGAATACCATAGCCCAAAGGAGTAGAGGGACCTCTATTAATCAAATATACAATAGTGTTGATAGCCTCCACCCACATGTGTAAGGGCAACCTAGCATGCAACCTCATGCTCCTCGCACACTCCATTATCATCTTGTTCATGCGTTTAGCCAATCCATTTTTTTGTGGAGTCCTTGGAAAAAATTTATGTCTACAAATACTATTAGTAGAGAAATAATCTTCAAATTCATGACTACAATACTCACCATCATTATCAAATCTAAGATACTTTAATTTCTTATTAGTCTCGTTTTCAACCAAGCATTTCCATTTCTTGAAAGTTTGAAATACATCAGATTTATGTCTAAGTAAATAAATCCATACTTTTCTAGTTGCACCATCAATAAAGGTAACATAATAATGAGAACCACCAAGGGAAGATAACTGAGCCAATCCCATACATCAGTATGCACAAGCTCTAATTTCTCCTTTTTATTTTCCTTCCCAATCTTCACAAAACTCACTCTCTTTTGTTTTCTATACACACAACTTTAATAGAACACATTTTAGATCTAGTAAAACTTTTTTTGAATGAAGTACTTTCATACCTTTCTCACTCATGTGCCCTATAAGGTGCCTACTTTCACATCGTTTGCTACTACAAGGGAACCTTTTAAAAGCTTCCAGTTTTTATCATTAAAAGTAACTACACAACCCTCATCACCGAGTTTTCCTACTGAAATCAAATTGCTACTCAGTCTTGGAACATGTCTTACCTCATGTAGTAGCCAATGATTCCCATTATACAACTTAATCTTAACTTTTCCCTTTTCAACAATTTGACAGGGTTCATTATCCCCCAAATAAACAAGTCCAAAATCTCCTTGGACATAATCAATGAAATAACTTCTATAAGGTGTAGCATGAAATGAAGCAGCAGAATCTTTAACCCCATGAATCATCAACACTTTCAAAATATAGAAGCAAAGCATCCTCTTTGGATTTGTTACTTACCACATTTGCCTCCTTGTCTCCATTTGGTTTATTTCCTTCATTTTTCTCTTAAGTCCAACAATCTTTCTTTTTATGTCCTTATTTTCCATAGTACTAGTAGTCGTTCGGTCCTCTTGATTGAGACCTCCTCCGCTTTGACTGTCCTCTTGATTTCCTACAATTTCCAAAATTACTTCCTCTCTCAATTGTTCTACCTCTACTTTGTGCATTCAAACCACTTCCTGATGTAGATCCACTTGAGGATTTCCTATGAGTTTTCTCACTCAAAATAACATCGATAACATCATCATATTTTAGGTTACTAGATCCAAGAATAGAATTACTCACAACCATTACCAAGCCATTCTAGCTTTCAGGCAAAGAACATAAAATCAAGAGAGCCCTAATTTCTTCATCAAAATTGATACCTATAGAAGATAACTTACTAATAATAGTGTTAAACTCATTTAAATGATCTGCAATGGATCCACCTTCTGTCATTTTCATATTAAATAAATGCTTCATGAGAAATACCTTGTTTGAATTAGAGGGCTTTTCATATAGTTTCACTAGGGTTTGCATCAAATTTTTTATCTTCTTCACTTTTGTAATATTAAATGCCACCAATTGTGCCAAGCATAATTGAATGCTTCCAAGTGCCCTTCTATACAAAAGATCCTAGTCATCATTTGACATAGATCCCTGATTCTTGGTTTTGCCTTCCAACGACTTCCATAAATCCTTTTGATAAAGATAGTCTTCCATTTGAATCTTCCATAACTAAAATTTTTTCCCATTAAACCTATCAACCCTCAGCTTACCCTCATTTTCCATCACTCCCACTCAACCATGATACTCCCACTCAACTGTAAGACTTTCCTATAGAGGATAACTAAAAAAAAACCTTGCTCTGATACCACTTGTTAGCACTAAACCATGGATAGAAATAACAATTACATGCAAATATAAACATTATCAGAAAATAATAGATCACACAGAAAAGAACACAAGACACCAAGCTTTACGTGGTTCACAAAATCCCTAGGCTTCGCCCACCAAACAAAAAGTCTAATATTATTACAATCTAGTGATTATAACTTGATTACAATATGTAATCCCTTATAGCTTAATACTACAGCAAAAACCAATTTTCGCATCACAATATTTAAACAATCCCTAACCCTAAGCCCTTTTATACAAGTATTTTTACTGCTTTAGGGTTATAATTAATAATTACATGTAGGCCCAAAATCCTAATAAAATAGAATTTATAAAGTATGTACAATACTTTCCTAATTAGTCACCAAAAACTAATAGGAACCCATGTACAACAAAGTCTCAAAGATGTGTATGGTTGTTAAGATTTTGAAATCTAAATTATTTGATTGATCAAAGATGTTGGAGTGAAGTGATCAAGATTCCATAAGAGAGGTAAAATTAGAGAAAAATAATTCATAGATCAAGTCTCCCAGCTGCTAATGTGGTGATCAACAAAATCATAGGCATCAAATGAGTTAAATTTACCTCCCCAAGAGGAACTTGTCTCATGGTCGATGCTTCCTCCAATTGAAGCCCATTTCTATAAGTGACAATATGAGAGTGTAATGTCGATGCCCAAGAATTTATTGCAAAATGCAATCATAAGATGCAGGTCAAGCCTTAGGAGATCTATTCTGATAATAAAATAAAATTTATTATGGCCAAACTTTCCAACTTATGCTAAAAAATGTGGGGTTGTATCTATATTAATTTTTGAATTTGGGCTATTACTTTTCTTCAATCCACACCTAGCTCTTGGGCAAGCACCTCTGGGATACCACAATCACTTGGATTTTGTTGTCACTCCCTACCTTGTTGGTCAACTTCTCCTAACCCCTTATGAGGCTTGATGTGTGGGAAATAGATGATAGTCTAAATAAGTTTTTCTAACAAGCCAATGGAATCCTAATCCCTATGCAACCACTGACGGTAACTTGTTATGTGAGGTCGCTATCTGAATTTTTCTCAAGAGACACTACATTATAAATGTGTTGCAATGGGTGTAATTTGGTAATAGTTGATATTTTGACCCATTGACCACACTGAATGATTACATCCAAATCCTCCATGAAGCATCTAAAACTCACGTGAAATTTCCCCTTATATTTGATACAAAACCTTCAACTTGTATTGCAAGATTAAGCTTTAGATCGCATTGGATTTCTCTCTCATTTGTAGTTGGTTGAATTTTTTCACTTGTAATGGATAGTACGTCTTCTCCCATTGTGCCCAAAGAAGATCATTCATTTAGGATTTTAGTCCTATATGTAGACACAACAGTAGGGAAGGATACTTAAGAATGGGGAGTCTAAGGTATTAGTTGAGGCACTACCATGTTGGTGATTTTGACTGGAGAAGTGTTATGCATTGGAGGAGTTGTGGAAAGGAAGTCAGAGATGACAAGAAAGAGAAGGCATAGAGACCCCCAAAGATAAATCAAAAGGAAATGCAATCAATGAATCACTCATGACATTGAAGGCAGAAAGTAGAGGCATTCAGAACGTAGAAGGTAGTAAGTATAAGGTTGTGATCAAGGATTGTCTTGTAAATTTGTAGATGCCTAGGATGGATGATTGCCTCCATCCTCCCACTTGTACTCCATCATCTATTGAGTAGACAGTCTGTAAGGCAGATTTTTCATTTATTTTCAAGAAATTCAGTTCCACATTGGTAACACTAGAGTTTCTTTTTTGTAGTTTTATACTCAAACACACAATAATGAAATGTCTTTAAGAGATGGGCTTTTTGAGGCATCAAACTCATGTGTAGGGGCCCACTTGGCCATCTTAGCAACCACAAGGATTATTTTGAACAATGCACATTATTGATGTGGTGATGATATGGTAGCTCGTCAACAAGTGGAGAGATGCCATGTGGCAGCCAAGTGGACCAATCACATAATGACAAGTGGTACAAAAATCAAGGAACTGATGATGTGGTAGGTTCTAAGATTGATTTCACAGGATTGCAACATGTGGAGAAATTGATGGTCATCATTATGTCACAATATAAAGATGTAGAGAAGATAACTGACAGCATGACATGTGGTAGTGGGTGGTGATGTGGCATCGACTAGGTCGATGCACAAGATTGTGACACATGGCAAGATTTATGATCTTCACATTGTCACAATATAAAGTTTCTCTCTTGTTAGCCAAAGTGACAATGTGACAAAAAATTAGATGTCAACATGTGGCACTATGTTAGAGGCCTATGAGAAGATAGTGGAAAAATCAAGTGACGCCATGTGGCAATGATGTGGCAAGGTGCCCAATAAGATGATGATGTGGTAGTGACCGTGCATAAGGAGATCCAATCAGAGTTCACCATGTGTTGATACATCAAATGATAGGTGGCGATTAGTGGACCAATCAGAGGGTGCCATGTGGTTCCTAGGTGGTGATGATAGTGTGGAAATCAATGAATCACATGGAAACACATGTTAAAGCTTGGTCAACCTAGGTTTGACCTGGATGTAAATTTGAAGGGAAAAGACCCAATGTTCATAAAAATAATTTTTTATTGTTTCCTTGAAGTAATGTATAGATATGATTTTAAATAAACTTTGGTTTATATCATAACATTTTGACTTTAGGCCAAGTGAAATTTTAAAAATGTAGCCCTGTCATGCACTGAGGAACCTCGTTTTCAAATAGATCTCCTAGGAATTTCTAATAAGCAAATATAGGACTATCATATACCACCAAAAAAACTCTTAGAATGAACTTTCCAGAGTTGCAGTTTATTTTTGCCTAGGAAGCCATATGTAATTCTCACCCATAGTTTTCTTTTATATTCCATTTGCAAAATTCTTTTAGGTCAATTTTATGCATTGATTAGTTTTAGAGATACTAGATTTATAGTATTATGATATTATTTCATGACTTGGATTTGTGATATATGAGTGATGATTACTTGGTTGACTATATTTCATGTGTTTTTTAATGATTGTGGTTACTAGTCCATTAATGATGCTTTAATGATTAATAGTTAACAAATGAGATTTATTTCATAGCAATGTGAGATGATGTTTTTAATGATGACTATTTATAACTGAGCATTTGGTATTTGACTTATTATGATACTTACCCCATACTTGCATGTGTATTGTGTGTGTGTTTATTTTACCTTTCTACTTGATGTGGTTAAGGGAGGGAGTCGTAGTTAGCTGCTAGTCGAGATCTACATGATGTACCACTCTCTGCCATTGTCTATTTAGTTTAGATATATTTATATACATGTACATGCTCATCTTTTATGCAAGATGCAGGTACTGGGCATCAACTTGCCTAAATTGCCAGGATGAGTGTACCTGATTACAAATACTCAAATGGTGAGAATGGGAAGATAATGATCAGGTCCAATCCCAAATATAGCCTAAATACTTGTCCTACAAAGAGGAATGTTAACAAATTGTCTACCCCTATTAAACCCATGAGTTTATCTTTGTCTATGTTGTTTGATTTTGAGCTTTAGTCTATTTTGGTAATGTTGCTTTTATGTGAATTTCACTATGTGATTTATTTGCTAAATGATTTAATTACAATATTTTGGTTAATCACATAATATTGAGAACTATTAAATGTTATTTGATTAAAAAGAAAATATTAAAGCATGAGAATATTTAATTAATTTACAAAAATTAATTAAATATGTGCTTAAATTTAAAAATCTTAATTTAGAAGTCTAAATTTAGAAAATTGGTTAAAGAAAAATTAGAATATGATGATATTTAATTAATTATAAATTAATTAAATATTTACTTCAACTTAAAAGATTTAATTTAAAAGCCTAATTTAAGAAGTTAAACAAAAAAGAATTAAAATATTAAAATATTAAAGATTTAATATTGTTTTATTATAATTATTTATTTAATAATAATTAAATTAGAGTTACATCTAAACAATGAACTTTGATTATTATTAATCATTTAAATAATAAACTATGCTTTAATTAGTGTTTGCACTAATTAATAAATTGGAAGAAAATAAAATATAAAAGAATAAAATTTAAAGATAAAGTTATAGTTTTAATTGTCGTGTAGTTATATTTATTTAATTTAATGATAATTATTTAGGAGTTTTATTTTATTTATAAACTCTAAATAATGTTATTAATTAAATTAATAAATATATTATTAAAATGCTTTGAAATTTAATTAAAGAGAGAAAGCTGATTATTTAAGTTAAGATATGTTGTAATTAAATATCTAAAAGAGTTGTGCATGAAAAGGTAAAAGATAACAAGTAATAAATAGTAATTGCTCAATGAGTTCCCTCTTGTGATTGCACAATTAGAGCCCTAATTTAGAGGAGAACTATTTATTAGAGATCTAGAGCTCATTTTGCAATTACATAGGTTTTGGGGAGCAAAATTCAAAATGAGATCAAAAGAATTGTTGAAAGTTTCAGAGGGTTTGGATTTGCATGCATTCATAGATTGTCTCAGATTTTAGTTGTGGTTTTGAGGTAGGTTTGAAAACCCATTATAGAATTTTATTGAAAGATCTATCTACTTTGCATCTTTCTGGGTGTTTGCATATTGTTTATTAATTTACTATATTGATTGTTGAATAAATAATTATGTTGTAGATTTTGAAAAAAGGAAAACTTATTAATCAAGAAAACTTGACTAAAGAAAATTATAAAAAAATTGTAAAAAATTATTGTGACTCTATTCTTATAAACCCTTTTCTCATATAATGAAAATTTGATTATTGAAAATTGGAAGAAAACAATAAATTGAGCAGTTAGGGTTTCAACTTTAAATTTGTCATTAGAACTATGTGATTATCGTAAGTTTTCTAAAGATAGATTAATCTTCTTCTTACATCTAAAATAATTTAATTGCACTATTTATTTGGAAAGAAAAAGATTAATTGAGAGGAAAACACATTGTAACTAAATTTATGCATGCATGTGAAAATAAATATGTTAAAAATAGAAAGTTAAGTATAGTATGGTTACATGCATGTGAAAACAAATATGCTAAAAATAGAAAGCTAAGTATAGTATGGTTACATGCATGTGAAAACAAATATGCTAAAAATAGAAAAACTGAGTATAGTATGATTGCATGATTTGAGAGATCAAAGACATGAAAAAATACTAATTGCATATGTAATTTTATTTTATATAATTTAATTTTTAGATTTATTTATTTAAAAAATTAATAATAATTTATTAATTTCTAAAATTAAATAAACATTATTCATTTAATTATAAAGTGAATGTTAGTATTAGTGATTATTTAAGTCTAATTAAACCCTTGGTTGCATATAAATAATTTTATATTTAATAATGCAAGAGGGAGGTTAATAAATAAATATTTAGAATTTTATTATATTTTAAGAGAAGTTGTGGTATAGTTCATTAATAATTATTTGACTTTGAGAGAAATTATAAATAATTCAATTAAATTTGTAATTTTATCTCTAGTTGCATTATGAATTAAAGGAAAAGTAAATATTAATATTAGACTTAAATAAAAGTCAAATTAATATTTTACAAATGAAATTGATATTAATATTTAATCTAATAATATACATATATATTATTAATTAAATTATTTATGATTTAAGATTATTTAAATTAATAACATGATAATATTGCATGATATTTTACATGCACAAAAAGATTGGATATTTAAATACTTATTGTTTTAAATAAGTTTATTAGCATAACAATTTATATTAACATGTATATTCTTACTTTATTTCTAAATACATCCTTATGGCCCAAACTAAACAAGAGAAATTTGTGGAACTAAATCATGTGGTTGAAAACTATGTGTCTTCTAATATTGTATTTATAGTCTTGTGATGTTTATTTTCTTGATAATTTTTCTTTGTGGATTGTTTAATTGGCCATGTTAGGATGTGCACCATAGGTTGTATTTGTGATTTCTTTTATGATGTATATTAATTTTGAATATTATGATGAGCTTGTATTTTTTTTTTGCATTTATGAGTTTTTCTATGTGATGCATTTATGTCTACTTGAGTTGGGAGAACCAACTTATTTTTTGATTTCCTATTACAGAACCGGTTTTGATCTTTATGGGTATTATGGTATGGGACACAACTATGTTTTATGTACTTAGGAGAGGTTTTCTAAGTACATGTCTTTGAAAGTGGCTTGTAGTAGGGGTCCAGGACCCAAAGCGGTCAGTGCTAGGGTAACCTATTATAAGTTATGTAATAAGTGATAATCTAGTAATTAATATTTTGGAGAAACACACTAAAAAGATAAGTTACAGATATTTGCCCCACCCATGCCTTGAGTGCTTGTATAGACTAAAGATGGGAATGAGATGATAGTATGACTGGTTTGTCTCGTCTTCTTGAGAGGGTTCTCTGGTTGTGAATGTGTCACGTTGAGGGTCCAAGGTTTAGAGTAACCAGTTTAGGGTAACTCAATGCTTGAGGGTTCAGGGTCTATTGAGAGACCAGTCCAAGGTAACTCAAGTAGTTTGACCATGTGATGACACTTCTTAGAATGTAGCCTAAGTCTTCTTCATAGATTTTGTTTGTACCTCTAGTGGTGTACTTATTGTTGGATGCATTTAATGTGGTTATTTAATTTCATTGATGGTGATTGGTAGTTTATGGATATTGTACTTTTGTCATGTGGTCCTTGACTTGAGGTGGCTATCTTTCATTGACTTTATCTAATGATTTTGTTGATTTCATATATTCTTGGTATATGTATGATGTTTCTTATGCGATGTTGGTATTGGATTGAGTGTGCTTTCTTTTGGAGTATCTTATTTTCTTGAGTAGTATGTGTTACCTTTGAGGTAGTTTGGCTTTTAGGATTCCTATTCTAAGAATGATTTATGTTTGATTATTCATTTGTGGATCATTCATTATCTTCCCTGCATGGTACGAGTGAAAGTTTGACTAGGTAACCACACAGTGGGGAGGTAGTGTCTTCTTACCATTTGGGTCCCCTCACATTTCTAGTTGTTGGATGTTTGGTGATTCAATTGTACCTTTATCATTCTTATTTCTTATCTCATAGACTTATTTTCAATTGATGTATACATGTTATCATGTATTTTGATGTATTGTATCTATTCTCACATACCCTGCGATGTGTAGTGGATGTTATTTATTGGATATACTTTCATTGTATTAATTATACTTATGCATTTTCTTATGTGATTATGTATCTGTTATTTCTTTATGTTTAGGAGACATTGTACTTGAAACTTAAACTAATTAATTTAAACTTCTTAAATGTGACTCAACGTAAAGGAACCCTTGAGGAACTGAAATTGTATCTATAATTACTTATGTGTACTTGATGTGTATGTTCATATTGCTTTCACATTAATGTTATCTTGATGTTGTAAAAACTTTTTTTTTAAATAGTTCATTAAACATTGTAACATAATAGGTTTATTTCTCTTGGGTTCACAAGCAGGACGTTACACCATATGTGTGAGATATCCATGGTTTTGTTTGAGGTTCTTATTTTTCAACTACATGTTGGTATGGTAGTTCAGACTTGGTTTTTGGTAAAATGGTAAAATGGGTGTGCACCAAAGTTAGTTGAGATGTATTTGGTGATATCCTTTTACCTCCAAGTTAGTTTAGTGAAGGATTTATCAACATTTCAGATGTGTATCTGATGTTTTTATTAGAGTAATAGTTTCTTATTATTTGGAGGAGATATTTTTTGTTTGTTGAAGCTCAATGATGAGATTCCATTCTGATTTTGGTTGTAGAGAGAAAAAAGAAGCTTTGCAGCAGCAAGGGATGAAGATTCAAGTGGACATGTGTCACTACTAGATCAAATATGGGATCTATTTCCTCTCCTATATCTTTCTTCATTCTTTCTTTCTCTAGGTTGGTTCTAGTTTATTGAAAGTTTTTTCATTTTTGTGATACCATCTAGGGTTGGTTCCCAAGTTTTGAGCAAGTTCTTAGTTGGCTTTCCACCATTATTTAACATTCTCTCTTGTATGAATAGTAGTAATAAAGCTAATATAGATAGTTCTGGTTTATGGATTTGTTTCTTAGTTATTTACATGAATCTTAACTATATTTTTTCAAAGAAATGATTACAAGGAACAAAAAAATTCTTAGTTTCATTTTGATTCTTGTCTCCTATCTCGGTTGTCTATAATATTTTGTGGTTTAGGAACAAAGGGCTTAAACTCGTTTGCAACTCCTAAAGTTGTATATCTTAATGTACTTAATTGTTGGAACAAAGAATCAATTAAATGCTTAATATATTTGATAGGATTACAAATTTCATCAGAGGGATATCATGAGTATGAGGTTTTTATGGACACTAATGTCTAATTCACAAAATGATAGGATAGATCTGATATCTTGATGTATGGGATATGTCATTGATATCATGGCTGTATGTTTTTGATTTTTGGAACTTCCCAATAGATAAGGAACTAATCAATTACATGATCAACATGTTCTTGTTGTAGCATATTTGGATTTTGTTGATATCAAACTTAAATCAATTGTCTATTTCCCTTTCCATTTAAGAGTTGAAAGGATTCCCTCACTCAGCTTGTGGATCTCATAGGTTTTAAAATTTTCTATTGCTTGTCTTTGTCAATGCATAAGTATAGGAGAGATAAGGGTTTTATATTCTTTGCATAGATTTAGATTGTATGCTTTTGGAAATGGTACCATATGAATGAATCTATAGGTTCACCCACCTAGGTTTTTTAGAGCTTGAAGAAGAAAGAGTATAGCCTTATAGTTGGCCCTAGTGTCTAAATAGATATGTTGAACATGGAAAATAGTTACCTCCAGATGCATTTTTCCCTATCCTTGGGCTATTCAAAAAAATTTAGTTTAGGGGCCAACAAAATGGTGTCTCTACTAGGTAAGTATTGAGTCTAAAAAGAGCTTCAATACAATTAGAAGAAATCCATGTGAAGAATTTTCTGCATCAACAAAGTTGTGATGTGTTTCCATTTCTTTGATGAAGATTCATGTCTCCCAGTTACCTTATTCATTCATAGCAGTAGTTTCAAAAGAATGAAATGATTTTTACATTAAGATTATTTGAAATTTTTGCAAAGTTAATGTTAGTATTTAGAGCTGATGTTAAGTTTCTTTCATCTTTTGAACAATATGAAATTCCAATGTTGTTGTATGAAGTTTTTCAAATACCTACAGTAAATTTTGGATTAGCTTGTTGTATTTTTCAAGTTGAGAAAATATTTTCTCACTAAATGAGTGGTGACTCAAAGTTATATCTCTATACTAGTGCATTATGAAATTGCAGGTATTAAGAAGATACAACAATTGGAAGGCAGATTTGAAGAAATGATCTCAAAGTTCTTGGCAATGGTCAAAAAGATTATGTGAGATGTTATGCAAGAGTTACTAAATAAAGATAGGGTTTAAATTTGTTGTTGTTTGCATCATTGAAGTAGTTTGCAAGCATCACATATTAAGGTATTTTTCACTTTCATGAGATTTATTTTCTGTGAAATTAAGTTCTGCAAAATTTTCTCCATCAAGTGATGTTTTTAGCACTAAATAGGAGAGTTGTTTGATGTGTCTCAACATACTTTATAAAAGATAGATTTAGCAAATGTATTTACATATTGGAGTGTGTTAGAGGTTAAATTGGTAGAAGAGTTTTCAGATCTACTACAAGTTATAAATACTACAAATTATCTTGGTGAATGAGTTGTAAGTTCACAAGAAATGTCAAATTTCTTTTCACCTAGTATGCAGCCCATTAGTAAAAATTATAGATCTATTTCAACCAAGAGATACTTTCCATTACACTTTGATGGCATTCATGGTTTCCCAAATACTATGTTTCACCACTCATTCATCTCATGCAATCAACAGTCAAGCTTGAAATGACATGCAAAACATAAACATATAAACACATAAGCAATCACACATTTGACATCTAATATAATTACCCAGAAACCCTCCAAATGAGAAGGTAAAACTAGGGTGGGGATAACAACCACAATTCTTCACTACTATAGCAATAAAGAGTCACCAATTAAGGTTACAATAAGTTGACCATGAAATATGATCTACCCTATTAAAGGCTTACAAGGATAGTTAAGTCCCACCTTGTTAGAGGATTTCAACACCCTGTTAGAAGTGTGCCTAGCTAAAGGACTTTAGAACATCCACTTGAAATGTCACCCTATTAAAGGATTTACAATAGTCTATTAGGACTACTCTACTAGGAGATTTAACCAAAATCTCCTGTTAAGATGTTTTAGCATAGATCTTGTGATTAGCTCTGATAGCTTGATTAAAGATCAAATCAATACTATGTCCTTCTTGATCCTATTTGATCTGATATGTCAATGTTGTATCCTCTATCCTTTGTTCTTAAATTAATTCTATAATTCACTCTCTTACAACTTCTAAGTCTCCAAGAAAACTTTGTTATTCTCTCTCTTCAATTTCTTTCTGCACACACTCATTAATTAAGTTTAGGGTTCCATCCTCTTTAAGAAGACTAGAAGACTTAGGGTTAGGTATGAATCCATGGTTGAGATTCATCAATTTTTGTGACTTAATTCTTCCTTTTTTTCTAATTGGTTGCATGTAACTACATAGAGAATCCACATACAGATTTGTCCTTATCTTCAAAAGATCATATTTTGTCTTTAGGTCAGCTAAAAAATGGTTTACATAGTTATTTGTGCAATCTCAAACAACTATGTCAAATCTATGTTACTCGGCACTTAAGGTTCCTAATGCTCAGCACATATTGAAATTTTGTCTTTGACTCAGCACCTAAAGTGCTCGGCATCTATTTCTTTCTTAGCACTTGAATCAATTGGCATGTATTGCTTGCTCAGCACTTAAGTGATTCAGTACATAAGTGACTAGGCACTTAGTGCAACTTGGCATAGTCAATATTTACATACTATACTCGACATACATTACAATTTAAGCATGAACTTAATAAATGACTTAAGTGTGTTGACACTCAGTTGTCAAAACCAATCTGAGATCAACAATCTCCCCCTTTGACATAGTGTCAAAAACACTTAACTGTACATAACAAATCTATTCTTCTCAAGTATAATATATTCACAACTCGGCATATACGAAACTTAATTTTGTAATAGACTATATACCTCAAAATTTATAACTCCCCTAAGTTAATGTGCTTGTATTTTCAAAAAAATTGTTCTCTACTTTGAGTAATTATGTCTCTTGTTGATACTCTTTGACTTCAAATATGTTGATACTCTTTATTTGATATGCTTTGTTTCTGCTCTTCGGTTGGCTCTTTTTGTGATTTCTCCCCCTATGGTCTTTGTCTCCCCCTTTTTCTATCTCCCTCTTTTCTTTTCTTTCTTTCTTTCTATCTCCTCATTTCTTAATTATCTCCCCCTTTATTATCTCCCCCTTTTTTGACACTTATGTAAAAGGGTTTATACATTGATTGTGTATTTGTCCAAAAAGGACTTGTGGACTTCCATTATGATTTTCAGAGCAGCATCCCAATTGTCACATGCAACATCAAGTGACTTGATTTGGATGGCTATCTCTACTGCAAGGTGAACTAGTCCATCTAAAGTGGAAAGATTAGGATCTTTCTTCATTAAATTCTTTACATATCCTAGTTCCTTGTAGATTATTTCCATATGAGGGGTTAGGGAGGCTTGAATGTTAAGAAACTTAGATCTTATAGTAGCATCTTCTACTATTAATATAGCTAGTTGACTTTGTGATTGAAGCAATGAATGGAAATGCTTCTCACTCTGAGCTGGGTTCTGAGGTAGTTGCATACCTGATACTTTGATATTTGTCTCTATACTCAAAATTCTATGGCTAGTTTCTTGTGTGAAGAGTGTAGGATCACACAATTTCTGTACAATGAGAATATATTCTCAAGTACCTTCTTCACTATATCAATTTTTGTAGCCAATTGTACCTATGCTAGTGCTACATCACCAGATATTTTCTCATTGAATTTTACTTGAAATTTTCTTTCTAACCATTCCATAAGTTTTGCATTAGTATCTTGGTCTTTTTCATTCACTTGATCCATAATATCTAATAGCTATCCTAATATTGGCTTGGATTCTTTAGGTGTAGACAAACTGAAAGCTTCTAGAAATATATCTTTTATTTCCTATAATGCTTGCCTCTACTTATACTCCTTTCTAAGTTTTTCTTGATTTTTCTTCTTTTTTAAGGCTTTTTGTATTAAGCCTATTTGTTCCAAGGTAATGGTTGCATAGTCATATTTAGGTATCATTACTTCTTCATCTAAAGTTACGTCTCCATAGTGAATTACCTTTGCAACCTTGGATGAATTGGAGCTTGGTGATGAAATCTACAAAGGTTCAACTTTAATGCTCAACTCCTAAAGGACTTTTTTAGGAGAACTAGATGTCGGTTATGTCACCAATGCTTGTATGGCTTCTTGCTCCTTCTCCTTTGGTATGTCCTTCTCTTCTAATCTCCCTTGATCAATGACTATTGTCTGACTAGTACCTTGTGTCTATGTTGTAGGTACAAATGTATCTATCGATCCTATTTTATCTTTCTCTTCTATTTTAGTCTTCTTCTTCTGAATAATATCAACTTTTACAAGTGTGTCAACCTTAGTAGATATATCTACTGGTGTTTGCATTAAAGGTTGCACATGAGTAACTGAAGGGATGGTAGAAGGTGTTTCTTGTGTACTCACCTTATCCCTTGTGATATCAGTTACTTCCTTTTGGATCTCATCTACACTCATCAATACTAGATTTTCACATAACTTTGCATGGAATGTAGACTGATCCAATATTCTCTTCAAGTCATCTATTGTTAAAGGATTGATGTTCTATGGTGAAGCATCAAAAACATCCTTAACAATAATTGTCTTTGTTCACTTGCTTGTGTCATGTGTGGAGCTGACACTCGGCACTTGTGTGTCCTACATAGTCTATTCCTTTTGTTGATCATCAGTTGTTTCCATGTCATCATCTTGTCTTTTAGGTTCTTCCCCAATACTATTATTTTTCCTTTCATCTTCTTGCATATCTTCAGCTTCTTTGTCATCATCCTTCCTATCTTGCTTATTCTCACTCTTATCATCCTATTTTTGCTCAAAGGGATCAACCTCTCCTTGCTTCATAATGGTTAACCCATAGATTAATTTCCAAATCTAGGTTGATTTCTTAACCACATCATCAATATTTCTTTGTAAAATGCTAAAGGCTCTATATTTAGGTGTAAACCTAGCTTCATATTTCTTCACTACCTTAGCAATTTGTCCTTTTGTTAGCTTTGGCATCACTTGAGCTAATGTTGACTCTCTAATTTTTTTCTCAAGATTTAAGTAGTAATGTCATTTATCCTCAACAATATCATATATACTTTTGGGTATATTGTTGGCAAACTCTAGTGGAGTGTTCTTAAATTTGAACATCTTAGCATACAATGCTTCTTCCACTAAATTATTTTCATCTCTACTCAATTTATCAAAATCTAAATTTTTCAAGCTAGATAAGTCTACATTGTTCTTAACATTATCACACAAGTTTTCAAGATCAGAAAGTGGTGTGTGACTTACCACTTTGTATTGACTAATGTCATCTAATTCTATCTTTTCTTCATCTAAATCAGGTTGTGCAATGCACTTTCTCCTTTGTTTCTTTTGCATTGTTCCATCTTGTTCAGCCTACTTGGTTTTCTCCTTAGCCTTTTGTGTGGTTGCTTTAGTGTTGGCTCTGGTGATAGGAGTTGTAGGCTTTGTTGGGCTAGGCTTGATAGTTTTCTTTGCCTTTGGTTTAGTCAATGGTTGAGCCTTGGCCTTCCTCTTCTTTGGTGTTGATTGGGCTAGTGCCTCTTTGATTTCCTCTTCCTCTTAGCACCTTCTTCTTCTTGATCCTCACCTATGCCTTGGGTTAAAGCTAGAGGTTCTTGAACTTGTACCTCTTCTTCTTCTTCATTCCCATCATCATCTTTTTCTTCCTCATCACCAAATTTTTCCTTAAGTTTCCTTTCAAGTTTGTCCTTCTTCTTTAATGTAGAAGTTATCTTTAGCTCCATTTTAACTTGTGATTTCATTACATCATAATTGCCAAATATCTTAGTTATTTTGTCAATCTCCTCTACTAGGAGTGTAGTAATAGCAACTGAGGCTTCATCAACATTGATTTCATAGCCTAGAGGTCTTAACCATCTAACCCTAGGTACTGCAGCCTAAATATAAGTATAATCAATATCAACAAGGAAACATATAACATTATAGTATTTTTCTACAAAGGAAACTAGTATCCTCAATCTTTGCTTCATATACTTCTTAAAGTCTTCAAAATAGTTGTTATAATTGACTCAAAGTTCTCTCCCATTTTCTCAATATACTCATTGATTTGGATAGCCACAGATCTTTTTGTCTTCCATCCAATTTTTCCAAAAGATGAAAATTCATTTTGCACATAAAAGAATATACACACAAGGATTGATCCAAACTTACATTGAGCACTTATTGTCTTTCTAATGGCACCTAGATTTTCATTTATTTGTTGCAATTGAAGTTCTGCAAGATCATAGGTGTGATCTTTCTTAACAATTTTTGTATCCAACATCAACTGCTATGCAAGGCACACTGTTTAACCTGCTTGATTGATAGAATTTGTGGGAAATAACTCTAATAGTAAAGTCAAGTAAAGGATCTATAATGGCGTTAATGGTCGTACCATACTTTTTCCATTTTGCACTTGTGTTTTTCTCTATTGCCTCTTTGGAGTTGTTTTGTAGGTTCTTTGGCCGATCTACGGTTGGAAAACCTTTTACCCTAAGGACAATTATTTTTGAACATGACTCTGATGAAAATGATGATGAAGTGGTATATGTTGCAATGAAGAATGAATCTAATGAGGATGAGGCAACAGCGCTTATGACTTGTGTGAACAAGAATGACAAATGGATCTTTGACAGTGGATGTTCACATCACATGATTGTAGACAAAAGTAAGTTCATTGCCTTAACCTATTATGATAGAAATAGTGTAAGATTTGGTAATGATGCACCATGTTTGATAAAAGGAAAAGGGTCTATCAAACTCACAGACAAGATTTCATGTGACAATGCTTATTATGTTGAAGGATTGAATTATAACTTGTTAAGTGTGTCACAATTGAATAATTTGGGATGCAAAGTTGAGTTTGAAAATAAATCAACGAAGATATATGATACAAATGGAAACTTGATTGGAAAAGGTGATCAAACTAGAAGTAATCTATTCTATCTAGATATAGAAGATCCTACTTGTCTTATTGCAAAATTTGATGATGTATGGCTTTGGCACAAGAGATTATGTCATGATAATTTTGATAATTTAATTAGTATTAGTAACATGAAAAGACTTAGAGGTTTTCCTAAGTTGAAGAAACTAGAAAATATAATGTGCAAACAATGTCAACTAGGCAAGATGACAAAGTCAAGCCTTAAAAGTAAAGCTTATACCTCTAAAGAAATACTTCAAATTGTTCATAATAATCTGTGTGGACCTATTGATGTGCAAAGCTACAAAAGAGATAAGTATATAATGTTGTTTGTTGATGATTACTCTAAGATGGTGATAGTCATGTTTTTAAAACAAAAATTAGATGCTTTTCAAATGTTTAAATGGTACTTGGCAAGAGTTAAAAAAGAAAAAGGTAAGAGTTTGAAATGCTTGAGATCGAACAAAGGAGGAGGATTCAATTCAAATGAGTTTGAGATGTTCTATAATGAAAGGAATCAAAAGATAGACATTTGCACCTAGGACCCCTCCACAAAATGGAATTGTTGAAAGAAGAAATAGGTCTATAATGGACTATGCCTAAACACTCATATTGGAGAAGAATGTTACTCTAAAATACTAGAGAGAAGTTGTAAGTACTACCGTATACACCTTAAACCATGTGCAAGTCAAGAAAGGTACTCATTCAATACCTTTTGAACTATGGTATGGATATCCACCTAATTTGAAATACTTTAAGGTATTTGGAATTAAATGCTATGTTCTTAAAGATGTTAGAAGTGGAAAGTTTGATGCAAAATGTGAACAAGGTATATTCCTTGTTACTCCACAAGAAGTAAATCTTACAAGTGTTTAAATACTAACACTAACAAAATTGTGAAAAGTGCAAATGTGAACTTTGTTGAGTTTACAAAAGTATATGAGGTTGAACCTAAAAAAGAACCAAAAGCATACAAATCATTTGTATACTATTATGAAGGAATTCTTGCTGAAGAAGATGCTACAAATCATGTTGCAAACCAACAGCAAGTCTCAACAACTACTGAGTCACAACCTGTGAATGCCAAGTTGCATTCAGATATCAAGTTGTAGAATGAGGAACATGCACAATCTGAATTTGAGATCAGCACACATGAAAGAGATCTTGAAACACCTAATAGAGATGTACACAGTGATACTGAAGCTGAGAGATAGAATATAGCTGCAAGAACTGAGCCTAGACTATCCAAATATGTCAAAAGACACCACCCTATAGATAAAATCATTAGAGACAAAGATGCAAGGCCAATGAAAAGAAATAGATAAAGAAGTAAATCATGTTTGTTAAGCATGAAGAAACCTAAGATAGTCAAAGATGCATTGGAAGATGATGATTGGTACAAGGCTATGGAAGAAGAAATTCAGTAGATAGAAAAGAACAAGACTTGGAGTTTGGTTCCTAGACCAAAAGACAAGAATGTGATTGACACAAAATTGGTATTCAGAAACAAGTTAGATAAGAATGGTGAAGTGACAAGAAATAAAGAAAGACTAGTTTGCAAAGGGTATGCACAAGAATAGGGAATTAACTATGGTGAAACATTTTCCCCTATTGCAAGAATGGAAGGAGTGAGAATTCTGCTTGCTTATGTTGCATACAAATGTTTCAAAGTTTATCAAATGGATGTCAAGTCTAGATTTCTAAATGGCATATTAGAAGAAGTCTACATAGAATAGCCAAAAGGTTTTCTTGATAAAAATGATAAGAACATGGTATTTAGACTACACAAAGCCCTATATGGATTGAAACAAGCACCAAGAGCATGGTATGAGAGACTTCATACTTATCTTGTTAAGATTAGATTTGAAAGGATAGATGATAACAGCAATTTGTACATGAAGATAGATAAAGAAAAAGGTATACTGTTATCTAAAATATTTATTGATGATATCATATTTGGAGGACAAGATGCTCTGTGTAAGGACTTTGCAAATTATATGAAGCAAGAATTTGAAATTTCAATATTTGGTGAGATCAAATTGTTTGTGGGATTACAAGTTTATCAGATGAAATATGGTGTATCCATCACTTAGTCAAAATATGTCAAAGAGATATTGAAGACATTTGGACTAGAGGATTCAAAACCAGTAAGTATACCTATGGTGATAGCACTCAAGCTATCAAAGAATGATGATTCAACTAAGGTAAGTCAAACATTATATAGATTCATGATTGGAAAATTGTAATATATAGTACACAGTAGACCTAATATTGCATTAGTTGTGGGGATAGTTGCAATATTCTCTGCCAATCCCAAAGAGAATCACTTGATGGTTATGAAAAGGATAATGAGATACTTTAAAGGAATAGAAGAGTTTGGTTTATACTAGAAGAAGAATGAAATTTTTGAACGGAAAGCCTACACTGATGCCAATTGGGCTAGAAATATTCATGACAAAAAGAGCACCAGTGGAGGAGCATTCTTCTTAGGCAAAAGAGTTGTTACTTGGAATAGCAAGAAGAAGAGTTGTACTTCCCAATCCACTGTTGAAGTAGAGTATGTTGTTGTCGCCATTAATTGTGCGAATATTGTATGGATCAAATAGCTACTTAATGGAATGAAGGAAGAAATCACAGAACTAGTGACACTTTATTGTGATAATACAAGTGCTATCAATATATGAAAGAATCCTATAATGCATATAAAGACAAAGCACATTACAATAAAGTATCATTATGTAAGGGAGTTGGTTCAAGATAAAGAGGTGAAGATGGAATATATTAACACAAAGGAGAAAATTGTTGATATCTTCACAAAAGCATTACCTAAAGATGCTTATGAGTATCTGAGAGGTAAACTATGGGTGATATCCCTATCAAAGGCTACATAAAAGATAGAGTGAGTACCCCACATCAAACAAGATGACATTCATTTCATACAAATTGATGTGGTGGATCTTACTTTAGGAATTGCAATAATTAATCACAGAACTGGAATTACAAATCAGTCAAAGCAAGCTGATAGAGGGAGAAAATTGAAGAACCTAAAAAAAGCCTATATCTGCATATATCAAAGATGCCAAGTGTTGAATTTATGTCTTTGGCATTGTTTTCAAAGAGGGAGAAAGTATATTAAACTAATCAAGTGCAAGAAGAACAATCGAGAGAGTACACCATCAAAAGATCAGAAGACTAAAAGAAAGAAAGAGGGAGAAAACATAAAGCAATCAGAGAAAAGATTTGAACAAAAAGAGGGAGTTATATTGTGTAACCTAATCAGAAGAGGGAGCTTTTTATAGAGGGATAAATTTCAAATACAAGTTCTCTTTTTGGTATTATCTTATTGTTTTAACCTAGTTAGTTTGATGGAACAAGATGTTCATCATTTGTTTGACTAGTTGATTAGTTTGGTTTGCCATCAATGCCAAGGAAGGATATTGTTGATATCTAATTGAAAAGATCATTTGAGTAGAAAGATTGTTGAAGAAGGCTGTGTGTTTCAATCATTGTTTTTTCATTGATGTTAAACCTGCTACATGCTAGTAAGATAATTACTTATATGTTTCAAGTACTATCACTTAGTTGATTGATGAGGACGATTTGATCAACAAGATGTGACAAAAGTACCTGGAGGAAAGGTTGAGTTATGATTATGTATTGAAGTGCAAGAATCAATTAAGACAGTGTCGAGCAAAGTTAGTTCAAGCTGAGCAAAAAGTTACTTATAGCCGAGTGAAAGAAAATTCTAGTGGATGTCGAGAAAGTCAGTAGATGTCAAGCAAGTTAGTGGATGTTGAGTAATTTTTAGTTGATGCCAAGCACCAATAAAATCTAGTTGATGCTGATTGATTTTATAGTAGATGTCGAGTAATGTAATATGTGTTGAGTATCAGAAGGTTGATAATGTTGAGCTGCTACATTATGACGAAGATTGAAGATTCGCCAAATAAAAGTTGACAAGTTTATTTTCTTGGAACTTGTGAATCAGCACAAAGATAAGATTGATGAGCTAGTGGCACAAAATCTTATGTAAACCATTTTGGAGGTGAATTCAAATGGATTCTAAGAGAAGTTTCTAGAAAAGACAAGATATGGGGAAGATACAATGTATTCTATCTAATCCATTGAAAACCCTAATTTTGATGATGGATAATGAGTGGGAAAAGTGTTCTAATTTCCTATATGTAGGAATGTCTGGTCATGAAGCAAAGAGTTAGAGAGTTTTGATACAAAAATCTGATAAGGAGAAGAAAAGGGGTTTTTCTTCATTAGATGACCCAAGTAAGAAGCCTATAATGGCATACTAAGCAAGAAGGCTTAAAAAGGATGAATTCTTGAAGGGTGAACAAACTACTAGAGCTACAAAGATTGGAAGCCAAGTAGAGTTGAAGACTAAACGGTGATTTGTAATCTGCAAGTAAGGTTGTAAGTTGTATTAGATGAAAGCTCTATTGTTACTTTCTAACAATTGTATTAACCTAGGGTAAATCCTTTGGAGTAAGGTTGACTTAACAGTCATTAAAAAATCCTTTAATAGGGTGGCATTCCAAGTGAATGGCCTAAAGTCCTCTAACAAGGCTCACTTTTGACAGGTTGATTGAAATCCCTTAATCGGGGCACATTTAATAGTGTGTATTGTAACCTTTAATAGGGTTGGCCTTTAATAGGGCATCACTTTAGAAGAGTGAAAAAGGAGTAGCATGTTACTAGTGGTTTTTTCCAAATTGGGTTTCCATGTTAAATCATTGTGTCAAATGTGTTGATGGATATGTTGTGTTTCATGCTTTACATTTTTGCAAGTTGATTTGACAATAACATATCAGTTTTAATTAACACACAATAAATGCATGCATAGTTAAGAATGTTTTATGGGTTCACTAAATTGTGAAAAGTTTTATCTATACATCTAGACCTTGAATAACTAATTCACCCCACCTCTCAGTTATTCTAAAAGAATTCTAACATCTCTAGCTTCATTCAATTGATGTAGTATGAGATGTATCTCAATCTCCTAGTTTTCAATGGTCTTTCCCAACTTGTCGACTTCCATTTCAAGATCTTTCCTCTAAGATGCAAAGCTTCTTCTTCTAAGAACCATGCTCTGATACCAATTGATGGAATTACAAGTAGAAAAGGTGAACTACTAAGAGGGGGGTGAATCAATAGTTAAAACATGAACCCATAAAACTTTTCACCACTCATTCATCTCATGCAATCAATAGACAAACTTGAAATGACATGCAAAACATAGACATCTAAACGTGTTAACACAAGAAATCACACATTTGACAACTTATATGATTACCCAAAAACCCTCCAAATGAGAAGGTAAAACTAGGGTGGGGATGACACCCAAGATTCTTCACTATTGCAGCAATAAGGTGTCACCAATTAAGGTTACAATAAGTTGATCGTGAGACATGATCTACCCTATAAAAGGCATGCCATGTTAAAGGATTACAAGGACTATTAAGTCATACCTTGTTAGAAGATTTCAACACCTTGTTAGAAGTGTGTCTAGCTAAAGGACTTCAGAACATCCAATTGGAATGTCACCCTGTTAAAGGATTTACAATAGTTTGTTAGGACCACTCCACCTAGGAGATTTAACCAAAATCACCTATTAGGATGTTTCAGCATAGATCTTGTGATTAGCTCTAATAGCCTGATTAAAGATCAGATTTTTACTATGTCCTTCTTGATCATATCTAATCTGATATGTCAATGTTGTATCCTCTATCCTTTGTTCTTCTTAAAATGATTCTGCAATTCACTCTCTTACAACTTCTAAGTCTCCAAGAAAACTTCGTTGTTCTCTCTCTTCAATTTCTTTTTGCACACACTCATTAATTAAGTTTAGAGTTTCATCCTCCTTAAGAAGACTAGGAGACTCAAGGTTAGGTATGAATCTAGGGCTGAGATTCATCCATTTTTTCTACTTCTTCCCTTTTTCTGATTGGTTGCATGTAATTACATAGGGAATCTACATACAAATTTGTTCTTATCTTTAAAAGATCATATTTTTTCTTAAGGTTGGCTAAAAAATGGTTTACATAGTTATTTTTGCAATCTCAAACAACTATGTCAAATTTTTGTTACTCGGCATTTAAGGTTATTGATGCTCAGTACATACTAAAATTTTGTCTCTGACTCGATATGTGAACTACTCAACATCTATTGTTTGCTCAACACTTGAATCATTCGATATGTATTACGTGCTCGAAACTTAAGTGACTTGGCACATGAGTGACTCAGCACTCATTGCAACTCGGCATAGTCTATATTTAGATACTATACTCGGCATATATTACAAGTTTGGCATGAACTTAATAAAAGACTTAAGTGTGTTGACACTCAATTATTAAAACCAATATGAGATCAATAGCATTCAACCTTCATGGAGTAATTTGGGGAAAGAATAAGCATATTTGATTCTTTTGAGAAGTTCTTGAAGATTCAAATTAGGAATTTTGAATTTATCCCTGAATTTAATATCAAATTTGTAAGATCCTTGAATAAGATTCCTAAAAAATGTAGACCGGATGATCAAGTGTGTTTAGTAGTTTTCTTGATACATTTGATGAAAAAATAAGTTATCTATTGAGGGATAAAGAACCCAAGACTTATATATTAGGCATTCATGATAGAAATAGAGATTGAAAACAATATAAAGTATGGACTTACCAAGAGTCATTTCTCTAGAAAGGTTTTCTAGCAAGATGAAATCGAGAAGAGAAACCAATGTCATGTTGAGTGTTCAAATTCAGCATGTAGGTACCTCTATTTTTGTATGTAATCTAAATGAAAATTTAGAATTAAGAACATGTGAAGATGAATTCTCTTTGTTGCAAAGGAGAGTTGATCTTATTCTTGCTAAACAAAATGCATATGATTGTAGCATTGCAGCAGTAGATGATAAAGTTGATTCACTTGATAAGTTACATTTGCAAGAAGTAATTTCATTCATTGCTTCCCCTATGAATGATTTTCCTTGTGTTGAGAATGTTACTAATCATGAAATTGAAAGACATTCATCTTAGTTTTATAAGGATGAAGAGGCCAAAATTTATGTCTCAAGTGATGAAAGCAACATTGTTGATCTGGTATCTCATGAAGAAGCATCATATGAAAAATATTTTGGGAGTGGTTACTTAACTAAAAGTGAGGATAATTATAATACATGTTCATCTTCATATGATTTTGATGCAAATTAGGAAGAAGAGATCAATGATAAAAGTTTAATACTCTTATGTAGGTGAAGGTATGCGTCCTCTTTCTGAAACTAAAAATAAAATTCCATCTCTGAATTGTATGAATCAGCTTGAGGTTGAAAACTTTGAAGAAGAGTTGTCTACATAATATGAGGATAAGGAGGTCATTTACAAGAATGAATTACCTAGTTTTGTAGAAGAATGTCATGAGGTTTCATGTAGTTATAATCAGCAATATACAAGTGATTCCAAGGTTAATGCATCAGTACCTATTGATAAGTTAAGAGATGATTTTTGGTCAAGCCATATGAATCATTTTCAAGAAGACAATTTAAGTAATATTGATCTCTAGTCCACATGTTTAATTGATGAAGTGGACATTCTATACTCATGTAATGATGATTCTGATCTTTCTTCTTCATATTTTGAACGTGTTCATGAAAATGATGTTGGAAATGGTTTCAAGGTTTCCATTAATGTTTTATATGATGAAGATTTTGATGTTGATCAGCACATCACTTGTTATAATTCTTACAAGGGAGCTTTGCATGGAATTATCAACTAGCTTTTTGAAGAGCACATAGAATCTTCAGATTTGGTTAATACTAAGATTGATTATGATACATTGTCCTACTATTGTAAGAGATAAGCTTTTTCTTCTTCTAGGTTTGACAATGACTGTGATGATAATGTTGCATCTTATTATGTTGATAATAATTTGTTAAATGAAGTTATGAATCATGATTGAAGATCAATCAACATCTTGCAATGAGTTCTATGGTGAGTGCTCTAGTATGATGGCTAATCTATTTTCTAATTGCAAAAAACCATTGAAGGACTCTAGATTAGTTTCAGACATTGACATGCATGATATTTGTGAGTATATATCTAATTTCTCATGTGAGTGTCTATTAGTTACACATAATGACACACAATTTCAAGGTATGTGTGATCTTTTTCCCCAAGTTGAATATGAAACTTTTATATACAAGGTTGATAGCATGCATGATTCATCTGATGAAGAGGAGTCTCAATTTAATTTTGATAGGTTTGAGCATGCTAATCCATATTTTTATAGTGAGAATTTTGTTGAAGTGTTTCCTCATTTGTATACCCACTATGAACATGAAGATGTAGATTTTGTTTTTCCAAGTGAATTTATTCAAAATTCTAATCTAACTGGTGAAACTAATGGAAGTGATAGTTTTAGCTTGCCTCATGAAAATGCAAATGAAAATCAGGTATATGACAAAGGTAAGAAGTTTTCTGACGTTCAGTGGCTCGGGGCCATCATTTATACACCTTAGGAGTAGTTTTATTGCTTTTAATAAAGTTGTTCAACAGAAAGTTTTGGAGTGGTTTTCTTCTTCCATATATCTAAATTTTTTTCATACCCACAAGGGACATGCATCCCTAGACAGAGTGACTATTGGGACTCAAAATTAAAGCCCTAATTTTGAGTACCATTCTTAAAATCAAGCCCTATAAGCACCTTTAATGCATGTGTACTTGACTATCACTTTGAAGCCTATGAATTGTTTCACATTTCTACACCTTGCATTGAGTATATGCATGCACCCTATGATGATAAATTTTTATTTTGAAACATTTCATGAAGTGTCATTTTCAGCATTGCTTAAATATACATTTTTTCTTGTGTCAAATAGTAATAGGAAGCCTAGTTTACAATTGAATATCTTGCACTC
This sequence comes from Cupressus sempervirens, assembly GCA_028749045.1. Taxonomy (NCBI): domain Eukaryota; kingdom Viridiplantae; phylum Streptophyta; class Pinopsida; order Cupressales; family Cupressaceae; genus Cupressus; species Cupressus sempervirens. The sequence goes on from CM053793.1 coordinate 796,585,051, forward strand.
GGTAAAGTTTCATGACTTTCCACTTTGGAAGTGTTTAGTATACATATAAAAGAACTTATGTTTCATATTTCAAGTTGTTTCAATATGTTTTGACTAGGTTTTGAATCCCTCAAAGTTAGTTGTTTACTATTGATAGGCTGATGCATAATTATTCAAAATTCTGGGAAGCCTTGTTTGACCAATTATAACTTTGACCCAATTGATCAAAATGAAGAATTTACTTTTGCATTATATTATAGGGGTCATATAGATTATATGTTTCATATTTGAGCATATGAAAAATTAGTTTGACTAGTTTGAAAACAAGATTCCAAATGCAATTTACAAAGTTTTGTTGGTGTTTAAAGTGCAGATTGATCGGAACCCCTATTCAGGATGTCATAATTTTGAATTCATGATAGATGAGAAAAAATGGATTGTACCACTATGTTCTACTCTAAAAATACTTTAACTGTGCCAATTTTCAAGTCTTGATGAATCCGTCTACACACTTTTCTAGGTCCATTCCATTTGTGAAAATCATTGTTTTGTTGGTGTTCTTAGTTCTACAATTCTAAGTACCCCACTTTGAACACCTGCCAAATGTGTCCAGTTATTCATCATGAGACCAAATCATAAAATTAAACTCTCCTCATGATAGTAAACTGATGCCCCATTTTTTGTGCCTCCAAGTGTTTATTTGACCTATTTCCAAAGCCAAAACCAAATGCACTTTATTGTTTGTTGAAATGTTTATCTATAGGTAGTTCAGAGAAGGAAACTTTGACGGTCAATATCTTTTGACCTAGGTGTCTTCATGAGATGAAATCTAATAGGGTACAAGAATGTGGAATAGAGAATTATTATGTCAAATCTCAGAGCCCAGTTGTCATTTTTGGTCAGTTTATAAAGCCAATTTTCGAGCCTTCCTATCAGAAAGTCATAGTTTGCAAAAAATGGTAAAATGAGTTTTTAATGGTATATTAGTGATCGATTCTAAATATGATTAATGAAATGAATTCATTGGCCTAGTATAAGATATTAGGTGTTTTATTTTATTTTTAAATTAGTTGCGTGCACTTTTGGTCTCAGCTATTTTTCATCAGGTTGATAAGAGTGGGAAATGTGAAATGTTTAAGGATGATTTTATGATGCTTTATTCATTATAATTTTTTGATATGTATACCTTATCCTTCATTTATTAATGGGTATGTGGGGCTATTTACACATGATGAGAAAATAAGGAAAGGAAATTTTTAAAAACACTATGAAAGCCTCGATGCTCACATTGGAAAATTTTTGTTTTCTAAAGTATTTCATGGTTAATATATTATAAGTCCTTTTGATGGTTGAGTCTGCTATAGTGGAAAAAATAGAAATGGCAATGCATTTGAGTGCTCAACACCTTTGATGTGTTGTTGGAACTTGTTGGTGTTTTTTACACTACTAAGTAACAAACTACTCAATATCAAGATGGTAAAGATCAAAATAACATAAGGATTAGCTATTTTACATGATCAGCTAAATGATCTTCAGATCAGGACCCAACTTCTAGAAAATCATAAATGACTTTCTACTCTTCTGGCTCTATAAAATCAAGGTGGGTGCACCTAAGGGATAAAATATTCACAACTTAATACTAAATTCAAATTTCATTCATTCCATGACATTTTATAACAATATTCATCCCTTCCATCATCTTGGTCATAATTCTTCTAAGATCTATAAATAATTATGAGCAATAGTAGCTAAATAAGACTCAGAGGTTAGATGTAAACAAGTACTGACCAGTTAAGACATTCTTCATACATTTAAAGAAAAATAGATTTTGATTTTCGCAATTGTGCTTGATGTTTATTCATGATTTCTTCATATGCAAATTGAACTAACTGATCAATGCCTCATCCATTGGGATTCAGAGTCTATCCAATTTCATGACCTAATTGACCACATTACAATCAATATTATCAGCTATTCTCACTAAAACTCATTCTTACAAATATCCTCCTTATTTCCTGGAGATCATATCATATTCATTGAAGCATTTCATTAATTTATTGATTTAAAAGCAATAGTGAACTGATATAAAACATATCCTAGTTGCATTCAATTGAACAAGCTTTGCTCATACAATCTCAGAATAGCCAGATAATAAAAATGGAGACAAGATTTAGAGAGAAAAGATATGGGGAGAGTTCATATTTATATGAATTTTCTTTGAAAATAATATAACATTGAAATAGAACTCAAAACACCTCTACATAATACACTATGATCTAGCAACATATATTCTCAATGTTTTGAAGAGAAAGTACATCATAAAACTTGTATCAAGGACTAGACCGAACAAAGCTTAATAAAACTCAAGCTATACAATGACTTGAACTCCTCCTCTAGCCCTGGAATCTCGCTTATATAGTGTGAGATGCAACAAGCTTCAAGCATAGAGGATACTGACAATTTTCCTTAAGACAGAAAGATATTTACAATGTTACTATCATAGAAGGCAAAAATTGATGCAACAAAATGTCTTTGATCGTGAATATTCTTTGGTGGGACCACCTTCTACTACATCTTTTGTTGCCAAGAGGAGTTTATGATTGGCCTTGTTATTTTTGTTCTTCCTCAAAGTGTGTGATCATTTGTCTTACATGTGATGGGCTATGGTATGGTACTTGCAAGCTGAGCTAAACTTAAGGTATTCTATCTAGGTCATCTTGCAATGATATATTAATAGCCACCATCAGTTGTCCTATTACCAAGTCATCATTTTGGGTCCCTATTCTGGTAACTACAATTGGTTGCTTACCCCTATCCTTTTCTACTCATATTGATGTATCAATTATATGACCTTCATCTTGTTCCATTTCATCATCAGTTTCATCAAGCTCCAACTATTTTGCATGAACAAAATCTGCCATCCACTTGTCAAAAAGTGTATCATCTAGCCAATTAAAATGTAGAATATAATGTTGCTTCTTCATCACATACTCTCCAATTTTGTCAATCTCAACAAAATCTTCCCTCAAAGAATCAAAGAATAATTGAACTTTTACAACTTCTTTAGCTATAGCTACCCACCATACATTTCCCTTTTTATTTGTGACCTTATTCATTTGAAGAAATAATAGGTAATTAAATTCCTAGGCCCATTCCTCCTTATTTTTTAACTTATCCTTATTATCTATGGCATGTGAGAAGAGTTCAAAATTAATACTTTTATACTTGTCAAGATAACTTATGATCATTTTTTGCAATACAACTCTCTTATCATCAAATTCTGATAGATCATTACTTAAATCATGGGTCTTTTCTATATACTCATAGGATAAAATATTAACAAAAAAACATAGAAGGGTAATATTTTTAGTCTTTCTGCTCTATTTGTTGACAATTGGCTTTAGGGCATCATCATTTGCTTTTAGCTCATCCCATATATTTATTACCTTTGTTAATTTCTCATAGAAAGTTTTCCAATCAATTTTATTAACTAAATACATGATCACTTTCCTTAGCCTACTCTCACATTGAATCTCTAACTCTACATGCAATACCCACAGTTTACTCTTTTCTTCTTCAAAATCCTCTATAGTGTAATACTGAAGTCTCTGTGGTGTGTCTGGAATCTCAATAAGAGGGTTGGATTTAAAAGGCTCTACTAGTGGATAAGGATAAATGATCTTAGGCCTACTAGACTTCCCTTGGTGTCCCATTAATTTATTTTAGAGTTCAATTCTATTTTAAACTTCTTTATCATAGGCTGTCAAAAATTTCTCATACTTATCTTGCAACTCTAACCTTTCTCTTTTATCCCTCAGAGTTGTGGCTAACGTGAAGTTTTCTAACCCAACACCTAACTCTAGAGCCTCTTCACTAGTAGTTTCTTCAACTCTCTTCACAATTAAGTTTCCTATCAAGTCGGTGTCATCAGGTTGAGAAGAGCTAGTTTTGGATCCTTTTCTCATTGACCAAATTACCAGTGTAGCATGATCCTCACTAAACTTGGCACCTTTCATTTATTTCTTTGCCTTCTCAACAATACTTAATTTCTTGGTAATAGAATTAAAGACCATTGCATATACAATATCCCAATTGGGTAGTAGCAACACCCTGAATGATTTTATTATTTTCTTTCCTTCTTCTGGGGTCAAGCTTTTAAATTCTTGTATAATTTCCTCCTTGATTTGGTTCTGTAGATTTGCCTCCTCCATTTCAGGATGCTCTGTCTTCATTTTATTACATTTTTCTTCAAAAAGTCCCATGTTTTTTCCCTAATAAAACTAATAGATGGCTCTGGACTTAACAAAATTGTCATCAAAAATGAACTCTTGGCTTGCCTATTCCACTACAGGGTCCAACTCCCTTCCTCTATAATCAACGACAGTCAACTCAAGGCTTGGCATAGGAGGTTTTAGGGGATTTCCCTCCTCCAATTCTAATGTGGTAATGAAAAATCCCCCTTGGGATCCCAACTATTCCACCTACTCCTTAGTGAGTTGTTCATCTCCTATGTGTAAAGGGGATTGAGTGGGTAAATACTTCTCTATTTGAGGCACTTGTTGCTTTTCTACCTTCTGCCTCTTGGGCATAGGCTCATGAGGTCTTTCCTCTAGAATAGCACTAGTTGACCCTATTATTTGTTTTCCTTTATCAATTATGGTCCTTTTATTCTAAATTATGTTATAGCCAGGTCTTCTTTGAACAACTAATTGCCCTAATCCTACTACAGGGGTGAAAGATAACCTTCTCATGACCTCTCGGGCCTTATCAGGATAAGAATTAATAAAGAATAATTTCTTCTCATTCATAACTTTAATAATCCTAGGAAAAATAGTCATCAGTTTATTTAATTTATTCATCTCTATTTTTGCACCATCTAGAGGCATGTAATTATTATCAAAACAAGTAATGAATTCCAAAACCCTAAAGTAAACTCTCCACTTTTCCTTTTTGATCTCTTTCTCTTGTAGAGAGAATTCATTCCTTATTATTTCGTTAGGAAAGTAGGGTTCATGATCTTTTGCACCAATTTTAGCCCTTTATCTGAATACATCAAAAAATCCCCCACTATCACAAAAATGGGCATGGGAGACAGCCATTTTATACTAGTCCAAAAACTTATATAGGAACACCCAACCACCCTTCGTGATTATGAATTGGTGAGCAAAAATACAAGAGGGGAAAATTGAGCCTCTAGACCTACCAGTTAGTTGTGCTTCCTCCAACCCACCTATCTACCATAACATTTCAGCTATACCTACCTTTAAAGGCACTTAGTAAGGAAGTACATGGGGAGTCCCTTGGAAACCATATACTCTAAAAATTGTAGAAATAGGGTAGGGTATAATATCTACCCAATGATGTGATACCTTTAAACTAGAAGGATTGTCCATAGGCCTGATAAAATCTAGTAGTGCCTTGGGAATTCTGGGATTGTCCCTTAATATGAAGTGTCTCAACCTGGATGCAAAGTATCTATCAAATCTAACAAAGCTAGCCTCCTCTGCATCCCAAGTCATATCTACACTCCACAACTAGATTGGAAAAGTTTCTCCCTCATATTCTCTATTTAGAACCATCTATTTTTAAAAGTAGGTAACCCCTTTAAATAAGAACATGTGCATCAATAATGAATAATGGTCAAATGTTTTCTCCACCTTACTCTTTGCAATCCCATGTAATCCTATATGAATCTCCTCCGCTACACAAGATGCAAAATAAAAAATGATGCCCACACCAAAAGAAGAAATTTGTGTCATCATATACATGAACTTTATTGGCATAACATTTTGTTCATCCTCACCAAAAACCCTATACAAAATCATGTAAATAGCTATGGCCTGGCTAGTGAAAAATTCCTTCTTAAAAGGTTCTTTAATTGACATTTTAACAAAGGTCAAATTCCCTATTGTGGCCAGTTGTTCTCTCAATGTACCTTGCCTAGCTTGATCCTTATTAGAAGGGTATTCCTTCTCTAAACCCTTAAAATCAATGGGTTCATGGTAATTTGTGACTGGCTCCAAACAAAAAACCTCTCAAGTTCTTTAGCATTAATCCTTATCAGAGGTTCCCCATCCACCCTCCTTACTACCTTGGCTATGGGGTCATAATTTTTGGCTACGTTTGTAAGAAGGTCTGAGTTCATGAAAACCCCAGGGACTACTAGCTTACCCAAATCAAAATTCCAAACATTCCCATGGGGGTCAAACAACTTCCTCTCTGAGAACCATTTCCTAAAAAGCCGAAGTCTTGTTTTTGAGGTAATGGCATCCCTAACCCAATTCCCTTTATCATATAAACCATCTTCAATTTTTAGCCTAGGGTTCATAGGGATTATCTTTTTAATTTGAGATGACTCACTTGTGGACTCAATTAGCTATTTTAAAAAATCATCAGCTACGTCCCTACTGGCATATTCTAATTTTTTGAAGAAACCCTCCTTTGGAGGCATATTTGATAATAATGTAGAATACTAGAATTCTTTGAATTATTTAACAGAATAAGATACTTACTTGGCTCTCTACTAATCTTTTTTGAATTTCTACAACAAATAGCAGATACAAAAAACTCTTTTGCAATTCAACCAGGAGGGAACAATTCTTCAATAGGTTGTTGGCTCTCTAAAAATTTGAAATTTGTTTGTGTAGAGAGGAATTTTTGAAATCCTATAATATATCTTTGGTTTTACTTCATACAAGGAGCCTTAATTTTCATAACTAGATCATAAGTAAAATAGGGTGGCACCACCTTCTAATTTTAAAAACAAGCCGTCAAGTTTTAAAAATCTGACAATTGAGGAATAAAATTATTCCTGATTCAGTTTGAATCCTCTAGGTTGGCAGTCAACCCAATTAGAAATTTTCACATAGGCCTTTCCTTTTACTACTAGCGAGTTACACTAGACCCACTTGTACTTTTGGACATGTGTCAAGCTCTTTCTATGTAGCTAAGCATAAACATTCAACAGTTTCTCATAGTGACATAGCAACCATCATTGATGTTGCCTTGATCAAATGATGAATAATCCATGATCATTCCATTGCAAATGTGGTGGGTCCACCTAACTTTCCTTTGGTCACCATGTCACGAACAGTAAATATTGAACAAGTCCTCATAAATACATAGTGACCACCATCGATCTTGAAGAGATCTAATGGCACAAATGAGTGAGTACATTTCACTGAGTGTGGATCCATAGTGGCATATGACATCATACCATTTTGACATGCTAACATGGCCATTAATGATGTAATATCTACAGTGCTAATTTTAAAATCTGGTCCTATCATATTTCTTTTTTAGAGGAGTCTCCATGTCGCTATCAATAACATTGAAGTAAATTCTCATAGTAATAAAGTGACCACCGTCAATCTTAAAGAGATCTGATGGCATGGATCAATAGTACTTTCTTGTTAGTGTGTATCTTTAATTGCATCTGACACTTCTAACATTCTGACATGCTGATGAGGCTTATTAATGGAATGTAAAATCATGATGTCTGTCTTTAGGTTCAGTCCTATCATATTCCTTTTTACGATGGCCGCTATGTGGCTAAGGGTAAAAACCTTGCAATTTCCAATAGTGACAACATGACCACCATTAAGTTGCTTAGTTGCCATGTCACTATTGGTAAAAGGAACACAATCTCTTACAATGACATAGTGACCATCGTAGATTTTGAAAAGATCGGACGATGAAGATTATTTTGGGAACTTTACAGAACAAAATGAATAATCTTTTAAAAGGTTATCAGAAAGGGCTATTTTAAAATGATTTTCCCACTCAATTATAAGGAAAAGGCATACAACCTAAAAAGCTTGCCTAGGGAAACATTTTTGCAAAACACTAATTAGGGTTTTCTTAGGGTTAAAAAATTTAAAAGAGACCAAACCCTAGTTTGCATAAAAAGAACCAAGAACACTCAATATGAGATATATTCAAAAAAGCATGAAGTGAAAACATGACCAACATAGCCCATGTATAGAAAAGTCTCAAAGATGTGTATGGTTTGTTAAGATTTTGAAATCTCAACTATTTGATTGATCAAAGATGATGAAGTGAAGTAATCAAGATTCCATATGAGAGGTAATATTAGAAAAAAATAATTCACACATTAAGGGTCCTAGTAGTTAATGTGGTGATCAACAAAATCACAAGTGTCAGAAGAGTTAAATCTACCTCCCTAAGAGGAACTTGTGTCATGGTCGATGCTTCCTCCAGTTGAAGCCCATTTCTATATGTGACAATATGATAGTTGTAATATCGATGCCTGAGGATTTATTGAAAAATACAATCTTAAGATGCATATTGGGCCATAGGAGATCTATTTTGATAATAAAATAAAATTTATTGTGTCCAGACTTTCCAACTTATTCTAAAAAATGTGAGGTTGTATCTATTTTAATTGTTGAAGTTGGGCTATTAATTTTCTTCAACCTACACCTAGCTCTTAGGCGAACACCTCTAGGATACCACCATCAGTCACTTTTTGCTATCACTTCCTACCCCATTAGTCAACTTCTCATAACCCCTTATGAGGCTCAATATGTGGGAAACAGAGGATAGTCTAAATATGTTTTTGTAACTAGTCATTGGAATCCTAATCCCTATGCAACCATTGGTGGTAACATATCATGTGAGGTTGTTGTCTAAGTTTTTTCTCGAGAGGCACTACATTATAAATGTGTTGAAATGGGGGTGATTTTGTAATAGTTGAGATTTTGACCCATTCACCATGGTGAATGATTAGATCTAGATCTTTCATGAAGCATCTGAAACTCACTTGAATATTCCCCTTATATTTGATACAAAACCCTCAACTCTTCTTTCAAGCTTAACTTTTAGATTGCATTGGATTTATCTCTCATCTGTAGTTGTTTGAATTTTTTTCACTTGTAGTGGATAGCACGTCTTCCCCCATTGCATATCTTTAAGAGACAATCCTTTTAAGGCATCAAACTCATGCATGGGGGCCCACTCGAATAGCCTAGAGACCATGAGGATTATTTTGAACAATGTACATGATAATATGGTGATGATATGGAAACTTGTCGACAAGTGGAGAGATGCCATGTGGTGCCTAGGTGGACCAATCACAGAATGATAAGTGGAACAAAAATTGAGGAATTGATGATGTGGCAGGTTCCAAGATTGACTTCTCATGATTGCAACATGTGGAGAAATCAATGGTCATCATTATACAATATAAAGATTTAGAGAAGATAGCTCAAGTGAGAAAGTGATAGTGTGACACGTTGTAGTGGGTGGTGACATTGTGTCAAGTAGGTCGAAGCACAAGATTGCACCATGTGGAAAGATCGACAGTCGTAGCATTGTCATAATGTAAAGTTGCTCACTGGTTAGCCAAAGAAAAAATGTGGTGATAAATCAGACGTTGACATGTGACACTATGTCAGAGGTCTATGAGCCGATAGTGGACAAATCAAGTGATGCCACATTGTAGTGACATGGTGAGGCACCCAGTAAGGTGATGACGTGAAGGCACCCATGCATAAGGAGATCTAATCAGAGCTTGCCACATGGTGATGTTTCAAATAATAGTTGGTGATTAGTGGACCAATCTGCCATGTGGCACCAGGTGGAAATGAGAGTGTGAAGATTGATGAATCGCATGGCAACACATATCAAAGCTTGGTCAAACTAGGTTTGACCCAAATGCAAATTTGGAGGGAAAAGACCCAATGTTTAGAAAAATATTTTTTTATTGTTTCCTTGAACTAACATGCAAACACGATTTTAAATAAACTTTAGTTTATTTCATAAAGTTTTGACATTAGACCAAGTGAATTTTTTGCAAAAATGTAGCCCTATCATGCACTTAGTAACCTAGTTTTCAAATGGATGTCCTGGGCATTTCTGATAAGTGGATATAGGACTATCATACACCAATGAAAAGCTCTGAGAATGAACTTTCTAGATTTTCATTTTATTTTTACATAAGAAGCCATCTGTGTGAGATATTCATGGTTTTGTCTAAGGTGCTTATTTTTCAACCACATTCTGGTATGGTAGTTCAAACTTGGTTTTCGCTAAAATGGTGAAATGGGTGTTTTCTAAAGTTAGTAGAGATGTAGTTGGTGATATCTTTTTACCTCCAAGTCAATTTAGTGTGGGATTTATCAGCATTTTATATGCATATCTAATTTTTATCTAAATAAAGGTTTCTCATTAGTTGGAGGAGATATTTTGAGTTTGTTTAAGCTCAATGATGAGATTACATTCAGATTGTGGCTATAGAGAGAAGATAGAGGCTTTGCAATAGGAAGGGATGGAGATTCAAGTGGACATGTGTCATTTCTAGATAAGATCTAAGATTCCTTTCCTCTCTTATATCTTTCTTCTTTCTTTCTTCCTCTAGGTTGGCTTTGGTTTATTGGAAAGTTTTTCCACTATTGTCATACCACCTAGGGTTGGTTCCTAAGCTTTGAGAAAGTTCTTAGTTGGGTTGCTACCATTCTTCGTCATTCTCTCTTGTATGAATAGTAGTAATATATGGAGTTTTTTCTCATTTATTTACATGCATATTAAGTGTATTATTTCAAAGAAATGAATACAAGGAACAACAAACTTCTTAGTTTCATTCTAATTCTTGTCTCATATCTCAATTGTCTACAATATTTTGTGGTTCAAGAACAAAGGGCTTAAACCTATTTGCAACCGCTAAAGTTGTATGTCTCATTGTACTTTGTTGTTGGAACAAATAACCAAGTAAATGCTTAATATATTTGGCATGGTCACAAATTCATAAGAGCGATATCATGAGTATGAGGTTTTTATGAACACTAATATCTAATTCACAAAGTGATAGGATAGATCTAATATCTTGATGTATGGGATATATCATTGATATCAATTACCCATTTCCCTTTCCATTTAATAGTTGAAAGGATGCCCTCACTCAAATTGTGGACCTTATAGGTTTTATAGTATGCTACTACTTGTCTTTGTTATTGCATAAGTATAGGAGAGACAAGGGTTTTATTTTCTTTGCATAGATTCAAATTTTATGCTTTTAGAACTGGTACCATATGAATGAGCCTATAGTTTCACTTGCCTAGGTTTTGTAGAGCCTAAAGAAGAAGGGGTATAGCCTTATAGTTTTCCTTGGTATCTAAATAGATATGTTGAACATGGAAATCAGCTATCCCTAGATGTATTTGTTCCTATCACTAGGTTATTCAAAAGCTATTAATTCAGGATTCAACACTTTCAAGACTTGAACAGTACTCTCTTCTCCACATGTAACATGATATAAACAATCTATCTATCTTGTCAAAGATCAATCAATTAAGTGTCCATTTTTAGTTTCCTCTTCATAACTCAAACTAGCCTCTAGATACTTTTTTTATGAACAATCTTCTCAAACCCTCTTCATCAATCAAATAGATATGATACTTAGATCAAATAGAAATTTGTCTTACCAATAGGTTTGACATTAATGAAAACATAACAATTATTCCAATTGTAGTTTCTAACAATCTCCCTCTTTGGTATTAATGGCAACACCTCTAAAATATTTCCAGAATACTTCAAATTACCTTACAATCCAAAACATTTACTATCTTTGATCAATGCCCTCAATGTATCATATATTCATTAACATCCTTAGTTTCATTCTAATTCTCATATGCAACTCTCTTTTTGTCATATCATTTATAGAAACACCTGAAGAAGTCTTATAAGCTCCCTCTAAGTAATCACTCCCTCATACTTGGATATCTCTGCCAACTTTCATTATCTCCCTCTATCATAACCTCTCTGATAATCTTTCCCTCATGTTGATCATGGTATAAGTAACTACTTCAATATTCTCCCTATTCATTACATCTTCTTCTTCATGGTAACTTAGACGATCTATAATCTCTCCCTCTTTGACAATAATTCTAAAGACACTTTTAACTCATACATCTTTCTCATGTAGTTGTAGATTAATGCAAAAATAGGTTTTGAGGGGACCTGAAACCCTTACAAAAACATAATATAACCTTAAAGGATCACCAAGTTTTAGATTGAAACTTAAAGTTCATAATCACACATCAAAAAGCCAAGTTTTACATGGAACTAGAACTAAGAAAGTACTAAAACATATCAAACCCACATTTTACAAGGACCTAGAGCCTAGAGTTAAAAATAGAGAAAAGTTTGAAATGACACAATAATAGAAAACTAGAACCAACAACCTAAACAAGGACTAGAAACTAGCACACCAAACCAACAACTAAATTAGATCTTTATTAACCTTAATTAATTCATTTCTAGGCTCTGCAGTACTCTATAGGATGTCTTTAGCAATAAAACTAGGAGCCTCAATAGTAGCTTTCTTCATACTCTATCTTGTTTGTTTTCTCAAACCACCTGGTATCTTGGTAGCAACAGCATCAGGTGACTTGATCTCCTAATTTCTCCTTTTCCTTATATGAGTAGCCATAATACATAAATTGGAAGTCACCATCTCCATTTTTTTCCCACTATCTTTAACTGGTTGTTGAAGTTCCATTTCATATTCTTTTAATTTCTCAGGGATGATCCCAACTTTTTTCTCTAGTTGGGTCCTCTTCATTTTTTCATGATCTAGTTCTCTCTAGATTTCTCCCATTTTTTTATTTATAAAAATTATTTCATTATAGAGATAGGAGTCAAATTTGAGGAAAGCATCCACTTTCATCTTAGATTTGTGAAGGAAAGATAGCTTCATGGAGTTATTATCATCTATGTTCTCTTCATTGGACATTTTCCCTAACTCATTAGTGATTTCTTGGGTTTCCGTAAGGTGGAGCTGATTTTTAGTATTTAAAACCTTTTTTTCTATCGTCTCCTTCTTATTCTCCTTATTTAGGCACTAAATTTTGATGACTAAGGTTTTTCCTTCATCATTCTTCTCTATTTTGAAATCCATCAGACTCTTAACATCGGTATTATCCATTTTAGCAGGTAGAGGCTTTTCACTTTGGTTCCCATCAGTCTGCCTTGAGGGTTTAGAAATTATTTTTGACGCCAAGTTCCTTTCTTTTCTAATTTCCCTCTTATTCTTTACCACTAAGATACCCCTACTTCCAAAATACCCATCCAAGTTAGAGCTAAAATCCCCCATTTCTATGTTAGCCTCATCATTTGCAGTTTTCGTAGGTTTTGTGGCTTCCTCATTATTTTTATTCTTTTATTCCATCTTAATCTCCTTCTTTTTAACCTTGTTATCACTACAACCCTCCTTAGTTTTAACCTTGTTATTTTTAATTTCTTAGCACTCATCGATTAATGAGGCTCACTACTAACCAATTTTTTGTTCTTCTCTACTATAGGTGAAAGATTTACTACATTATATCTACAGTAATCTTCAATTAATAAAATAAGACCTTCATGGTGCATAGGTCTAGTTTCCTTCTTCTTATGAGCTTGAAGACTATGTGGTAGAGAGAACTTCAAATAAAAAGGGAAGGAAAACCTATCTTTATACCCGAAATGGTTTAAAAATACAAAATGAAATTTATGCACCCTTTTTTATCTTCCATCCAGAATGAAATATTCATTAATGTAGAATAACATGTCTTGCCAAATTACCTTGATTTGGCCTAGTTCATTGAAATCCCCAATCTTCTCAAGCCTTTTCTCCTCTGCATCATTTTTAAGAAATTTCTTGAATGTAGGATTTGATATATTTATTTCCTTTCTAAATTTTATCCCCTCCATTAGAAGACCAATTTTCTCAACAATAAACTCCTATGTCAAATTCATTGTTACCCCATGAAGACCAACCCTTTCCTTAATCCAATTCTTGAAAAAAAAATAAGCGATATGGGGCTTGTAGCTGTGTAACTTCTCAATGAATGCCATCACTTTTCCCTTCTTGAGAATCTCCCACACCATAGAGTTTTCCTTCCATTCCTTGCAAGTAGATAGCTCTTTTTTCCTAGGTTCTCCACCCATTGTGCAACTAGCTCTATGACTTCTCTTTAAAATGGTAACTTTAACATAGGACAAGGTATTTTTAATCTCAAGAAAACTTATCAACCTTAAAACATGCCAAGTCCTTTTGATGATGACACACAAGTACCTCCTTTAGATATGATAACAATCTACAATAAAACCATCACTTTTTATAATAAATTGCTCAATCTCATATAATTTTTCCTTTAATAGCATTTTTCATGTCATTATTAATAATTTTCATTAGCTCACTCTCCTTGATAAAGTAATCATGCAAAGTCATATTTGCATCCCTATTGACCACTTAATTTTCTATCTAATTAGCCATTTTATTGCCTTCATGGTATATATGGGTTATAATGACTTTGTAAAAAAAATTAATTAAATCTTTAATTTCCATAATATTACCATCAATATTCCACATGGTCATACTCTTGTTATTTAGCATATTAACAATATTTAAAGAATCCCCTTCTAGCCATAAGTTCCTATATCCAGATTTCACTGCCAGCCTAATAGTATACAAAGCCACAATAGCCTTAACTTTATGACTAGTCAATTAACCAATAGGAATAGCAACAACATCCACCACTCTAATATAATGGTCTCTTAGGACTCCACCACACCCTGCTCTTCTAGGGTTCCCTTTAGTAGAACCATCAAAATTAGCTTTCAAACAATCCAAAGGAGGAGATCTCCATTTCACATGTTGTCTCTAATCATCATGTTTAGTATTAGTTCCTATCATATTTATAGGATTTCTAATATGAATTTCATAACTACTTTTATACTGAGATCTAAAATTCTCTTCAATAGATCTGATAATATTATGACCCACTACCCACTCAAAATTTTCTTTATTTCTAAATATTCTATTGTTCCTTTCTTCCAAATACCCCAAAAAATATGGGGAAGGAAAATATTCCACAAGAAACCAATTTTAGCTCCTTTAACATGACAATTCCAATTCTGAAAATAGTCATCAATATTATTGGGTTGTACCCACCAAATATTCCAATATTGAAGAAGAGAACCCCAAACATTTTGGCTATATCTATAATTCATAAAAAGGTGATTCCTATCTTCCAAGTCCATCTTACAAAGGCAGCATCTATTCACTACATTAATACCTCTTTTTTGTAGATTATCCAGAGTTAAAATTTTATTTTGAAGCATGGTCTAGAAGAAAATATTAATTTTTGGGATTCGACCCTTAATCCAAGCTCTAGCCCACAAGGGGGAATTGACCTTATCCTCAAATCTAAGCACAAAAGAGACCTTGAAATAATTAGAAAATAGAAAAGAAAGAATACAAAGCATAGAATAGAGAAAATGAAGAGCTCGCTAATTTTTTCTATTACAAATAGCATAAGCAATGCATATTTATACACAAACTAAAACCAACTACTCTCCTATAAAATTGGAAACAGAGTCTAGATCTAGCTATGACTAATCGACAGAATACTAAGCCTTATTGATAGCAATCTAGAATTGTTGACAACAAACTAGAACTATGAACCGATCACCAATTCTTTACAAACTCCTATTAGAACTCAAACTATGACTCTCTCTTTGTTGAATTATTTTGACACTCTCACTTAATCAACAAGGGAATTAAGATGCATTCCTAACATATCTCTATATTTGACAAACTTTTTTTTTTCCCCAATGACTTAGTGAATATATCAGCCATATTATTGTTTGTGTTGTAGTATTGCAGCTCTATTTCTTGAGATTGAACTTTCTCTCTTACAAAATAATGTTGAGTTTTAATGTGCTTTGATCTTGCATGATAAACTAGATTATTGGCTAGATTGATTGTACTATTATTGTCATATTTGATTAGAGTATCCATTTTGCTTTTGTCCCATATCTTCAAGAATTCTCCTTACGTAAATTGATTCACAAGTAGCACAACATAATGCTTTGTACTCAGCTTCAGTAGATGAAAGAGAAATAGTTGGTTGCTTCTTGCTGGTCCAAGAAAAAACACCTAATCCTATGTTGAATACATAACCAATTGTTGATTTATGATTATCTGGATCTCTTGCCCAATTAGAATTAGAGTAGCCTGTCAACTCAACATTCAAATGGTTAGTATATTCAATCCCAAAAGATATGGTGCCTTGTAGGTATTGAAGAACTATTTTTGTTGCATTCCAATGGACCTTGAGAGGATTAGCCATGAATTGGCTAAGTAAATTGACAGATTATGAAATATCAGGTCTTTTAGTGGTCAAGTAGTTGAGACTTCTCACCATTTGCCTATACAATGTCCCATTGACTTCTAAAGTGTCACTGCCATAAGAGACTTAAAATTTTGTTCCAATGGAGTACATATTTCTTTACAATCTTGCATATTAAAATTTTGGATTAACTTCTTTGCCTACTTACTTTGAGCAATCAAAGTCTTACCATTTCATTTCCACACCTCAATTCCTAAGAAATAATGCATTTCTCCAAGATCCTTCACTTAAAATGTCTATTCCAAAGCTACTTTGATTGCATCAATCAACTCTATAGAACTTCTTGTTATGATTAAGTCATCAAAATACAAAGAAATCAAAACAACATTCTTATGTTCATCATTCTATATGTACAAATTTGGATCATTTTTACTCTTGATATATCCTTGTTGAAAGAAGAATTTATCAATTTTCTCATACCATGACCTTGGTGCTTGTTTGAGACCATATAATGCCTTTTTTTAGTTGCATACCAAATTCTCTTTTCCCTATTTTACAAAACCTGTAGGTTGAACGAGATAAATCTTATCTCTTAAATTACCATTTAAAAATTTTGATTTAACATCCATTTGATGAAGAACCCAATCAAATTTAGTAGAAAGTGAAATCATTAGTCTAATAGTATTCATTTTGGCTACTAGTGTAAAATTATCTTCATAATCAATTCCTTCCTTTTGTGACTACCATTTTGCAACTAATCTAGCTTTGAATTTATCAACAGTACCATCATCATTAAACTTTGTTTTGAACAACCATTTAGAACTAATAGGAATTTTATTTGCTAGTAGTCCATTTAGTTCCCAAGTTTTATTATTTAGAATTGAAACATATTCTTCATGCATTGCATTCATCCATTCTTTTTTATTCTTAGCTTCTTCAAAGTTTTGAGGTTCATCTACACTCATTATTTGTTTCATTAAGCCATAATAATTATACCTAATTGGTGCCTTGATTTGTCTTGTAGATCTTCTTACTGCTTCATTATTGGATGGAGTGGCCTCAACTTGATGTGTCTCATGCCCACTTTGATCATGAGTTTGTTGATCTACAATATCTAAACTTTCATTGTCTACTTCAAGTAGCTTTAATGAAATGGTTTTTTCCACCTTTTCTTCATCTTTAACATCATCTAAAAATTCATGAAATATAACATCTCTTTTAGAAATTTTAGAAAATACCTTATGAGTAGTAGGATTATACATCCTGTAGGCCTTGAGATCAATATAATAACCAACAAATAGACATTTGAATGACTTTGCATCAAGTTTCCTTCTATTCTCTTTTGGAATATGACAATATGCCTTACTTCCAAAAATTGTTAAATGACTAACAAATCGCTTAATTTTGAGAAAAACTTTATAAGGAGTTTTGTTTGCAAGATACTTGGTAGGTCTTTCATTTAGCAAATACACAGCTATATTAACTACTTCAGCCCACAAATTATCAGGGAGATTCTTTTCTTTTAGCATACTCCAAGCATATTAAACAATTGTTCTATTTTTCCTTTTAGCTACACCATTTTGTTTAGGACTATGGGTCATTGCATATTGCTTAAGAATGTCATTATCTTTACAATATTTCACAAAATATTATTATGTATATTTCCACCTTTGATCTAATCTAAGAATCTTAACACTATGAGTTGTTTATTTTTCTACAATAGTTATGAATTATTTAGAATATTCAAAAACTTCACTCTTATTCCTTAAGAAATTTACTCAAGTGTATCTAGCACAATCATGAAAAAATATAAGAAAGTAAGATGCTCCCCCAAGTGATTGAGTTTGCATAGGACCACACACATTTGAATGCACTAGTTCAAGAATTTTTCTTTCCTTTATATTAGTTCTTATTGGAAATTCATTTCTATGTTGTTTTCCTAATTCACATCCATCACAACTGATTTTTTCATCCTTCAATATTGGAAGTTTTTGTATCATCTCTTTTCTTTGTAAAGAAATCAAAAATCTTTTAAACTTAGATGAGCATACCTCTTACGCCATAGCTCTTTAGTAGACACACTTGTAGAAGTCATTGCATGATAATTGTCCATATTAATATTAAGTTTAAACAAACCTCCTATCCTGATTCTTTCAGCAATCACATTATTTTGATTTTTCATTTCTTTAACTTGGCAACCTTCCTTCAAGAACTCAACTTTTAGACCTTGATCAGTAATTGCTAAAGCTAAAATCAAATTTGTTTTAATTCCTGGGACATACATAACATTAGAAAGTTACTTTAGATGGCCATTAGGCAATTTCACACTTATATCACCACATCCTTTTACATCATGTGACCTATTATCTCCTAAATAGATCTTTCTACCATCATCCTTCTCTTGGAAATTTTTTAACCAACTATTATTACATGACATGTGAATTGATGCTTCTGATCATTACAATCACTTGATTCAGTTGAAAGAGAAAAATTAGAAACAAACAATTTTAAATCATGGAGGTTGTCACTTATTGTATCTTGATGACCATTCACAAAATTACCTTCATATTTGTAATATTTGGACTCGTTATACTTATTTTTTCTACATTCATAAGCATAATGTCCAAACTTTCCACAGTAATTACAATTACCATTTTTCTTCATATTTAGTTTAGATGATACCCCTTCATAATACCTCTTTCCATCGTTATACCCTTGATTGTGAAATTTTTTACCTTCTTTATTCTTTGGCCATTATTTTCCTTTGAATGGCTTCTTGTCTTTTTCCAAAAAAGCTAAATCCACACTGTAAAATCTATTGTCCACATGCTTCTTCCTTTCTTCTTCTTGTAGAAGGATACCTACCAAATTCTCAAAAGAAGGAGCACTTTCTCTTGCAACCAAACTAGTAATAAATACTTGATAATCATGCACCATTCCATTCAAAGTAATATTAAATAAATCACTACTTGAAAGTGATTCACCAATATTAGCTAATTTATCCCTTAAATCCTTGATTCTAGATAAATAACTACTAACATTTTCATTTGTTTCCATTTTAATTGAAAGTAACTTTTTCTTTAAAAACAAAATTGTTTTGAATTTTTAATCTCCTACAAACCTTTTAAGGCTTTCCAAGTACCAATAGAAGTAGTGATATCCCTTATATGAGGGATGATATAGTCTTTTATAGACATTCATAAAAGAATCTTGGCTTTGCTTTCTCTTTTCTCCCTGTCTTGAACAATATTTAGAGGTGTAGTAGGCTTACCCTTATAACCATTTAAGTTGGTCCACACAGTAGATCCCTCCATGAGAGTATGCATCTTAAACTTCCAAATAACATAATTGGAACCATCCAACTTATTTAACTTAGATAAGAATTAGACAAACTTGTCATTTTTTGAAGTAACCAAATAACAACAATTAATGAAAATTTACTAATCCTTGAACTCAAACTAGATTGTTGAACATATACTAGTTGCAAACTTGAGAAAATCAACTCAAACATGGCATGCATCTTCACAGCTACACCACTTCTAGAAGGTTGGATTAGACCTCTTTCTTATGAACTACTTTTACAACAGTATCAAAAAAATTTGCACTAAGCAGGAGACAACACAAAAGGGCATTACAACATTCCTTGGCTCTGATACCAAATTAGAAAATAGAATATCAAGAATACAAAGCATAAAATAGAGAAAATGAAGAGCTCACTGATTTTGTCTATTGAAAATAGCATAAGCAATTCATATTTATACACAAACTACAACCAACTACTATCCTATAAAAATAGAAACATAGTCTACATCTGGTTGTGACTAATTGACAGCAAACTAAGCCTTATTGATAGAAAACTAGAATTGTTCATAGCAAACTAGTACTATGAGCAGATCACCCGTTCTTTATAGACTCCTATTAGATCTCAAACTATGACTCTCTCTTTGTTGATTTATTCCAATAGAAATAACCACTAGGTTCAATCCCCCACACCATAATATCCTCCTAGTTAGGGTAGAGGCTAGAAACATTAAGAGAAATTTGAATACTAGAAAAGCTTTGGTTAAACTTAGCAATATTAACCCAGTCATTGATAGACCAATAATTCTCCACAAATTCCCCAAAAACCTATTTACATATTTCTATAGAATTCATATCAACAAAATCATCCACCAAAGAGTGATCCAAAAGCCACTCATCTTCCCAAAATCTAACTTTACTTCCATTTCCAACCTTTCACTTACAGCCTTTATTCAAAAAATGTTTAGATCCTTGGATAGCTCCCCAAATAGTAGAAGAACTAGGGTTTATAAGATAGGATCAAAATTTAGATATAGAAGGAGCAATATAAATGTACTTATGTTTCCAAATAGAACTCCATTCCTTATCATCATGGTACACTCTTTGTCCTTATTTAGCCAACAAAGCTTTATTCATACTTCTAATAGATCTAATACCCAAACCTCCTTCCATCTTAGATATACAAACCTTTTCCCAAGCTATCAAAGTCATTCCCTTATTTTCTTTAGTTCTAGACCATAAAAATTTTGTTTGAATTTTATCAATCACATCTACAAATTTAGTTGGAATCCTGAAAAAAGTAAGAGCATAAGTTGGAAGACTTTAAAGACAAGATTTTAGTAAAGTAACTTTACTAGCTTGACCTAGCATATTACCTTTCCATCCACCTAATTTCTTATTTAATTTCTTTACAAGATCCTCCCAAAAAGTATCAAAGGGGTTAAGCTCAAAAGGAAGGCCAAGATAAGTACTCAGTAGAGATCCTATAGAACACCCCAAAATATTAGCAATTTTCCTTTGTCTAAGAGTAGGAGTATTTATAATAATAAAATAGAGAGATTTTATCCTAATTTATCAACTACCCAAAGATAGTTGAATAAATATTCAAAGCCTTTTTAAGACTTCTAGCCTCCCTAACATTTGTTTTTCCCAAAAAAATGGTATCATCCACAAATTGTTCATGAGAGTAGATAAGAGAATGTAAAGTAGGTCTCACACCTTGAATTTCCCATCACAATACCATCTTACCAATATACCTACCAAGACTATTAGCCATAATAGTGAAAAGAATAGGAGAGATAGGATTACCTTGTCAAAGACCCCTAGAAGGTATTAAAAAAATCAAAAGAACTCTCATTGACTAAAATAGCTAGAGAAGAGGTAGAGACCGGCTACAGAATATGCTTAATAATAGCATCATTAAAACCAAAAGAAAGTAAAAAGTTTTGAAGAAAACTCAATTCTACCCTATCATAAGCTTTAGCAATATCCACCTTCATAATAAAACCCAAATTTTTAGACAGAGATAAAGAATGGATATTTTCATGAATAGTTATAATAGAATTCAAAATTTACCTTCCAAGAATGAATCCATTATGTTGCTCAAATATAAGATTAGGAAGGATAACCAATAACCTCAGAGTAAGAACTTTAGAAATGGTTTTGTAAATCAAGTTACAAAGGCTAATGGGTCTAAATTTTTTAGGGGGGTCAACTCCATGCTTCTTAGGAATAAGACAAAGAAAAGTAGAATTAATCTCCTTTGAAAATATTTTTCTCTAAAAATTCTTTTACATCATAAACATCTTTACCTACCCCTTTCCACTCATTCTAGAAGAAAAATAGAGGAAAACCATTTGGACCTGGAGATTTATCTCCCTCAAAGGAACAAAATTCTTTGTAAATTTTCTCTCTGTTGGGAATAGTTATCATCATTTTGTTCTTCTCATTAGAAACCACATAAGAAATAACTTCAAGAAGCTCTATCTATCTAGTTTCATCCACATTAGGGTCTAAAGAAAGAAGACAAGAAAAATAGGAAACCATTTCTTTAGAAATATCATTTTTATTTGTGATTTTCTCTCTTCTCTTAGTAAGGCTATAAATTTGGTTCTTGGCTCTATGTTTCATCATAATAAGATGAAAAAATTTAGTGTTTCTATACCTTCTTCAAGCTATATAGACCTAGACTTCTGCCTCCAAAAGGTTTCCTCTTTAGAAATAATGTCATTGTATTTAACTAGCTTTCATTTTCTTCTTTAACCAGATACTTTGAATAACCTTCCTACTAAATTCTTTCTTGGATGTCTTTTAGCTCTTCATTTAGGCTCAATTTACTCTCAAAATCATTTTTGAAACGCTTCTTATTTCATTCTTTCACTTTTTTTTTAACATTCTTAAGTTTGTAGGAAACACAAAATAGAGTCGTTCCTTCAATATTGATAATCCACCATTCATCTAGTAAAGCCTTAAAATTTGGATGTTGGATCCACATTTTCTCAAACCTAAATGGGAAATTCTTCCTAACTTGATTAGATTCATCCTTAAAAAAGAGTATAAAATGGTCAAAGGAAATCTTCTATATTACCTTAAAAGAACAAACAAAATCTTTAGTCCAATCCTAAGAGATAAGAACTCTGTCCAGGTGAGTTTGAATACATTCATTTCCAATTTTTTTATTACTCCAATTAAATTCAATACCTTGGAGTTCCACATCCATTAAACCTTCTTTATTAATGAAATCCATTAAATCCAGCCTTCCTTCCAATTGACTAGTATTTCCCCCTTTTTTCATGTTCATAGAGAGCAACATTAAAATCTCCCAAAAGTAACCATTTACCATTATAGTCTAAACGCTTGAGCTTTGAGAGAGAATCCCAAAAAAAATTTTGAGATTTATTTTATAACGAGCATATATATTAACTACATACCAATAGTTACCCTAAGATAAACTTTGTATCTTGACTGCAATGAAGTGTTTATTGGCATCCATCAGGGTACCAAAAAATAGATTTTTTCCACATTATTAGGTTCCACCTGAGGCTCCTTCAAAATTACCATAATACAATAATTATTGAATGATTTCAAACTTTTAGCTTTACCTTTCTCCATTTTAGTTTCCTAGATCACCACCATATTAGTTTTATGCTCTCTTGCAAAATTTCTAACTACATCTAATTTATGGATACTATTCATCCCCCTTACATTCCATGTAATGATTTTCATTATTACTTTTTAGGGGTAAAATCCAAAATAGTTGCTTGCTTCCCATCAACAATATTCTGCAAACTCAACGATTCTCTCTTCTTTTTGGTTGTCTTTCTAGAAAATTTCTCTAGGGTTCCAACATCTGGTTTCAATTTTAGAGATCCTAGATCCAATTTACTTCTTCAAGTAGCTACTCCTATAAACAAAGGAGTAGTCTTCTTATCAACTTTTTTCCTTTGTCCTTATTTCTATTTTGATTCTTCCTTCTCAATTATCTAATCCAAAAATTTAGAATCTAGCTCACACTCATTGATAGGCATTTCTTCACATAGAGGTTCCATCAGTATGATATTTCCTTCATCTAGAGAATCCTCCATAAAATCATTCTCATCCAATTGCCTGATCATTTCCTCAAGATCCCCTAGATACTTGACCACTTCCAAAAACTCAACATGATTCTGAAAAATAATCAATTGGTTTTGTAATCTTTAAGATTCCTCATTTTCCTTAATAGAGGATAGAAGAATGTCCTCATCATTTTGGATCTTCTTCCCTTCATCCTTCAACATCTCCTTCCTATCATCAGACTAAAGGCTAGCTTCACTTTTCTACCCTTGTAGAACAACATCTCCAACTAGGACTTTAGGTTTCCAAATCCATTTTTGAACCATCTTTCCCACATTCACCACCTTTTTTTATTTTTAAGTTTCAATGGACAATTTTTTTAATTGTGACCCATTTTTTTACAAACAAAATATGCATTAGGAAGATCTTCAAAAATGACTTCTTGAGTCCATTTTCTCAATTTTGAATTAATTTCCACCTTCTAAGGAAGGTCCTTCAGATGCGCAACTTTGACATAGATTCTAGCACATAGGAGTTTATATCTAGATGCAGTAATATTATCAATGGTCATGAGTTCTCCAAAGGATCCAGCTATCCCCTTAAAATGTCTTCATGTGAGAACTCAAGGGAGAAACCTGGGAGTCTTACCCACACTAGAATAGTGAGGAAGAAAGCATCTGATAGATCCATGTTTGGTTCCCATTTTTAAATTGTTAAGGAACTATTACCAAATAATCATGTTCCACCATGTAAAACCATATTTAGATCCCCCTTGCAAGTAAATAAAAAGGAGAAAAAACCTTTCATCATTAAAGAAATGTCCACTTGACCATGGAGAGTATATTTCCTTTTAATCATTTTTCTTAAGGTATTCATATATGATCTAGCCCCCAGAAATTTTCCAACTAGGGTTAAATCCATTGAAGAAATAGAAAAATCATTTATCGAATCCAAGACAAAAATTTGAAGCTCATATTTTTTCCATCAAGATTTTGAAGTAATAGGAGGGAAAGAAAAATTTCCTCCTGGCCCTTTCCCAAATAAAGTGTAAGAATTTTCCTTAGGGAATCACCCAAGACCAAGGAACTCAAGCACAAGCACAATAGTAGACAAAAAGAGGATGATTAGAATGACGATATGATATTCATTCAATGTGTAAGTACACTAGGAATACATGTATATAAAGGCCTCTAGAATGCTTCTAGAATGCATAGGAATCAACATCATGATAAGTCATACAACTAGGCACATGTCCACTAGGTATGGGTTATCCTCCATTAAGCACAAGAGTAAGTGTGATTATGAGAGGATAAGCCACCAAAGATATAGCATGAAAAATTATGTTGTAGACCCCATGTACTTAAATTAGGAGTACGAATAACTATGTTTTCTACATGACAACTCAATTAACTATGCAAACTCCAATGTTGTAGACACTATGTGCTAAATTAGAGTTGGTTGCTCCAGTGTTGTTAACATGAAAACTCATAAGAGTACACAAACTCCTAAGTGTCTCACCTAAGAAATAATAAAATAATGTATTAACCTAAGTAAACTTAAATAAAGTGTAAATAGTAAATACTTATTTACACCAACACCCCCCCCCCTTTAAGTGCAACTTAGGAGAATGCAATTTAGCTTATGAAAGCTAGGATGAAATGCAAGATGGGTCCTGGCTACTAGGCCATATTAAGTACCCATGACATAATGTAATGCAATCTCTCATAAAGGAGATTAAGAGGGAAAACCTCATGGGAAAAAACTCTCCCCCAAAGAGAGAGATGAAAAAACAAGATGCATGGATGGATGGAGTGATCAAGACACTCCCCCCTCCCCCCATTACAACATACATCAAGTATATACAAAAGAGAAGTATGAGAAGGAAAAAACCCCATATGAGGAAAAAGTCTCACCCCATAAAAGAGAAGAAGAAGAGAAACAAGGTAGTCGCCCCCCCAAAATGAAGAGTGTCGATCAATGATAGTTGCTCCAATGTAGAAGTTGATCCAATTTTGTTGAATAATGTTCCTCCCCTTTGGAAGAAACAATGGTAGAGGTACAAATGAGATGCTTCCCTTATGTGTAGAAAGAATCCTGAAGATGTATGATGCCTCTGAAACCTACTCAAGTATTCCTGTGTCAATACTAACTATTGCCCCTTCCAATGCTACTAAAAATAACAGTGTCTGATCTAGCAAGGATGGATGTGGAACCTATCCCAAAGAATCTACCATCTCCTCAACTGATAAAGAGACCTCCTATAACTATTGTACATAAGGAACCACAATCATATCAACCTATGAAGATCAATCATGTAGAGAATGGACATGAGGGTCAGAGTGAGCCCTCGCAACAACTAAAGAAGGATCTTCTTCATCAAAGAGAAGATGTATATCATCAATGATGTCTCCCAAATCTACTATGTATGACTCCACAAACAAACTTGAAGTATCTGCTGTGTAGTCATCCTTTGATGTTGGAACTGGAAGACTAGGTGTACCTTATTGTTTTGGACCTATCACTGTGGCAATATATGCATGTGGAATGTGTTGATGATGTGACATCTCCCTATATCTATCAATAGGATCCCACATATCTGAATCTATTGAACCACTATCGCTGGTATCACTATCAATTTCTGTAAAGAAACTTGCAATAAAGAATATAACCGTTTCCACATAACCCATAATAGATCTGAAATAAATATGTAATTAAAATCCACATGCAAGAGAATAGACAATACACACACAAAAATGTGACACAAGATATACCCTGGGAAACCCTCATTGAGGGAAAAACCCAACCTCCAAAAGCATCCATCACCATGTATTATTCAGCAAAAAATACCATTGCAATACAACCTTGGAAGCCTTCAAAGCCATAGCCACAACTGAGCAAACTATGTGAAAGAGCATGAATCCACACATCCCATGCCATGCTTCCAACCTTCATAAATACTCCCTTGGCTAACTTGTCAAGCCTTGTCCTACTTGACTCTTGCCTTTTGTCTTCTCCTTGTCACACTACAACAACTACCCTTGTGGCTACTTATATAGTAACAAGTCCCACAAAACCACCAAGTGGCATTACATAAACCATGTGCTAAAACCATGTGCCACCTAACCCACTGACCCCACATTTAATATTGGCCATTTAATTCTTTTCCCCAATATTAAATAATTACGTAAAATATTATCATAATTTTACAATACAACTCATTAAGTATATCCCATGGGAATCTTTACACGTTGCACATCCATCTAGATGCAACATTACATAATAAAATAAAATAATAAAATATAACAATATTATGCAATGTGTGCAACACCCATTATCTCAACAATTTCCACTATGTATGAAGTGTGAAGATGATTAAAGGATAAGCTAGATGAACTTTCCTCAAAGTGTACATTCCTCTCTATGAAAATCCCATGTGTCTTAGGATCCATAAGTCTGTATGCCTTAACACCATCTTCATATCTGATGAAAGTACAAGACCTAGGTGGTGATGCCTTGCATCCCCTGGAAGATATTTTTTCTCGTGCTGGACAACTGAATGTAGGGCCCATTTGGCATTACACCAAAAGCCATGACTATTAGTGAACATGGAACACCACATAATTAACCACTTGTGGGCAGGGGAGCGCATCGCATCACCCAACAATCTCCCCCTCGACGCGCATACCAGGTGCTTACGCAGGTCGGGAAGGCACCGGGGAGATTTGAACCCATGACCAGGCCAAAACCAGGCTCTAATACCAATTGTAGGGCCCATTTGCCGTTACACCAAAAGCCATGACTATTAGTGAACATGGAACACCACATAATTAACCACCTGTGGGCAGGGGAGCGCGTCGCATCACCCAACACTGAAGACTCTGAAGTGTTTCACAACTAGTATTCTACTCCACCATGCCTCAAAAGGTGTCTTTCCATCTAAGGCATTATGAGGAGACCTATTAAGTATGTGAGTGGCACTACTTATAGCTTTGACTTCAAGTGTAGGATCAAGAAACTTGGCTGGTATCATGCAACTTGCCATTGACTTAAGAGTTCATAACCTTAGTGCTACAACATCTATTTTGTGTGGACTAAATGCTAGTGGATTCTGAAGATCAATACCCTCAAGTTTTAAAAAATCTTCAAGTCTTGTTTTCACATATCTTCTTTTATTGTCCATCTGAAGAAATTTGATGGCTTTCCTTGAGTGCATTTCAACATGAGTCTTGAAGGCTAGAAACTTGTCCAATAATTCATTCTTGTGATGAAGAAAGTAGATCTATGTGTAGCGTGAAAAGTCATGAATGAAAGTGAGTATGTAGTAACCCTAGCTAACTGATGTCACTACAAAAGGACCTGCTAGTACCATGTAAACCAACTGAAGAACAACTAGTGCTCTTGAATACTTCCCTTTAGTTAACTTCTCCTCTACATGCATATCCACTAATTATGTTGAACATTCACCTTTGGAAAAGTTCATTATAGGTAGACCTTTGACCATGTTTTTTGAGAAAAGTTGTTGAAGATAGTGGAAGGCTAAATGGTCATACCACTCGTGCCATAATATGATTTGTGGATGTAATTGAGTCAACTAGGTATATGAAGGAGACTTACGCACAAAGTGGGAGAAAGAATACAACTTCGTGTCATAATTAACTTTCCCCACCGCACACAATGAATCATATTTGAGAGTGCACACCATTACTGAATCAGGAAGGAACTCAACTTTATTGCCATCTCCAAGGTGAGTGATTTGGTAAATTGAAAGGAGATTACAGCTAAGGTTAGGAACATAGAGAACATCTTTGAATTCCTCATTTTCCATCTCCACATGTCCTTTCCCTTCAACTTCCATTTTTTTTTTATCTCCTACAAAGATGTGCAGTACCTTGGACTATTTCAATGAAGAAAAATCTCCTTTTGAAGAACCCATATGATATGAGGCACCTAAGTCAAGAATCTATTCTACTAAAGAACTTGAGTTTTCCATAAGTGCTTGCCCTTTCCCCTTTGAATATGAAGATGAAGATCCTTTCTCTTTATAAGCATTAGGTAGTGGAACATTGTGTTTATTTATGATGTTCATTAACTCATCAACACTTTCATGATAACACTCATGTTCATCATGACCCAACTTCTTGCAATAGGCACACTTTTTCTTCTCCTTATTATTGTCCCCCTTCTTGTTTGAATTTGAGGAAGACTTTCCTTTTTGATTTGATGGTGGTGTTGTCTTTTTTGAATCCTCTTGTGTGTTATTTTTCCACTTCTTCTTGCCCTTTCCTTTATTTGAAGTTTGAGAACCCTCATTATTGGCCACCAATGCCTTAGACTTGGATGACTGGAGAATCCCCATTGATTGCAACTTCTTTTCTTCTTCATCCAACAATTTAGCATAGCGATCAAAAGTGAGTTTCTGATAGGTAGCCCCTAATGTAGTCTTTATGGTGTTCTAAGAAGAAACAAATGTGGAGTACTCAGATAGGAGCTTATTATGAATGAGATAGATTAACCTATCATCTTTAATAGGACTCCCACAATCATCAAGTTTCACTCTTAATTCGTTCACCTTTATAATGAAATCCTGTATAGAATCAAAAAATTTAGGATCTAGGGAGGCAAGCTCATCTTCAATTTTGTAAATATCCTCTTGAGAAACTCTACCATATAGGTTTTTGAGGGTATCCCAAGCTTCCTTAGATGTATGAAACTTTTGGATCTAATAGATGATCTTGTCTTCAACCCCCAAACAAATATTACCTAGGGCTTTCCTATCTACAAATTTCCAAGTAGAGATTTCACTTCTAGATACTTGATCACCTATTTTTTTAGGAAGGGTACCATCTACATATTGAGAAACTTCATTATGCATTATGTGACACCACATTTAATAGACCATGTAGCATAGTTATGTGGTGTTAATTTTGGAAACTTGAAATTTCCCATGATGTAAGAAATGAAAGAAAAAAGCAAGAAAAGAGGAACACAACACCAAGAAACACCCCCCCTTTTCACTCAATCAAGAAACCCCCCCAAAAAGATGTTTTTGGCACTTTATATGCAGTGTGTTTACAATGGCCACTTGCCAATTTTGGCCTTAGTGGACTTTTGATTTTTCCTTTTACAACCTCCTTATGGAGTTCAAAACTAGAACATTACAATTTATCTCAGATAGACAACAATTCTAAAGTTATATCAAAGCATTACAATTCAGAAAAGGACCTAATTCTAAAAGTGAGATTTTTGTCCACACAACCCTATAATCTGATTGTAGATCTATAAAGTAGATGAAAAATAATGCACTTTCAAAAAAAATTGAACCTAATTTCGAGTCCAGATGAGCTCGTACGGAGCATTTAAAGTTGCAAAATGTAGGATTAGACAGGTATAGTCACCAAAAGATGAAATTTTTGATAAATACATGCACCAAACCTAGAAAATAACTACACCACTAATAACTTTAGGAATTTCTAGCCAAAATATAAAAAAATTGCACCTGATTTGGAGCCCAGATGACTGATATATGGCCTCCCAAAGTCAGATCGTCAAATCAAAAATGAATCTGGAGAGGGGTTTCGTCAAAAAAAGATAAGGTTAAATTTGATAGTCAAATAGTCATTGTAGCAGTTCTAATTTGCCTATAGATAACAGTCATACAGCCATCAATTTTAAATGCATGAAATGATGATGTCAACAGAATTTGGCCCCTAGATGATTTTAGTGATGGCGTGTCCTGTATAGATAATGATGTCACTATGAACAAATTATACAGACAAGAATGAAATGTCTACTTGTACAGAGAAGGTATGGTTCATGTGGAGAGTTGACTAGGTAGTAAGTGGGGTGCTAGCAAGGAGACACTATGGCGGATCTGTTGTACAGCTGGTGCAGTAATTATGTGCCACATGATGTGTATAGTTTATCCACATATCACTGCAGCAGTCACCTACACAGTTGTTGGTGATTAAAATATGCATCAGAGATCATTTTTTGATTGCTGAAGGTACAAGTATTATGGCATCAATTTTTGAAGTGGAGTCACAGTCGACAAAATATACAACACCGAGATTTTCAAATGCTAAGGTAGGAGTGATGAACAGCTGCCAGGGGCCAAAATATTGGGTTGGGAAAAAAAATTGTTCTAAATCTGGTGAGGATTAATCCCACATTGGTGGGAGGAAGAAACTCTATGTTATTTAAAAGTTGGAGACCGCGCTAGATAAGTAACAAAGCCATCGGGCTTCGGCTTGCCAAGTCTGCTAGAAATTTGGAGTTGTGAGATCAGTGGACTGGACCGAGACTGCTATAAATTACCAAAAAATTGTAAAATGGTTGTTGATTAATGGAACTACCAAATAAAAGACTATTTCATGAGTATTCTCTATAGGTGTCGGGGTGTCACTGCCTAGTACCTGAAAAAAATTCTCTATAGCCCCAACGAGATAAAAAATTTCCAAAAAATGCAAAAAAATAATTGCAGAGAAAAATAAATTAACAGATCCAAAAAATAATTAAGCAAATCTATAAATGATCATACCGAACTTGCAAATTGAGGCCTTCGGGTGCCAGTTTGCAAAAATAAAATTTCTCAAAATCAACTTTGGCCCAATATAGGTGAATTCATAGTCAATTTTCACCGAATCGACATTCTAGATGCAATGACGAAGTCTATTTTGGCTCTAGGCACTCCCAATTTTTGTGAATTCTTGAGATCTAGGTCGAGGTGCTAAAGAAAGAATGGTCTTGAAAAGATATGTGAAGAAAATCTCCCTCTGCTCTGATACCATGTAAGAATTTTCCTTAGGGAAAAATCACCCAAGACCAAGGAACTCAAGCACAAGCACAATAGTAGACCAAAAGAGTATGATCAGAATGATGATATGATATGATAGTCAATGTGTAAGTACACTAGAAGTGCCTGTATATACTGGCATCTGGAATGCTTCTAGAATGCATAGGAATCAACATCATGATAAGTCATGCAACTAGGCACATGTCCACCTAATGTGGGTTATCCTCCATTAAGTACAGGAGTAAGAACGATGATGAGAGGATAAGCCTCGAAAGGTGTAGCATGCAAAATTATGTTGTAGACACCATGTGCTTAAACTAGGAGCACAAATAACTCTGTTGTCTACATGACAACTCAGTTAATTATGAAAACTCTAGTGTTGTAGACACTGTGTGTTGAATTAGAGTTGGTTACTCTAATTTTGTCAACGTGAAAACTCATATGAGTACACAAACTGTAGGATTTAAGCAAAAGCACACAACAAATCCACAAAGCCCAAGAAACCCTGCATGCAGAAAACCTGTCACGAAGAAGAAAAAGACAAGAAGAGGCAAGGGTTTGATCTGAAAAACTCAAACAAAGAAAATATTATTCAACGGAACTTCATAATTGAAAATACAAAGAGATAAATCCTTATAAAAGGAGATCAAAACACAAAAAGGGTAAACTAAAGCCTAAAAAAGATGGGTTGCACAATATAAGTAATAAAATATTAATTAAATGCACCTACAAGATAGCTTAAGCAAACTAGAGTAATAGGCAACTTATTTAATTAAATCAAAGTGATTTAATTAATAAGTACAAACAAATAATTACTCTAACACCCCCCCTTAAGTGAAGCTCAGGAGGTAAGCTAACCTAGCACAGCTAAGAAAGCAGAAAAATTGTGTCCCAACAACAATGCCTGATCAGGTACCCAATCACAACAAAATCTCTATGAGGAGGAGAAATAGAGAAAACCACATGGGAAAAACCCTGCTCCAAAAAGAGATAGCAAAGAATGTTCCATAAGAAGGAACAAAGAGATCAAAAGAGAATCACTGAAGCATGAAGAATCGAAAACTCTGTCAAAATGTTGATCTGTAGAACCTCTATGGAAATAGAAGGCATGAACTAAGCATGTCTATACGGTAGATGATCCATCTCACCAAAATGCATAGGTAGCCAGCCACTGCAATCGCCTAGTATGTAGGATTAGGTACTAAATACATAGCTCACACTAACAAACCATCAACCAAGTAAGCATAGAACAACAATATAACCCCCAATTAATGTAGGTGAGGTGACAGATAGCTGAAAAGGTGGGCCAAAAAATCTCCTGCAACACAAGAACCAGACACATCAAGAGTGAGGTACAAACACCTATAAAGGCATGTGTCATCAACACTACATGAGGCAAACAAGAAAGAGAGCCTATAAGCAGCAAACAAATATCCCCCCCATCGCACTTTAAAAAATAGTGTGAGTACAACGAATCACAATAATGAAAAGGATCTTGAAATGCAAGATTGGCACTTTATCTCAGTGCATTGCATAAAGATGCTTACAATAAATATCAACAATGATCAAGAAAAAACATAAGGCTAAAACAATAGAAGTTAGAGCCCAAAACGAAGCATCTGAAGCAACAAAATCAATCCCCAGACCTGAAACAATCAGGATATCCACTAGAATGCTAAAATTCAAAAGACCAAATAGGATATGCCTAGAATAGAATATGGAACAACAACTAGCATCACTAGAGAGAGTGCAGAAAGAGCTTTCCAGTGATATAAAGAAGTCCAAAAATAGAGATCGGATGCTCAAGATATGCCTCCCAGAGTGCAAAATAAAACATCCTACTTTAACATCAAAAATAGGCCATAAAACTACATCAAAACCAAAATAATCTTGCACCATTGTCTCTGTCTCAGAACTAGTTTTCCAGTTCTTCTTTTGGATTGAAAAAAGACCTCTGTATGCTCAAGTTATGGCCAAAAAGGTACGAGTAGGTCAATAAAGGACCCTAGAGAGCTTGCAGGTGTGTTGATGCAGTGTTGACATCATGTTGACATTAGCATTTCATGGCAAAAAAATTGACAACCAGGAGGCCATCACAAAAAAAAGGGGCCACGTGGATGCCACATGGCAGTAGGCTAAATGGGCCAGGTGACGTGGTAGGGTCCACGTGGCAGATGCCAACATGGCACCCTTACCACATGGCAACCCAAAACCTATGCCAACTCTGTAGAAGAATCACGTGGGCAAAGCAATTTTTGCTAACTATGCGCAGCACTAATGAGGTGGTCACTACTAGCGACAGTGGTCGCACGAGCTGCTGTCATTGGTGGTGCCACTTGGAGGGTGGAGGGCTAGTGGCACGACAGTGGCCGTAGGGGCAGTGGTCAAGCCACGATGGTGTAC
Source organism: Cupressus sempervirens (assembly GCA_028749045.1). Lineage (NCBI taxonomy): Eukaryota > Viridiplantae > Streptophyta > Pinopsida > Cupressales > Cupressaceae > Cupressus > Cupressus sempervirens. Next base: position 796,618,708 of record CM053793.1, read on the forward strand.
CAGCGATGGTTGTGCACAGGCCGAGCGCAAGTGGTTCTCTGGTGGAGCGCGGGTGGCCACAGGGTGGTCGTTGGGCGGAGCGGCCCAAGAGGACTTTTTTAATTTTTTTGCATCTCGATCTATGTGTCGTGGGTCGTACAGCCCTGTCAGGCAAAAAAAATTTGCCTCCCAGATCAACATTGTCCAAATCGGACAAATTTTATATCAAAATAGGGGTTTTAATGCCTTCTAAATCCATCAGTGAGGTGTATTTGGCCTCAAACTGGTCCAAAAATTAGTGACCCCCTATTTTCTTAGAAAAAGCCTAAAAAAACACCAGATCTGATCTGCCAAACCCTTGTTCTCCCTTTTTCTTGAAACACGGAACAAGCTACAGCAGATCTAGCTCTAATACCATTTAGGATTTGAGCAAAAGTGCACAACAAATCCATGAAGCCCAAGAAAACCTGCATGCAAAAAACCTATCACGGAGAAGAAAAAGATAAGAAGAGGCAAGGGTTTGATCTGAAAAACTCAGACGAAGAAAATATTATTCAACAGATCTTCATAATTAAAAATACAAAGAGATCAATCCTTATAAAAGGAGATCAAAACCCGAAAAGGGTAACCTAAAGCTTAAAAAAGCTAGGTTGCACAATATAGTTAACAAAATATTAATTATATGCACCTGTAAGATAGCTTAAGAAAACTAGAGTAATAGGCAACTTATTCAATTAAATCAAAGTGATTTAATTAATAAGTGCGAACAAATAATTACTCTAACACAAACTCCTAAGTGTCTCACCTAAGAGATAATAAAATAATGCATAATAATAAAATAATGCATTAACCTAAGTAAACTTAAGTAAATTGTAAATAGTAAATACTTATTTACACCAACATAAAGAATACCACTTTCTTTGACCTACTTCATTATTCTCCTTCTTCTGCTCCCCAATACGTGATCCTTCAGAAACCTTACACACAACAAAAGAAACTTCCCCTATTGAGATATTCTTATATGGGTGCCTTAAAAGGGCAAGGATCTTAGTCAAAGGATCAGACTGATAATAGTCAAAATCCCCAAACCTTCTAGAACTAAAGCCTAGCAGCACTTTATCTTGTTCCTACTCTAGGTTCCCACAATTTTCATTACCAATATCTGCTTCCACATTCCCTACAAAACCCTCTGACCTCCCCACATCTAGAATCCCATCAACCACTTTCCTTGGTAAACCAAAGACAATACCCATAGCCAAATTCCAATCTACCATATTTCGCCTACCAAAATCCCTCCTACTAAGCTCCTCCTCAACTCCAGCTTGATCATCTATCAACTTTCATATTAGTTCTAAGTTCATAATCATGTATCATCTTTGCATGATAAATCCATAATTTTTTTCTTCTTCCTTACTATTGCCTTAGGAAACTCATAAAGTAGATTTTTTTGAATCAATGTGTAAGATATTTTGATTAGTACATTTGATACAAAGCACCATCTTTCTTAAGATACTTTGTCTAAGGGATTCACCCCTAATTTACCTCTAAGATATTCATGAGCATCTTTAGGTAAAGCTTTAGTGAATATGTTAGCAAATTATTTTCTAGTACTCGCATATTCCAATTTCACCTCTTTGTCTTGAACTGGCTCTCTCAAGTAATGATACTTGATAGAAATGTGCTTTGTCTTTGTGTGCATTACAAGATTCTTTGATATGTTAATATAACTTGTGTCATCACAATAGATAACCACAGAATTAGTAATTTATTCCTTCATAACTTTCAACAATTGCTTGATCCATATGATATTTCAACAATTTACTACAACTACCACATACTCAACTTCAGTTGTTGATTGGGAAATGTAGTTATACTTCTTTCTTGTCCATGAAACCAATTTCTTTCCTAGAAAGAATGCACCTCCACTTGTGCTTTTTCTATCATCAACATTTCCTACCCAATCGTAATCAATGAATACCTTTAGTCCAAATATATCATTCTTCTTGTAATACAATCCATAGTCTTTTGTTCCTTTCAAATATCCTAGTATCATTTCAACTACCATCATATGGTTTTCCTTAGGACTTGCTAAAAATCTTGCAACTATCCCAACTACTAATACAATATCAGATCTGCTATGAACAACATATTGTATTTTTTTAATCATTGATTTGTATTGTGCTTGGTTCACATCAGTAGAATCGTAATCCTTAGATAACTTGGTTCCAATAACCATTGGTGTGCTAATTGGTTTTGAATCTTCCATCTCAAAAGTTTTTAGTTGTTGACACATCAGTCAAGTTTGTTATTAGTGAGACATAATTATTCAAATTTTGTATGGCTACTAAGCTCATTGAATGGTCTACAATGTTTTCCATGTAATTTAGTAGCCACCAAGCTCTACAATTGCTACCAAGTTTTCTAGACTAATTCCAGTAGCTACTGAGCATTTCAGTGGTTACCAAGTGTATTCAGTTGGTGTGAATCCCAGTAGTTCAAACTGAGTAGATTCAGTCTAGCAGTCCAACCTGAGCATTATAATTTCTACTAAACTCATAGTTCATGTAATATAAAGCTAGTGTAAATCAAGCTTATGTGTTTATCGAGTGATTCAGTTTATGCCAAGTTACACAGTATCTATTGAGTCACTAGTGCAGATCGAGTTCAAGACTACTTTGAAGTGATTAGTATGTACTGAGCTTCTACGTCTACCGAGTGCATGATGATGCCAAGTAATGACAGTGGGCACCGAGTATCAGAACTTCACCAAGTCATTCATTAGAACCTGAGCATCTTCATTTGGGCCGACTTTGTGATATATATGTTAACCTATATGATGGCCAACTTTGTAACTATGTAATTTGGATTGGTATATATATTTAATGTATTATATCACATCCATATGTAAGATAATGAGCATGTAAAATGTGAATGTGGATAGTTGAAGCTAAGCACCAAATAAAAAGTAAATTATGAAGGCCATATCAAAAGAGGAGCAGTAGAGACATATTCATCACATAAAGGTGATCAGTACAATCAAAGAATCTCTATCAGCAATCTAGTTGTAAGTTAGAGATCTATTGTTTCATCCTAATAGGTGAACCAGTCAAAATCTTTTCACAAGGTAGACTTAACAATCTTTCGTAAATCTCTTAATAGAGTGCATACTTCATTGTGTGTTTGTAAAACCTCTAACAAGGTGGATGTAGTAGTCCTAATTGCTCCTAATAGGGAAGATCATCAGAAGTGATCATTGTAAGCCTTAACAAGCCAACTTTATGTTGTAGTATTGAAGTTTTGTGGGTATCATCCTCACCCAATTTTACTTTCTATTTGGAAGGTTTTTTGGTCATCAAATAATTGTGTTCAAGTGTTATGAATGTCTTATGTTTCCAATTTTTCATGCATGCAATTAGGTCAGATATTATAAACTAAATGGTAATTGGATTACTGCAATTAAGATCTATAATTGATTAAGTTTTTTTTGGTTACTAATTCACCCCTCCCCTCTCAATAACCTAGCATAGTCTTGAATATTTCCAACATTACTCCTTGATATATTTAGACTAAGTAATGAAGATACTTTACTTCATTTAATATACTTGTAAACTAACAAAGAATCTGATCTCACCAAACATTGACATTTCAAATTTCTTCTTCATTTCATTAGCAAATGATTTGCATAATGCTTCTTTGCCTCCAAATATGATATCATCAACAAAAATTTCAAATAACAATACCTCATTATTCTTGCCAGTCTTGAAATACAAATTGTTGTTAGCATTTTTTCTTGCAAAATCAATCTTTACCAAATAGTTATGCAATCTTTCATACCATGTTCTAGGGGCTTGTTTCAAACTATATAAAAACTTTGTGCATATTACACACCATATTCTCTTGTTGTGGTCCAAAAATACTTCAAGTTGTTCTATGTATACTTTTTCTTCAAGTATCACATTCAAAAATGCAAATTTGACATTCATTTGATATACCTGAAATCATTTATAAGAAGAATATGCAAGCAGTGTTCTAACTCCTAGTCTTTCTACAGGGGCAAATGTTTTCTCATAGTCAACACCTTCTTCTTATGAATATCCTTTACATACTAGTCTATCATGTTGCTTATGACTTTAACTTTTTCATTCAGCTTGCTCCTAAATACCCACTTTGTTCCAATAACATTTTTGTCTTTAGGTCTAGGTACTAGGGTCCATGTTTTGTTCTTTTTAATTTGTTCAATTTCTTCATTTATGGCTTGTATCCAATTTTCATTCTCTAAAGAAAATTTCACAAATTTGGGCTCAAACTCACAATGTAAGCATGTATCACTTATGAGTCTTTTTCTTGTCATAACACTAGATTCTTAATCTCTAATTATTTTTTCAGGTGCATGATGTCTTCTTACATATTTTGCTAACACAAGCTCTTTTCTTATTTGTTCTTCAATAGTTTCATCTTGGAAAATTATTTCAAGTTCATTATCTCTCTTTTTTAGGTTCTAGTTCATGTTTTTCATGCTTGACATTGCCTTCCTAATGTTTGCCTTCCTCTATCTATGACTCAGCATCATTTCCCTATTGCTTAGCACCCACAATCTACTACTCTATAACTGGCTATTGCAACTTAGCATTCCTAGTCTGGTGAGGATCTACAACTTTGTTTTCTTTTTTAGGTGGAGTTCTTGGAGAACTATCATTCACATATATGAATGAATTTTAATCATTAGGTTATGTCTTGGATTCAACTTCACTTTTCTCTATATATTCATCAACATTCACATTTCCACTTTAGACAAATTTGTTAGTGTTAGAGTTCAAACACTTATAAGCTTTACTCTTAGTAGAATATTCTAGGAATATGCCTTCATCACTTTTAGCATCAAGTTTTCCATTTCTATTATCTTTAAGTATGTAACATTTACTTCCAAAAACTTTGAAATACTTAACATTAGGTCCATATCCATACCACAATTCAAAAGGTGTAGCATTTGTACCTTTCTTAACTTTCACTCTATTCATAGTATAAATAGTTTTACTTATAGCTTCTCTCTAGTATTTTTGTGACACATTTTTCTCCATTATCAATCTTCTATAATAGTCCATTATTGATCTATTTCTCTTTTCAGCTATCCCATTTTGAGGAGGGGTGCTACGTGCTGACATCTATCTTTTGATTCCTCTGTCATTGCAAAATATGTTGAACTCAATGGAAATGAATTCACCACCTCTATTAGATCTCAAGAACTTCAACTCTTCCATGTCTATGTTTAAAATCTAGCCAAATACCACTTAAATAGCTAAAATGTTGTAGATTTTTCTTTAAGAAACATCATAGTCATCATTCTAGAGTAGTCATCAACAAATAGAATGAAATATTTGTCTCCATTTTATCTTTGAACAGCAATAGTTCCACTTAATTTAGTATGATCCAATTCCAAAATATCATCAAATGAATATTTCTTTCTCTTTACAAGTAGCATTGTCAGGTTTCTTCAATTTTGGAAAAACTCTTACTCTTTTCATTTTACTAATGCTAACCAAATTATCAAAATTTACATGACATAACCTCTTGTGTGATAACCAAATATCTTCATTTTGTGCAAAGAAACATGTCTCATCAGATAAATCTATATAGAACAAGTTACCTCTTGTTTGATCACCACTTCCAATCATTTTATCATCAGCATCAAATATTTTGGCCTTTCTGCAATGGAATTCAACTCTATAACCTGATTTGTTCAACTGTAAAACACTCAACAAGATATAGTTAAATCCTTCAACCCAATGAACATTTCCACATTTGATCTTATTAGTCAATTGAATTGATCCTTTACCTTTCACAAGATATGGAACATCATTACCAAATTTGACACAGCTACCCTTGTATGGTTCAATGTTCTCAAATTTACTTCTATCACCAGTCATGTAATTTGAATAACCACTATGAATTATCCATCTATCACTTTTATTCACATAATAGATTAATGTAGTTTTATCATCTTTATCAAATTATTCTTTCATAGCAACATAAATAACTTATTTATCATTGCTTTCAGATTTAGTATCATTTTCCTCTTCATCAATATAACAAGATTTCTCACCTTTGTCTTTATAGTTCATGCTCTTCTTAATTTCTTGATCATCTCTTCTTCCTTTGTAATTTCTTTTATTTCTCTCATCCTTGTCTTCTCTATAAGGACATCTTGCAGTAATATGACCAACCTTGTTACATGGAAAGTAGATTATAGGAAGTTTACCTTTGTATTTTCCTTTGCCTCTTCCAAATCTCCTAGCTATCAATGCCTCAAGTTCATCAAGTTCATCATTAGAAGTATCACTGTCACTTTTCTTAAATTTTCCTTTTTCTTTCATGCTAAGAACTAGTTGTGACTTAAAAGTAGATTCAACAGTAGTAGGAGTGTAATTGTAAAAAATAGACATCTCAATAGCAGTAAGCCTACCAATTACACCTTCCAAAGTTAGGGTATTTCCTAGAGTACATCTCAACTCCTATATTGAAAAAACCCTAATAGCATAGATGGGAAGTACAGTTCTCAATACCTTGTTAATTATTGTTTCATCTTAAATCTTTCCATTGGCACCTAGAATATAATTAACAACCTCTTTCATTTGTGTACAGCACTGAACTATATTCTCACCTTCTGTCATTCTCGTTTCATCAAACTTTCCTCAAAAACTTTTTGATTTGGATCTCAATACATTATCATCTCCTCCATATATGGTCTTTAGTTTATCCCACATTTATTTTTCATTCTTGCACTCTTTTATGTCATTAAACTCAACATAGCTTAGGGCTAAAGTAATCTCCAACATTGCCTGATTGTGCTCTTGCTTTTCTTCCAGTTGTTGAACAGTCAAAGGGACTACTATAATATTCACATATGCATTACCTAGAAAATCTATTGCAGCATCACCAATACTTGCTAATGTAGCCTCATCAACATTTTCCATGCAAGAAAATTATCTTTGTTCAACTTTGGTACCTCCTTTTTGTACACTGTGATCTTTAGCTTTGAGTACCTTCAAACTTCTTTCTACAAGAACCAATTATCTAATATTAATTGTTAGAATATTTAGAATAACTAAGATGAGGGGTTGAATTAGTTATCCAAGGTCCAGATGTACTAATTGAACAAACAATCACTTAAACAACTTCATATCATATCATTCCATAGCTCGGTCTCTACTATAAACTATTAGCAACATCAACTACATGTCCATTGTTCTAAATATAACAGAGTTGCAGAATGTAAACACTAATCAATAAAACACCATAATAACATCTACACAAGTTTGAAACTAGGATTTAACATGGAGACCAAATTTGGGAAAAACCACTAGCAACATGTAACTAATTACCACTCTTTTGAAGTGAGCTCTGTTAGGAGCCAACCCTCTTAAAGGTTATGAAACACACTATTAAATGTGATACTGTTAAAGGATTTAATCACCCTGTTATGAGTGGCTTCATTAAGGGACTTTAAAACATTCCATTAGAATGTCACCTTTTTAGAGGATTTACAAATCGATGTTAGGTCACTATGACTATTAGGTCAACCTTGATTAAAGGATTCCAAATACTATTTACAATGGTTAGAAAGTAACAACAGGTTATATTAAGTATAGCTCACTTTGCATGTACAAATCTATGTTCAGTTCATGAGTTGATTCACTAATAGGCCTCCATTTTCATCTCAATATAAGATCTTCTTGGAAACCCTTCAAGCAATCACAAATCACCTCTTCTCAACTTGTCTTACCCTTCTTCTTATATTTACCAATCAATAACATTAGCATCTACTCCAACTCTCTAAAACTCTTTCACACATGCATATACTATCTACACATAGTGGGCATATTTAAAGTTCACCATTGTACCTCCTTAAATAGGTAATTTTGATCTTTTTCCACTTAATCAACACCATAGATCTTAGGGTTCACGGTTAGATCCATCAAATACAATATATCTAATCATCATTTTTTCTACTCATTGTTTGTATAAAATTATCTTGGAATACATCCTTAGATCATTTACCCAATCTTCTCTTGGAATTAAATGATCCAAATCTTGATCCTTATCTTCAACACACTTTCCATATTCCAAGGAATCAACTTAGTCAGCTATAAATTGTGATTTTTCATAAATAGTTAAAATTTTGTTCTTCAGCCAACACTGTGTTCTGACACTCTGTCATCATTGGGTTACTCAATCACTACTAAAATTCTTTCTCGACACATGCATTGTCATGTGGTCGATATTGTTACTTAGTCAACACTAATTTTACTCAACACTTATTGTGGCTTAATTGACACTAGCATCATTCGGCATTTTTTTCAAAATTATTTAGTCTTCTACTCTATTGCTTGGTCAAGCCTATGCATTTGATCTATCTATGATCACACTTTCAAGACTTGAACATTATTATCTTCTCCACTTGTAACATGATATAAACAATCTATCTATCTTGTCAAAGTCCACCTAATCAAGTTTCCATTTGTATTTTCCTCTTCATAGCTCAACCTATCCTCTAGATGCTTTTGTTATGAACAATCGTCTCAAATCCTCTTCATCAATCAAATAGATATGACACTTAAATCATATATAAAATTGTCTCACTAATAGGTTTGACATCAATGACAACATAATAATTGTTCCAATTGTAGTTTCCAACATCTTCATCATCTTATCAAATCCATCTACTATTACATTTGCTTGACCTTGATTATCACCTCCAGTCTTAGTTGCTTCATGGTTTTTACTTGGAGTGCCTTGAACTACACAAACTAGATATGATGTCTTCTAATATATGATCATGACTCACAATACTCCACGTCAAGTTTACATTTGATGTATTGTAGGTGCTCTTTACAACTCCTTGAGACGTGCTCATCATATTGTGGTTGGAAGACCCATAATTCTTATTATCCTTCAAAATTTAGAGGAATGCATCCCTTATTTATGTTATTTTCATCAATTTAAATAATGGCAAATTAATCTTTAGTTTCTTCAACACTTTGGTCACACTTTGTCCCAACTTCCTCAAATCATCACCACTTGAATGATTATCAATTTCTTGTTTTCTATTGGTGCTTTAAATGCAATTTTTTCCTCTTGTATTTCTAGTATTTTGATTAACATGTTGGTTTTTTTTATGTCCTACCTATATTTGGGAGAATCCTTACGATAGCCAGAGGTGTTGCTCATATTTGGATATGGAGGTGTGTTGAAGTTGTTTGGAGGGATAGGTGAATGCAAGGGCTCATTATTTATGTTTCTTCTTTGATAAGGTTTGAACCCACTCCTTTGTGATTATTAAAATGTATGTACCTCCTATGTGCCTTGAACTAAAACACTATTATTCAATGAAGGAAATACATACTCGAGCCTTCACTTGATGGTTCATTTGTGTCTCATGGGAACCCAATACATGACATCTCTGTTGGATTGTTACCTGATGCTAGTGGGAATCTCCTAACATGTTTTCAATAAAATTTAGGAGGAAAATATTACTATTCAAAATTCAAGCATTGATCATCTCACCATTGGGATGATCTTGAGTCCTATCACTAGAGAACTTTCTTGATTTACTAACTCATCTATCACCTTCTTAAACACATTTATGTTTTTTTTTGAATTTGGGACATTTAAGTTATGAGTTTTGGTTTGTTTCATGTATCCTATGCCACATTGATAGTGCAAATTCAACTAGGAATATATTATCGATTGGTCTATTCTCCATAGTTGGTGGTTTCTTGAGAGGTGACATCATATTGCCATTATTTGGATTTGTACTCCAAGTCCTTCTTTGATTGTTTGATTAAGAACCTCTTTGATAACTTCCTCCTTGATAAATTTCTCCTTGATTATTTCTCTAGTAATTGTTATCTTGATTAGTCCTCTAATAATTTCCTTGGTAGTCATCCTGATTAGCTTCATAGTTGTCACCTTGGAAATTAATTTACTTGCTCTATAATTCGTTGTTCTGATTTCTCAAGTAGGTTACTTCTATAGATAACTTCTTCACTTTTCAACTAAATCCTTAATCTTGTCCTTTTCTTATTTCATTCTAGTGGATGTGCCTACACCTTAAAGGTATATAGGTATTGTTGAAGGCATATGAAATAATGGATCACCGTGATACAACACCAATTGATTGGATGGAGCTTGATACATGATTTATGGCACTAAGTTACTTTAGAATCATGTATTCATTGAAGGCCTAGATACTTGTTGCTTAATTTTCTTTCCCACAACCATCTCTCTAGAATAGGATTCATTCAAGTTGGTAGGAGCTAGATATGATACTCTTATAAACATAAATGTTTAGGAATCTAAAGAAATATAATATATATTCAATGCACCTACCATTTAGATTATGTATGGAGCTTACAAACCTCTATATGATTTGTGGAAGTGGTCCTTGAAATAATTTATAGGCTCAGTCTCATGCATTTATATATATGTGAACTACCTATGCAAATCAAATGAAGTGATGGGAATGCCAAACTTCCCAAAAAATGTTTTCTTTAATTGGTTTCATCTAGTTATAGATGAAATCGGGAAACTCATAAACCAATATAATTTTTCTTCTCCTAATGAGTAGGGGGAAATCTACATGCTAAATCCTCTTGTTACATAATGCATCCTCGAATATCTTGACATGCTCTTTTGTCATTCGATTTGGATCATTTACATGGAACTTGGAGCAAAATTATTCTAAGTTCTTTAGCTAATCATTTTATTGTTTGAATAAGATACGTAAAGCATTTTTTGGATCCGCCATGGTTGTTTCATCACTACTTGAGCTGGTTTGACTACTTGAGCGTGAGAAATTTGAATTTGTGGAACTTGAACCTATGAAACTTGAGCTAGACTACTAGAAGAACAAGCCCAACTTAAATTATTGGCTATCCAATAAGTTCTTCCATTCTTTTGAAAATATGATTCAACTAATTATTCATCATAGTGTGGTGTATATCTTAATATACTTTTCCTTCTTTTGGATTGTAATATTTTAGAAGAGAAAGATCAAATCCTCTTATCAAACTTTGATTTCTAATTCTGGTCTTCTTTTAGGCTTGACTATGCTAACCTTTGTGATTGTCTCTCTCTCTCTCCTAAGTTTTCCCTTGATATACCTTTGGAATTAAAACTTCCTTTGGATTCTTCTTTCAAATTCTCATGCTTTTATTTCTTCTTGATTCAGCATCTCACTATCATGCAAATATTCTTTGTCATTCGCTCTATCTTCCCAAGGCACCAAATGTAGTGTGGCAATAATATGATCTTGAAGTGTACTCCAAGTTACTTATGGTTGTTTTGATTTGGGAAGAACCATTTTCTATCATCTTTACTTTGACAAATTATTGAGAAAACTACAATCACCCTCCTTCTATTTTCAATTTCTTTTGATGTGAATTTTATTCCACTACAACATGTTGAATCAAATACTCAATGTTTCATAATGAAACATTAAATACCCAATTCTCTTTTGAATAAATTCATCCCTCATGATAATATTGTGATGTGAGATCATGTGATAACTTCAAAGTTCTATTAGTCATGGATAGTTTCTTTCTATCATGGATGGAGTTCATTGGCCATGGGTAGAGATGATATGTTATTTTGGAGTTAAAATAAGCTTCACCACCCTCTTTACATAGGCAATGAAAAATGAAAGAGGGGTGTTAATCCCCATGAAAAGATGACTTGGAATCATTAAACCAATGAAATAATCCTATTCAAATACTACGTAGATTATATAATCACTTGGGCTGACTTGGACATAGGGGGATGAGTCAAATTATAAATAATCACCATGTCCTTTATAAAGTCGACATTGAGTCTCATTTCTCTGGTTGCATCCTCCATCATGATTACACAATCTTAGGTGAGGAAGTATTCTCATAATCAAGAGGAAAGAATCCTACACCTCCTTTGGAATCTAACCAAGGGGGAGGATTTTTATTACTTTCTCCCAATCATCAATTTCAAAAATGGTTATGCATGCTTTTCCCCTACTATAGGGTTGTATTCCTTGGTGCTTGAGGTAGTGAAAATCTATCATATGGGAGGATAAATCCTCTAGGATGGTTAGAATCTAACCTTCCAAGAGGATAATATTTTTTAAACCTTCCAATCACCTTCTCTTACAACCTCAAATTTTGCCTACTTTGGCTCCCAATCACTTCATTACTTTTTCTCAATCATCGTATCAATACCAAATTTGATTGCAAATGCTAAAAAAGAAGACAAAACTATGTTATGTTGAAGGATAAAATGAACCCTTCGAGGGTTGAAAAATATGTCACCCTTAAAGGATTTTAGCTTCTTACACATTGATTCCCTACCAGTGGTTAGTGCTCACTCAAACCTAAACTTTCACATGAATGTGTGTCAAACCTCATAGTTGGCTACAAATTCAGTATATCATAAATTGATCTCAACACACTAACTTGGATTTCTCGAAAGAGGCCCAATGTTGCAAATGGACTAATGAAAGAGGACCCCCTTGTTCATAATGGATTAGTTGTAAATATGTCACAACAACACATTATCTTTATTTCATCTTTTAACAATAAGAGTACAAAAAATAGCATATAAAGATCACACCATGAGGATAAGATATCAAGAGGTATCCTAAATCATGAAACATCTTAATAACTAAAATAAAAACAAACTTCTAGAATTTTAAAATGGTGATTCATCAACTAGAAAGGTAGGAGTGGTCTTAAATTTGCACTAGAGATTATAATAAATAGTTTACAATGACTAGTTCATAACTATATAGGCATAAAAATGCACACTTGAGAAATGAGGGTTAGTAGCATCAAATGATCTAATAATAAACACTTGATAATTAGAAACACACAATGAAATATACAAACCAATCAAAAACTGAAAGATTCTATTTCTTCTCTTCACTTTGTTGAGATGTAGCACTCAGATGTGATTTCTACGACACCTTGACTCAAAGCTTTGAGAAATGATAAAATGATATGATAGAAAAAGGATTATGGAAGATAATTGGATAGAGATTTGATGCATAAATTCATGATGAAATCTTGCATGGGAGAGATCAAGATGAAGGAATGATGGTTGTTTATATAAAAAATCATGATTAAAATGGATGACCAAGATTAATCAAGAAAAATCAAGATCAACAAATAAGAATAGATGAGACTGAATAAGATTTTAGTAAGTTTCCAATTTCAAACTAGGAAAACAAAGGATAAAATCTAAAGGTAGTTTCAATTTTTGGAGAGATAAAGTTTCCAAAAATTGAAAATGGAAAGACTTTTTTTCTAATATTAAATAATATTTGATTTTTAGGAAAGTGATTTTCCAATTTGTGAGGATTTTTATTTATTAGAATCGATGATTGTTGGAAATATATTCAGTGCTCCCCTCAAGATTCATGACAATGGCTTAACTACCTTCTGTGTACTATAATTTGAGTGGTTGTATCAGGCATTGATATATCAGTCTTTGGTGCAATGACAACCCCACTCTAATAAGTGGTATCAAAGCTTGGTCATAGTTTTGAATCCTTAGACCCTTAGGTAACACTGAGGAGGAGATTGTTAGAAAAATGTTTGATGCTCCCCACTGGATTTGTGACAAGGGCTTAACCACCTCTTGTGTACCATAAGTTGAGTGGTTGTATTTGGCATTGATATATTGGTCTTTTGGTGCAACAATGACCCCACTCTAACAATAATTCCTCATAAATTTATATTTTTAGATTTGAGAAGATTTAGCTAAATTAAAAATTCAACTAAATTATAAAGATGAGATTAGTTGAAATTAAATTAAGTTATATAGAATTAATATAAAATTGAAATTGGGAGAAACTAAGATGAATTGAACTGAAATTAACTTTAAAAATTGATTTAGTTATGAGGAATGAATTAGCTAACTTAAATTATCGATGATAATTATTTAATTAATCAATAAAGATCAAAGATTTTGACTTTAATTAATCAATAAAGATCAATTAACTCTAATTGACTTTAATTAATCAATAAAGAGCAATTAAATAAAGGTGATTATTTAAACTAACTTAATTATTAATTAATTTAGGGAAATGATTAAATGATGCAAAGATTGGATTATCAAGGAATGAAGATGATTAATTAATAATTAGAGAATCATTAATTAATAGAAGAAATAATTAACAATTTAATGTTAAGTCATAAACATGTTAATTTTTAGGTGCTTACATTTTCCTCTCTTTGATATAATGTGATTATTAGCATTGTATCAAAGAATTTCATATTAGGTTCTATTGGAATAATTTAGAATAACTAAGAGGGGGGTGACTCAATTATCCAAGGTCTAGATGTATAAATAAAACTTTTCATAGCTCTAGTGAACTCATAAAACATTTATACTCATGCATGCATCCATAAGATTATGCAATCACTAATAAACTTGTAGGTTACTGTCAAATCAACTTGTAAAAATGTAAAGCATGAAACATAATAGATTCATCAACACACTTGACACAATGATTTATGTGAAAACCCAATTTGGGAAAAACCACCAGTAACATGCTACTCTTTTCACTCTTCTAAAGTGATTCTCTAAGAAAGGCCAACCCTATTAAAAGTTACAATACAGACTGTTAAATGTGACCCTGTTAACGGATTTCAATCACCCTGGTAGGAGTGAGCCTTGTTAGAGGTCTTTAGGCCATTCACTTGGAATGTCACCTAGTTAAAGAATTTACAAATGATTGTTAGGCCAACCTTAATCCAAAGGATTTACCCTACACTGATACAATTGTTAGAGAGTAACAGTAGACCTTTGATCTGATACAACTCACAACTGCATTTGCAGATTACAGATCTCTATTTAATCCTCAATTCTGCTTGGCCTTCATACTTTTCAGCTCTAATAGCTTGTTCACCCTTCAAGCATTCATCTCCTTAAGCCTTCTTGCTTAACATGCCATTGCAAACTCTTCTTTTAGGTTACTTGATGAAGCAAAACCATTGAATCCTTGTCTCCCTTAGGTTCTTGCACATGACAACTTTGCTTCATGACCATCCATTCCTATAAGTAGAAAATTAAGATATTTTGCCTCTCATTTTCCGTCATCCAATTTTAGGGTTTGGGTAGATTAGGTAGGATACAATGTCTCTATCCCATATCTCATATCTCTTCTAGAAACTGCTCCTAGAATCCATTTAAATTTGCCTGAATATGGTTTACCTCAAATTCTATGCCACCAGCTCAACAACCTTATCGTCCACTTGGTTCACAAAATTCAAGAAAATAAACTTGATGGATCAGACTCATTAAATCTTTGGTCTTTTAAATAATGCATCAACTTGATATTATCAACCTTCTGATGATCAGCACATACTGTGTTGCTCAGCATCCACTGTGAAATTACTCGACGCCTACTAAAGTTTACAGGTGCTTGACATCAAGTAAACTTTACTCGGCATCAACAATTTTTCTTGACATACACTAGAATGAACTTTTAGTCAGCTCCAACTAATTTTTTGCTTGGCTTTCTCTATCTTTGCTCAGCACCTACTATCCACTCGATCAAGCTTGGTAGAAAAAATTTGTGTAACTTGTTCTTCTAAACTTTCTAAGTGTAACCAATCTTTGTAACCTTAAGTAGATTATCAATTCATCATGTCATCATTGTCTTAACTGATCCTTGTACTTCATTACATAATCATAACTCAACCTTTCCTCTAGGTGCTATTGTTACATCTTTTGATCAAATCCTCTTCATCAATCAACTAAGTGATAGTACTTGAATCTTATAAGCAATTTCCTTACTAGCAAATAGCAGGTTTGAAATCAATGACAAAACAATGATTAAAACACAGTCTTCTTCAAAAATTCTCCTTCTTTCAATAATCTTTCTCAACAATGATCTTTTCAATCATATCTCAATAATCTCCCTCTTTGGCATTTATGGCAAACCAAACTAATCAATGAAATGGTAAACACCTTTGTTCAACCAAATTGACTAGGTTAAAATAGTAAGCCAATACCAAAAAGAAAACTTGTATTGATATCTCTCCCTCTATCAACAACTTCCATCTTTTGATTAGGTTACAAAATTCAATCTTTCTTATAACTCCCTCTTACTATATCTCCCTCTGACTAGGTAGATTATGATTTCTAATTTCTCCCTCTATCTTATATTCTTCTCTATCTCTATGACAACAACTTTGTGACAGCAATCTCCCTTCAGCATTTATACTAGCTTAATCTATCTCTTTCTTGATCAGTAAATCTCTCTCTGTGATTACACATACTAGTTTGATCAGAATAATATCTTCCTCTTTGACAATAATGCCAAAGATATATACCAAAAACTTGTCATCTTTAACATGTAGATATAGGCTTTTTTTAGTTTCTCCCTCTGTCACCTTGCTTGTGATGGATTTGAAATTTTAGTTTATGATTACTTTAGGTAGCTCCTAAAGTAAGATCATTTGCATCAATGTGTAAGATATGAACATCAGCTTGTTTGATGTAGGGCACTCCTATTGTAATTTAGATAGCCTTTGATAGGGGTATCACCCCTAGTTTACCTCTTAGATACTCATGAGCATCCTTAGGTAATGCTTTTTTGAAGATATCAGTAATTTTCTCTTTTGTGTTAACACATTCCACCTTTACCTCTTTATCTTGAACTAACTCTCTCAAGCAATGATACTTGATTGCAATGTGCTTAGTCTTTGTGTGCATCACTGGATTCTTTGATACATTGATAGCACTTGTATTATCGCAATAAAGTATCATTGGTTCTATGATTTCTTCCTTCATTCCTTTGAGTAGTTGTTTGATCCATACAATGTTTGTGCAATTTATAGCAGCAACAACATATTCAGCTTCAGCAGTACATTGTGAGGTACAATTTTGTTTCTTACTAGTCTATGTAACTAGTCTCTTTCCTAAGAAAAATGCTCCTCCACTAGTGCTCTTTTTGTCATCAATGTTTCCATCCCAATCAGCATTAGTGTAGGCTCACAATTCAAATTTTTCATTCTTCTTGTAGTATAGACCAAACTCTTTTGTTCCTTTTAGATATCTCATTATTCTCTTTACAACCATTAAAGGATTCTCCCTAGGATTAGCGGAGAATCTTGCAACTATCCCTATAGATAATGCAATATCAAGTCTACTACGTAATACATATTGTAATTTGCCAATCATAGACCTATACAATTTTTGATTTACCTTAACTGAATCATCATTCTTTGACAACTTGTGTCCTATCACCATAGGTGTACTTACTCATTTGAAATCTTCTAATCCAAAAGTTTTCAATATTTCCTTGCCATAATTTGACTGAGTGATGTATATACCATATTTCATCTGATATACTTGTAAACCCACAAAAAAATTGATTTCTTCAAACATAGACATTTCAAATTCTTGCTTCATCTAATTTGCAAAATCCTTACATAAAGCATCTTGACCTCCAAATATGATATCATCAATAAATATTTCAAATAAAAAAATACCTTTTCCTTTCTCTATCTTCGTGTATAGATTCTTGTTATCATTAGTTCTTTCAAATTCAATCTTCACAAGATAGTTATGAAGTCTCTCATACCATGCTCTTGGTGTTTGTCTTAAACCATATAGAGCTTTTTGTAGTTAACATACCATGTTCTTATTGTTAACATCAACAAAACCTTTTAGTTGTTCTTTGTAAACTTCTTCCTCTAATATCCCATTTAGAAATGCAGATTTAACATCCATCTGATAAACTTTGAAACCTTTGTATGCACAATAAGCAAGTAGATTTATTACTCTTTCCAATCTAGCAACAGGGGCAATTGTCTTGTGCATATCCCTTGCAAACTAATCTTGCTTTGTTCTTGGTGACTTCACTATTTTATCTAGCTTGTTTCTAAATACCCACTTGGTACCAACCACATTTTTGTCTTTTGGTCTAGGAACTAGACTCCATGTTTTGTTCTTCTCTATTTTTTCAATCTCTTCTTCAATGGCTTTATACTAGTCAACATCTTAAAATACATCTAATACTAATTTGGGTTCCTTTATGCTCAAAAAACATGTTTCACTTCTCAATCTATTTCTTGTCATTGGTCTAGCACCTTTGTCTCCAATGATTTGAGCAATGGGATGATGTCTTTTGACATACTTAGACAATCTTGGTTCAGCTCTTGTTTCTTCATTTTGTCTTTCAGCTTTAGAATCACTGTGTATATCTCTATCAGGTATCTCAGTATCTCTTTCATGTGTACTAATCTCAAAATCAGAATGTGAATCCGTTTCATTCTGTAACTCAACATCTGAATGTAGCTTAGATCTCGAATGCAACTTGGCATTCATAGGGTGTGACTTGACAGTCATTATAACTTGCTATTGATTTGTAACTTGATTTGCAACATCTTCTTCAACAGGCATTCCTTCATAAAAGTATACAAATGATTTGTATTCTTCTGGCTTTTTCATAGGTCCAGCTTCATTTACTTTTGTATATTGTTAAAAGTTCACATTTACACTTTCCACAATTTTGTTAGTGTTAGTATTCAAACACTTATAAGCTTTACTTCTTGTGGAGTATCCTAAGAATATACCTTCTTCACTTTTTGCATCAAGTTTTCCATTCCTAACATCTTTAAGAATGTAACACTTACTTCCAAATACCTTAAAGTATTTTACATTTGGTGAGTATCCATACCATAGTTCAAAGGGTGTTGAATGAGTACCTTTCTTGATTTTCACACGGTTCAAGGTATAGACAATTGTTCTTACAGCTTCTCTCTAGTATTTAAGCAACATTCTTATCTACCATGAGTGTTCTAGCATAGTCTTGTTGACATTCAATCAAATTTATTATTAGTGACAACACTTATTCAAATTTTGTATGGCTACCAAGCTCATTGAATAGTCTATAGTTTTTTCCATGTAATTTAGTAGCCACCGAGCTCTACAGTTCCTACCGAGCATTACAGTGGTTACCAAGGGAATTCAATTAGTGTGAAGTGCAATAGTTCAAACCAAGTAGAATTAGGTAGTGTGAAGTCTAGTAATTCAATCCAAGCACTTCAGTGGTTACCAAGATTTATAGTTTCTACTGAGCTAGTAGTTCATATAAAGTGAAGTTAGTGTTAACTGAGCCATATGATGATTAGTGTTTATTGAGTGCAGTCATGGTAAATGAGGAATTCAGTGTATACCAAGTTACACAGTATTTACCAAGTCACCAGTGCAGACCAAGTTCGAGACTACTCTTAGGTGATTAGTATGGACTGAGCTTCTACTTCTACCAAGTGCATGACAATGCCAAGTAATGACAGTGGACACTGAGTTTTAGAACTTCACCAAGTCAGTCTTCAGAATACATATGGGCTAACTCTATAATATTGGTGTTAACTTGTATATTGGCCGACTTTGTAATTATGTAAATTGGATTGATATATATGTAATGTATTGTATCATATCCAAGGCAATATGAAAGTGTGATAATAATGTGAAATAGAAGCATGTGAATGTGAATCAACAACAAACAAAGTGTACTATAAGGTCATATCAGGAAAGGAGTAGTAGAGTCATATCTATCACATAAAGGTGATCAGTACTTCAAAGAATCTCTATCAGCAATTCAATTGTAAGTTAGAGATCTATTATTTCATCCTAATAGGTGAACTAGTCCAAATCCTTTAACAAGGCAGACTTGACAATCTTTTTTCAAATCTCTTAATAGAGTGCATACTTCATTGTGTGTTTGTAAAACCTCTAACAAGGTGGACCTAGCAGTCCTAATTGCTCCTAACAGGGAAGATCATTAGAAGTGATCATTGTAAGCCTTAACCAACCAACTTTATGCTGTAGTATTGAAGTTTTGTGGGTACCATCCCGACCCTAGTTTTACTTTCTATTTGGAAGGTTTCTAGGTCACCAAATTATTGTGTTCAAGTCTTATGAATGTTTTATGCTTTCAGTTTCTCATACATGCAGTTAGATCTAATTTAATGAATTAAATGGTAATTGGATTATTGCAATTAAGATCTAAATCTAATAAAGTTTTTGAGGTTAGTAATTCACCTCTCCCCTCTTAGTAACCTAGCTAGTCTTGACTATTTCCAACAATTGGTATCAGAGCTTTGTGGTTCTCAAGATAAAGTTTGATAGCTTGAGCAAAGATCAAGGACAATGGAGATATTCAGACTTGATAAAGTTTGATACTCAAGAAAGCTAAGGAGCAACTTGATATTCAAACTTGATAAAGTTTGATACTCAAGAAAGGTAAGGAGTTGATAAAGTTTGATACTCAAGAAAGGTAAGGAGCAAGTTTTCCAATCCCTAAAAAGAAGGAAGGAACTTGCAAATCAAATGAATGATTATTAGTACATTGAAGAAAGAATTAAAGATTTTTTCCCTTCAATTAGTTCAGATGAAGCAAATTATGAAATCAAAGAACTCCTAGAGAAGAATGGTTCCCTGCTTGAAGAAGTAAGAAAACTCAAAAGAGAACAAGAAATTCAGTCAATAAGGCTATGTGAAATCTTGGAATAGAGGAACAAGATGAAAGAAGAAATAGATGGAAGAAACAATGAGATCCGGAACCAATCCCTTCAACATGCAGATCTTATGGATCAAATCTCCAATGCAAATGAGGAAATCATGAGCCAAAGATAAATCAATGAAAGATTAAGAAATGATCTAAATTTGGAAAGCCAAATCAATGAAAGAATAAGAAATGAGCTAAGATATGAAAAGAAAATTAGCGAAAGATTGAAAAATGACCTAAACACTAAAAAGTAAATCAATGAAAGAATGATGAAATCTCAAGCAAGTATGGTTCAATTAAATCAACTGAATGGGCAGAATCTCTATAGGAAAAGGTGTAAAGTAGGAATTAGATACAAAGAAGAAGGTGAATCCTCCAACAAGGTGCTCAAAGGAATCAAAGATCTACTTGCAATCACTATGGTAAGATAGATCATACATCAAACAAATGTTGGAGTAATGGTAAAGTAAAATTCAATGGTAAATGCTACAATTGTATTCAGCATGGTCATAGGGCTAATGAATGAAAAGAGAAACCAAAATTTGAAGGCAAGTGTCGCAAATGCAAGAAACAAGGTCACAAGACATCAGATTGCAGAACCAAGTCATTTAATCTAGCAGAGCAAATTGTGAAAGCAATATTTGGTTGGGACTACAAGACTTGGTGTAGATGTCATTTTTGTGGAGAATATGAACACATTGGCGTGAAATGTGTTAAACACCACACAAGGAAGAGAGATACCACCATAAGATGTTTCACTTATACCAAACTTAGTCATCTAGCCAAAAATTGCATGAATACAGGTAGAGTTGAAGATGAAATGAAAGCAAAAGTAGATAACATTCGAAAGCAGATGAGGCAACAATGGATTCCTAAATCTACCAAGGAAGCTATTTCAAGAAATGATGGTCATGTCACTCAAGAAGTGGGTGACTCCACCATTTCCAACTAAATTCTTAAGGAAGAACTGGAACTACATTGTCAAGATCACATCCAAACAGTTCTAATTGAAAGGTGAAAAAGATCCAAATTAGTATTCAAGATACAAAAGGATCATCAACTAAGAGTGATATCAATTATCACTAAGTTTGCTAAGGAAATAAAGAGCAAACTGACAAATATTGATGAAGATTTGAAGGCTAGTGCACAGCAATTTCAACTTGACTGTAGTTCAAGCTCTAAACATCATATGAAGATTAGATTCTCAAACATGCAGGCAGAGTTATTGAGAGAAGAAGCAAGGATCTGGTCTACACTGATAGATATTCAGAATATGATCCTCCTCATCATGGATACAATGCAGAAGCATATTGTTTATTCAAAAACATTGATCCATGACAACAACTTTTCCATTGCAGATCACATGATAGAACTCTCTGCAGAAGTGCAAGTTGCTCTCCATACATGCAAGAGTTTGCAAGAGAGCTGGGATAAAACTGTAGCACTTATACTTAAGGTACATTCTAATTTTCTTTCCCATATTGGTGTCTCCATGTAAATAAGTTTTGAATAAATTTTTGGCATTATTGTCAAAAAGGGGGAGAGATACTTAATATGTTGTATAGGGAGAGACACTAGTTATGCTATGTATATTGCATGGGGGAGAACCATACAAAGGGAGAAAAGTATATATAGCAGAGATTTTTTAGATATAGTATATTGTATATACTTACAAAGACAAATTTTGAAAAATTTCAAAAACTGTATACCATACCGAGCTAGTATCACATTGTGATGTATATAAGTTTTGGTTGATAAGTGTTTTTGTCACTAATGCCAAAGGGGGAGATTGTTGACATTCAGTCAAGTTTGTTATTAGTGAAAACACTTGTTTAGATTCTATATGGCTACTGAGCTCATTGAATAGTCTATAGTTTTTTCCATGTAATTCAATAGCCACTAAGCTCTACTGTTCCTACCGAGCATTCCAATGGTTACCAAGGGAATTCAATTAGTGTGAAGTGCAATAGTTCAAACCAAGTAGAATCAAGCAGTGTGAAGTCCAGCAGTTCAACTTGAGCACTTCAATAGTTACCAAGCTTTATAGTTTCTACCAAGCTAGTAGTTCATATAAGGCAAAGTTAGTGTTAACCAAGCTATGTGATTATTAGTGTTTACTGAGTGCAGTCACAGTAAACAAGGAATTCAGTGTATACCAAGTTATACAGTATTTACCAAGTCACCAATGCAGACCAAGTTTGAGACTACTTTGATGTGATAAGTATGGATCAAGCTTCTACTTCTACTGAGTACATGATGATGCTAAGCAATGACAGTGGAAATCAAGTATCAAAACTTCACCAAGTTAGTCTTCAAAACTTGAGCATCTACATATGGGTCGAATTTGTAATATTGGTGTTAACTTGTATGTTGGATGACTTTTTAATTATGTAAATTGGATTGATATATATATATAATGTATTGTATCATATCCAAGGTAGTATGAAAGTGTGATAATAATGTGAAATAGAAGCATGTGAATGTGAATCAACAGTAGACAAAGTGTATTGTAAGGCCATATCAAGAAAGGAGCAACAGAATCATATCTCTCACATAAAGGTGATCAGTACTTTAAAGAATCTCTATTAGCAATTCAATTGTAAGTCAGAGATCTACAATTTCATCCTAACAGGTGAACCAGTCCAAATCCTTTAACAAGGTAGACTTAACAGTCTTTTCTCAAATCTCTTAACAGAGTGCATACTTCATTGTATGTTTGTAAAACCTCTAACAAGGTGGACCTAGCAGCCCTAATTGCTCCTAATAGAGTAGATCATCAGAAGTGATCATTGCAAGTCTTAACTAGCCAACTTTATGATGTAGTATTGAAGTTTTTTGGGTATCATCCCCAACCCAGTTTTACTTTCTATTTGGAAGGTTCACGGGTCACCAAATTATTTTGTTCAAGTGTTATGAATTTTTTATGCTTTTAGTTTCTCATGCATGCATTAAGATGTGATTTAATGAATTAAATGGTAATTGGATTATTGCAATTAAGATCTAAATTTGGTAAAGTTTTTGAAGTTACTGATTCACCCTTCCCCTCTCAGTAACCTAGCTAGTCTTGAATATTTCCAACAAGTCCGTTATAGATCTATTCCTCCTTTTAGCTATTCCATTTTGTGGAAGGGTTCTAGGGGCAGATGTCTATCTTTTGATTCCTTTGTCATTACAGAACATCTCAAATTCATTTGATGTGAATTCTCCTCCTCTGTCAAATCTCAAACATTTTAGACTTTTACCTGTTTCCTTTTCAACTCTTGCTAAGTACCACTTAAACATTTGAAAAGCATTAGATTTTTGTTTCAAATATATAGTTGTCATCATCCTAGAATAGTCATCAACAAATAGCATTATCTACTTATCTCCTTTGTAGCTTTTCACATCAATTGATCCACACAAGTCAATATGAACAATCTATAGTATTTCTTTAGAGGTATAAGTTTTACTCTTAAAACTTGACATTGTCATTTTGCCTAACTGAAATTGTTTGTACATCACATTATCAGGCTTCTTCAACTTAGGCAAACCTCTAAATTTCTTCATGTTACTGATACTAATCAAGTTATCAAAATTGACATGACATAACCTCTTCTGCCATAGCCATACATCATCAAATTTTATAACAAGACAAGTAGCATCCTCTATATCAAGATAGAATAGATTACTTCTAATTTGATCACCCTTTCTTGTCAGTTTCCCATTTGTGTCATATATCTTAGCAACCTTGTTTTCAAATTTAACCTTACATCCCAAATTTTTCAATTGTGACACACTCAACAAATTATAGTTTAGTCCTTCAACATAGTAAGAATTGTCACATGAAATTTTATCTACGAGTTTGATAGAACCTTTTCCTTTATCAAACATGGTGCATCATTACCAAATCTTACATTATTTCCATTATAAAAATTCAAGGTAATGAACTTACTTTTGTCTCCAGTCATGTGATGTGAACATCCACTATCAATTATCCATCTATCATTCTTGTTCACGCAAGTCACAAGTGCGGTTGCATCATCTTCATCAAATTCATCCTTCATTACAACATATACCACCTCATCATCATGCTCATCAAAGTCATCCTCTTTAGCAATGTAGCAAGACTTCTTGCCTTTGTCTTTGTAATCTTTGATGTCTTCATCTCTTCTACTCTTGTACTTATCACAACCTCTGTAGTCCTTCTTTTCTATACATCTAGCAACAATATGACCAACCTCATTGCAATTGAAAAAAATGATGGGTAACTTACCTTTGAACTTGCCTTTACCTTTATGGAATCTTCTTGCCAGTAGTGCTTCAAGCTATTCAACATCCTCCTCATTTGTATCACTATCACTAGACACATACTTCTTCTTTTTCTTCTTGTTTTTCTCACTAGGTTCCTTTAATGACACTTTAGCTTTGAAAGAAAATTAAATATTTTTAGGTTTTTAATTATCAAAGTTAGATAGCTCAAAAGAAATGAGTCTAGCTACTAGACCTTTAAGTGATAGCTTATTCCTTGGAATAAATCTTAGTTCTTGAATTGTAGAAACTCTAATAGCATATATAGGTAGCAGCATTTTCAAAACTTTTCTTAAAATAGTATCATCATCTAGTTTTCCCTTTTCTCCTCTTATTTCATTAACCACTTCTTTTATCCTTTCAATATATTGAGCAATATTCTCACCTTCTTCCAGTCTCATTTCATCAAACTTACCTCTAAGGCTTTTAGTTTTGGCTCTAAGAACATTGGTATCTCCTCCATAAATGGCATCTAAGACATCCCACATTTTCTTTACACCATCAAGACCTTTGATATCATCAAATTCTACATAACTTAGGGTAGAGACAATCTCTAGCAGTGCCTAGTTGTGTTCTTTCTTCTTCCTCATATCTTCAGCAGTTGAGGCACCAGTAGGATCAACATGTTCCACATAAGTGGTAGATTGTGCATGATCTCCAAGTCCTCTAAGGTGTAGCTTCATCAAACTTTTCCATGCAAGAAAGTTATCTCTATTAAGTTTGGGCACTTTTCTTTTAGACATCTCGATCTTTGTGCTTCTAGTGCTTTCAAACTAGTTCTCTTAAGCAAATGGCTCTGATACCAATTGTTGGAATACTTTAGAATAACTGAGATGGGGGGTGAATCAATTATCCAAGGTCTAGATGTATAAATAAAACTTTTCACAACTCTAGTAAACCCATAAAACATTTATACTCATGCATGAATCCATAAGATTATGCAATCACTAATAAACGTGTAGGTTATTGTCAAATCAACTTGCAAAAATGTAAAGCATGAAATATAACAAATTCATCAACACACTTGACACAATGATTTACATGGAAAACCAATTTGGGAAAACCACCAGTAATATACTACTCTTTTCACTCTTCTGAAGTGATGCCCTGTGAAAGGTCAACCCTGTTAAAGGTTACAATACACACTATTAAATGTGACCCTATTAAAAGATTTCAATCACCCTATTAGGAGTGAGCCTTATTAGAGGACTTTAGGCCATTCACTTGGAATGCCACCCAATTAAAAGATTTACAAATGACTGTTAGGTCAACCTTAATCCAAAGGATTTATCCTAGACTGATATAAAATTTAGAGAGTAACAGCAAAGCTTTGATCTAATACAACTCAAAACTTCATGTGCAGAGTATAGATCTCTATTCAATCCTCAATTCTGCTTGGCCTTCATACTTTGTAGCTTTGATAGCTTATTCACCCTTCAAGCATTCATCTCCTAAGCCTTCTTGCTTAACATGCCATTGTAGACTCTTCTCTTAGGTTACTTGTTGAAGCAAAACCCTTAAATCCTTGTCTCACTTAGGTTCTCGTGTATGACAACTTTGTTTCATGACAAGCCATTCCTATAAGTAGGAAATTAAGATTTTTTTTGGTCATTTTCCATTGTCCAATTTTAGGGTTCGGATGGATTAGATAGGATACAATGTATCTATCCCGTACCTCATATCTCTTCTAGAAACTTCTCCTAGAATCCATTTGAATTTGAATAAAAATGGTTTACCTCAATTTTTGTGCCACCAACTCATCAACCTTATCTTCTAGCTAGTTCACAAAACTCAAGAAAACAAACTTATCAACTCAGATTCATCAAATCTTTGATCTTTTAAATAATACAATAGCCTAGCATTATCAACCCTCTGATGCTCGGCAAATATTACATTGCTCGACATCTATTGTGAAAATACATGACACCTACTAAATTTTACTAGTGCTTGGCATCAACTAAACTTTTCTCGACATCAACTATTTTTCTCGGCATACACTAGAATGAACTTTTACTCAACTATAACTAATTTTCTGCTCGGCTTGCTCTATCTTTACTCGGCACCGACTATCCACTCGGTCAAGATTGGCAGAAAAACTTTGTGTAACTTGTTCTTCTAAACTTTCTAAGTGTAACCAACCTTTGTAACGTTAAGTAAATTATCAATTCATCATGTCATCACTGTCTTAACAGATCCTTGTACTTCATTACATAAGCATAACTCAACCTTTCCTCTAGGTGCTATTGTTACATCTTTTCTTCAAATCTTCTTCATCAATCAACTAAGTTATAGTACTTGAATCTTATAAGCAATTGTCTTTCCAGCAAATAGCAAGTTTGACATTAGTGATAAAACAATGATTGAAATACATAGTCTTCTTCAACAATTCTCCTTCTTTCAATAATCTTTCTCAACAATGATCTTTTCAGCCAAATCTTAATAGGTTCTTCTGTAGCTTGCCCTATCAATAGCAGGTGGATTATGTGCCCCCTCAAGAGATTGTTTGTGCAAGAAAGGAAGGAATGATCTCTCAATAGAAGATGAGAAATGTTAGATGAAAAGATCAAAGAGAAGAATAGTCAGTAAGTAGTAAAGACTTAGTATATGGTGATGATTATTTGATTGATAGATATTGTTGACAAGAATCTTGTTTGGTTTCTGGAAGGACCCATCTAGAATAAGACTAGAAATAGTTTCATGTTTCAGGGAAGATACACCCTATGTAGGACAAGAAAAAATGTCTAGTTTCAGGAAAGATAATCCTATATAAGGTATCTATGAATTGATTGATTCACAAAATGATTTGAATTTTTTGACAAATTGAGGGACTAATTTGATTGTATTGATTGATTTGATTTGAAGAATGTTAGTGAGAAGCATAAATATGCTAGAAGAATAAATTAGGAGATATGATTGAAACTATGCTATCAAGTTGGATGATGTATTGAGTCATTACTAGATATTTCCATAAATTTTCATCATATTCTTTATTGAAAATGTTAGAGTAAAAGAATAATTTATTTACATTTATTAAACTACCTTTACTCCCTACTCAAGATTTCATTTTATGCACATGAATTGTCATTTAATAATTAATTATTAATTATTAAATGTCATTTACCTCTTAGGGTTTCCCTTTTAGGTTTTAGGATCCCCTTTTATAAGAATTGATCCATTGTATATTTTTATCTCTTTTTTTGTCTGATAATATATTCTTACATATTTCAAAGCCAAACCCTTTCCATCTCTTATCTTTTGCTTCTCTATGACGAGTTCTTGCATCTAGGTGTTCAATGGGATTTGTGGATTTGCTCTTATCAAATCCTTCATGGTATCGAAGTCAAATTTGTTATAGCTTGTTCATGTTTAAAGAAAAAGAGGAACAAGGGTTTGAAAAAATAGAACTCACATTTTGCAGTTTTTTTTTGTGCAAATAGGGGAATCTCTAAATTTGGAGCACATTGAGTATAAATTCAGATCATGATTGGATTTAGAGAGTGTCAAAACCCATTTTTTATGTAAAAGGCACTTCGATTTTGGACGTCATTGATAGGGGAGGCAAAAATAGTTTGCATACTAGGGCCATATGGCCCTCAGCATGCATTCCAATGTGACTTTTATTTAAAAAATAATAAAAATTACATTTCAAAAAATGTGTGCAGTATTAAGAAAAGGACCACCACTCAATGGTCACTGCACTATCACAACTTGCTACCCTTTCACCACCTACGCCTAGCCTCCGTGCTACCACTACAGCCCCTGCACTGCCTAAGTGCCACCTCCACTGACCTTCACTTTCAGTGCGCTATCACCAAGCCACCAACCCTAGCCACACTTTCCTGTGGTCACATGAGTGCCTAGGGGAGTAGCTTTAAGGGCTTATGGGGTTTTTCTTTTGTTTTGCTTTTAAACAACCTACCCTTTTTTTGCAATGACTTGAGCATACAAAAGCATTTTTTAGTAAACAAGATATCATTGGAAAGATGATTCCAGGATGGAAAAAATGGTGTATATTTTATTGATATTTTTTTCTAGTATGGTACCTATTTTCACTATTGAATTCAGATGATCTTTTTTGCATTTTGGGGCCATAACTTGCTCAATTTTGCTCCATTTTTTTATCCAAAAGGAGCATCAAAAAACTCTTCTTGAGCACTTTCTAGTTTCTCTAATATTTTCATCATAAATTTTAAAAGGTAAATTTTTCTCTTTTCTTGAATACGCATTCTTTCTAGCATCTAGGATTTGGTTTTTTGCATTGTGGGGGGTGTTTTTTTATTCTTGTTTTTATCATTTACATTAGTAATCCAGAACTATATCAAAATAAACACCTTCTATAAAATGGAAGAGACCTCTTCTTGTCTAGTTCCTCTAAACCCACATAATTATCACACATAGACAACTGCCATGACACAACTTCTATGCCAAAAGGGTTTTTGGTCTTGGTTAGAGAAAGTGTAGCCAATTTTTCAGAGTTCCTATTTGACCCTTTAGCACATGAATAAGATGGAGTAGGTCATGGGTTTGATTTCTTTGAGTGTTTCAGATAGCTTTCAGGTTCATCTTGATGGGTGTGATGCCCCTTTAGAGATGTGGGCCAAGTTTAAGGATCTTTTTGGTACCATCAATGAGTTTAGAGTACTTCATATTGATGTAGAGATTACATCACTTATACTTGATGTTTTTCCCTCCATTGAGGACTTTTTGATGAGATTTAAACAACAAAGACATTTGTTACATGGTTGTGGAAAAGTGAAGATTGATAAGGAGTGCATTTATCTAATTCTATCAAGGCTTCAAGAAATCTTTTAGATTTTCTCTTTTACCTTCTATTCCACTATGGATACTTTGGGTCCTAGATTTACTGATGGGGTAGGCTAGGATAGACTAGCTACTTTATGCTTCTCATCCAATAATAGGATCTTGGTGTTTTCTCTACACCTATATGGTCTATAGGATTTCCTACAACTTAGAACATCCCCTAACCTTCCCTAACGTTCCCACCAGCTAAAAATGATCAAATCTTGCTCCATAACTCACTTATCCTCCTAGGAGTGCAATTCTTCCAAAATGCATATGTAGGTCTACTAGGGTTCCACAGTAATACCCAGTCCAACCAAGGTTTTGATGAGTTTTAAGGTGCTATTGGAATACTTTTAGTATGCTTGAATGGATGGTAAAAATGAGTTCATACCCGATTTCTTGGTTTCTTCACAAAAAGGCTACTAGAAGAGCCCCAAATTAGGCCTCCACCCAAATTTATAGGGCTAATAAATTATTACCCTTAAGGATTCATCAGACCTGGCCTTAATAAAATTTGTTTCATACGTTACATACTCAAATATTTTTGAGGTTTTAGGCCACCAAAAAGTCGTACAACAATAATGGTAAAAATGAGGGTTTTGAAGGGTTTTGAGGGATGCTTGTTGTCCTCAACTTTCAAACACCTTATTCAACTCATAGAAACTTCTCCCCTACAAAAAATAACCTTATTGTATCCCTCTTTAATCCCTCCAAAGGGAAAGTCTTGAATCTTTATGTTTTTCTCTTGAGAACAAATTCTTTGATGCTTGCTCCTAGCTGGGCATTGCCTAGCTCGCCTAGGGCTTTGTCAAACAAATGCTTGCACACATTTTCTGGGCCCTTTCTTGCAGTATGTTACACATTAGGATCTTTAGTCTTGTAATCCAAATGGCCATGGAAATCCCATGGTGGAAACAAGAGCTACAGCCCGTTCATTGTTGACAACTCAAAACTGGACAGCAAACTCTTACTTTTAAAGAAATTTAATAAAACCTTCCAAAACGTGTTTACAAATATAATATAATGCATGGATAATGGAGAATATAGAAGATAAAAACTAGAACATTCAAAAAAAATGACAGTAAAAATGTGATTTGCTGCCAAAAAACACCAAAAACTAGTAAAAATGTATTAAAAACCAGTCACAGTTTGCTATAGCAGCACAATGCAATACAAAAAAATGACTTCCAACCCTTGGTTCATATTTTCCCAACCTTATATAGGTTATACCCTGGTGTATGGGTTGATTTAGGGCATTTTTAGCCACTTAAACAAGTTAACTTGCTTTCTAACACAAGTTGCTTAACACTTTTACAGAAGTGACCAGCAACTTAGCAATTCTTACTTCTTTTTTTCTTTTTTTAGCAATTCTATCACCAAGACCATTTTTGGGTCTTCTCAAGGAACTCTTGGCCTTCAAACTTTCCCCAATACACCATTCCAATATTTTAGGAACACCCTATGCACCTAGAAAGCAAAAAAATCACAATAAGACAATACATTGCCAATCACTTAGACCAAGAGCCTAAACTAGAGCAAAACACACCAAATGAGTTAGAAACTCTTATTCTATCTACATACTTCTTAGAATAAGTTCATCACACAAAAATTTTATATGGTGGGAGCCTTGAAAGGGTGCTTCTGCACCATACTCCCCCCCTCAACACAAACTAAGGCACTTTGCGGTCAAGAAGAGCTGGATCAATGCCAAACTTCTTGAAATGTGCTTCCTCAACCTAGGTAGCTTCAGATTCAGGTTGATCCTTCCATTTGATTAGATGTTCCATATACACTTGATGTCATGTAGTTTTCTTCACCCTAGATTCCAATACCTTCTCTGCTTTAGCTGGCTATTTCTTGGGCATTACATTAGTGTCAAGGTCTTGTAGGACCCTTGGTGGAGCTACACTTTGCTGACTAATTTCTCCCTTAAATCTGATTAGGTTTGCAACATTAAACACTGGTGAGATAACTAGGTCTGATGGCAAGTCCACTTTGTAGGCATTCTCTCCATAATTAGCTAGAACCTTGTATGGGCCAACTCTTCACATTTGGAGCTTAGTGGGCATACCTTGCTGCATTCTGGCTTTGTTAAGATGGACCTTAACATAGTCCCCAATCTGAAACTGTACCTCTTTCCTCTTCTCATCAATTTTGGCCTTGAGTCTTTGAGTAGACTCCAACAAAGTTTTCTTCACTTGTTCTTGAACCCCTTTGATAGTTTGGGTAAAATCTTCAGCTTGTCCACTTTTTAACTCTATAGGACCTAAATCTCTCAACTCATTCACTCCCCTAGGGTGTCTACCATATACTATCTCAAAAGGACTTCTTCCTATGGTCCTATTAACACTATCATTATAAGCATATGCAGCCTAAGAGATAACAAGATCCCAAGTCTACCCATACTCCTTTGTTAAGCACCTTAACAAGTTACCAAGCACCCTATTGATGACCTCAGTTTGACCATCAGTTTGAGGATGGTATGCTGAACTAAAAGAAAGATTAGTTCCCAGCCTTTTCCATAAGGTTTGCCAAAAATTGCCCATGAACTTTTGGTCCTTATCAGACACAATACTCAAAGGGAGTCCATGAATCTGAACTATCTCCTTGAAGAAGAGATGTGCTATATAACTTGCATCATGAGTAGTCTTACATGAAATAAAATGACTCATTTTAGAGAACCTGTCTACTACAACATAAATGTTGTCCATACCTAATTTGGTTTTGGGAACTCCAACCACAAAGTCCATACTTACACATTCCCAAGGCCTATTTGGAATTGGCAAGGGTTGATAGAGTCCTGCATTGCTTGAACCTCCTTTAACTCTTTGACATATTCCACATTGCTCAACATATCTCCATACATCCCTTGCTAACTTAGGCCAAAAGTAGTATCTTTGTACTAACTCCAATGTCTTGTTTATGCCAAAATGTCCACTCAAGCTACCATCATGCTTCTCTTGAATCAGATTTTCTCTCATGGATTGCTTAGGTACACATAGCTGATTACCTTTAAATAACAATCCATTTTGAAGGGTATAATCTGCAAAATCACTATGAAAATGATTCTCAAACTCTAGGCATACCTTGTAGGCTTGTGAGAAGTCTTCATCTTCTTCATACAAGTCTTTAAAACCTTCTATTCCAATGCTTTGTAGTTGCACTTCTTGGACAATCAAAAGCTTCCTACTCAAGGCATTTGCTACCTTGTTGAGTTGCCCTTTCTTGTGTTTGATTGTGAATGTAAAAGATTGTAGATACTCCATCCACTTCAAATGCCTTTTACTAAGATTCTCTTGAGTGTTTATATAACTCAAAGCCTAATTATCTGTAAAGACAACAAATTCTTTGGGTAGGAGGTAATGTCTCCACTTCTTGAGAGATTGTACTAATGCATACAACTCCAAGTCATAAGCTGAATATTTCTTCTTTGCCTCATTGAGTTTCTCACTGAAAAATACTACAGGTCTTCCTTCCTAACTCAATACACCCCCTACTGCTACATTACTTGCATCACATTCAAGAGTGAATAATTTATCAAAAGTAGGTAAGATTAAAATGGGTTTTGTAGCTACCTCTTGTTTCAATGTTTGAAATTCCTTCTTTACTGCCTCAGTCCATTTGAACTTTTTTTTCAGCCCTCCTTTTATGGTGTCTAATATTGGGGCATAAATTCCACTAAAGTTCCTCATAAACTTTCTATAAAATTGTGCTAGGCCATGAAAACTTCTCACTTCAGTCCCTATTCTAGGAGTAGGCCAATCTAGGATTGCTTGCACTTTGCTTAGGTCCATTTTTAGATTACCCTTGGACACTAAAAAGCCCAAATAAACCAATTCTTTCTGGATGAATACACACTTTTCCAAATTAATGGCTAGTTGCTCTTCCTGGAGTCTCTTTAGGACCAACCTTACATGTTCTAGGTGCTCTTCTTTTGTCTTGCTATAGATGAGTATATCATCTAGATACACTACCACAAATCTACCTATGAAGTCCTTCAAGACCTCATTCATTAATCTCATGAAAGTGCTTGGGGCATTTGTGAGCCCAAATGGCATCACAAGCCATTCATACAACCCATCTGTTGTTTTAAAAGCGATCTTCCATTCATCACCCTCCTTGATTCTAATTTGATGATAACCACTCTTTAAATCTAGCTTAGTAAAGTACCTAGCATCTCCTAAACAATCCATCAAGTCCTCTATTCTTGGAATAGAGATTCTATACCTGATAGTGATCCGATTAATAGCCCTTGAATCTATACAAAGCCTCCATTTTCCTCCTTTCTTTGCTACTAAGACCACTAGGACTGCACATGGACTAATGCTCTTCTTAATCAGCCCTTGATCCAATAATTCTTGCACTTGTCTTGTCACTTCCTTATTATGATCCGGAGTAAGCTTATAAGCTTCTTTGTTAGGCAAAGAAACATCGAGTACAAAATCAATTTGATGGCTAATTGCTCTTTTAGGTGGTAGTATTGTTGGTGTACCATCTCAAATAATATCTTTAAAATCATCAAGGATTTGTTGCACTTCAAGAGGTATTGGCTGCAACTTCGTATCTTCTTCTTTTGGTTTCACCATAACTGCACATCCTATGGTTTCCTCATCCTGTAAATCTTGCAAGAACTCCTTGCCAGTGCTAAGTAACACACTAGGTGTCTTAGAGGCTTCCCCTTCATTCTCTATTAAGGACTAAATTTTGAAAGTCCTTCCATCTTTCTTGAAAGAAATGCCATTTTGTTCTCCATCATATATCACCTTCCTGTCAAATTTCCAAGCTCTTCCCAATAGAAGATGGCATGCATCCATGGGTAAGACATCACAAAGCTTTTTGTCTTTATAGGCTCCAATAGAAAACTCAACCCATGTCTGCTTGTTAACAAGTACACTTTGCTCTTGATTCAACCAAGTTACCTTATAGGGATTTGTATGGGGAACCTTTGTAAGTTTTAGCTTCTTTGTTGCCTCCTCTGATATAATATTATCTATAGATCCAGAATCTACTATAACCTTGCAAACTTTTCCTTGAATCTTACACCTAACTCTAAAGAGATCCCTCCTCTGCTTAGGTTCACTCAAATTGGGCTGCCTTATGAGCACCTTTCTAATCATCAAGTTCTCACCCATTTCTGATTCTAGTTTGTTGACTTCATTAGTGCTTGAGCTTCCACCATCTTCTTGAGAATAAGCCACTCTTTTTTCATTAGTAGAGGTTGATGGTTTATTAGGACACCTGTAAGCAGGATGCCCAAGCTGTCCACATTGGTAACATTTTATCATGGCAAAATAGGAGCTGCTCCTTCCTACTCCTCTTCCTCTACTTCCTTGAGATCCTCTTCCTCTACCAAAAGATCCCCTTGTGCTAATTTCAGAACTTTGTTCCAAAAGTCTACTTTCCCCTTGGTTTCTTGATTCACCACCTCTACTAGAACCACCTCTTTGACCACCTCTAGAATCTCTACCTCTTCCTCTATTCTTGGAAGTACGGTCTTGCTTTCTTTTTCCTTTCTCTTCCACCTTTAGGGCCACTTCATAACACTGATGAACTATTTTAGGAGTGACAAGGCTCATTTCTTCTTGAATAGACCATTTGAATCCATTTAGATATCTTGCTAATCGGATACTTTCATCTTCAACCACTTTAGACCTCAAGCATAACTTTTGGAATTCTTCAATATAGGAATGCACATCCATGTCTTTTTGCCTCAGATTTTGTCTCCTCCTATGTAGCTATATTTCATAGTCTTCAAGAATGTAGGCTTGTTTAATTTTAGCCACTATTCCTTTCCAAGAAGTAATAGGACCTTTTCCTTCTTTTTCCCTCTTTGTTTGCAAAAATTTCCACCAAGTGAGAGTAGTGCCTCTCAATCTTTACCTTGCCACTTTAACCTTCTAAGCATCAAAGACACCATCACATTTAAAATGGTTCTCCATTCCTTCAATCCATTACATGATGAGATCAGGATCCATCTTGCCACTGAATAGAGGAATGCCTTCCAAGGCTTTACTGTTTATTGCTTTGATTGCCTTCAAGAAAGGCTCTTCTGGTAAAATAGGATCTGGTGTTGGAGTTTCTTCTTCCAACTCAATGTCTTTTTCTTTAGCCTCCTTCTCTTGTTTCTGCTCCATCTTGTCCTTGACTTTATCTGTAGTGTCTCGGACCTCGCTTAACAACTATTCCAGTTGTGCCAATCTTTCTCTCAAAGACATGTTGTATTCTTCTTGCTCTTCTACCTTCTTGTCCAATTCAACATTGGTTACCATTGTGTTAGAATCACTAGATTCACTTGGTGACTGCATTCACCTTTCTTTGCTCTTGCTTTGTCCCACACCTTTGCAGGCTCTGATACCAATCTGATGGGGTAGGCTAGGATAGACTTAGCTAGTCTATGCTTCTCATCCAACAATAGGATCTCGATGTTTTCTCTACACCTATGTAGTCTATAGGATTTCCTACAACTTAGAACATCCTCTAACCTTCCCTAACCTTTCCACCAACTAAAAATGATCAAATCTTGCTCCATGACTCTCTTATCCTCCTAGGAGTGTAATTCTTCCAAAATGCATATGTAGGTCTACTAGGGTTCCACAGTAATACCCAGTCCAACCAAGGTTTTGATGAGTTTTAAGGTGCTACTGGAATACTTTTAGTATTCTTGAATGGATGGTAACAATAGGTTCATACCCGATTTCTTGGTTTTTTCACAAAAAGGCTACTAGAAGAGCCTCAAATTAGGCCTCCACCCAGATTTAAAGGGCTAATAACTTATTACCCTTAAGGATTCATCAGACCTGGCCTTAATAAAAAAAAATTCATACATTACATACTCAAATATTTTTGAGGTTTTAGGCCACCAAAAAGCCGTACAACAATAATGGTAAAAATGAGGGTTTTTAAGGGTTTTGAGGGATGCCTGTTGTCCTCAACTTTCAAACACCTTATTCAACTCATAGAAACTTATCCTCTACAAAAAATAACCTTATTATATCCCTCATGAATCCCTCCAAATGGAAAGCCTTGAATCTTTATTCTTTTCTCTTGAGAACAAATTCTTTGATGCTTGCTCCTAGCCAAGCATTGCCTAGCTCGCCTAGGGCTTTGTCAAAAAAATGCTTGCACACATTTTCTAGGCCCTTTCTTGCAATATTTTACAAATTAGGGTCTTTAGTCTTGGAATCCAAATGGCCATGGAAATCCCATGCTGGAAACAAGAGCTACAGCCCGTTCATTGTTGACAACTCAAAACTGGACAGCAAACTCTTACATTTAAAGAAATTTAATAAAACCTTCCAAAATGTGTTTAAAAATATAATCTAATGCATGGATAATGGATAATATACAAGATAAAAACTATAACGTGCAAAAAAAATGACAGTAAAAATGTGATTTGCTGCCAAACAACACCAAAAACTAGTAAAAATGTATTAAAAACCAATCACAGTTTGTTGTAGCAGCACAATGCAATACAAAAAAATGACTTCCAACCCTTGGTTCATGTTTTCTCAACCTTAAATAGGCTATCCCCTAGTTTATGGGTTGAGTTAGGGCATTTTTAGCCACTTAAACAAGTTAACTTGCTTTCTAACACAAGTTGCTTAACAATTTTACATAAGTGACCAGCAACTTAGCAATTTTTAGTTCTTTTTTTTTTCTTTTTTTAGCAATTCCATCACCAAGACCATTTTTGGGTCTTCTCAAGGAACTCTTGGGCTTAAAAATTTCCCGAATACACCATTCCAATGTTTTAGGAACACCCTATGCACCTAGAAAGCAAAAAAATCACAATATGACAATACATTGCCAATCACTTAGACCAAGAGCCTAAACTAGAGCAAAACACACCAAATGAGTTAGAAACTCTTATTCTATCTACATAATTCTTAGAAAAAGTTCATCACACAAAAATTTGATATGGTGGGAGCCTTGAAAGGGTGCTCTTGCACCATTTACCATGCCCATATTTGAGGTATTATTTGATTGGTTTACTAGAGAGTAGGCCAATATTACATAGTTGGACTTACTAACATCTTGAGGCTTTAGAGGAGGTCATGCTACAACATAGTATTGCTTTTTGGAAGCCACCACCTCCTCCTTGGGGAAAAGGACATGCTCTTTCTACATGAGCTTTATCTTCTCCTACTACTTGGATCATTAATTCAAGTGCTTCACACCATATGACACACTACTTAATTTGGCTACCTCAATTTCTTAGAGTGTTACTACATAGATTACAGTTGGTGACTTTGTACAACTTTTATTTTTAGGTTTTGGCACTATCTCTTTGCAGGGTGGTTCCCTACAAGATGTTCTATTGGTTTTGGCCATTTCTACAAACCTCTTGTCTGTCTGTCAAAATTGTCATTCTAGCTCTCGTAAGATAGTTGATTTCTCACCACATGATGTGGTTATTCAATACCTCCATGATTTTGATTTGATTATTGCTACTAGGAGTGATGATTTACAATCTCACTTATATTAGTTTGATGGCTTCAAGAGCTTTGATTATACATGTTTTTCTCTTGTTTCTCATGCAAACACTATGAGAAAACTTTTGCATGAGTGTTTTGGCCATGTTAACTATAGATATCTACATCAAATGAGTATACAAGAGCTAGTGATTGGGCTACCTCAGATCTCTTGTACTGGTGGTGTTTGTTGAGGTTGTGCACTTGGAAAATATCATGAAGATACTTTTCTGGTAAGTAGATCCACATGTGCTAAGGCATCATTGGATTTGATACATAGTGATCTTATGTCATTCCCACTCCATCTTTTTGAGGTGTTTGATATGTGCTTACCTTCGTAGGTGACTTCTCTAGATGCACATGGGTGTACTTTTTAAAGTACAAGTTTGATGTCCTTGATTCATTTAAAAAATTTAAGACATTTGTGGAGAAGTAGTGTGGTCTTTCTGTTAGGCATAAATGCTTTGGCAAGGAATATGTGAATCATTATTTTAGAGACTTTTGTATTGAGCATGGTTTACATCATCAGTTCATAGTTTTTCATACCTCTCAACAGAATGGGGTTGCTAAGAGAAACAACATAACATTACAGGAGATGGTCAATTGTATGATAGAGTCTTGAGATATGAGTCCTTCATTTTTGGCTAAGGCTATCAATTTTTCTAACTATATTCATAATTAGATGCCTTAGAAGGCATTGCAATATTTAACTACTAAAGTGGCTTAGACTTGTGCCAAAAATAATGTTTCTACATTCTATATTTTTGGTAGTGAGGCTTGGGCATTTATTCCAGATTCTTAGAGGAAAGCCATGGAGATGAAGAATCGACCACTCAAATTTGTTGGCTACTATGAGAATGTGAAGGTGTACTAGTTGCTTGATCCTAATTCTAGAGAGATCTTGTTTCGACAAGATATCCAGTTTGATGAGCATTATCCTCTGATGGGGCCTCCATCACCAACTTCTCCCTCACTGGCTAGTACTTCCTCTTCTCCTCTACATGATTCTTTATCCTCTGAGGAATATCTAGATGATGATCCACCTTCCCTACCTCCCCCAAATGTTTCACAAGTGCTCGAGTGGTCTCATGATATTATGAATATAGTTGGACCTATAGTATGAGATCCATTAGATTCTTGTTGTACTTATTCTTAGACATCTGGTACTAGACTATTAGTTCTTATCATTTTAGATGATCCACAAAGTTTTTCACAGGTGACAAGACACTCAGATTGGGATAGGGCTTGTTAGAATGTTTATAATAGCTTAGAGGTGAGGTGAATCAATTACTCAAGGTCCATAAAATCCATTTTAAAAATTAAACATTAAACATCCATTGTTCTATTTATCTTGTCGTAGCTCGATCTCTACTAAAAAATGATAAAAAAAAAATTTTACTAGTAGTTCACTATCCTATTATAATAGAATCCATTGACTGTAAACATGTAAATGAAAAACATCATAAAATATTCAACACAAGTTTGACACTAGGATTTTACGTGGAAACCCAATTTGGGAAAAACCACTAGCAACATGTCACCACTTTTTCACTCTTTCGAAGTGAGCTCTATTAGGAGCTATTGTAGCCTCACAATGCATGCCGCATTTAGAGTCACAAAATTGGGACTACCTAGCTTCAAAATCCCCTATGAGGCATCTACTCTGAAGCCTCAATCATTATATTGGACCCTCCCCAAGGTGTAGGTCAAATCTCGATCTCTAATCGAGAAAGATTAGGCAATCAGAGAGAAGTAAAAATCAAGGATAGAATTCATAATACATGAATTGTGCACATGTGCATGTGCACCAAGTGAGCACGAGCACACTTCACCTCGCTCTAGGGATGCACGTGTGTTCACCTTTGAAGGTGCACACCTGTAGAGGTGTGCATAAGGCTCCCCCCTCTTTGCACAAACATGTTGATGTACATGTGCGCAGTTGTGCACCATGGGAACCTATTCAAGGTGTGCATGTGTTCTAGTGTGCAACTACTCACTTAGCCACTTAAGAGGTAAAAGGTGTGTTGGTGTGCAAAACTAGCTATTAGGGGGGGATTTCACTTTTTGGGCAATCTGACTAGTTTTGATGCAATTTTTTGTTAGTCTAAGTCATATGGAGTCCTGTTTTGGGTCTTTCAACATATGATTAATAAAGTTTCCTTCTTTGTATAGATAAAATGGCATCCTTATTTTCCATAGCACAAAAAATATCCATGGTTTTGTATGTGCAATTTCAAAATAGGTGCCTTGGGCTTTTAGATAGAAGAAGCAGAAGGAGTTCAAGTCTATGAAAATGTTGGGATATACAAAGGGTATAAATCATCAAAAATGAAAAATTAAGTACACTAGAGTTCTCCCAAACATTTTATGCATGAATTGTGGCCTTTGAAACTCACAGACACTTCAACACGGTCTTTATTTGTGGATTCATCCTGGAATGAACATGAGATTGTTCACCCAAGAATAGTCTTGCAAGCCAACCTGTTGCCTTCTATCTAAAGGGATTTTGCTTATTATATATCCTCAGATTCGAGGTGTAAGCAACCAAACCCTCTAAGAACGAAGGATTCAAAGAAATGCAATTAATCTATGTGATATGTAATCACTCTATATGAAAGATGTAATTAATCTAAGAACATGTAAATCAAACTAGATTAATCATATGGATTTTAAGAACTAGATGAGATTAAGCTAAAAGTATGAATGTATGAAAATGTGTGAGCAAAAGTGAGTATGAAATTCAATAGCAATTCGATAGCAACCAAATTTAACCCCCAAAATGAAGACATGAGGGTCTCTTAAATAGATTTTCCTAAAATACTCCAACGGTTGAGATCAATTTCAATCAAAGGTCAGGATTGAAGATGAGGTTCAGTTAAGGTGAAAAATTCCCAAATTAGAGGGAGTTAATTGGCTCAGATCTGAATGTAAGAGTCAGTCATCTCAAATAAACTTTAGTGTGAGAGTAAGTGATCTGGGTCACTTCTAATTTGATCAGCAGTGAACTAGGAATTTCCATTTTTGAACTGAAGAGAAAATTAGGAGAGATATTTAATTTAATAAAATGAGATATGCTCTCATAAATATATTTTCTATTTAATTAAATAATTTGATTTAATTGTTAGAGACACTTTTCTGTTTAATCAAATAACTTTATTTAATTAATTAGGAATAACTTCCTATTTAATTAAATAACTTTGCTTAATTAATTAGAAGTAGCTTCTCCATTTAATTAAATAATTTCATTTCATTAATTAGAAATACCTTTGCCATTTAATTAAATAGTTCCTTTTAATTGATTGAGGTAGGCGTATTTATTAAATTAAATAAATTTAATTTTGTAGTACATTAGCCTTAGGAGATAATTTAATTTAATAAATATGAATACTTTAGATTAAATTAAATTGAAATCAAATAGGTTTAATGTGGCTAATATGAGTGTGTACAATAGGGATTAAATAATGAGTATGATGAATGCAGATTAGAGTTTTCTGCATCAGACAATTAAGTCAAGTAGAGAGTAGCAGAATGAGAATTGCCTATTAGAATAGGTCTTAGGATTAGTCAGAATAGACCAGAATTGGTATCATGACAAATGAGCCAATTTTGGGGTATTACAGACGTCATCTAAGAAAAACCCAAAAATTGTTTTCAAAACTAAGAACTTTGATTTTTTGGTGAATTAAGCAGCTTGCACAATTCCCTAAAGGTACGTAGGTGTGAAAGTGTGCAGGTGCACAATTTTAAGATTTGGTGAATG
Organism: Cupressus sempervirens; assembly: GCA_028749045.1. NCBI lineage: Eukaryota > Viridiplantae > Streptophyta > Pinopsida > Cupressales > Cupressaceae > Cupressus > Cupressus sempervirens. The sequence continues at coordinate 796,660,553 of CM053793.1, forward strand.
AATTGTCTCTAAAGGAGTTCAGGTGTGCATAAGTAAGACATCTAGAGGCTCCCTAAGGTCCCAAGAATTACCATGGCTTCCTTGCCTTCTATAGTAGCTAAGATCATACTCAAATCCATGACTTTCAAGTTCTAGGGAATGCCCAAGAAGTCACACTTCATGATTTCCACAAGGAAGTGAGGATAAAGTATGAAGCTTTAAACTTATTAGCTCCTCAATAAATGACCTCTGTCATCCAAAATTTTAAAGGGAAACTTCCACGCATCATTTTGGTGTAAAGGGAAAGAAAACCCAAATGTTGGAAGTCAAGTTTTGACACTTAGAAGACTTTTTGGATTTTTGGGTTCTGTCACCAAGGTGTGAAGGTGCGCATGTGTACTTTTCTTAGAGGTGAGTTGACAGTTTTGAAGAAGAAGTAGTGCATCAACAATTAATTGCTAGTTACTATTTTAGAGCATTCCATGCATCAAAAACACATTTTGATGATAATTCAACTCCCAGAAATGCCTAGAGAAGGTTGCTTCCATTTTTAGAGCTTCTAGAGACTCATAGACCATCCTACAACTACATTCTTCTTATCTTATCATTATTTTATTGTTTGAAGTCATGTAAAGGCTCATGCACCCATTAATTGATATAAACAAGGGTGGAGACCTACTTTGCGCCATTTAGAGAGCCAGTTTGCATATGATTAGATTTTTTTTATTAGTTTTTAGCATGAGTTTGCATTTTAAGAGCTCTCACTCCTAACACAAAGGGAGGAGATGACTTCTTATAAATACATGGATGTAATATTACTTTGGGTCATTAGTTGGATGAAATAATATATCTTATTGGTGCTCTCATTCTAAGTGTAGTTATTCTTGTCAGAGTGTGTTATTTTTGCGGATGCATGTTCATGAATAATAATGGACCCAATGGTTTTATTGTGTTGTTATGATTGTGTGACCTTTTAGTTCTGGTGTTTGTCTTGTGTTAACGAATTCTGGTGACATAATGAAGTGGAGAAAAGATCACCTATTATTCTTGCATAGCTTCTTGTCTCACATGAGTGCACTTTCCATGGCCTTGTAATTTGACGAGACATGAAACATCTTTCATTTATTATTGAGTTCCCATTGATAATTGCATCAGTGGAGTTGAGGAAGCACTGCTCCTAATTTCATTGGTTTTCTACCCAATATTTTCAATAATTTAACTGGTAGATGTGTTGTTACCGTGGTTTATGTTCATTAGGAATGTCCATTTCAAGTTATTTTCTTTAATCTCTCATCACCCCATCTTTTTTATTTTCTTTTCTAACACTTAGTTAAAATAGGAATCCATACAGTTGCATCAATAAATTGCATTCATCATAAAATAGAAAATACCAAAAATATATCTCTTCTGTGGTTACTTTTTCAAAACAACAATAGATCAAAGAGATTATCCAAAATTGGTTCAAACCAACAAATGCCTCCTCATAAACATACACATTTATCTTTAATTGAGTGAATTTTAGTAGGTTGCAAGCTCGCCTGGAACCTTGGATTTGATCCTTGATTAGCTTTTTAAGAGATGATTTTGAAAAGATTCATGTTGTTCAACATTGTGCAAAATGATGGCTCAAAAAAAGTGGCACTAAAAGGAGGGCCTAAAAAAATTCAACTCAAAAACCTAAGTTGTTGTTTGAAAATTCTATAGTCTTTAGAAGTTTAGAAAATTTTCAGAGTCTGTCACTATGCACAAGTTCATTATTTGAAGAGGTGTGCTTCTCAAAGGTGCACTTTTCTAGAATAAACACAAAGTGGAAGATCCTGATCCATTGTCTCCATTTTAGCAAGCTTTAAGGTCTTCACCCAGTGTACACGAGTTCCTAGGACTTAGTCATCTTTGCAAGCCTCACAATGATAAATGGATACTTAGGATAGACTCATTCACATTACAAACTCCATCATCATCATCCACTCTACATTCTACTTCACACATTCCCATTATTATGCACCGTGGCTTTCTTCAATGCCCAAATTTCACCTTCAAACCTAACTGGTCCATTACATGACTTACCCAAAAATCTTGAAAATATTTTCCCATGGTTCATTTATGGAGAATCACGAAAAACCAAAAGATCATATTAAATTTTTTCAAGGAAATTTGTAATCAAAACTAGATTCAACATATGGATGTGGTATGTCACATTTTCCCTTACACTTTGGGAGAAAAAATACTTAATTGGTACCTCAATTTCTCACCAACATCAATAAGGGATTGGAACTCTTTTGAGAGCAAGAGTCTGGCACAATTCAAGGTGTATTATCATACCCAAGATTTACAGGACAAGAATGATGTGGTCATCCCAAGGTTCCCTAATAGATAAGAGGATGAACTATCATTTTATAGAAACTACTAGTTTAGGAAGAAGTGTCCTATATCCTATGTCTCTAAGTGTTGCATCCACATATTTTGGTTTGATCAAGTGCTCCAATACATCTTACACAATGTCACAGTTTTTTGCGTAAGTTGAAATGTAATGAGTTAGGCTCCTAGTGTTGAAAAATTGGGCTCTGATACCATAATGCCATCTATGCTATGGTAGATCAGGTGAGATTTCACATCCTCCCCATCTAGGCATGAACCTCCTCTTGGAGTTCATCTAAAGGGTGAAAGTACAAGATCTTATTTGTGTTGCATTTACCAAGGTTGGCTCAACTTTAGTCTTCTACTTATTGGTGTTTATAAACCACTCTTTACCTTGCCAAGATCTAACTGATAAAGTGTTTATGCCCTACTTAAGGTCCTTAACATATGTCCATCTATAGTCTTAACCAGCTCAAGATATAATCTATATTTTTACTAATAAAGATTTGAGTTTGACCATTTTCCATATTTATGACATAGGAAAGGGTGGTGTCTTAGGGATCTTGTCTAGTAGCTTCGCAACATATAACAAGAGGGTTTTAATGGTGCACTAATTTTCTAGATGGCTTGTCAAGGATTCTCCTTGGTATGGTTATTTCATATGTCTTGATATAATATACTTACCAAAATTATTCATAAGAAAATACCTCATAAATGACTTAAAACCAAAAATAAAAGAACAATTTTACTGCAAAACAACACAAATGTGACCACTTTGGTAAATCCCAATTAAAACAAAACATGTCCCCGAGGCACAATGGGACCATAATCAAGATATCCAACTAAGTAGCAAAATAATAAATGTAACATTGTTGGCAAAACATTTAAAATAAAAAATATTTTAACAAAGAACTAACACCTAAATGTCATGTACAAAATTTACAGGCAAGAATTCACATAGAATAACAATTTCACAAGAACAATGCGGCCATCCCAAGGTTCCTTGATGGATAAGACGAGGAACTATCATTTTATAGAAATTACTAGTATAGGAAGAAGTCTCCTATCTCCTATGTCTCTAATTGCTCCATCCAAAGATCATGGTTTGATCAAGTGCACCAATGCATCTTACATAAGGTCACAGTTTGTTGTGTAAATTGAAATGTAATGGGTTAGGCTCCTAGTATTGAAAAACTAGGCTCTAATACTAGAATGCTATCTATGCTATGGTAGATCAAGTGAGGCCTCACATCTATATTGATCCATCTATGCTACATCATCATTTTATCTCAATTAAGTCAATTCCCATGAGACTATTTCATAGTTTAATCATAGCTTCTATAGGATGTATTAAAGAATGAATTTTTTGTACACTACACCACAAGAGGTTGTCATGTAGATCTATTTTGGAACAATAGATTTATTTACTTCAATTTTTCTAAGAAGGTTCCCACCTAGAGACATTGATACCATTGAAGAGGTCTTCAAAGAGGTTGTTACATTCATGAAGTAGGTCACTGCTACTCCAATGCCAATAATTACATATTTTAGGGTATGAGTCCCAAAAGACTATATTCTTTGAGCAAAAGACTTATCTAGTTGCTAAACTGAAGAAGAATATGGCTAGTGAGATTAAGGCCATGAAGAATATGATGTCTCTTTATCCAATAAACTTATGAGAATAAAAATGAATTCCTCAAGAAACTAAGGCAATTATCCAAGGCAACTTGCTACACAGAACAATTATTCTCAAAATCAGAGTAGAAATTATGGCCCCTATGATAACATCAACAATGAGAATAATGGTATTATAGGTATGGGTCCAAGTGAAAATGGATATGGGTACAATTATGTTTTAGATCAACCTCCCCAAATCATGGAGGAACAACCTTTGTAGTTTAGTGCAATGGTGTTTGAATCATCTTATAAATCTATAGGAGGAAAAAATGATGAATATGACCAAGAGGGGTTTATGTTCCCATTCAATGAAGAGAAAGAGCATGGACAATCTGGGATACATGTTTATTGCAACAATAATAAGAACACACAAAGTTTGAAAAGTAGAGAGGAATCTCTAATGGATAAATTCTTTCTATGGCTACATCCTACTCCTCTAGGCATGCAAGTTTGTAATACTCCAATTCATTATGAGGCTTCAACCAACATTACCTCAATATTTGAGAAGGAATTACAGGTAAATGATGAGGTTTTGAAAGGTTTTATGGATAATATAACAAGAAATTTGAAGTATCTTGGAGAAGATCAAAATCCAAACATCCTTTTTCTTCCTAACTATTGTCACCTCCATCAAAGGATTCATTTAGAGTTGGAATGTGCTAAATACCAAGATGTAGTATCTAATGTGTTTAGTGCAAACAGATTGGCCTGTTGAAATTGTCTCAAGTTTTGATGTTGCAATAAGTGTACATATCCCAATAAATTTTGAGGGTGCATAAAATTTTGAAGTGCCAAAACTCCATGGAGTTGCAAAAATTCTTAAAGTTCTAAAAGATGATGGAAATGTAGAAGATTCTATGGTGGCTGAGCTTTTTGAATCGGGAAGTCATCAAGATGAAGATACCAATGCTTTCTAAAGTGATATTGATTCCCCAATAGATAAAAATAAGATACCTCCCTCAAAACAAGATATGTCATTAGATGAGATGGATAGAATGCTTAATTTGGTCTCAATCTTGACTAAGGAAATGTCATTTTGTGGGTATTCTACACATATAAAACCATGAAATAACCATATCATGTAGAATCCATCCATTTGGGTTCCATTCAAAAGTAAGTTGTCTTGATTTCTTGTTAGCTTGGGAGATTGCAATGGAGGGTAAATATTATTTTGAACATGCTTCTTTGGGACATGAGGGAGGAAACACCTTGATTAATAACATTAATGAATCTTGTAATTCGAAAGGAAGGCTTATGATTGATTTTTTGAGTCCCAAGGAACCTAAAGGTGCAATTCATGGTTTAAGGCTAATGACGATGATAATAAGGACCATAAAAAAAAAGTTATATCTTTTGGGTCTTGTTTTGATAGCTGTATTACATCATTGATGCTATTTTTTCCATGTTTGAATGTAGTTGTGTACCATGAGATAAGACCACCAAAAGGAGAGATTACAATGTGTGAGTGTACCCCTATAGTGGGGGACTCGCTAGATCAAGTGATATCTTCACATTATCCCTCTCAATTTGATTATCTTCAATTTTAATATGATGTTAAAGGTAAGAGAACTTGTTTCTGGATTAATCATGGCAATGGAGAGCTACCAAAACTTTTGATTTTGTGTGATTTGTACCCAAAATTTGAACCAAGATTGTCCAAATTTTATTTTTTTGAGTACAAAGACAAGTCAGCATTTTTTAGAACTATATGGGTTGGGTTATTACTATTGCACAAAATGAGAGATCTATTGACAACCACTTCACATTATTTTTATTCAAATTTTTTTTTGTGTGTGTGTGTGTATATATATATATATATATATATATATATATATATATATATATATATATATATTTATTTATTTATTTATTTATTTATTTATTTATTTATTTATCTATTTATTTAGTCTTTCCAGTTAGGTGTTAGTTTTCTTTGTGTTGAGTCTTTTTTTTTCAGTCTTTGAGTTGGGAAGTCAGTGTGTTTTTTAGTGTTGTTCGCAACATTTGGTCCATCCCCACTAGTCTCAACTTTGGGGAAGAGGTATTTCTTTGTCAAAGCATTCTGATGATTTTTTTCTTTTACCAACTAAAAAATAGGTGTTGCTTGTAATTGTAGAGGACTTATAGTCTTAAAATCATAATCGTATATTGATAGCTCTCAACACTTTACAAATTAAAATTTTGAATATCTAGGTATTTTTTGAATCTAGGTTAACAATAGCAAGGGATGATTGAAAAAATTTTAGTTTAGACAAAGGGTCTCTTCAAATAACTGCTAAGATCACTATTTGACATGAGAGTTTCCTAAAAGTTCATTAAAATATTAATGCAAGAGTTACTAACTAAAGTACAAATCTTGAAAACAACACCAATGCCTTGGCCACATGGTCTAAGTGTGGTCAAGGTAGAAAAGAAAGAAAACAAGATCACAAAGGTATTACATATAAATATTCCAGACCATTGTAAAAGGTAATCAAATATATAGGGATACACACTCCAAAATGGCTATCCTATTCTAGGAAAATGCTCCAAGGAAGAATCAAGTGGAAACATGCGAATTTCATGAAGCAAGTTGAAGAAGATTACCATATACTCAAAAGGAAAGAATCGATAACTCACTAAGAGCCCTTAGAATAGATTCTCTCATCTGGTTAAGTGGTGATGCATAAACAGGTTTATGAGGATTCCTAATAAATGGACTAGTCAAGCTAAATATTTTCTCCAAGTTGCTAGATACTCATGATAGACTACACCTCGGGATGTCAAAGGAAATTGATACACTAAAAACACACCAAAGGACTTAAAACTTGCTTAAAATATTTGAAATCCAGTTGTTACTTTGTTAGAAGAATGCTTGCTAATGAAGAAATGACTTTTACATTTCTTCTCTTTTCTTGGGGTTATTTCTTGTGTCCTCTCAACACACTCCCCATTTTCAGTCACAAAATGGGGACACACCCTAGTTTTGAAATTCCCTATGAGGCATCTAGTCCAAAGTCTCAGTCATTTTGGACCCTCCCTAGGGTCTATGTCAAATCCTAGTCTCTAACCAAGAAGGATCAAGTAGTAATAGAGAAGCAAAATCAAGGATAGACTTCACAGTGCATGAAGTGTGCGCATGCTCATGTGCGCCAAGTGTGCATAGGCACACTTCACCCTTCTTCGAGGATGTGCACATGTGCATGTGTGCCAAGTGTGCACAAGCACAATTCACCCCACTTGAAGGATGTGCACATTTGCATACCCTCAGAGGTGCACAGCTTTGAAGGTGTGCACCCATGGAGGTGCACACAAGGTCCCCCCCCCCCCCCACTTTTCACAAACATACTAATGCGCATGTGTGTATTTGTGCACATGTGCACTACTGTGTGACTATGCATTTAGCCACTAAAGAGGAAAAGAAGGTGCACTAGAGCGCAAAACTAGCTATTGGTGGGGGGGGGGGGGGGGGGGGGGATTTCACTTTTAGGGCAGTCTGAGTAGTTTTGACACAAATTTTTGTTAGTTTGAGTCCTATGGAATCTTCTTTTGGGTCTCAACATAAGATGAATAATTTTTTCTTCTTTGTATAGATAAAATGGCATCCTCATTTTCGATAGCACATAAAATATCTATGGTATTGCACATGCATTTTTAAAATAGGCACCTTGGGATTTTAGATAGAAGAAGCAGGAGTTCAAGTCTATGACAATTTTGGGATATAAAGATGGTATAAATCATCAAAAGGGACAAAATAAGTACACTAGAGTGCTCCCAAACCTTGTCTGAGAAAAACCCATAAACTATTTTCAAACTAAGAACTTTTGGTTTTTTGGTAAATTGAGAACCTTACCCAATTCCATGAAGGTGTATAGGTGTGAAGGTGCATAATTTGAAGATTTGGTGAATGAATTATCTCTAAAGGTGCCTAGGTGCACATAACTAAAACATCTAGAGACTCCTTAAGGTCCCAAGCATTACCATGGCTTCCTTGTCTTCTATAGCAGCTAAGATCACACTCAAACCCATGACTTTCAAGTCCTAGAGAATGCCCAAGAAGTCACACTTCATGATTTCCACAAGGAAGTGAGGGTAAAGTATGAAGCTTTAGACTTATTATCTCCTCAAGAAATCACCTCTGTCATCCAAAAGTTCAAAGGGAAACATCTACACATCATTTTGGTGTAAAGGGAAAGAAAACCCAAATGTTGGAAGTCAAGTTTTGACACTTAGAAGATTTTTTGGATTTTTAGGTCCTCTCACCAAGGTGCGCATGTGCGCTTTTCTCATAAGTGTGCCAACAATTTTGAAGAAGAAGTAGTGCACCAAAAATTAATTGTTAGTTTCTATGTTAGAGCATTCCATGCATCAAAAATGTATTTTGACAACAATTCAACTCCCACAAATGCCTAGAGAAGGTCAAGCTTCCATTTTTAGAGCTTCTAGAGACCCCTAGATCATCTTGCAACTACATTCTTCTTATTTTTTCATTTTTTTATTGTTTTAAGTCATGTAAAGGCTCATGCACCCATTAATTGATATAAACAAGGGTGGAGACATGTTTAGCACCATTTAGAGAGTCAATTTGTTTATAATTAGATTTTTTTAAATTAGTTTTTAGCATGAGTTTGCATTTTAAGAATCTTTCCCCTAACACAAAGGGAGGAGATGATTTCTTATAAATACATGGATGTAATATGTACCCCAAGATGTTATTTTGATGCAATAATATATGCTATTGGTGCTCTCATTATGAGTATAGTTATTCTTGTCAGAGTGTGTTATTTTTGTGAATGCATGTTCATGAATAATAATGGAGCCAATGGTTTTATTGTGTTGATATGATTTTGCAACCTTTTAGTTCTAATATTTGCCTCATGTTAATGAATTCTACTAACATAAAAAATTGTAGAAAATATCACCTATTGTTCTTACATAGCTTCTTGTCTCGCATGAGAACACTTTTCTTGGCCTTGCAATTTGATGAGATGTGAAACATCTTTCAGTTATTATTGAGTTCCCATCAATGATTGCATCAATGGATTTGAGGAAGCGTTGCTCCTAATTTCATTGGTTTCCTACCCAATCTTTCTAACGATTTAATTGTAGACATGTTGTTACTGTGGTTTACGTTCATTAGGAATTTCCCTTTCAAGTTATTTGTTTTAATCTCTCACCACCTTATCTTGTTTATTTTCTTTTCTAACACTTGGTTAGAATCAGAATTCATATAGTTGCATAAATAAATTTCATTCATCATAAAATAGAAAATACCAAAAATATCTCTTTTGTGGTTACTTTTCAAAATAACGATAGATCAAACAGATTATCTGAAACTAATTTGAACCAAAAAAGGCCTCCTCATGAACATATACATTTATCTTCAATTGAGCAGATTATAGTAGGTCAAAAGATTGCCTAGAACCTTGGAGTTGATCCTTGATTTTATTTTTAAGAAAGGAGTTTGAAAGGATTCATGTCATTCAGCATCGTGTAAAATGATAGCTCAATAGTAGCCAAGCCTGTTAAAGGTTACAATACATACTTTTAAATATGACCTGGTTAGAGGATTTATTTACCCTATTAGGAGTCATCTTATCAAAGGACTTTGATCATTCCATTTAGAATGTCACCTTGTTAAAGGATTTACATAAACTATTAAGTCCTTCAATGACTGGTAGGTCAGCCTTTGATTAAAAAGATTTCAATACAAGCTGTTTATAATGATTAGAAAGAAAAAAGTAGGGTTTTTATCTATATGATTTACAACTCACTTTTTCAGGTTCATATCATTATTATCCTCATGTGTTGATTCACTAATAATCCCCTTGTCAACTTTGACTCTCAATTTGCTTGCCAACCCTTCAAGCAGTAAATCTTCTCCATATCAAACTTAAGCCTTTTGCTCATATTCACTTATCAACTTCAGCAGCATTTGTGCAAGAATTCCTTTTTCTTGCTTCACTCTCACACTCACTCACACATTCTTATTGATTCTATATTTCCTTAAATAGATAATTCTAGCTTTGTCATTTTCATGATCACCATAGATCTTGGGGTTTACAATCTGGTTCATCAGGTTCATTGTTTTTCTCCATCTTCTTCATTTTCTAGAAAATTCTCATCCATCAAATTCAATATTAGATATAATACCTAATCCTCTCCTTAAATTAAATGATCCAACTCATCAATCTTATCTTCAACATGGTTTTCATATCCAAAGAAATCAATTGAGTTGACTAGAAATCATGATTTTTCTTATACATTCAAAATATTTTTACTCGGCAATCACTAAGTTCTGACACTTGGTCATCACTTAATTACTCGGTCACTATAGAACTCTTGGTTTGGCATCAACTAGCTTACTCGACCAATACTAATGCTTGGTCAACACTAAATTTTCTTGGCACATATTGAGGCTCACTTGACACTAGCATCACTCAAAATTCCTTAGTGTTTTACTCTATTTCTTGGTCAAGCTTTACATAAGTGATATAAATAATCACTTTGTCTTATTAAGGTCGAACTAATCAAATGTCCATTGTAGCTTTCTTTTCATAACTCAACATTTCCTCTAGGTGCTTTTGGTATGAGAAATCTTTCAAATCCTCTTCATCAATCAAAATAGATATGACATTTAGATCAAATAGAAACATGTCTCATTAGTAGATTTGGCATCAATGATAAAACAACAATTGTTCCAATTGTAGTTTCGAACAATCTCCCTATTTGGCATTGATGGAAACACCTCAATACATCTTAGAATACAAGAATACAATATCGCTCTTTGTTACGATGTAATCCAAAACATTTCATCTCTATAATTTTAGAAAACTCCCTTTATCGATTTGTGTTATTCTTCATAGTCAAATATCTCCCTCTAAGGTTATAATTATCTCCTTCTTCGATACAACTCTCCCTCTATAGTAGATCTCTCCCTCTTTGATAATAATGCCAAAGACACTACCATTCTTGGCTTCAATTACTTCATACATCTAGATTATATAGATATTGGCATGTCTAGCTGAATTCTATCATTTCTTTATGACTGATTTATTATGTTGGTTTTCTTCTTAAATTCACTACCTTAGACATCTCCTAAAGTAGAACTGCCTACATCAATGTGTATGGTAATCTGATTAGTACATTTGATGCAATGCATCATGGCTCCTTAAGTTTCTTTACTAAGGGGAACCGCCCCTAATTTACCTCTAAGATATTCATGAGCATCTTTAGGTAAGGCTTTAGTGAATATTTTTCTTGAGTGTGCACATATGCTAACTTCACTTCTTTGTCTTAAACTAGTTCTCTCAAGTAGTGATACTTGATAGCAATGTGCTTGGTCTTAGTGTGCACCATTGGATTCCTTGATATGTTAATAAAACTTGTGTTATTATAGTAGATAACCACTAGATCTATAATTTAGTCCTTCATTCTTTCAGTAATTTCTTGATCCACATAATGTTTGTCCAGTTCACTACAACAACCACATATTAAGGTTCAACTGTTGATTGGGAAATACAATTATGTTTCTTGCTTGTCCATGAACCCAATATCTTTCCTAGAAAGAATGTGCAATAATTCTTTATAATAACTGAGAGGGGGGTGAATCAATTATCCAAGATATAGATGTACAAATAAAACCTTGCAATGCTTGGTAGACCCATATCCGTAAAACTTTATCATGCATGCATCCATTAAAACATACAATACATAAAATTTGTAGGTTACTATCCTAAGTAAAAACAACTTTGCAAAACTGTAAACATGAAACATAATAGATTCAATAACACATTTGACACAAGGATTATATGTGGAAATTCAATTTGGGAAAAACCACTAGTAACATGTTGCTAGTTCTCACTCTTCTAAAGTGATGCCCTATGAAAGGCCAACCCTATTAAAGGTTACAATACACATTGTTAAATGTGACCTGGTTAAAGGATTTTAATCACCCTATTAGGAGTGAGCCTTGTTAGAGGACTTTAGACCATTCCATTAGAATATCACCCAATTAAAGGATTTACAAATGACTATTAGGTCAACATTAATCCAAATAATTTACCCTAGACTAATATAATGATTAGAAAGTAATAGTAAGGCTTGATCTGATAACAAATTACAACTCACTTGCAGATTACATATCTATGTTTCAATCCTCCATTCTTCTTGGCATTCACGTACTTCATCTCTGATGGCTTTTTCACCCTATAAGCATTCATACTCTTAAGCCTTCTTTCTTTGCATGCTAATTGTAGTCACTTCTGTTTAGCCACTGAATGAAGCAATACCCTAGACTCTTTATCTTTCTTAGGTTCTCGCACATGACAACATTTTCTTTTGACTAGCTATCTCTATAAATAGAGAATTAAGAACTTTTGTCACTTACCCACAATCATCCATTTTAGGGTTAGGTAAGTTACAATTAATCTACCCACTTTTCCATTTGGTTCCTCTAAAAACTTCTTCTACAATCTTCCTTGAATTTACCTTAAAGTAGTTTATCTTGAATTCTATGTCACGAGCTCATCATAGTTATCTTCCACATGCTTCACACAATTCAAGAAAATAAAATAGTCAGCTCAAATTCATCAAATCTTTGATGTAACACATTTACTAACACTTGACATTAACATGTTGTCACTCACCATCTCTATTGTTCTTTCACTTGGCAAACACTAAAATTTATTGATGCTTAGCACCAACTAAACTTTACTCGGCACATACTAGTAATCACTCGACTTGCACTATTTTTCATCTTTGCTCAGCATCCTTTGATTTTCACTCAGCTTCCACTAATTTTTGCTTGGCTTTTACTAACTACTCAACAAGGCTTGGTAGACACTTTTCTTACTTGATATTATTCTAGTTTTAACTTGAGTAATCTTTCATTTTATACTTTAACTATATAAACAATACACTATAGTATCAATGTCTTATTTGGTCTTAGTACTTTTTTTACATACCAAATAAGTCAACCTTTCTCTAGGTGTTATTGTTATCTCCTCTTTTCAAATCCTCTTTATCAATCAACTAAATGATAGCTTTTAGGGAAAAAAGAGCAATGGTCTCACCAGCAAGTAGCAAGTTTGACGTCATTGACAAAATAATGATTTTTCCATTACAATTTCTTCACTTCAAAACAATCTTATATCAACAATCTCCCTCTTTGGCATTGATGGCAAACCAATACCAGCAACAATACCAAAAAGAAAATAAATCTTTGAAATTTCTCCTTCTATTAGATTAGTATATGTCCTTCCTGTATGTAGGGTAATTTGAGCTTTGTCAAGTTCCTTTACTATTCCCTCTTTCTTATATCTCCCTCTTTAGATATTCAAGTATCTATCTCTCTCTGCTCTATTCTTATATCTCCCTCAACATTTTCTCCCTCTTACTAGGTATATGTATTGTTGGAAATATAAGAGAAGTAACTAGGAGGGAGGGGTGAATCAATTACCACAAAAAAATAACCTAAATTCCTTAGACATCAATACAATTCAAAACTCTATTGTAACTCAGCAAATACATAGGCATTTGGTTCACACTAACAAATGTTGTAACTTGGTAAACACTAAAATGACTTGGCACATGATTATCATGAAAAACTTAAGGTATTATCTATGATTAATCTTATTTTAACTTAGTTTTATACATATAAAAGAAATAGCATGAACACAATCGACACCAAGATTTAAATTGGAAATCCAATTTGTGAAAAACCACCATTTGCAACTAATTACTGGCTTTTACTCTTTTGAGGTGAGCCCTGTTAAGAGCGAACCCTATTAAAGTTTACAAGACACACTGTTAGGTGTGACCCTATTAGAGGATTTAATTAGAGGATTTAATCACCCTATTAGGAGTGGCCTTGTTAGAGCTCTTTAGACACTTCGATAGAAATGTCACCTTGTTAGAGGATTTACAAATAGTTGTTAAGCTAACTCTGCTAAGAGATTTAGATCATTGCTATAATGGTTAGAGAGAAATAATGAAATGACCTAATTTTTTATGCAACTAAATTGTTGATTACAGATCTCAATTCTAGCTTGCATACTTGATCCTTCTTGATTGAATGTATCTTTTCAACTCACCAAGGATATTCTACTTAACCTTTTAATTCACCTCCTCTAAGCATCATCAAATATTCAATTATGTTCCACACATTCAATCCTCAACTTGACCTTATATTTATATCTTACACATTGTCAAATCAGTTTGAGAATAATTTAGAATAATTAATATTCATCTTCTCAGTTGGCTAGAGCCAACAAACAATTCAATTCAACTCAATATGCCAAAACAAGAAAATCCTTCATTAGTCAACCCTACTCAATAGATATTTACTCAAAGTGATTTTCCTATGTTAACCAATTGAACTCAGTCAACACTACATATTCACAAAGTTACTTTGGTAACCAAGTGATCTCAGTTAACACTGGTTCCATCATGTGTTTCCTTCATTAACCAAGTGAGCTCGATTAACACTCAACTTCTATAAACTTTACTTTGTTGCCTGAGTGAACTCAGTAAACACTATCTTTTGAACTATGCAAACTTTGGAATGCTCGACAGACATAGGAAACTATCTTCAATGCCTGAGTGAGCTTGACATACACTGACTGGCAATGATATGACATTTTATGTGACATCAAAGACAATACATAATTAATCAATTGTTACCAAAAATCTCCCTCTTTGGCATTGATGGAAACACAACATGTCATAATGCAATGAAATTTTAGAGCAAGAACAAAATAAGGAACATATACTTAGTTTGATTATAATTATCATCCATGAGAACTCCTGTTGTCAATGCGAACTCCTTCTACCTTTAGTTTCTCCCTGTATCAGCAAAACTTTGTCTTCAACATCCTGTTCTAATAGAAAACTTTGTTTTTGATATTAGACCAAGTTCATTCTCCTTCTTTGACATTTCTTTCCCTTTATCTTTATAAAAATTTCTATGAGATATCACAGTAAACTTCTCCCTCTTTGATATCTCATGCCAAAGAAAATGTTTAGTGAATATCAATGTACCTCATGTACTGATTCATTTGCAATGTGCCTTTTTCAATAATGCATCAATTAACTGATCTTCAACAGGCTCTATTTGATGCATCACTAAACTTCATTTAGTGAGCTTCAGATAGGGACATGACCCCTAACTTCCCTCTTAGATATAGAAATGCATCCTCAGGTAATGGTTTAGTGAATATCTACAATTTGTTCTTTTGTATTCACATATTCCAATCTTATCTCTTTATCTTGTACCAATTCTCTCAAAAAATGATATTTTATAGAAATTTATTTTGTTTTGGTATGCATCACAGGATTCTTTGATATATTAATTGTACTGGTGTTATCATAGAAGATAACCATTAGATCCTTGATTTCTGTATCCCTGCCAACAGTTGCTTGAACTAAACAACATTTGAACAATTAACTATTACTGCCACATATTCTACCTGTATTGTGGACTGAGAAATCCTTGATTTCTATATACCTTCCAATAGCTGCTTGAACCAAACAACATTTGAACAATTAACTATTGTTGCCACATATTCTACCTCTATCATCAACACTTCATTCCCAATCAACATCTATGAATGCTTTCAAATCCAAATTGCCTCCTTTTATGTACCATAATCCATAGTCTTCAATATCTTTAAGATATCTCATGATTCTCTTGATTTTCATTATGTGATTTTCTTTGGGATTTGCTAAGAATCTTGCCACCATACCAATTTCTAATGCAATATCAAGCCTTGTGTACACTACCTACTACAATTTTCCAATCATTGATCTGTATGTGGTCTGATCTACCTCCTTGGAATCATCATTTTTGGAAAGCTTATGTCCAGTTGATATAGGAGTTCCAACTGATTTTGAATCTTCCATTCCAAACTTCTTTAGTATCTCCTTGATATATTTAGATTGAGTAACATAGATACCATCTTTCTTCTGCTAGATCTGTAATCCAACAAATAATTTTATCTCTCCAAACATAGACATCCCAAATTCTTTACTCATTTCTTCTGATAATTCTTTGCACAAGTCATCATTTCCTATAAATAAAGTGTTATCCACAAATATTTTTGCCATCACAATCTTCTTGTATGCTCCTTCTTTGATGTACAGACTATTGTTATCATTTGTTCTTTGAAAACCAATCTTTATCAAGTAGTTATAAAGTATTTTATACCAAGATCTGGGAGCTTGCTTGAGACCATATAATTCTATGTGTAATTTTCAAACCATATCTCTTTTTCTAGGATCTACAAAACCTTTAGGTTTCTCTATGTAGAATTCTTCATCAAGAATTCCATTCAAGAATGCAGATTTTACATTGATTTAATAAACTTGAAATCCTTTATATGTTGCATATGCTAGTAAAGTTCTAATACCTTCCAATATTGCAACAAGAGCAAAAGTTTCACCATAATCAATACCTTCTTCTTGAGAATAACCTTTACAAACTAACCTTGTTTTGTTTCTTGAAACTTCTCCATCTTCATTTAGCTTATTTCTAAAAACCCACTTTGTGCCAATTACATATTTATCCTTGGGTCTTGGAACAAGAGTCCAAGTTGAATTCTTATCTATTTGTTCTATTTCTACATTCATGGCTTCAATCCAACTTTCATTATCCAAAGCATCTTTAGCATTTCTAGGTTCAAATTCAACAAGAAAATATGTAAATTTTAATTTGTTTCTTATCATTGTTTCATCTTACTTGTCTCCAATGATTTGATCAAGTGCATGATGCTTGTTGACATATCTTGCTAACACAGGTTCTTTGGATTTGGAGTTTTTTCTACTAATCTCTTCATCATCTTCTATATTATGCTTGGATCCCACTATCTATGACTCTGGCCCATCAAACTTGATTGGCTCTTGCAATAGCTTGGTAGCTTTTGAATGTGACTAAGGTCCTTCAAACTGTGGCTTGGGTTGCACTGGTTGCAACTCAGTAGATTTTGGAGATTTTGAGGACTCTAGAGGTGAAGCTTTCTAACTTCCAGGAAGATTTGGCAATGTATCAAGTTCATAATATGCAAACCTTTTGTAATCCTCAGGTTCTTTGTTGCTTTCCTCCTCACTCTTTCCTACAAACTCATTAATTCTCACATGTGCACTTTCTATGATTTTATGAGTAAACAAATTCAAACATTTGTATGTTTTACTTCTACAGGAGTATCCTAGGAATATGCCTTCATCACCTTTGACATTAAAATTACCTTTCCTAGATTCCTTCAAGATATAACATTTGCTACCGAATACTTTCAAGTAACTTACATTAGGTTTGTAGCCATACCATAGTTCATAAGGAGTTTGATTCTAGTATTTCTTCAACTATACCTTGTTCAAGATATGCATTGCAGTACTGATTGCTTCCTTCTAGTATTTGATTACAACATTCTTTTCTATCATCAATGTTCTTACACAATCCATGATGGATTTGTTCCTTCTTTTAGCTATGCCATTTTGTTGTGGTGTGCCAAGGGATAATACCTATCTCTTAATTCATTTTTCAATGCAAAATTCATTTAACTCATTGGAAATGAATTCACTACCTCTATTTGATCTCAAACATTTTAGCTTCTTTCCAGTTTCTTTCTCTAGTCTTGCCAGATACCACTTTTAAAAAATTTAAATGCTTCAAACTTCTCTTTTAGATACATTACAATCATCATTCTAGAATAATCATTATTCTAGAATAATCATCAACAAAAAAAATGAAAAAACTTATCTCCACTGTAACTGTCTATTCCAATAGGTTCATATAAATTTATATGTACAAGTTCTAAAACTTCTTCAAAATGATAGTTCTTGGTTTTGAAACTAGTTTTCCTCATCTTACTAATTTGACAATTTTTTCATAGATTTCCTCAAGCTAGGAATAGCTATTACTCTTTTGTTTTTCCTTATCTTGACCAGATGATCAAAGTTCACATGGCATAATCTTTTGTGCCATAACTAGCTTTCTTCCACTTGAGCAATAAAATATGAATTTTCACTGAGATCTAGGTAGAATAGATTACCTTTTGTTTGTTGGCCAGACCCAACTAGATTACCTTTTCCATCCAATAGTTTGGTCTTCCCATTCATGAATTCTACCTTGAATCCAATGTTATTCAACTGTGCCACACTTAGTAGATTATGTTTTAGTCCTTCAACCCTATAAGCATTGTCACATCTAAGTTCGTTAGTTAATGAGATACAACCTTTTCCCTTTATGCAATAAGGTTCATTATTTCCAAATCTCACACTACCACCATCATAATGTTTCATGTGTTCAAATTTTGTTTTATGACCAGTCATATGATGTGAGCAGCCACTATCTATAATCCATGTATCATTTTTGCTAGCATGAGAGATACATGTCATTTTATCTCCTTCATTATACGATTCATCTTTCACAATAATATATACCATTTCATCTTCACTTTTATCAGTATCTTTAGCCATAAAACAAGATTTCTTACCTTTGTCCTTGTAGTTCTTGAATTCCTTCTTTCCTTTGAACTTATTGTTTTTCTTTTCATCTTTGTCTACTTTTTTTGGGCACCTGCAGTCCAACTTCTTCACAAGAAAAATAGATTAGAGGAATCTTACCTTTGTACTTTCCTCTGCCTTTGGAATATTTCCTTACAAGTAGGGTTTCAACAACTTCAAGATCATTGTCTAAACTCTCTTCCTCTTCTTCACTCTCTAATTGATTGGCTTTTGATTTCTTACCTCTTTTCTTTAGTGAAAGCTTGGCTTCAAATGCAGACTCAATACCTTTTGAACTAGGGACATAGTTATCATAGTTATCCAATTCAAAAGTTATCAATCTTTCAACTAGAGCATCCAATGTTATTTTTCTATTTGGATCACATCTCATCTCTTGAATAGTAGACACTCTAATTACATAGATAGGAAGAAGGGTTCTGAGTACCTTGCTGACAACTATTTTGTCATCAATGTCTCCTCCAGATGCTTTGATTGCACTCACACTTGATTTAATTCACTCAACATATTTTGAAATGTCTTCATCTTCTCTCATCTTAATATAATCAAATTATCCTCTAAGACTTTTAATTTTGGCTCTTCTTACATTATCATCTCCTCCATAGATGGCTTTCAATTTGATCCACATGTCATAGGTTGTAGTGCAACTTTTAACTTCATCAAATTCAGCATAATTAAGAGTAGATGCAATATCAATTATCATGATGTTATGATTTTTCTTTTTAGCAATTTCTTCAACTGATAATGTTCCAATAGGAGTCTTGTATTCACTATCAAGATATTTACATCCTAAATCATAGATAGTTGTCAAATGTAACCTCATAAGTCCTTGCCATGCTATAAATTTTTCTCAATTCAACTTTGGAATCTCTCTTATGTAAGACATCCTGATCTTTAGCTTAGGTCCTTGAAACCTTCTCTACAAGCACCAAAAGCTTTGATACCAATTGTTGGAAATATAAGAGGAGTAATTAAGAGGGGAGGGTTGAATTAGTTACCACAAAAATATAACTCAAATCCCTTATATGTCAATACAAATTAAAACTATGATTAAACTAAACTTTGTTGTAACTCGGCAAATACACAAGTACTTGGTTTACACTAACAAATGATGTAACTTGGTAAACACTAAACTAACAAGACAAATTCTTATCATGAAAATCTTAAGATATTATCTGTGATTAATCATACTTTAACTCAGTTGCATACACATAAAACAAATGGCATGAACACGATTGACACCAGGATTTAACGTGGAAACCCAATTTGGGAAAAACCATCAATAGCAACTAGTTACTAATTTTCACTCTTCTAAATTGAGCCCTGTTAGGAGCCAACCATGTTAAAAGTTACAAAAAACGCTGTTAGGTGTGACCATGTTAGAGGATTTAATCACCCTATTAGGAGTGGCCTTGATAGAGACAGACACTTCAATAGAAATGCCACCTTGTTAGAGGATTTACAAATAGTTGTTAAGCCAACTCTGTTAAGAGATTTAGATCATTGTTACATTGGTTAGAGAGTAATAATGAAATGACTTGATTCCTAATGCAATTGAATTGTTGATTATAGATCTCAATTCTAGCTTGTATACCTGATCCTTCGTAATCGAATGTATCTTTGTAGCTCACCAAGGATATTCTACTTATCCATTTAGTTCACCTCCTCTAAGCATCATTAAATCTTCAATTATGTTCCACACATTCAATCCTCAACTTGACCTTATATTTATATCTTACACATTGTCAAGTCAGCTTGAATACAACTTATAATAATTAATATTCATCTTCTTAGTCAACTAGAACCAACAAACAATTCAATTGAACTCAATATGCCAAAACAAGAAAATCCTTCATTAGTTGACCTTGCTTGGTAGATACTAACTCAAAGCAATTTTTTTGTGTTAACCAAGTGAACTTAGTCAATACTACATATTCACAAAGTTCCTTTGGTAACTAAGTGAGCTCAGTTAACACTGGCTCCATCCAACATTTCCTTCATTAACTGAGTGAGCCTGGTCAACATTCAACTTTTATAAACTTTACTTTGTCACCTGAGTGTACTTGGTAGACATTGTCTTCTGAACTAGACAAACCCTGGAATGCTTGGAAGACATAGGAAACTATCTTCAATGCCCGAGTGATCTCGGCATACACTAGCTGGAAACGATATTACATTTTGTGTAACATCAAAGACAATACACAATTAATCAATTGTTATTAATAGTGTATATGTATTTCTCCCTTTCTCTTATATCTCCCTCTTTGACAATAACACCAAAGACATGTCATCTCTATATGCAGATATAATCAATTCAGGTTCTCCCTCTATCACCTTTCATGTGACTGAATAACTTCTAATTTAGCTCCATCATTACTTTAGGTAGCTCCTAAAGTAATATTCACTGCATCAAGTTTGTAAGATACAACATTTAACTCATTTGATGTAGGACACTACTTATGCTTCTTAAGTAGCTTTGGATAGGGGAATGACCCCTAGTTTACCTCTTAGAAACTCATGAGCATCCTTAGGTAAAGCTTTTGTGAAGATATCAACTATCTATTCTTTTGTATTCACATATTCCATCCTCACTTCTTTGTCTTGAACTAACTCTCTCAAGTAATGATACTTGCTTGTAATGTGCTTAGTCTTTATGTGCATCATAGGGTTCTTTGATATATTTATAGCACTTGTATTATTAGAATAAAGTACTATAGGTTCACTAATTTCCTCTTCCATATCTTTGAGTAGTTGTTTTATCCATACAATATTTGTACAATTTACTATAGTAGTCACATATTCAGCTTCAATAGTAGATTGAGATATGCCATTTTATTTCTTGTTGGTCCAAGTGCCCAACCTCTTTCCTAAGAAAAATGCGCCATAGCTTGTGCTCCTTCTGTCATCAATATTTCCAACCCAATCAACATTAGTGTAAGCTCTCAACTCAAATTTTTCATTTTTCTTGTACTATAGACCATAGTCTTCTATTCCTTTCAGATATCTCATGATTTTCTTAACAACCATCAAATGGTTCTCCTTATGATTAGCAAAGAATCTTGCAAAAATCCCAATAGATAATGCAATGGCAGGTATGTTATGCACTACATATTGTAATTTTCCAATCATAGACCTATACAATGTTTGATTCACATCAATTGAATCATCATTCTTTGACAACTTGTGTCCATTACCATAGGTGTGCTAACTAGTTTGGAATCTTCCAATCTAAAAAAGTTCAACATTTCTTTCACATACTTAGACTAATTGATCTATATACCATACTCCATCTAATATACTTACAAACCAACAAAGAACTTGATCTCTCCAAACATAGACATCTCAAATTCTTTCTTAATTTCATTTTCAAATGCTTTACATAATGTATTATTGTTGATCCAATAAATAAGATTGACAAATGAGTGTCAACACACTTAACCATTTTCACCATACATGTTGAGTACACAATGGGAGCTGAGCCAAAATTTCTTAATGTGCTGAGTCACAGATAGTGCCGAGAAAACTATAGTTGATGCCAAGCAGAACACATTTCAGTATATGTCGAGCTATACAGAATTCAACATGTGTCGAGTAAATCAGAAGATAGTGTGTGTTGAGCATTGTGAAGCTAATAGGAGCCGAGTAACTTATGAATTCTATAAAAGTTGAGTAACACAGGAAACATAGTGGATGTCGAGCAATCCAAAATAGATGGTGTCGAGCATCAGTATTACTTTATGAGCCGAGCAATGTAGGATTAGCATAAGAGTTTGTGCCAATACAAACCAAGATGTAAAACGGTTATGCATGACTCATGACAGGATAAGGAGATAAGATCAAATCCTTTTATATACCTATGCGATCCTCATGCAGCCAATCAAAAAATTGGAATTACATGTAGCCAATGGGTGAATTTCTAGGGTTTGAGCGGGAACACTTTATCCAAGGATGCATAATGATCCACTAATCTTTCTAAGAGAATCCTGATGCCATTAAAAAAAATTGAAGACAAGAAGGAATAGTAGAGGTTTTTATTAAGGTCATTTCAGAGCTTTGGTGTAAAAGATTAAGTGGAAAGGATAGCAGTTAGAGATTTAGTTGATAAGAAAAAAGCAAGGGATACAAATGTATATCAGATCTCAGGAGATCAAGATCAGGGAAAGTAGATCAAGTGCCTGTATTTAGCAATCAAGGATTGTAAGCTATTAGGTTTATTATACCTAATACTCTTTAGCCATTGTATTAGAAAGGAAACCCTATGTTGATAGGTTAGCTTACTAGCTATCTAGTAGATTCTTTAAAAAGGTGATTAAATCCTTTAACAAGGTGACACTTCATGTAAAGTGTTTGTAAATCTTTTAACCAGGTCACTATTGACATAGTGTAAAGCCTTTAATAGGGCAGGCCTTTAACAGGGCAAACCATCAGAAGTGGTTGAAATTAATTGCTGCAATAATTTCATGGGTATCATCCCCACCCCAATTTTACCTTCTTATTCTTGGAGGGTTTCTGGGTCACCAAAATCTCAAGTGTTATGTGGTGATGCATGTTTGTTTCACATGATTGATTAATGTTTATATGCATGCATGTCAATTTCAGTTAAATGTTAAGAAGGGTATAAAAAGTGATTAAAAGGCTAGTACTTCTGATTCACCCCACCCCCCCGATCTCTTCCCATTAAGACATTCCAACATCTTGATCTCCAAATATGATATCATCCACAAAGATTTTAGCTAGTAGAATACCTTTACCTCCTTTTATTTTCAAGTATAGATTGTTTTCATCATCAATCTTCTCAAATCCAATCTTCACAAGATAATTGTGAAGCCTTTCATATCATGATCTTGGGGCTTTCTTTAAACCATATAAAGCTTTGTATAGTATACATATCATGTTCTTGTTGGCATCAACAAATCCTTCTGGTTATTCTATGTAAACCTCTTCTTCTAATATAATATTCAGAAATGTTGACTTCACATCTATTTGATAAACTTTGAAACCTTTGTATGCAGAGTAAGTAAGCATAGTTCTTACTACTTCCAATCTTACAACAAGGGAAAAAGTTTCTTCATAGTCTATTCCTTCTTCTTGTGCATACTCTTTTTGATCTAATCTTTCCTTATTTCTTGTGACTTTACTATTTTCATCTAACCTGTTTCTATATACCTACTTGGTTCCAATCACATTCTTGTCCTTTAGTTTGGGAACTAGAGTCCATGTCTTGTTCTTCGCAATCTCTTCTTTCATGACTTTACTCCAATTCTCATTTTCTAAGGCATCTTTCACTATCTTAGGCTCATGTGTGTTCAACAAACATGTATCACTTCTCATCTTGTTCCTTGTCATTGGTCTAACATCTTTATCTCCAATAATTTGTTTAGCAGGGTGATGTAATTTGACATACTTTGACAATATTAGTTATGCTCTTCTTTCCTCATTAGGTTTGTCAACTTCAGAATCACTATGTACTTACCTATTAGGTAATTCAACATCTCTTTCATGTACATCTTAGAATTAGAATGTGCCTCAGCTTTTGTCTTCAATTCAGCTCCTAAATGTAACTTGGTTCCTAAATGCAACTTAGCATTCATTGTATATGACTCGACAGACACTAAAATTTGTTGTTAATTTGCAACTTGGTTTATAGCATCTTCATCATTAGGCATACCTTCATAAAAGTATACAAATTATTTGTACACCTTAGGTTCCTTCATAGGTTCAGCTTCATGTACCTCTATATGTTTATCAAACATCACATTTGCACTTTCCACAACTTTGTTATTATTAGTATTTAAATGCTTATAAGTTTTACTTCTTATGGAATAGCCAAGGAATATTCCTTCTTCACTTTTAGCATCTAATTTTCCATTCCTAAAATCCTTAAGAATGTAGCACTTGCTTCCAAATACATTAAAATATTTTACATTGGGTGAGTATCCATACCATAATTCAAAAGGTGTTGAATGAATACCTTTCTTGACTTGCACATAGCCCAAGGTATAGACAGTTGTACTTACAACCTCTCTCCAATATTTCAAAGCAACATTCTTCTCCATCATGAGTGTCTTAGCACAGTCCATTACAAATTTTTTCCTCCTTTTAGCAATTCTATTTTGTGGAGGGATCCTAGGTGCAAAATCCTGTCTTTTAATTTAACTGTCATTACAGAACATCTCAAACTCATTTTATGTAAATTCTCCACCTCTGTCAAATCTCAGACATTTTAAGATTTTTCCTGTCTCCTTTTCAACTTTAGCTAAGTACCACTTAAACATTTGGAAAGCATCAGATTTAGGTTTCAAAAACATAATTGTCATCATCCTAGAATAATCATCAACAAATAGAATAATGTAATTGTCACCTTTGTAGGTTTGCACATCAATTGGTCCACACAAATCAATATGAACAATCTCTAGAATTTCTTTAGAGGTGTGAGTCTTAATTTTAAAGCTAGATTTTGTTATCTTGCCTAATTAACATTGTTTGCAAATTATGTTATCAGGTTTCTTCAATTTACGCAAACCTCTGACTCCTTTCATGTTACTGATACTCACTAAGTTATCAAAGTTAACATCATATATCCTCTTGTGCCATAACCACACATCATCAAATTCTACAACAAGTAGCATAATTCATATCAAGATAAAATAGATTACCTCTAGTCTGATCACCTTTCTCAATTAGTTTCCCATCAGTGTCATAGATCTTTGCTATCATATTCTCAAACTCAAATTTGCAACCTAAGTTATTTAGTTATGATACACTCAACAAATTATAGTTAAGTCCTTCTACATAATAAGCATTGTCACACATGATCTTTTCTATGATTTTGATAGATCATTTTCCTTTTATCAGACAGGGTGTACCATTACCAAACCTTACACTGTTAACATCATAATAATCAAGGGTAATGAACTTACTTTTACGTCCAGTCATGTGATGTGAACACTTACTATCAGTGATCCATTTTTCACTCTTGTTCACATAAGATACTAGTGCAGTTACTTCATCCTCATCAGAACCATCCTTCATTGGAACACACCACTTCATCATCATGGTCGTCAAATCCATCTTTGGTTTCCTCTTTTACAATGTAGCAAGACTTCTTGCTTTTATCTTTGTAATCTTTGCTATCCTCATCTTTTTTACTTCTATATTTATCTCCACTTCTATTGTTCTTCTTCACTGGATATCTAGCAGCAATATGACCAACCTCATTGCAATTAAAACACATGATAGGTAACTCACCTTTGAATTTTCCTTTTCCTTTATGGAATCTCCTTGCTAGCAGTGCTTCAAGTTATTCTACGTCTTTCTCATTTGTATCACTATTACTAGAAACATTTTGACATTTTTCTTCTTCTCTTTAGGTTCTTTTAATGATAGTTTGGCTTTGAAAGCAAATTCAACATTCTTTGATTTGTAATTATCAAAATTAGAGAGTTCAAAGGTAGTGAGTCTACCTATCAATCTTTTAAGGTTCAAATTGTTACCAGGTGTACACCTTAGTTATTGTATGGAAGAGGTTCTAATAGCATAGATGTGCAATAGGGTTCTCAGTGCTTTGCTTATCACAATCTCATCTTCAATCTTACCAGTTGCTCCTCTAATATCATTGACTACTTCTTTTACTCTGGCATAGCATTGAACTATATTCTTACCTTCTTGCATTCTCATATCATCAAACCTACCTCTAAGACTTTTAGATTTTGCTCTTAGTAAATTTTTGTCTCCTCCATAGATCTTTTCTATAGCATCCCACATTTTCTTAACAATATCACATTCTTTGATGTCATCAAAATCGATGTAGCAGAGGGTAAATGCAATCTCTAACATAGCCCAATTGTGTTCTTTCTTCTTCTTTAGATCCTCACAATTAGGGTTTCAATAGGATCAACATGCTCAGTGGTGATGGTAGATTGTGCATGGTCTCCAAGACCTCCTAGGTGTAGCTTCATTAGACTTTTCCATGTAGGGAAGTTATGCCTGTTAATATTGGGTACCTCTATTTTGGACATCTTGATCTATTGCTTCTAGTACCTTCAAACTAGTCCTCTTAAGTACTATGGCTCTGATACCAATTGTTGGAATTCTTTAGAATAACTAAGAGGGGAGGTGAATCAGTTATCCAAGGTCTAGATGTAAAAATAAAACTTTTCAATGCTTAGTAGACTTATATCCATAAAATTGTATCATGCATGCATCCATTAGATTATGCAATACATAAACGTTTTAGGTTATTGTCCTAGGTCAAAACAACTTTGTAGAAATGTAAACATGAAACGTAATAGATTCAATAACACATTTGACATAAGAATTTTATGTGGAAACCTAATTTTGGAAAAACCACCAGTAGCATGCTACTAATTCCCACTCTTCTGAAGTGATGCCCTATGAAAGGCCAACCTTGTTTAAGGTTACAATACACACTATTAATGTGACATGGTTAAAGGATTTTAATCACCTTATTAGGAGTGGGCCTTATTAAAGGACTTTAGACTATTCACTTGGAACGTTACTCCATTAAAGGATTTACAAATGACTGTTGGGTCAACCTTTATCCAAAGGATTCACCATAGACTGATACAATGATTAGAAAGTAATAGTAATGTTTGATCTGATAACAAATTACAACTCACCTGCAAATTATAGATCTTTGTTTCAATCCTTCACTTTTCTTGGCTTTCACACTCTTCAGCACTGATAGCTTATTCACCCTTTAAGCATTCATACTCTTAATCCTTCTTGTGTTGCATGCCGATTGTAGTCTCTTTTGTTCAGTCACTAAATGAAGCAATACCCTAGACTCCTTGCCTTCCTTTGCTTCTAACCAGCTCTCTCTATAAATGGAGATTTAAGATATTTTGTTTATTAACCATAATTATCCATTTTAGGTTTAGATAGGATTAGGTAGGATACAATCAATCTACCCATTTTTCCATTTGGTTCCTCTAGAAACTTCTTCTATAATCTTCCTTTAATTCACCTCAAAATGAATTATGTTGAATTCTGTGCCACCAGCTCATCATAGTTATCTTTCACATGCTTCATAGAAATCAAGAAAACAAAGTACTCGGCTCAAATTCATCAAATCTATGATTTAACATGAATACTTCCATTCAACATCAATATGTTGTTACTCAGCTTCTATATTGTTCTTTCACTCGATCAACACTAGTTCACTCGATGAATACTAGTTCAAATGCCTTACATAATCCATCTTGACCTCCAAATATGATACATTTTCAGCTAGTAAAATACCTTTACCTTCTTTTATCTTCAAGTACAAATTTTTATTATCATTAATCCTCTCAAATCCAATCTTCACAAGATAATTGTGAAGCCTTTCATACCATGCTCTTGGGGCTTGTTTTAAACCATATAAATATTTCTGTAGTTTACATACCATGTTCTTGTTGTTATTATCAAAAAATCCTTCTGGTTATTCTATGTAAACCTCTTCTTCTAATATATCATTCAAAAATGTTGGCTTCACATCCATTTGATAAACTTTAAAACCTTTGTATGCAGACCAAGCAAGCATAGTTCTTACTCCTTGCAAATGTTTCTCCATAGTCTATTCCTTCTTCTTTTGCATACCCCTTGCAAACTAATATTTCCTTATTCCTTATGACTTCACCATTTTCATCTAACTTATTTCTATACACCCACTTGGTTCCTATCACATTCTTATCCTCTAGTCTAGGAACTAGAGTCCATGTCTTGTTCTTTTCAATCTGTTCAATCTCTTCTTTCATGGCTTTACTCTAGTCCTCATTTTCTAAGGCATCTTTCACTATCTCAGGTTCATGCATGCTCAACAAACATGTATCACTTCTTAGCCTATTTCTTGTCATTGGTCTAGCATCTTTATCTACAATAATTTGTTCAATAGGGTGATGTCTTTTGACATACCTTGACAATCTTGGTTTTTCTCTACTTTCCTCACTGGGTCTTTCAACATTTGAATCATTATGCACTCCTTTATCAGGTAATTCAAAATTTCTTTCATGTACACTAATCTCAAAATTAGAATGTGCCTCAGCTTGAGTCTGCAACTTAGTTACTAACTGTAACTTGGTTCCTAAATGTAACTCGACATTCATTGTATGTGACTCAGCAGTCACTAAAACTTTTTGTTGATTTGCAACTTGTTTTACAACATCTTCATCAACGGGAATACCTTCATAAAAGTATACAAATGATTTGCACTTTCCACAACTTTGTTAGTGTTAGTATGTAAACACTTATAAGCTTTACTTCTTGTGGAATAGCCAAGGAATATACCTTCTTCACTCTTACATCTAATTTACCATTCCTGAAATCCTTAAGAATGTAGCACTTTTTTCCAAATACCTTAAAATATTTTACATTGGGTGAGTATCCATACCATAATTCAAAAGGTGTTGAATGAGTACCTTTCTTAACTTGCACATGGTTCAAGGTATAAATAGTTTCACTTACAACCTCTGTCTAGTATTTCAAAGCAACATTCTTCTCCATCATGAGTGTCCTAGCATAGCCCATTACAGATATGTTCCTCCTTTTAGCAATTCCATTTTGTGGAGGGTTTCTATGAGGAGATGTATGTCTTTTTATTCATCTATCATTATAGAACATCTCAAACTCATATGATGTAAATTCTCCATCTTTGTCAGATCTTAGAAATTTTAAGCTTTTTTCTATCTCCTTTTCAACTCTAGCTAAGTACCACTTAAATATTTGGAAAGCATCAAAATTCTTTTTCAAAAGTGTCATCATCCTAGAATAATCATCAACAAATAGGATAATGTACTTATCACCTTTGTAGCTTTGCACATTAATTGGTCCACACAAGTCAGTATGAACAATCTCCAAAATAAATTTATAGGTGTGAGTCTTACTCTTTAAATTAGACTTTTTCATTTTCCCTAACTGACATTGTTTGCAAATTATATTGTCAGGTTTCTTCAATTTAGGAAAACCTCTAACTCTTTTCATGTTACTGATACTAACCAAGTTATCAAAGTTAACATGACATAACCTCTTGTTCCATAACCACACATCATCAAATTCTACAACAAGACAACCAACATCATTTGTATCAAAATAAAATAGATTACCTCTAGTTTGATCACCTTTCCCAATTAGTTTCTCATTAGTGTCATAGATCTTAGCTATCTTTTTCTCAAACTCAACTTTGCAACCTGAACTATTTAGTTGTGACACACTTAAAAAGTTATAGTTAAGTCCTTCAACATAAAAATAATTATCACATGATCTTTTCTATGAGTTTGATAGATCATTTTCCTTTTACTAGACAAGGTGAGTCATTACCAAACCTTACGATATTTCCATCATAAAATTTAGTGTAATGAACTTACTTTTATCTCCAGTCATGTGATGTGAACACCCACTATCAATGATCCATCCATCACTCTTGTTCACATAAGACACTAATGCAGTTGCCTCATCCTCATTAGCATCATCCTTCATTGCAACATACACCATTTCATCATCATATTCATTAGATTCATCTCTGGTTTCTTCTTCTACAATATAGCAAGACTTCTTGCCTTTATCTTTGTAATCTTTTTTCTCCTCGTCTCTTTACCTTTAGTATTTGTCTCCACTTCTATTATTCTTCTTCTCTGAATATTTAGCAGCAATATGACCAACCTCATTGCAATTAAAACATATGATAGGTAAATTACCTTTGAATTTTCCTTTGCCTCTGTGAAATCTCCTTGCTAGCAATGCTTCAAGTTGTTCTACATCCTTCTTATTTATGTTACTATCACTAGAAACATATTTTACCTTTTTCTTCTTCTATTTAGGTTCCTTTACTGACAATTTAGCTTTGAAAGTAAATTCAACATTTTTAGATTTGAAGTTATCAAAATTAGAGAGCTCAAAGGTAGTGAGCCTACCTATTAGACCTTCAAGAGTCATATTAGAACATAGCATACATCTTAATTCTTGTATGGCATAAACTCTAATAGAATAGATGGGCAATAGTGTTCTCAATACTTTTCTTGATACAATATCATCATCTATCTTACCAGTAGCTCCTCTTATAGCATTAACAACATATTTTATTCTAGAGCAATATTGAGGAACATTCTCACCTTCTTGCATCCTCATGTCATCGAACTTACCTCTAAGACTTTCATATTTGGCTCTCAAATCATCTGCATCACCTCCATAAATGGTGTGAAGAACATCCCATGTCTTCTTTATAGTATCACAACCCTTGATGTCATTGAACACATCATAACTTAGGGAAGAGGCAATCTCCAACTTTGCCTGATTGTATTCTTTCTTCTTTTTTAGATCATCAACGGTTAGAGCTCTAATAGGATTGACATGCTCAGTGGTGATGGTAGATTGTGCATGGTCTCCAAAACCTCCTAGGTGTAGCTTCATCAAACTTTGTCATGCAAGGAAGTTCTCCTTGTTAAGTTTGGGTACCTCTTTTTTTGACATCTTGATCTTTTTCTTCTAGTACCTTCAAACTAGTTGTCTTAAGCACTATGGCGCTATGATACCAATTATTGGAATTCTTTGGGATAACTAAGAGATGGGGGTGAATCGGTTATCTAGGGTTCAAATGTAAAAATAAAAATTTTCAATGCTTAGTAGACCCATATCCATAAAACCTTGTTTTGCATGCATCTAATACAAATCTTAAAATTTGTAGGTTATTGCCCTAGGTCAAAACAACTTTGCAAAAATGTAAACATGAAACATAATAGATTCAATAACACATTTAACACAAGGATTTTTTGTGGAAACCCAATTTGGGAAAAACCACCAGTAAAATGCTCCTAATTCTCACTCTTTTGAAGTGATGCCCTATGAAATGCCAACCTTATTAAAGGTTACATGTTAGGAGTGAACCTTGCTAGAGGAATTTAGACCATTCACTTGGAATGTCACCTAGTTAAAGGATTTACAAATGACTATTAGGTCAACCTTAATCCAAAAGATTTACCCTAGACTGATTCAATGATTATAAAGTAATAGTAAGGCTTGATCTGATAATGAATTACAACTCACTTGCAGATTATAGATCTTTTTTTTAGTCCTCCATTATGCTTGGCTTTCACACACTTCAACTTTGATAGCTTGTTCACCCTTCAAGAATTCATACTCTTAAGCCTTATTGCATTGCATGCCAATAATAGTCTCTTTTATTCGGTCATTGAATGAAGCAATACCCTAGACTCCTTGTCTTTCTTAGGTTCTCACACATGAAAACCTTTGCTTCTGCCTAGCTCTCTCTGTAAATAGAGATTTAAGATCTTTTTCCACTTAACCACAATCATCCATTTTAAGGTTATGTAGGATTAGGTAGGATACAATGAATCTACCCATTTTTCTATTTGGTTCCTCTAGATACTTCTTCTACAATCTTCCTTGAATTTGCCTCAAAATGGTTTACCTTGAATTTTGTGCCACCGGCTCATCATAGTTATCTTCCACACACTTCCCACAATTCAAGAAAACAAAATAGTCAGCTCAAATTTTTCAAATTTATGATTTAACATGAATACTAGTGCTCGACATCAATATGTTGTCAATCGACTTCTATATTGTTCTTTCACTCAGTCAATACTAGTTCAATCGACAAACACTAAAATTTATTGATGCTTGGCATCAACTAATATTTACTTGTCATATACTAGAAATTACTCGACTTGCACCAATTTTCATCTTTGCTTGGTAAGGCTTTTTTTTCACTCATCTTCCACTAATTTCTACTTGTCTTGCATTAACTAGTTGGCAAGGCTTGGCAGACACTTTTTATACTTGATCTCCTTCTAGTCTTAACTTGAGTAAACTTTCATTCCATACTCTAAGTAGATAAAAAAATTCACTATACTATCAATTTAGTACTTAGTTTTAGGGCTTATTTTACATACCAAATAACTCAACTTTTCTCTAGGTGTTATTGTTATCTCCTCTTCATCAATCAATTAAATAATAGTTTTCAAACCAAAAAGCAATTGTCTCACTAGCAGGTAGTAGGTTTGGAATCATTGAGAAAATAATTTTTGTTCCATTACAAATTCTTCACTTCAAAATAATCTCATATCAATATCAAATACCTGATTTTCACAAAATGTATAGAACTAGTGCTAGGGTCAAGTGGCAACTAATGTGCTCTTCCCTTCGAATTAGTATCTATCTGTGATAAATTATCCTTTATTTCCTTAATTAAATTTGATATATCACTCAACTTAACAAATAAAGAGACAATATTATTTACAAAATTTTCAAAATTTACAAGAGTAACGGACAATTCCACTTGATCAATGGCAATCTTTTGTGCCACTTTCTCCAAAATTTTGCCTTCAAACTGCCTCTCTACTCTCTCTGGACGTTTGTCCCATCCACTCAATTCTTCATTAAACTTGTGAACAATTTCAATAAGTTGATCCAAAATAGGTTGCTTCTCATTGACCTCTATACTAAGTTCATCAAAAAAATATGCCTGTAATGTCTTCAAGCACTTGATTTTTCTTCCTCCTTTTCTTCTCCAAGCTTCTATTATCTAGCCCTTTTCTTCCATAGCTCACCAAGGGTATTTGTTTGATCAAGAGTTAGATTGGAGAGATCCCAATCTAGTATAACAATGTCTTCCTCTAGATCAATTTCATCATTAGAGGCTTTTACCTCTTTACCATTTTCATTTTGAGCACTAGAAGGAATAATCTTCTTTCCTTTGCTCAAATCTTCATTTCTCAATTGAATCTTAACCTCAACTATCATTGCACTTGCAATAGTTGAAACAATAATAGGAGAAACAACATTTCTTAATGTAGAAATAATAGTAATAGCAGGAGAACTTACTATTCCTTGCTGAGACTTAGTTTGGCCTATTGCTAGGAAGAGTGGAGCCTATTGCTTGGTAGATGAAGTGGTGGAAAAATCACTCATCATTGCACTTAGTAAAATTTCTCCAACAGTAAATTGGTTGCTTGGTGGAACAATGTTTACCTTGATTGAATCGGTAGCATCCTTCTTTGAGCTAGATGGCACTAAGGCTTTCCTTGGAGAGAGTAGGAGGGAGGCCATTACCTCTGCTACTATATTCTCAAGGTTTGAATCTTGAATGCTTTGTATTTCAGGAATGTCTCCACTTGTTTCTTGTTCCTCCTCATCTTTTTCATCATTACCTTCTAAATTTGTTATCTCCTCATCATCTTTCTTCTCATCATCAATTTGTATAACCTCCTCAATAGGCTTATGCAATCCATATATGTTTTTCCATGTAATTGTGTTTGATTTCACAACTAATTTAATATCTTTTGATAGAATCAAGAATGCATTAAACCTAGGAGTTAGTTTTTGTTCATCCTTTTTCAATGCTTTCTTCACTTTCTTCTTAGGAAGATTTGGCATAACCTTTCTCAATGTTTATTCTCTGATGTCTTTGGAAATGTTTAGTGCATTTTCCCAATGATTTGTAATAGTCTTCAATAAGATATCAGGAACTTACTTTGTCAGCTCCTCTGGAGAGTACTTCCACTTAGCCATTTTAGCTAGTAAGGTTTCTTCAACTTGCTTCTGCTCTTCCTTAGTTCTTGATTCATATTTTAAAAACTTGAAATCAGACATACCTCCACCATCTTATAGTCTTTTCAATCTTTTCTCAAAGGTAAGGGAAGACCTTTTTAATGTAATTTGTTGCTCTTCATCTTCTTCATCATCCTCCAATTTCAGCTTCTTTCTAGATTTTGCAAGTCTTCTTGTAAAAAATGCAGGAGAGGACCTTGTAGCCCTTGTGATTGTAACCTTCCCCTTTTTCTTAGAGGCTCTTCTTTTTCATGTTCTTCTTCTTCTATAGGTTCCTCTTCTTCAATATCATCTCCCTTGCCTTCTATCAACAAAAGAGGGGAACTAGATTTCTTGTTCTCCTTCATAATCTTCTCAACTTGTTTTCTTCCTTTCTTTAGGGCTGGAGGAAGCTTGATTTCCAAATAAATCTTGATCTTAGCTTCTTTATAGGTACTAAAGTATGGTGCCTTATGGTTCATTGGCTCATTTTCAAGAGCCCCAATTATGTCTCTAGTGTCATCAATATTCACCTCATATCCAAGAGTTTTCACCAATGCCACCCTTGGCCTAACTGCATGTATATACACCTTATCACATTCCATAAGAAAATAGATATCTTCTTCATAGTCATCAACTAACTATTTTGGGATTCTAAATCTACTTTGCATTCTCTCTTTAAAAGTTTCAAAGTATGCATCCATGATGCTCTAAGAATTCTCTCTCATATCAGCTATAAACTCATTTATCTAATATACAATAGGTATATCATTCTTCCATGCCATGATGCCTTTGGAAGGGAAAAAATTTTGAACATAAAAGAATAGATAGGTTAAGAGTGATCTAAACTTACAAGGATTTGTCTTTGATGACCGAATGCTCTCCATATTTGTTCTTAGTTGGTTCATCTGTAACTCTACAAGGTCAAATGACATGTTATTTTTTACCACTATGAATGCCAAGTCAACAATTTCGCACAAAACATTATTCAATATGCTCAAATTGTAGATTTTGTGGGCAATTACATGTATCCAAAATTTTATTTCCATATTTGTGACTCCATTCAACTTCATACCTCTTCCATCCCATTTGACAAGAGTCTTCTTTTCTAGTCCAACTCGACCTAGGGTTTTTGTTTTCTTTGCTTTGCTAAGCATCAACAACCCAATAACCCTATGAATCATTTTATTTGTTATCTAAATAGGTTGATCAAGCCAAAATTGTATGTCATGGACATGACTCAAGATAAATATGATTTATTTTGTTTGGAAATCCCTAGGTATATGTAAAATGTGAGTTAAACCTTTGCCTCAAAATGCTTATGCTCAAGTTTCAAACTCCCATCCACACATAACTCCTCATATGATTGACTCATCTCAAAAGTACCCAATTCCATAACTAAATAATGATAGAATGACCTAATGTCATGAATCAATAGTACCTTTGGAGGGTTTTGTAAATGAGCTTCGACTGGATCAATTTCCTCCATAATCATTGGACATAGTTTGAACACCGTGGTTCAAGGTTCAACACCTATGATCAACATCTCAAAACCTTTATTTACTTTTTTATCAGATGAAGATGTCATTATGATTGGTAACTAATAGATAAAACCCTCAAAACTTCACACCAAATTACTCTAAATTGCTTGGGGGCTCAAGAATGCTTTGCTATGTTTGCTATAAAATTCACGATCAAGAATAAACCTTTTGATTTCATCTTTTGACAAAAAATTTGTCTTTAATCCACCATTAATGCATCGTATGATAGACAACTTGGTGATAGCCTATTCAACTTTGCAATCATAAGGTGCTCAATTAATTCCATCAACTTGATATGGGCCATCAACACTTGATTGGTACTCCGAACTCGCCATCTGCATTCAAACATGGTTAGGTCTAGCAACCTGACCTTGCTCAATAAGGTCTTGAGACATTACTTCAACTGTTATCTAACTTGGTGATCTCAGTGTATCTAAAATACTAGTTTGGATCTTTTTGCTTGCTAACTGAAACTGATATAAGATGATTCATTTGGATCATAGTTCCACTGATGTCCATGGCTAACTAGTTTGATATTTTTGAGTTACCCAACTCATTGACTTGGTTTTCAATATTTTCAGAACTTTGATTTATATTCTCTAGAGATTTCTTCATCCATTGTTGCCTCATTTGACTTATGATTTTGTCAGCCTTTGCTTTCTTCTCATCTTCAACTTTTTTTAGTTCATACAGTTTTTAGCTAAATGTCCAAGTTTTGTACATACATAACATCTCTTTGTAGGGTCTTTCTTCCTCATGTGACTTCTTATGCAATCTACTCCAATATGACCATGCTCACCACAATAGTGACATCTACGCCATGTGTTGTAATCCCAACCAAAAAAAGCTTTCACAATCTATTCTGTTGGATTCCATTCCTTGGTCTTTCATTCTGAAGATTTGTGCCATTGTTTGTTGCAATTGAAACACTTTCCTTCAAAATTAGGTTTCTCTATGCTTTTAGTTGCTTTATGTCATAGTTTGTTACAACTATAACATTTTCCATTGAGTTTTGATTTCCCATTGCTCCAACACTTGTTTGATGTATGCCCTATCTTTCCGCAATGATTAAAAGTAGGTTTTTTGTTCTTTTGAGCTCCTTGCTAAGATGATTCACCTTCTTCTTTATAGCCTAATCCTTATTTACTTTTGTGTCTAAATTGAGTTTTCTTGTCCAACTGATTCATGTTTTTTTGAGATTTCATTATCCTCTCATTGGTTTGCTTTTCTATGTTGAGATTATTCTGTGATCTTTCATTCTTTGTCCTTAAGTTGATAAGATCTTGATTAGCACAATTGATTTTATTGATCAAGTCTGCTTGCTGAAGAGATAGGTGATGAACTTCATTGTTCTTTTCTTCTATCCTTTCAGTTAGCAATATTTTTTCTTCTTTGGCTTTGTCCTTTTGTTCCATGTCTTCACACATTCTAACTAATTGAATTTCTTGTTCTCTTTTTAGTTTTCTAACTTCTTCATGAAGAGTAAGATTTTTCTCAAGTAGGTCTTTGATTGTTGCATCAACTTCATCTGAGCTTCTGTCATGGTAAATGTCTTCAATTCTTTCTTCAATCTAGAGATTGTCATTCATCTTTTTTTCTATTTCTTTTCTTCTTTTCAAGGATTGAGAGAGTTTCTCCTTCATTTTCTTGAATTGTTCCATGGTCAATTTTAGATCCAACTTTTCATTCTCAATAGCTTTTTCTAGTCTGTACACTTCCATTGCCTTTGATCTTTTCTCAAGTTGCTAAACTTATGATGTGAGAACCAAAAGCTTTGATAGTAATTGTTGGAAATGTCTGTGGTCCCAGGTGAATAAGAGGGGGGTGAATCAAGAATGAATAAAAATTTTAACTTTTATTCAGTAATTAATCCTTCATAAGCTATTCTGATCTAATTGCATGCATGAAATATTGAAAGCAATAAAACATTCATAACACTTGGCATAGTATTTGGTAACCTAGAAACCTTCCAAATAGAACGTAAAATTGGGGTGGGGATGATAACCACAAGCTTTATGACTATATTATAAAGTTGGCTTGTTAAGGCTTACAATGATCACTTATGGTGATTTTTCTTGTTAGGAGCAATAAGGACTGTTAGGTCCACCTTGTGAAAGGATTTACACAATGCAATGAAGTATGCACTCGATTAGGAGATTTAGCATAAGACTGTTAAGTCCACCTTGTTAGAGGATTTGATTGATGCACCTGTTATGATGAACTAGTAATTTATCTCCGATCTACAACTTGATTTTCTGTATGAGATTCCTTCGATGTAAAATGATCACCTTGTTGTGATAGATGAGACTATATTTTCCCTTATATTGCTTGTAGTGTTTGTCTTCTAATTCACATTCATTCTACTTCTTACTTGTCACACATGCATATTTGTATATGATAAGATTTATTACATATATACCAATCCAATCAGTTACCTTATGGAGTTAGCTACAACACCTAATTCAAACAATCTTCATTAAGTCAGCTTACTTTTGTAACTTGGGTTCACAAGACCACTCGGGTGATATTCTGACACTCGGCAACAATGTCAACTCAAAAAACTTTGGTATTCATTTGACATTGGTGCTCGATCCACATTGATCACTCGGGAGTAGGCATGAACTCACTTAGCATTGGGTGACTTGGCAAATACCGCAGAACTCAGTAGATATTGAAGGGCTTGGTTAACACTGCAGATCGGTCAACACTACCTTCATTCTGCTTTGTTAACACTATCAACTCAATTAACACTACTTCCTGCATGGTTTGCACTAATGAGCTCGATAGACTCTATGAAGCTTGGTAGATACTACTATCTGAATGTTAAGGATTGACATGTGGAATTGAAGAAGATGAATTAAGAAGGTGAATTTGAAGGATATCTATAAAGGGTAGAGTATCTTAGTTGACTAAGTTGTAAAGAACATTTTGTTCAAGGAGGATCAAGTAATCAAGCCAGAACTGAGATCTAAATCAATAAAGTTAGTTGCATCAGGTCAAGTCATTGTTACTCTCTAATAATTGTAGCAGTGAATCAAATCTCCTAACTAAGTTAGCCTAACAACTATTCAACATATTGGATTTCCACAAATTGGGTTTCCACGTTAAATCTTGGTGTCTCTTGTGTTCATGTTATTTCCTTTATGTGTTTGTAACTAAGTTAATAAATCCTAATCACATCAATATCTTAAGAACTAATTATCTTGGTGC
The DNA here is from genome assembly GCA_028749045.1 of Cupressus sempervirens. Taxonomy (NCBI): domain Eukaryota; kingdom Viridiplantae; phylum Streptophyta; class Pinopsida; order Cupressales; family Cupressaceae; genus Cupressus; species Cupressus sempervirens. Next base: position 796,699,354 of record CM053793.1, read on the forward strand.
TAACTGAGTGATAATAGTATATTCATTGTTCACCGAGTTACAATAGAATATTTAGTTTTAACTGAGTTATAGCAGGATTTTGTTTTGTATTGTGTTGACATCTTAAAAGGGACTTGGATTCATTTTTGTAGTAACCGATTTGACCCTTCCCTCTCAGTTACTCCTTTTCATTTCCAACAATTGGGATAAGAGCTATTAGTGCTTGAAGATATGGTTTCAAGGACCTAAGATAAATATCAAGATGTCTTACAAAAAGGAAATTCCTAAGTTGAACAAAGATAACTTCCAAGCATGGCAGGAACTCACGAAATTGTATTTGGCAACCATTGGAGACATAGGCCTAAAATACCTAGAGAATAAGTATAAGGCAGCTGCTAGACCTTTGTCTATGGACCAAATTATGGAAAAGAAGAATCAAAACATAATGATGATTGACATTTCTTCTATTCTCAATTATGCTTAATTTGATGAAGTCAAAGATTGTCCTACTGCTCATGAAATGTGGATCAACTTGAAAGATATCTATGGAGGAGATGACAATGTGAGGAGAGCTAAGGAAAAATGTCTAAGAGGCTAGTTTGATCAAATGAAGACGAGAGAAGATGAAAACATTACACAAAACAGTGAAATAATCAAAGCAAGTGTGAGTGCAATCAGAGCCTTAGGAGGGAGAATAGATAATGTGATAGTGGTCAACAAGGTACTTAGAACTCTTCTTCCTATTTATGCAATTAGAGTTTTAGCTATTCAAGAAATGAGATGTGATTCCAAAAATGATATAACTTTGGATGCACTAGTGGGAAGGTTGACAACCTTTGAGTTAGATAACTTTGATAACTATGTTCCTAACTTTGGTAGCATTGAGTTTGCATTTCAATCTAAACTATCACTCAAGAAGAAAGGTGGAAAATATAAAAGCAAAATGTTTGATAGTGAAGATGAAGATAATTCTAATGATGACCTTGAAGTCATTGAAGCTCTGCTTGCAATAATATTCCCTAAAGGCAAATGAAAGTACAAAGATAAAATGCCCCTAATTTATTTTTCTTGAGAAGAAGTTGGTCACATTGCTACAAAGTGTCCACACAAAGAAGGAAAGGAAGAAATGAAGCATGACAAGTACAAAGGCAAGAAATATTTCAAAAGATACAAAGACTACAAGGATAAAGGTAAGAAATCTTGTTACATGGCTAAAGACTCTGATAGTAGTGATGAAGATGAAATGGTTTACATTGCTATTAAAGATGAATCAAATGATGGAAATGATCAGATGACCCTCATTTGTCATATTAGCAAGAATGACACATGGATTATCAATAGTGGTTGTTCTCACCACATGACTGGTGATAAATAAAAATTTGAGCACTTGGAACACTATGATGATGGGAGTGTCAAATTTGGAAATGATGAACCATGTTATGTAAAAGGAAAAGGTTGGATTACATTGACTGATGAACTCATATGTGACAATGCTTAAGTGGCATAGTTGAACAACATTGGATTCAAGGTAGAATTCATGAATGGAAAGGCCAAGTTGTTGGATGGGAAAGGAAATCTAGTTGGGACTGGAAATCAAACAAAAGGTAATCTATTCTATCTAGATCTAACTAAAATTTCATGTTTCCTAGCTCAAGTAGAGGAAAGTTGGTTGTGGCATAAAAGGTTGTGTCATGTAAATTTTGATAACCTGGTTAACGTAAGAAAAAATAAAAGAGTGAGAGGCATTCCAAGTCTAAAGAAACCTAATATGGGGATGTGCAAAAATTGTCAAATTGGGAAGATGGGAAAAACAAGTCTCAAAAGCAAGAACTATCATTCTAAAGAAGTTCTAGAACTGGTTCATACAGATCTTTGTGGACCTATTGGCATAGAAAGCTACTATGGAGATAAGTATTTAATTTTATTTGTTGATGATTATTCTAGGATGATGACAGTGATGTGCCTAAAAGACAAATTTGAAGCCTTTCAAAAATTCAAGTAATATCTGGTTAGAGTGGAGAAAGAAATAGAAAATAAATTAAAATATCTACGGTTAGATAGAGGAGGAGAACTCTTCTCAAATGAATTCAATTAATTTTGCAATGAAAGATGAATCAAAAGACAGCTATTTGCACCTAGTACACCTCAGTAGAATGGCATAATAGAAAAAAGAAATAGATCCATTATGGATTGTGTAAGAACACTAATGATAGAGGAAAATGTTGCAATAAAGTACTAGAAGGAAGAAATTAGTACAACAATTCATACCTTAAATCAAATTTAGCTAAAGAAGGGCAAAGATCAAAGACCTTGTGAATTGTGTTATGGCTATAAACCTAATGCCTATTATTTCAAAGTATTTGGAAGCAAATGTTATATCTTAAAAGAAATAAGAAAAGGAAAATTTGATGTGAAAAAGTGATAAAGGCATATTCCTAGGATACTCCAACAGAAGCAAAGCATACAAATGTTTGAATCTTACTACTCACAA